>OY821766.1:32609633-33209633 GCA_963682095.1 Potentilla sterilis | reverse complement strand
CAAATTATTACACTATTCGGCCGGGTGTGTAACGAAAAACGGACATATAATTACTCTTTATAGCCTTATAGGCCGCAAATGCCCTCGTTACGACACCGCGGGGCATTTGCGTCATTTAAAGCGAGAAGGAAACAGTTTAGGGAGAGAGGGTGCGGCGATAATTTTGAGTATGTGACAACCTGCTGCACTGCTGACAAAATCGCTGAGTCAACCCGTTGGCGATGACGGTTGAGGCTTTGGAGTGAAACTCACAGACCTTGTGACGGCGGTGGTAGTGCTTCGCCTGGGAGAGATCAGCGTGGCAGCCCTCGGCCTGGCACCTCGGGGAGTTGAGAGGGCCGAGGTCGGCCGGCCTGGACCGGCGGTAGAGGCGACTCATGAAGTCGTCCTCGGACGAGAAGTAGGTCCGCCCGCCGAGGTTGAGTCCGATTCTCGTAGCGAAGTCGGCGGGCGGACACACGTCCTCGCTCTTGGGGATCAACATGAGCCCGTGGTGGCCCGGGATGGAAGGGTCGAGGGTCAGCATGGACTGGTGGTGGTGGTGCGTCGTCGGCGCGTAGGACGACGCGCTGGCGAAGACGGTGGGGTCGAAGAGGGAGTGCACCTGGTGGGCCTGGGCCTGGGCCTGGTTGAAATGCTGAGCAAAAGCCGAGTGGTGGTGGTGGTGCTGCTGCTGGGGCTGAGGAGGGAGGAGGTTGTTGAAGGCGGCCTGAGTGGTGGCGTAGTGGTCGAGAATGCTGTTGTGGTGGTGGTGGAGGTGTCGGTTTGGGTCGGATCCGTTAACGGAGTCGGATCCATCGAGCATGACCGAGGAAGGGTTGGCCCATCCGTAGTCCAGCATTTCCTCTCCGACGACGTCGTTTTTTCGAAACCTGCGCCGAGAACACAATAGTATGTGTCAGATTAAAGACGATGTGTTTTGAAAGCGAGAGAGAGAAGGTAATTGGGAAACGAGAAAAACCCTAAAGAGCTAGCTTTTCCCATTTGCTGCCTCTTCAAAGTAACAGAGTCACAGTACTCACTTTGTTTTGTTGGATTTAGTTTCTCTGCGCAAACCAAACCTCGCTCCAAAGCCTTAATGGGGTTGTAGAAGTACGTCCGAGACTGAAAGACACAGAGGAATCGAATCGATAAGTATGTTTCAGAGCTAGAATTCGAGGCACTAAGACATGGTATGAGGGTTTTGGAGAGACTTGGGTGCTTAAGGCTCCAGGCACGAATTGCTTAAAAGGTAATGAAAAGGGCAAAGTGGTGTGTCTTGGGAGTGAGTGAGGAGTGAGTTATGAGGCGGCTTGGTGCGGAAAGAGAGTTTGATTGGTGGGTCAGAGATGAGGTGGAGAGAGAATTACTTCTATTACTACTAATACGAACTGTAGAAGTCATTTGCAGCTGGGTAGTACTTTGTAGCTAGCAAAAGTCTGATCCATGATCACGGTCTGGAATTACCGTTTTGTCCCCGAGCTCCGGTTACACATCTGGGAGAACTAGAACAACCCCCCAACTGGAATTTTCTGTGTCCAACTAGTTTGGATGGCTTTGGGGGGTGGGGGTGGCCCTTTGCTTCTGGGGATAAAATGGCTTTCTTGGCTCAGACTCTCTCTCTTTCTCTAACGCGGTTGTGGTAATTAAGGGTTGGGACCCGCGATCTGTGTCGCCCTTGTCCAGTTTCATCAGTTTGGCGCAGAGGGATCATTATGCTTCTATCAGATTTTCGGCACTTTTTATTTTCTTTTAATTTCTATCTTTTATTTATTTATTTTATTATACTTAACATGTTTATTTTGATTTTTGGAGAAATATCTGAATTGTGTGAAAGGGTGTGAAATTTGAGGTTTTGGATTGGATGGTTATTCTAGCTTTGTTAATAAGTCGTGATTAATTTACTAGTTTGAAAATTCAAATCGTATTGACATAAAAAATGACCAGATTTAAGTGAGAGTTAAATATCAAATATTTAAAATTTACATAAATAGTGTGTATGAGACTCTTAAAAGAGTTTATTCGATATTGTACGTTGCGTGATTTTGATTCAATATTGAATTATTATGATATGATTATTGAGATTAAATTACGACTCACATATATAAGTCAATAATTGTGAGTTGCACATGTACGAAATCATCATTATAATTTGTTAGAAAACTGCCTTTTTTTTAACTTTTAGTTTCGGAAATTATGTATTAAATTGTAAGTTTTTAACCTCTTTTTCTACTAGAGAATATATATCTCTATATCCATACATAATAGAGGATGCCATAAGTAAAGGAGGAAAAGCAACTGTAACTATCCATTTCAGATGACTTTATGATTGTTTCAGGGTGAAGTAAATGAGTTCAGGGTCGACTGAGAATCAAGGTACAAACTGTTGGGGGTAAAGCTGAACTTCAATTTGCTATTTAAAAAAAAAAAGGTAAAAAAAGGTAAAAAAAAAAAAAAACCGAAGGGGACTATTATTTACTTCAATAATATCAGAGAGTATCAATTGCTGAAGTCAGAGTGGTGTCATACGTGAGAAAGCTAGTCCCAAATTGAATAATGCACCTGCATATATATATACTTCAGAAATTTAAAGAAACTACAAAGGATCAAAATATCGTAATTATTATACTGACACATGTATTTAAAGAACTTAGGTCAGGTACTATACTTTTGATAAGAATATCCTTTTTATTTGCATTAGGCTTCATTTCTTATAAATAGCATCACACACAAAAGAAAGGGAAAAATTTCATTTAGAGGATTCGTTAATGCTCACCAATTGTTCTAGCTTCGTTATCTTTTGTGAAAGTGGAAACATGGTAAATATAGTTGTATAAACTTGGTATGCAACTATTAATTAGTCAGTTATTTCTTACAAATGAAATATGATTACAATATTGACAGCCACACAATTCATTTACACGATTACTCATTAATTTGTTGTCGGTGAGAGTTTAAGAATTATCAATATTGTATTAAACCAATACTTTGCTCCATATTAATTTGCTCTTGTTATAATAAGTCGTTATGGTCAAGAAGTATGGTTGGGTTGTAATTTGCTAAGAGTATATATAGATTCTAGAATAAGCCAATTAAGTTAGATTTGAAATATAACAAAGAAAAAGTAAGAGATAATTGAATGAAGGGCTCAAGCTAAACTATTGTAGATAACTTTTGGGTTTCACCTATAAATGTTTCATCACTTGAGGAGGAAAGAAAGCGATGTCTAGGAAAACATGTCTGGATATTTTGTTGCAATGGCAATGTCCATAATAGAAAGACAGTGACAAACGATTAAATGTAAAACAAAAGGGAAAGAATGGATTAGTTACATTTGTTTTTTTATGTTAGGTTCTCTGATCGATATACACTCAAATAATTATCTGAGAAAGTAAATGCTCCTAATTAATAGAGGCTACACCATCAAAGTTTATAGCACTTGGTTTATACACATGGATTAATGGAAAACTTGGGATTTAATCCTATCATATTATGACTCCTAAATATAACAAACAAAAATTATGCTATATGTAATAACACATATTCTTTGGGTTGCCAAAGAGGGGAGTGGATTTAGCACACCAAGATGCACGTACACCAATAATATGTAAGTCACAACTATTTATTTAACTCTATCAGTATCTCTTAGCGTTTCAATAGTTGCGTATTGTGGATGCCGTTTTTTATGGTTTTTTTTTATTTTTTTTTTGTGATTTCTATTGTTACTAATCATATTGACATAGTGGCTCTTCTGCAATTTGTTTTAATTATAGAATTTATAACTTCATCTTCACCCACCCCTCGAATATTAGGGCTACATGAATAGTTGATGATTAAACAAATAATTGAAATTGTATATTTGAGTGTCGGTTTACTTACACTTGGGTGCATTAGATAATTTAGAAGTGCATTAGATAATTTTCTGCCAAAGAGAGGTTACCAGAAAGCCATTATCACAACTAAAACTAAACTTGAGGGCAACGGTTTGGTGCATATCAAAGAAGTACCTCCTCAACTAAAACAATAATAAAGTGGATTTGAGTATCATACCTTAGGATTTTGGTGTGGAATTCAAGTATTGAACTTATATAGATATGAGATTTTCTTGGACTCGTTAGTGGAATACACCATAGTGATTGGAAGGCCTTCCGGAAACTGTCATATGTTATGCGTTGAAGGCGCTATTTGGCAAATACACATATCAATGATATTATCAGAATATGGTTCAGAAATAGTACCTTCAACGCACAATATTGATTATGACCCTAAGTTTTTCTTTTTTATTTGTAAGCCGTCCTTCAGACGAACCTAGCCAGCCTTTCAATTCATAAAATAGGACTGGTTACAAATTTACAACTATACTTATGAAACAAGAGAATCATAAGAAACTACAATCGGAGTAAAGGGAGGTAATGTGGGTAAATATACGCATGCCAAGTGCAGAACTACGTACAGATCAAACATTTGATCGTATCTACATCGTACACTGTATAATTATCCAGTATTTGTTCCACACAACAGTCTAATACTACACAAGCCTACTCGCGGGCCCGTCCGTACTAACTCGCTCGCTGTCCAACTCCTTCAAATAGCAATTAACCCATTGGAAGGATGAAAATTACGGAAATGGGCTGAGGGTGGACACGTGTTCGGATCTGTGTAGAGCAGAGTCCAAAGAGCTGACACTGGAGTTGACTGTTTTAGTGTACGGAATGTCCCATTGGTTCATTTCTTTATTTCTTTATTTAGGCAAATGTATTTTTCTGGAGGAGTTACTACTTCATAATCTGAGTAATCTGACAGCCTATCTGATTCTGATACAAGTTGCCACCTATCAACAGAAAAATAATATATAAACACATATATAAAACTGAAAAAAAATTGCATTTCATATTTCATATTTAAGTATCAGTAACCTAAATTATTTATAACTACACATATTTTGTCTCTTAATAAAAATTTAACAAAAAAGAGAAAATAGTATGAATTATAAAATGAAGAGTATAACTTTAACTCTCCGAGTAATTAGTATCTGGCATACATGTGAGGAGCTTTTAAACCACCCTTCTAATTTCTTTTGGGTTATTTCCGATAGATCTTGCCAAGGATTGATGCATTAATTCCGAGAATACGCTGTTTGCTAGAAATTTTAGAATCCAAGACAATCTCATTTCTTACATACGAGGAAAAAAGTAATTTCATTTCAATTGTGAAGTGATGTTTTATTAGATAAGGTAAGCCGAAAGAAGTTTTGGTTTTCTCTTGTTCCCTTTCATTCTCTTCTCATCCCGAGTCTTGATGTTTTTTTCGTTTCCTTTACGAAAAAGCAAGCACAAGGAGTAATGAGAGGGAGAAAATGAGGTTATCCTACATTCCTACGGGTATACTTGTATAAGCCATTTGGCATAAACACATTTCTTATATAGATTTCTGTTAAATTTAGCTCCTATATTGCATCACTCGATAAAAAGGAAAGTTCAACATCTGCTATACCAGCCGAGAGAAACTCATAATTTTCAGAAATCTTAACAAAATCAAATGGGGCTAAAACCAGTGTATGTCATGTATTATAAAAGCCCCAGCTGTGTAATTTACAATCATATTCAATACTATGACAGTGCTCACGAAACTTCCACAAAGGCAGTGAACATTTGAAGCAAAATGGTCCCTGGAAACCAAGAAACAAAATGGTCCCCTAACGTGACACCGATCTTTCTTGGTGAGGAAGATAGTGAACTTAGCACTCAGAGGACAAACAACCCCAAAAGATAACAGGATGCACTAATGTGCAGGATTCATGAAAAATATGCATATGAACTTCACTGCCATATGGGAACCATGGAGTTGTCATTGATATCTAAGTGGCAAACCGGGTATAATCACAAACACAGCACAACTTGAACTCTAGGACTAATGGAAGAAAGTTATAACATCTAATTCATCAATTCCGCAGAGTGTCAAAACTCAGAAGAGGTATGCAAAGTTTTCAAACTGCCACACATTCGAAGTACGTGACAATATCTACCATTTCATTATAATAAATCCCCATCTAAGGTTAATGCTGGCATAAGGTGTAGTAGGAATAGCACAGATTTGACAAAATACAACACTAATCTACATAATCTATGCTACTGATGCTGTTGGGGAGAATGTTTTTGTTCCTTTCTCGGTAGGGTGCTATTGGAGTGGATTAGGGTAAACTGAAAGTGAATATATTGTATCAAGCTGAGTGAACTCACTTAGGTTTGTCTGTCAGGGTTACCAAAGATTTTAGCACACCAGGACAGATCTTGTCAGCAAGGGCACCTGTTTCTGAGAGCACAAGAGATTTCTCCTTCATAGTGCTTTGTAGCCTTCTGGAATCAAAGTCAAGTTGTTCTTGATCTGCATTAACAGAAAAGTAGAAGTTCATTATGGAAACAAGATGTAGTGTAATTTTACTAAAAACACATCCAACTATGAGATTGAAAAAGCCTGATAAAACACACCACAAAAGTTGACAAGCGCTGAATCTTTTATGATAATGAGAGATAGATTGGTCACAGCTGACAATTTTTGTCTACTAGTTGAGTAGATTACTCCAACAAGCCTTAAGAGTAGAGTTACAGAAATTATAAATAACCAGTAGTGATGTGATCACAGATTCTGAAAATTTTTAGGCAGGAAATAACTAATGAGAGACTGATCTGTCACAGTGCTAATGTTTATCCAACAACTGACTGAATTACTCCAACACGGATAAAAGTTACTGTAATATACATAACCAGTAGGAGAACAATCACAGATTCTCAGAAACTGCATAGTAGGATCAAAGAAACCTAATTTCTAATGATAGTTAGCTGACCAATAGATCCCCCCATCTACTGTTAGATATATATTCTATATTAGTCTAAAGCATATTCCTTTTGGGAAACTAATGGATATCAAGAAATGACAGTAGGCGTTTTGAATGGAAGAGAATTCTAGAGCTTCATGTTTTTAAATCAGACTATCAACTTTTATTTTTCTTTTAAAGATGGTTTACATCTCTTTACAGCTTTTGTTGCTTGTTTTGATTATTTCCCTTAAATGAAGAGTGTTCTAAGCCATCCAAACTTCCTTTTCCATCTACTATTTCTTTCACTTATATACCTGAGTTGCTATGACAAAAAAAAAAACGTGAGTTAAAATCACAACAGAACTATTATCTGACACAAATTGAGTGCTGATATAGGAAAACAAGTGGATGAAAAAGGGAATTCTTTCAAGTTCAGGATCCTGGCCCATCTGTATTTGAAAGTTTAGGCCTTTTATAAATTATTTTAACCCAGTCTGTAACTCTTATACTATCACTTACTAGAACATTAAACACCAGATAGAGCTCATACTAACACCCTAAACATGGAAGAAACCTATTCCACCAGTAACCGTCGAGGTAGAAGAGCATGACATCGTAATGAAAGGGTTTGTTATCTGAACCTAAATAGTTGGAATGAGGTATTCGATGAAACAACAAAAATGAGTGTTCTAATCTCAGTAAAATATTCTTAGAGTTAATATGTGAAGTACTTCTTGCTAACTCTGTTGGTTTATCTTTCCAGATAATTGTATTAAGAAAGAGGCCCGAGAGAAAACCTTTCTCCAAGATGGTATGAGCGGCATGAAATGGAATCCTAGCAAAGACATCAGTTCCAGGAAACATCATCCATGTGCGCTCATTTGAGTCATGGTTGCCACAGGTGGGGCATACCTCCTTCACCAGGGGTCTTGATTGAGCTCCCCCAATCTCCTTCATCATTGACTGAAAAGGAGATGGAACACTAGTTTTTGTTGTTCGAGCTATCTTCCTCAAAGATGTAAGGGCTTCTCTGTTCCCATTCCTCACCCTATCATTTTCAACCAGCTGCAAATTCAAGATAAACATCATAACCCATCCATTTTCTCAACAACAAGAACTGCTAAATACATCACAAGTTAATTAAAACTTATTTTTACTATAAAACAAAGTCACTACACGATACTGGGATTGAGTAAATGACGAAACCCAACACACATCTACTGAACAAAGGGAGTTCTTCAAGCAATCAAGCAAAAACAACTATGCTGGTATCAATTAACTTGTCTTGAAAGTTGCATTCAATCTGCAGTTGTAATCATCCATCTAGTAATCTTACAGTCCAAACCCTTCAATCCAGTTTATAGTTCGAACTTATGAATGCATTACATTCTTCAAATATAAAGTTTCCAACTCTTCAGCTACTTCACAAAGCCTGTAGACAATGTACATACCTAAAATGTAAAAACTGAAACTTATCCTAAACTGTCCATCCTATATTGAACAAGTTGCAAAAGATACAATGAACAAAAAAAAAAAAGAAAAAAAAAAGCTACCCTTCAGTTGGTGCCAACACAAACCAACTACACTGAAAAATTGACACAAGATCAAAGAAACTATGATCCTATTTTGAGGGCATTCAATGTACCTAACAAAACGATTTAGCCATTTTGTAATGCAAGTAAACTAAAGTCAGTAACTCCATCATTCAAACATGAAACTAATGGCCTGAAGATATGACTAACAGGATCATAAGAATGTAAACAAATACTTGAATATAATCAATTCCATTAAAACCAAAAGCCTGAGATATAAAACAAACCTATAAATCCATATACAACAAGGATGACCATAGCTAAATCCTCAATTATATATAAACTTTCCAATGTAAATCTCATTAGAGTAAACAATTCTTACTTGGTGTTTGGCTAGAAAGAGCTGCTCAGCTTGAGTCTCATGCTCGATTAAGATTTTCTGGAATTGCTTCATGCTATCGTCCATTCTTCAATTCTCGATTCTAGAAGCACCACTGAAACATCAAAAGACAATTCATGAGATGGGTTTCTTCAATTTCTGGATAAAAACAAAACCCAACTGAAAATTTACTCACAAAACCCCAAAATTTCAATTTACAGAGATAGAGCGGCAGAGCAACGTACCTATTAGCTGTGGTTGGAGAAAGAACGAAACAGTTCAAGAGAAGGCTTTAAAGTTTTTTATTGGAATTGGGTGGGTCAAACTAAGCGGGTCTTGGGTTACTTGACCCAGGAATAAAACTTCTATTATGCCACAAGGCCATGAACTCTAAAATTCTACCGGGCGCGTCTATTTTTTTTATATATTTTTTTATTTTTAAAAATTGGGTACCGGGAAGAAACCACAAGCAGGCTCTTAGGTGTTTAACCTGATCATTTTGTGCCAAAGTCTCAGCAGTGCCGCGCCAAAGACGTAGCGACACCCTCCCTTCGTCCAATTGAGCACTCCGTAGAGGGTTGGACCTCCCCGCAAGGCCTTTTACATACATAAGGATCGAACCTTCGACCTTGCTTAAGTAACTCAATCTGCTTACCAACTGAGCTGAACCCTTGTGGGTTACCGGGCGCGTCTATTGAAACCCACCATTTCTTTTATCTAAGTATTAAATAACTAATAGTAATAATAAGTATACTAATTTTTTAAAATTCAAATATAATAATAAAAAATTACCAATAACTACACTTTGAGCTCATAATTACTAATAACAAGTCTGTTTTTTTAAATTACCACTACTAAATTTCCATCCATTTAACTAACATAAGCTGTTAAATAGTAATTACAAAATTATCGTTTTACTTTTTTTTTTTACAACTTTATATCATTGAGGGTCAGTAGCATTACACGATTTACTACTGATCCTCAATATGATTAATATTCTAATAGTTTATAATAGTTGGTGAAATATTAGTAATCCTCAGAAATGCGCAATATTACTGACCCTCATAAATGCGCAATGCTACTGATCCTCAGAAATATTGTAAAAAAGGTAATTTCGTAAATACATAGCAAATTAATTATTTTTTTTTAAAAAATAAAAAATAGTTTTAGGAGAAAAGAGTAATAAGCAAAGCGTAGTTTTATTGATAGATTATGAGGTCTTTACATAGACTTTCATCAGATTCCCTATCTACTAAAAATACTAGTTTTCTAGTCTAATTAGGTCAAGACATACCACGGAAGTTACAAAATTAACCTTCTTTGAACACTCATTCTTGTGTCGCGTATCTAACAGTGCATAAACTGTTGCCTCGCTAAAACATTGCCAGCAAAACAAAAACATCTTGGGAAAATATAAAAGCATGGTCGAAAGAAAAAGAGTGCAACGCACAAACTACAAGTGCGTAATACATGCGTAAATTGACTCCCCTTGATGTCTACATGAGAACTCCCCCTGACGAATAAAAATCGTCATCGAGTTTGGATAAGCGACACATACTAATGCGTTTCATATGTTTCACAAATGTAAATTTGGGTAGAGACTTGTTGAATAGATTAGCTACATTATTTTCTGAGCTGCCTTGGTTCACTTGGATATTCAAAGTCTCTTGCTGCTGCTGATTGTAGAAGAACTTAGGCGAAATGTGTTTAGTGTTGTCACCCTTGATGTATCCCAACTTCATTTGCTCAATGCATACGACATTATCTTCTTAAATGCAAGTTGGTATCATCGTAGTAGACTCAAGCCCACTAGACTCTCGAATGTGAGATATAACTGAGTGAAGCCAAACATACTATTTGACTGCTTCATGTAGTGCAATGATCTCAGCATGATTCGAGAAGGTAGTAACAAAATTTTGCTTGGTTGATCCCCTAGATATCGCCTTATTTCTCATGGTAAAAATATAACCGGTTTAAGAACGTTCTTTATGCGGATCAGACAAGTATCATGCATCAGTAAATCCTACAAACACGTCATACGGTGTATCAGGGTAGGAGGGGGTGGTGTCGAAGCCATACCGATACCATGACTTGGCATCCTCGATGTTGGGTACGATGGCTGGAAAGGCGGCAGTGTGGCGTGGAGCTGAGCCGACGCCGGTCTTTGTGGATACAAGGGCTCGGCTTGATACCGAGTTTTGATGATTCTAAAAATTCATTTTTGCATATCGATAGTAGAATCTCATGTCACTAGATCCTTTCAGGTATCAGAATATGTTCTTGATCCCTATCCAATGACGTTGTTTTGGCATCAAGCTAAATCTAACTAACAAGTTCACCGAGAAGACAATGTATAGTGCACTGAGCTAGATACAACAAAGCTCTAATAACACTAAAATATGGATTTTCGGCTCCCAAGACCTTTTCGTCATCTTCTTTCGGACAAAATGGATCTTTATTGATATCCAGACTTCTGTCGATCATGGGAGTGCCTATAGAACTCTCACAGTGTTCATCTTTGCAACAGGAGCAAAAGTCTCATTGTAATCAGCTCCGAATGTGTGAGTAAATCCACAAGCTACTAATCTTGCATTATGTCTTTCAATGGTTCCATTTGAATGAAACTTGATCTTGCAAAACCCATCTAGCTCTAACGACCTTTTTGCCTTTTGGAAGTTGCAAACACTCTAGGTCTTGTTATCATGCAAAGATTTTAGTTCATCTTTCATGGCCTCCCTCCAGATTGGGATCCGATTAGCTTCCTCGAATGATCGAGGTTCTACTAATCCACATAGGTTAGTAAGAAATACATTTAGAGTCACTGCATTGCCAAAAGGATATCGAGGAGCGTAGCTTTTGAAACTTTGAAGCCTAATAGAGGTTTTCCTAGTCCGAGTAGGATACCTCCTTGACAAAGTAGCCGGCTGAACTGGGATAGTGTGCTAGAGATCCCCTTCTTGGATTCTCAAATCTGCTTCCTCTTGTTCTAATTCTCGTTCAGATGTTTCTAGTTGAGACAAGTCTTATTGACAGTAGCCACAGAGGAGCTACGTAAGCCCACAGACCCGCAGCCAGTGCATCCGGGGCCGGACTGAGGCCCGGAGCAGGATCACCAGCACCCGGACCCGAGGTCTAGCAGTCTACCTTGTGACCAGGGACCCGGGGACCGGGGGCACCAGCCTGCCGAACAAGCCACTAGAGCTGTCCCTTTGTGTGCGAACAGAAGGAAACCAGTTCCACATCGAAGAGTAAAACCAGACCTCACGCCCGACCACCTATATAAGGGCCTCAACTACCCTCTTTAATAGGTAACTGATCTCTCCAACTGCTTGTCACTCTTGCTTAAGTTATCTATTCATCCCAACTGTACTAACTTAGGCATCGGAGAGGAGAAGACCGGCCCGCCCGGTATTCCCCTTAGTTAGCAGGTTTGCAGGAGGAGATCACATCTTGATTCATCAGTTTCCACTAGGCCTACGGGTTTGTGCAGAAACAATTGACGCCGTCTGTGGGAAACTTGTATAAAAGTCACGTAGGCATCACCAAATGGCAGAAAGCTCAGAAACGGGCCAGGAAAGAAATACAATGGAGGGTCAGCGGGTTGCACCAGAGTAAGTGCTCATCTCCACCCCGGTCGCTGTACTGGAGCAGCGCAGCGACCAGGGCAACCAGGACGACGGTAGCTATGGGAGGCCGAGCTTGCCGGGGGCATACAACGATAGCGCGCGTGGGAAAGGCCTGGCGGAAGGTGACCAACCAACGCACCGGGGCTTTTCGCTGACATTCTCGGACGATCCGAGCGACAAAGAGGTCGGTGACAGCGACCGGGACACCACGTACAGCCCCGACCGGCACGATATGGCAGGGGAGATACGGGCGATGAGGGCAGAAGTCGGTCGCCTGCGAGCGGAGAGCGACCGGGATAGAGCAAAATCCAATGCTCGGTATGAGGAAATGGAGACGGTAAACGCTGCCCTGGTGGCTGCCCTGGAAAGAGGACAGCAGCGCAACGCCACTATGGCAAGGGCACGTACACCCGCGCCAGGCCAACCTCAGTGCCTTGAGGTGGGACAGTCATCGAGAGGAAGGTCTAGCGACCGCAAGAGGGCGGAGTCCCCGGGCGGCGCGGTTTTGCCAATGAGCACGCTAGTACCCCCGCAGTCGCACGCTTCGTTCGAGGATGAAGTCGTCACCCCGACCGCACGGGCATTACAGGTACTCACCGACTCTGTGTCAGATCTAAAGGCCCAAATGGAGGCCAACGAGAGAAGGGCGGCGCGGCCGATAGAAGGCGCGCGATTCAACGAACGCATGGGCCCCTTCTCACACCGGGTTCTGGAATCCGGGAGGTCTGGTAACCAGAAATCCCTAAAGCTCACGTACTCAGGATCCGGCTGCCCATACCAACATTTGGATAGCTTCCGGTCCCAAACGTGCGCCAAGGGCTATTCCGATGCAGTGTGCTGCAACATTTTCCAGGAAACCCTATCTGGAGAGGCGCTCAGCTGGTTCTATGAGCTCCCGGCAAACTCCATCGAGGCGTTTGAGCAACTGGCCGACCGGTTCGTAGGCCGCTTCATCCTCCGGGTCGAAGGAGCTCGGACATCAATCATCCTCTTCAACTACAGACAGGCACCTGGCGAGGAGCTAAGGACGTTTGTCAACTGCTGGCAAAAGGCGACGGCCGGGGTTCGGAATCTCGACAAGGGTATCGCCGAGATGGCGTTCAAACAGGGGCTTCGGCCAGGAAAATTTCCTACGCCGTACACGTGGAACTCCCGCAGGGGTATGACAAGCTAATGGCAATGACCATCAGGCATGCTCAGGCGGATCATGAAACGTACGGGCAATACCTGTTGAAGAGAAAGCTGGAGGAGCATCCCCCGGCCGGCCGAGAAAACAAGGCCAGCCAGGGAGCGAGAACGAGGCGCCCAACCAAGCAGACCCGGCAGAAATTGGGGAAACCAACAGCAGCAGAAGCCCTATCATGACAAACCCCAGGGCAAGCACAAGCCGACGCAGTACCGGCAAGAACGCCCCCTGGCGATCATGCCAGCAGAACGTCAAGAGGTCTTCACCACTCTAACCTCTTCATACGAGGACATCTTGCACGAGAACGGGAACATCATTCCCCTACCGCCGAGGAGCAAGTACCCGAAAGGAAAACTCACCCAGGTGCGAACAGGCAAATACTACTCCTACCACGATGAAGTTACCCATCAGACGAACAGTTGCTTCGCCCTCAAGACAGCGATGGAGGGTTTGATTAACAGCGGTCAGCTTCAGCGGTATATAGGGGAAAAGAGAGCAGATCCCGACCGGGAGCAGGGCCAGGGCTGGTAAGCACGCTCGGACCCAGTGAAGGGTTAGGTGCTGGAAATTTTAAGCAGTCAGTTTGGCATATCAACGGTTCAACCAGCTCAACATTATAAGATATGTATGCCAACTATTTTAAGAGAAATCCAAGGAATTCCACCGGAGCAAAAATGTATATCCAAAGGGTATAATACAAAAAAAAAACGGTTCCAACATATTTAAAAAAAAAAGATAGCAAAACAAAAATCTTAAGGAGCTGCGTCTCCCTCCTCAGCGGGCATCCCACCAGCTTCCCCAGATGGAGCCACCGCATCCTCTCTAACTGGTTCAGATGGTCGAAGCCCGCCCTCCCCTTCCGGCTGCTCCTCTCCCGCCAGCTGCCCATCCACATCGTCGTCGGCCCCCGCCTTCGGCATTCGAGAGGTATCTAGGTACCCCTTCTCTTCCCACTCCACGTAGGCATCGGCGATACCCGACTCACTAGCCTTTTCCAGGAGTTCAAGAAATTGATCACTATCGTAATATTTCTGGATAACCCGCTAGAAAAGCTCTGGGTCCACTTCTCCGGCCGCAGCGGCAGCGGCGGCACGCACAGCGACAGCTCCCACCTGGAGCTCATCCACTCTGGCCTCCAGCTCGGCCCTCTCCTCCTCAGCCCGCTCCTTCTCCTCCTCGAGGCTCCGGACCTGGCTTTCTAGCTTGGCCACCTGTTTCTTGGCCCTCTCCTCCAGCCTGACCTTCTCCCGCTCAAGCCTGGACTTCTCAACTTCCAGGCGCTCACGGGCTCCTGTCAGAGCAGCCACCTGCCTCTTCAACTCCGACAGCTCCTCGCTCGGGTCCGGCTGGTACAGATCGTACAATAGCTACAGAACAACAGGGAGCCGATTAAGCAAACAACAAAAATAACGAAACCCGGCAGAAGTTATGGGCGGTGCCGTGGCACCAAGCAATTCTTACCCGGAGGACCGACTCCTTGCTCTTCTGGCGGTTCTCCCCCGACAAGGCTCCAACGACCCCATACCTATCCAGACCAAGGCCAGCCACATCTACTGCCAGACTCCGGACGAAGGGACTCTCCGGACCTCCCCTCTGTTCCTCCGCAGGAGCGGGGCTACTCTGCTGACCGGCAGAATTGAGGCAGCAGCGGCCTTGTCCCCAGCGGAACTCATCACACCGCTGGCCACCTTGAGCCGTTTCGCCAAGTTTTCACCAGACGACCGGCCAGTCAACGTCACCAGCGCCTCTTCTCGCCCAGGCCGTCCGGTGAAGAAGATTGTACGCCTGTCCGAGAGACCCTGTGATAAGCGGGACCGATCCCGGTCGGTGCGGAATCCTGTTCGTCCCACCAGGAACCTTTGGTGGTCCACCGGTAGTCTTGCCCTTTCCGGGTCCCACCTTGGACGCAGCGGGGTGAGTCTTCACACGCCTTAGGGTATAGGCGTCGTCCTCAACGTCCAAGGCCCTCGGTTCAACATGAACGGTAAGCCGACCGGACTCCTCATCCACCGAGGTCCGTGAAACGGCCTCCCCTTTCTCCTTCAACCTCGAGACAAGGTCTTCACCGTCCATGAATAGTATATTACCAGGCTTGACGACCGTCCGGGAAGATGCACATGCAGAACAATCAAAGGGTTAGTATCAACTCGGTCAGCAGAAACGCCACCACAAAAACCCTGCTACGCACCAGGATCCCGCCCAAGACAGCAGTACTCTAACACCTCCCGCCGTATGAAGTTGTAGGAGCTTCGGTCAAGATCGTCCCAGCACCCGAGTATCGTCATAATCCTATCCCGCTCCAACTCGGACAGTACGAACGATTGGTCGCCAAGGGGCTGGAAGGCACCAGGAACCCGGTACATCCTCCTCCTTTTCTGCCACTTCCCACCCGCCATCACCAGCTTCTTCCTCCAGTTATTATCCACCCAGGAAGGCAAGTGGTTGATGATAGGCTGGAAGTGTCGGGCGCTAAAGGTCAGACAACCCCGGCACCCTTTCTTCTTCGAGAAGGACAGCCTGTACAGTACCCGGAACTCGTTCACCGTTGGCATGCTCACCCTGGACAGCTCGTACAGATACCCAAGGCTCAGCAGCTGCCTCCACTGGTTCCCGGGAAGCTGCGCGGGAGACACTTGCAGCGCCTTAAGCTTGTACTGCATGAAGTCTGGTAGCGGGAGGGAGAACCCGTGACGAAATTGGTCTCCGTGAACAGCAACCCAACCCGCCTCCGAGTTACAGGCCGATTCTCCGGGATTTAGCGGCCGTAACGTCACCTCATCAAGGATATTCCACGTCTCCCGGAAGGCGGCAATCTTTGCAGGGCTCATAGTACCCTCCGGTTCATCGCACGCTACAGCCTCTTTCCCACTCCTGATAGTGTAGCTCACGGGCGGAGTACCGGGAAAGCGCACCCCGTGCGGGATGCCCTCACAACCCAGAGACCTGGAAGACGAGACCCGGCCCCGGGAACGGTCAGCGGCTTCGGACTTCGAGGAATCCGAACCGAGCCAATCCTCCAATCTTTCCTCATCGTCCACCACGGGACGCCTGTCGGCCGGTTCGGAAGCCTCATCAGAGCTCGCAGAAGCCATTTAACTTAGGGGGAAGAAAACAAAACCCCACAGCTGGTCAGCAATAAGCTAGAACAGCGCCCTCTGTGGCTGCTCCCCAAGTTTGCCGCAGACGCCCCGCTCAAAACGACTCACAGTCGGTGACAGAGCACTCCCCCCCCCCCCCCCCGCCACAAAACGCCAACCAAAAAGAAAAAACACGAAGCAAAGAAAGCAAGACTTACCGATTACTATGCACAACCGAGGAAAGTCAGTCCTACGAAAACACCGAGCAATGGTAGGCAAGAACCAGAACGCTTGAAGCACGGATAGCGCGAGATACCTCCACAGAACTTTCGCCGAATTCCTCTCCAACCTTCTCTTCTTCTCTCTAGGCCAAGAGCAAAAAACAGAAGTAATGAAGACAAAGGAGGCCTTTTTATAGACGAGTCCGATGCCCTATGCACCCCTGTAATCCCCCCAATACTCAATCGGGGCAAGTCTGCGAATCCAGGCCCTCCATCTCAGATCGCTCCCTACTGACACGTGTCCCAGCATCGATAACCTACCCACGCCATCATAACTGATTGGACCGATGGGCTTCCTCCTTAAATGCATATCAGCCACTTGTCCCGCCTACAAGCGGCAGTTAAAGGAGACAGGACCGGGAACCGAGGCGTCAAGCCCCCCCACTTCCCCAAGAGCCATGGCATCTCACCGGTTAGGTAGCATTCAACTGGCTCCATGGCATCTCACCGGTTAGGTAGCATTCAACCGGCTCCATGGTATCTCACCGGTTAGGTACTATTCAACCGGCTCCATGGCATTCCCTACCAGTTATGTAGCATTCAACCGGCTCCATGGCATTCCACCGGTTATGTAGCATTCAACCGGTTCCAAGACATTCAACCGGCTCCAAGGCATTCCACCGGTTTAGTCACTTTCCTTCGCCCTTGTGGGCAGGGACAAGCCAGCAACAACTCAAGGCTTCAAACACATGGGCTTTATAAACCCGGGAGAGTTTACATCTAACATATGCAAACTTTTCCAGCAGGCTAAAAACCCTGCATCACACTGAACTGTGATAAATATGGGGATCCAAGGCGAGACTTGTTATCTCCACGCCACCCCACCGGGCAGATTGTTTCTCTAACACAGAACAAATCTCCCCGCAGGCAAGTTACCCCACGCTTATTCCAACATAAGCTGGGCTGAGCCACCGGGCTACTCCCGGCCTGTCCCACCGTTGGCAGCAATTTTACCTTGGGAACTTGGGGGACTCGTTCCGACATGGCAGTCCACCGGTCGAGTCCTTACATTGTCATCCCGTGCACTCGTCCGGGTTTCACCCCGCTTCATATTCATTGCATGGCGGATTTCAATGCCACATTGTCATCCCATGCATTCGTCCGGGTTTCACCCCGCTCCATATTCATTGCATGGCGGATTTCAAAGCCACATTGTCATCCCATGCACTCGTCCGGGTTTCACCCCGCTCCATATTCATTGCATGGCGGATTTCAACGCCACATTGTCATCCCATGCACTCGTCCGGGTTTCACCCCGTTCCATATCCATGGCATGACGACACTTGAGCACAATACCATTAGTATTGCAAGTATACTCATAACTGTCACACGTCATCATTAATAGGTACTCACATCACCACGCCTTCTCTGCCCGAACGCCCGGTCACGCCTAATCTTCAATGCGGACTTGGGGGACTGGGTACCGTTGGGTCGGTAACCCTGCAGGTCTGCGGGACAGGAGCGAGACATATTAAGTCCCCATTCAAGATTGCACTTGACCGGGAACTTGGGGGACTTGTTGACAGTAGCCACAGAGGGGCTACGTAAGCCCATAGACCCGCAGCCAGTGCATCCGGGGCCGGACTGAGGCCTGGAGCAGGATCACCAGCACCCAGACCAGAGGTCCAGCAGTCTACCTTGTGACCAGGGACCCGGGGACCGGGGGCACCAGCCTGCCGAACAGGCCACCAGAGCTGTCCCTTTGTGTGCGAACAGAAGGAAACCAGTCCCACATCGAAGAGTAAGGCCAAACCTCACGCCCGACCACCTATATAAGAGCCTCAACTACCCTCTTTAATAGGTAACTGATCTCTCCAACTGCTTATCACTCTTGCTTAAGTTATCTATTCATCCCAACTGTACTAACTTAGGCATCGGAGAGGAGAAGACCGGCCCGCCCGGTATTCCCCTTAGTTAGCAGGTTTGCAGAAGGAGATCACATCTTGATTCATCAGTTTCCACTAGGCCTACGGGTTTGTGCAGAAACAAGTCTGAAGAGAATTGATCAGTTTAAGCTATAGGTGAAGCAGAGTCATCAACAACAATGGGGCTAGGTGTGGCCTCCTCAAATAGCTCCCCCTAAGCTTGATCTTCATTTACTTGGAAGAAATGATTTGCTTCATCAAATATGATATCTCTTGAGATGAATAACTTTTTGGTTTGAGGGTTATAACATTTATATCCCTTCTGAGATGAAGAATAACCTGAGAAGACACACTTTCTTGCTCTTGGATCAAGCTTATCTCTCAGTTTTTCTTGAACATGCACAAAGCATACACATCCAAAAATTCGGAGATGATCAATACCAATTTTCCTTCCTTTCAGAATCTTAAAAGAGGATTTAAAATCGAGAACTCGAGTTGGTAACCTGTTAATGATGTAAGCAGCTGTTTGAATAACATGAGACCAAAATTTCTGTGGAACATTTGCTTGAAAGAGAAGAGCCCTTGCCTTTTCAAGTAGGTCTCGATTCTGTCTTTCAGAGATGCCATTTTGTTGAGAAGTTCCAACACAGCTAGTTTGTTGGAAGATACCTTGAGCACTTAGATAACTAACCATGACTTTGGATGTATATTCAGTGCCGTTATCTTATTTTAGTATGCAAATTTTTTATAAGAAATGGTTTTTAACAAGATTATGTAAGTCTTTAAATCATTTTGCTACTTCATTTTTTTTAATTTTAACAGATACATGAATATAGTTCTTGAGAAATCATCAATGAAAGTTACATAAAACCTATAGCCAACTTTTGAATCTATTTTGGCCGGTCCCCAAACACCGGAATGAACAATTTCAAAAGCATGAGTAGCTCTAGAGTTAGAAGTGGGAAAAGACAATCTATAAAACTTTGATTTCTGACATGTTTCAGAAACATGATCATAATCTGATTTACATAAAATGGAAAGATAAAAGACATAACATGAGAAGATGGATGAGCTAAACGACCATGCCATAATTGATGTTGACTTGAGAAATTTTTTTATGCCAGGACACTCTTTGAAAAGCTTAGGGAAATAGAAACGTAATACAAATAATTGAGGAAGAAGCGCTCACCAATCTTTCTCCTTGACACTCGATCATAAAAAATAACAATATAGGTTGAGAAGATGACTAGATAATCTAACAAACAAATTATTTTTCCAATGGACAAGAGTTTGAAAGGGGAAGAAGGGACGCGTATGACTAATGACTCTTTTGTTTTCGAAAAGATATTTTTTTTCTTCCCTATAATAGGAACCTTCTTCCCATTGGCAATAGAAACATGAGATGGTTTTTCAAAAACATGAAAATCACCAAGCACAGATGCATTATTAGACATGTGATAAGAAGCTCCATTATCTACTATCCAAAAGTCATGATTTTTGGTTAATTCAAGTGCAGTTAAGATTGCACATACGATACCTGAGATTTCTTCTGGATGAGCTAGATCAGATTCAGCTAGGAAACTGGCAAATTTCCCAAGCATGGCAATAGAGTTCCAGTCTCAATGCTACCTTGTTTTTGTTGCAGAAAACAGGCAAACTCATTGATGAGATTAATATGATTTGAAGTGAAATCCACCATCTCTTCTAAATTGTTCATGATCACTTGATTTGCTTTGGGAGAGTATTGCATCTTCATTTGACCCGTAGACTTGCTATCATCACTAGACTTAAGCTTCAGTTTCGGATGAAGGATCCAACACCTCTCCTTGATATGACCTGTCACGCCCTGAATTTGAATAGATAAAAATTCAAATTCGAAAACGTGATAATTCATTAATCACAACAACTATAAAATAAATTATAAACTACTAAGCATTAAAGAGTCCAAACAAATGAGACTCTGGCGAATTCAATTAGTACAACGCCGATCTTACACAAGTTGTAAAGTATCGGACAATGTAATTATTCAAATCATGCCTCGCTATACTTAAAAAAAGACAAGACTAAATGAGTAGGATCACTGCTACTCACCACAGCTATCAACCACTGTCCCAACTCTGCTAATCCTCACCTGCATGATTAACCCCTACACCATGGACTGGTGCATAGAGTTGTAAACAACAAAATTGGTAAGCTTTTAAAAGCTCGTATGAGTAAACTCAGACTCATGCAACGACACTTAAACCATATTATCACAAGCACACAAAAATACAAGGTAAGATTCAGACTTTCCTGTTTAAAATCATAGTTCAGAAATGTACATATCTTACACAATTAAAATCGTGAATCCTACATATAACTTAGTTCAGGAAGTCACACACATACAATTAAAATCGTGACTCATGCAAATAGCTTAGTTTAGGAAGTCATGCATAATTAACACAAATATATAACAAATGAAAATAAAGAAGAAATTCGACAACCCCAAAATTAAGCCAAAATATTGCTATCTTAAACTCAAAGAAAAACATCACACACCTTGTTTTCTTTTAAAACCTAACTCTATTTTCGATAACAAAGGAAGAACACCATAAAACTCATTTTAAAACATACACGCATGAGACCCAGATAACCGCACACGGTTATCCCTCATGCCGTACAAAATGGAAATAACATTCCCAAAAACAACCACAACTAACGAAAAGAATAACAATTCGGGCGCAATGACCACTGTCATTCCCCTCCAACTCACACAAAAGCTGACAGACTAGAGCTCTAACTGATCGTAACCAATCACCCGGCCAAAGGCTTGGTTCCCGATATATTTGCTGATCCTCCATCATCTCACAGAGTGGACCTAATTGCCACACGTGAGAAATCTCCATCATAACACATGAAAGATCTGTCACTGGTTGTTGATTTCCATACCAACCCATTCACACGTCACACAACCCATATAAATTCAATTATGACAATTTCGTAACAAGATAAGTTCACCCAATGCACACTCACAATATATATTTCACGTAAATATATATATATATATATATACACACACACACACACACGTAGACATTCACTCAGGAATAGTCCACTAATACCAACTATAGTCATTGATCGTAAAATACTTTAAAAATTATTTTTATATTAAAATTATTTTACTTACCAATAAAACGTAATCGATCAAGTTCATTCAATTTAAAACAAATATCATTTCCATAAATTTTTTTTTACATATAACGATCCATATACTATAATTAACTCGTATTAAATACAAACACTGAGAGGTTTACTCACCTTTATTACTTCTGCAGCGTCTTCAAGCTCACAAAGGTGAGATACTCACGTACAGTCAAACACCTAAGCAACATTATCGAAAACTTAGCATTCATTTCGAATAAAACTTATTATAATTCACTCTGAGCACATAACCCTTAACCTCGAGGCTTGCCAACATGTAACAAACCTCATTCATAGCTTCTCAAGACTCATAGAATGCCTAGCTAGTTGACCATAGGATCAAACACAAAGCACCAAAATCTACGCCGATAAGCACGAAAAATAATAATCGC
Source organism: Potentilla sterilis (assembly GCA_963682095.1). Lineage (NCBI taxonomy): Eukaryota > Viridiplantae > Streptophyta > Magnoliopsida > Rosales > Rosaceae > Potentilla > Potentilla sterilis. Next base: position 33,187,319 of record OY821766.1, on the reverse strand, counting down.
CTAATAACGGATTCCAAAATTCATAACTTAGTCATACGGTGACCAAATCACGCAAATAATATATCCCCGCGTTCGTATTGACGAACACAATATAACAGAACACCATACTGCCCCAAAAACACCAAAACGAGCCGTCACACACCGCTCTAAGTGGCTGCATGTGGGCCCCACACGCCACCACCAAAACATGCAACCAAGACCACCAACATGTAGATCAAGATTTAAGGATTCGAAATCTACCTGAAACAACAGAGGATACGTTCAGAAAGGGGACAGATACGCCGCCGCCGGAATGAATCCAAGTCGCCCGCCGCTGCCTCACTTGCCGCCGTCAAAGCTCTCCACAATCATCGAAACCTTGCTCAGAGGAAGGAGGAGGTCCAGAAAGTGGCATCCTTGAGGTCTGGCGTAGCCTGGAACGAGAGCAGCTTCGCCTCCCACGGTGGTGGAATCTTTCGGGCCTCGCAGGGGTGCACATGGGAAGAGACGATCAGTTTGAGGGGTGGCACGCACCGTGGCGTGGCCGGACGACGGAGAACGAAGGAGAAGAAGTCTGGCGTCAAGAGAGAGAGAAATGAACAATAACTTTCTGGAATTTTCTGGAATTTCAGATATTTTGGGCAACTTTGACTATTTATAGAAATTTCTGATTTTGGAAATAACTTCAACATGTTTGAACTTTTTCATACGACGTCTGTTTCAAGCGTGCCGCGTGTTTACTCTCAGAATCAGTTCCGACGTCGAACAACGACTAATTAGAAGAGTAAGAAATATGAATTACCATAAATTACTCTCCCAATAATTACGATAAATTTACAAGAATTGAACTCAAATTCGGGGTTACTACATGACCAATCCCTTTGCGTCCAATGCGCACACAATGAGTACACTTCAAATCATACCTTCTTCCTTTATAGGGTCTATCAGCTACAAAGGCCCTTGCTTCAGATGTCTGAGCTTCAGTCTCTCCTATTGTAATGTCTGCGTCCATCACCTCTCCTTCTTACTTATTCTCTCTGAATAGTGTTGCACACCATTGAGAGAGTTGTTAGCTCTAAAGTCATGGGACAATGACTTTTAAGATCTTCATAGTCTGCTCCTAGACTGGCCAGAAGCTGAAAAAATCTTGTCCTCCTCAGCTCACTTGAGAAGCACGACAACATCAGTTGTATGAGGCATGTACAAATCAAGTTCATTCCACTTGGTCTTTAGATTATCAAGATGTATAAATGTGAGATCCCTTGTTGTATCTCTGCTAAGTCCTTCTTGAGTTAAAAAGACTTTGGCTGCATTGTTCATGTCACCATACATGTCTTTCACAGATTTCCATAAATGCAGTAAAGATTGAGAGTAGTTGAAAATTTCAGCTATTTTTGGCTCTATAGAGTTTAGAAGCCGGGCCATGACCAACTGATCTTGTGAAAGTCATGCTTAATAGGGAGATCAGGAAGCAAGAGTTTTGCCTTTTTCACTGATAAACGACAGCTTTGATCTTCCTCAAAGAGCAAGTGTTATAGCTGTCGACCATGGAAAATGGGTGAACTCATTGAGTAGTGAAGAACTAAGGCGTTGGTTCGGATTGCTATCGAGGGGCTCGACTTTAGTACCTGAAGATGATGAGTTTTTCTCACTTCCTCCAGCCATAATGAACTAGATGATAATGAAATAAATCTATGAAATTAAGATATGCAGAAGCAGGTCCTATGAGGATCACTGCTCTGATACCATATTGAAATCTATGAGACAACAAATAGATGATTTTTTATCTTTGTTCTTACTTAAAAAAAAAAAAAAGAACAAAGAGATGATTTGAATGTGTTGATTTCTAATTAATTTGCTTACAATTTACAAGAGGTATATAAAGAGAAATAAAAGCTAGTTAAAGACTATTGGACTAAAACGTAAACTAAGCTAAACTAAAAACTATCAGCTCAGACTAAACACTATACATAGGAAATGGAGATATCACTAATCCTTGAATCAAGGATCAAGACTGATTGAAAGCTTGCTTGTCGGCGAAGAAATGTCAAGATCCGAGGAAGATTTCGTCAACTAGAATTGCAGCCAATTCCCTCATTTAATGTTAGGGATGCAGCCAATACTCCTCATTTAATGCTAGGGTTTCTTGAGCTCGACTTGTGTATATCTTCCAACAGAGGTAATGGGGTCATGTAAGTATATCTACAAACAGGAGATGTAAAACAGACCAACATCTCTCTTCAAATTCATTGAAACAATAAACCAAACAAACAGACCAAGACCTCAACTTTATCAAGACAGAGAGGTAAAAGGGTCATGTAAGAACATCTACAAACATGAGCTGTAAAATTAACCAACTCTCCTAAATTTCATTGAAACAACAACCAAAACAAACAGATGAAGACCTAAATTTTACCAAACCAAAACAGAGAGGTAAAGGGGTCATGCAAGAACATTTGCAAACATGAATTGTAAAATAGACCAACAAGATTGAGAAAAAACAGATAGTGTCATGAGAGAGAGAGACAGAGAGGGAAACCTGCCGGAGGAGGCCATTTGGTTAGAGGCTTAGAGGGTGTGAGTGTCTGAGAGCCTAGAGAGTGTGAGAGAGAAGGAGGGGGAGTAGGAGGTTATAAGGGGGAGAGGCCACTACCATGCAGGTCTGGGTTTGTTTGGCTCTATTAGTAGCTGGTATCCGTTTGTGGAATAGGGATGGTTTTGGGCTGATGAGAGAGAAAAGAAGAAAGCAGGTTGTCCCACTATAAACAAAGTCTGATTTAAAAAAAATATATAATAATAAAAAAAAGAACAAAACCTCAATTGACGCTGATAGAAATTGAGGAAACAAAGTGATCAGTAGCATATAGGTAATGAAGAATGCATATCTATAAAAAAAAGTCACATGAGTTGAGTGTTACACCTGATTGTTCTTTGAAAATGTTAACGTAAGAGGTTATAAGTTATAACCGTTCTCTATCTAATTCATATTTGTTCTATTTATCAATAAGCACACAACACATATATAGTAGATCAACACAATGACATTTATTTGTGTTACTGAGATATATGAACATATGTATTGTCTGCTTATTATTAAATGGAATAAATAAAATTTAAGTGTCCCCAAATAGCACAGTTGGCCAATCATCCCTCAAAACTCTACAATAGAACATAAAGACAAATACAATTATATAAATAAATAAATAATAGTATAGATTAGGAAATGGGATGTATTGTATATAGATTTGTATGAAATTTTTTTTAATTCATAGACTTTTAGAATAGTCCACATACTTTTTAAAAAGACCATAAACTTACATAGATTTCTGTCGATTTCTTTAAAATCATTGATTTTGATCACATACTTTTATTGATTTATGAAAATTCACAGAGTTCATTATGAACAAATTTCACCTCAAAATAATGTTATAACAGAAATTAATTAATCATAAATGAAAAATATCTCAATGTAACGAATAAAACCACATGTAAATGTATCAAATACAAAACAAAAAAAAAATACCAAAAAAATGGAAGAAACTTTTCCAAAATTTTATGTTGGCGGACGAGTCCCTAAAACAATGAAAAGATCATTCGTCTCCTTTATCGTCACTTTCTTCATTGTTATCGTTTTCATTATTAGCATTTTATTGAACATTTGGCTGAGCATCTTCCCACATATGATTGGCAATACTCGTTCTCCATTCATTAGCACTATCTCTCTACTGTTCTTGGGTTTGAAAATCATCCCATTCAAAATTATTTTCTTGATCGGCTCTGGGTTCCCATTGAAAATCATCCCATTTTATTGAAGAAAATTGTACAATCCTACACAAGCCAAAACTAGCTCTGCTTATATCTTGTATGGAAATTGTGGTGCTGATTTGAAAATAGTGAAACGTGACTTGAATACTTCAAATATCCTCTCAATTACGTTCCTTAAGGAAGCATGTCGAAGATTGAATAACTCAATTGCATTAATAGGATGATTTCCTTTACCACAAAAGTCTTTGAGATGATATCGGGTACCTCGAAATGGAGTTAAAAATCGGCGTCGGTTGGGAAATCCGCTGTCACCTAAGTAATATTTACCTAATAATGAAAGAAAACGTATAGTACTTAGTGAGTTATATATTAGTTACATAATTATTTTATGTAATTATTGACTTTTTATTGTCTTATATTCTATTATAAACCGACTACAAATATGTAGTTTGATTTATATTTATTTGATCAATGTTATTCATTAATTAACGAGTACTGAAAAAAATGAAATTGAAAAATCCATAACTGACTCGTGCAAACGATAATGTTTGTGTCTTAAGAATTTCATAAATAAATGAGAAATAAATTAAAAATATTTGAAAAATAAATTTAACAAAAATGATCATGTTAGTATAAGAATCTGATTGCATAGAATATTATAGAAAAAAAAATGAGAAGAAAGAAAAAACAGATGATATGTTAAAAAATAAATAGATGATGGAGGATTAATCTGTTCACAGGCAGAAAAAGTCTGTCGTGGACTTTTTGAAATCTGTCTAGAGCCTGAAAAAATATTGAAATTTTATGCGCATAATTTACACTACAAAGTATATAATTATTCATGGATTACTGATTCTATATGTATAAATGATATTTGAAATACCCTCAAAATTCTAGTATTTATAAAAAAAAGGCATTTGAAAGTTTAAAATTATAAAAAAGACCTAAATTTTAAGTTGATTATAAAAAAAGACATCGTTTAACAAATAACTGAGTAACAAGATTTAATTACGAAATATGCCATAATAAACAAATTGAAAGCATAAGGAACCCAGAAGAAAGTCTAATTTCATCCCAATCTCATCTATAATCACTGCGCCTTTTGAACAGGTCGCTCTGAATCTTCTCGATTCTCTCTGAATCCAAAACCAGGCTCAGCAGTGACACCACCACCAGCCTCGCCTGGGAGACGCCGGCGACAACGATTCAAGATGCGTTGAGCAAAACGGCGGCGTCGGACCGGCCGAGCTTCTGGAAGCAGCAGGCGGCGGCGGTGGATGAGGAAGCGTCCCAGGCCCAGGACTTGTGGTAATTGAGGGAGGAGGTGTTTATTAGGTGCAAATCAAAGCATCTTCAAACTCTGGTAGTGATTCTAACTAGCTCTCTGGTTTATTAGGTGCTTGATTGGATTTAGTCTTTTTATGATGGATTTTGGTGATTGCTGGAATAGGCTTTATTGCCTGTTTTGATGAATTTGTATGTGAATTAAGAAGGTTTGGTATGCTTACTACTACAGATCATGAAGCCAGATAGATTAGGATATGTCCTGTAAAGTAAAGGTTAATTGGTTGACATAATAATTAGCGATGCTTGAGTACTTGAATTGCTATTGTCTGATTCTCAAAAAAAAAAAAAAAAAAGGTCATGGCTTCATGTAGGATGCTACAGCTTTTTTAAAGCCTTTGGAAATTTGACATTACGAGAACAAAGGAAATGTGGACTGATATGTACTTGGCTTCAAGTATTTTGAACATTTGATAATCTTATCTTCAAGTATTTGACAATAGATAACATGATAATAGATAACATGGCTTTAAGAGGTTAGTGTTTTGTTTTGATATATTGGTTACATTTTTATGTGTTCATGTTGGTTAGTTGGTGTTTTGGTTTTGGAGTATTAAGTTGTGTGTTATAATGCTGCAGTCAAATGATTCCTTTGTGGAGTGCCGCCGAAGGTGGAAGGGAGGACTATATACTACCATATAGCAGAAGATAATGGCGATGTGGATGATGAAGCTGTGCAGGGTTACTCTATGATTTTTAAAGGAAATGGGGTTGAGGAATCGACTCGTAAGTTGGAGGAAGAGACGGGGATTGAAGGGCTTGTTGTGTGTGCTCGAAGCCCTTTGAATGGACAGCTCTTCCCTCTTAGATTGCAGCTGCCTCCAAACAATGTGACTATGCATGTCGTGGTGGTCTTATCTTCTTCAGAAGGTAAAGCTTTCCCTTACTGTGACTTGTGGAAATTGATGGTCATTTCTTTTCTAATTTTTCATACCTACCATGATTGACACACAATCCATACTTACCGTTTTTTTCTCATTCTTCATAACAACCATTTATCCATTATTGAAAGACAATCAACACTTATGCTCATTTCCCTTCCTTTTGTGTAACAACGGCTCCAGATCTCGCTGAAGTGATTCTGAAATTTTAGAGTGGCAGTGTGGCGGTTTCTTTTGTTTTTGAGCTCATTGAGATAGCATAGGGTTTTGGAAATGATTCTGAACTTGCTGGTCAGGACTAAAAAGGATGCTAGATTTGTTTGTATTGTGCATCTGAATTTTACTTTGTTGATGCCATTGTAATCTGATTATTAAAGGTGAATTTGGCCGGCACTGCCGAGTGGGTTTTGGATTTATTATTACAATACTTTCTTGTTGTAGGGGTAAACTACAGTTACATAGATAGTTACCAAGACAGCTATTCCATGCCAATGTAGTTCCCAAGACAGTTACTCAATGGAAATATAGTTACCGAGACAATTACTATTTACGGATGCAAGATCAAGACCTACTGTCAACACATTTGCATCAAGTAATGCTGCTTTGGACTAGGCTTTTGTGCAGGCCATGACCAAGTTGGGCAGAGTTGGGGTTCTAATTGGAAATCAAGGGGAGATTCAGAATGTAATTGTAAATCTTTCTCTTATATATAGTTAGTGTATCTTTCTCTTCGTGTATTGCACTTGTTCTCCTTGTGTCGTGTATGGATGTTATAATCGTACTAACTATCGTACTAACTATTTAAGTAACTACCATCTTAATAACTATCGTACTAGCTATCTAAGTAATTATCTCAGTAACTATCTTACTAACTATTTATATAGTAGTAATTATTATCTTAGTAACTATCTTTCTAACTATCTGAGTAACTATCATCTTAATAACTATCATCCTACTAACTATGTAAGTAACTATCATCCTACTAACTATGTAAGTAACTATCATCTTAGTAACTATTGAAGTAACTATCATCTTAATAACTATCTTACTAACTATCTAAGTAACTACTATCTTAATAACTATCGTACTATCTAAGTAATTATCTCAGTAATTATCTAACTAACTATCTAAATAATTATCATTTGAGTAATTATCTTACTAATTATGTTATTAACTATCCAAGTAACTATCAGAGTAACTATCAACTATTCGAGTAACTATCGGAGTAACTATCACAATAACTATTTTACTAACTATCTAAGTAATTATCATCACAGTAACTATCTTACTAACTATCTCAGTAACTACATTACTAACTATCTTACTAACTATCATTTAAGTAATTATCTTACTAACAATCTAAGTAATTATCTTACTAACAATCTAAGTAATTATCGGAGTAACTATCAAAGAAACTATCGGAAGTAACTATCAAAGTAACTATCGGAAGTAGCTATCCCAGTAATTATCAGAGTAACTATCGAAATAACTAGTTACTATCGGAGTAACTATCTTACTAATTACCTAAGTAACTATCATCTAAGTAACTATCATCTTACTAACTATCTATATCTATATAGTTACTAACTATCTAAGTAACTATCAACTTACTAACTATCTTACTAATTATCTAAATAACTATCATCTTAGTAACTTTGTTACTAACCATCTAAGTAACTAGTTAGCTATCTTACTAACTATCTATGTAACCATCATCTTAATTAGTAACTATCTCAATAACTATATTATTAACTATCATTTAAGTAATTATTTTACTAACTATGTTATTAACTATCTAAGCAACTATCTCAATAACTATCGGAGTAACTATCAAAGTAACTATCAGACTATCAGAGTAACTATCCCAGTAACTATCTAAGTAACTATCGAAATAACTAGTTACTATCAGAATAACTATCTTACTAACTATCAAACTAACTATAAATCTTAGAAACTATCGTACTAACTATGTTACTAACTATCTGATTAACTATGCTAGTAACTACGAAAGTAACAGTTCTCGTCTGCTTAAAAGTTGAAAACTATCCAAGTAACTATCACAGTAACTATGAAAAATAAAAAAAATGCAGGACACAATGCAGCGTGCCGCTGCACCGCACCACGACAGCGTAAATATCAAAGTAAAATTTTCTGTAACTATCTTACTAACTATCTATATAATTACTAACTATCTAAGTAACTATAATCTTAGTAACTATCTTACTATCTATATAATCACTAACTATCTAACAAACTATCTTTTTAACTATCTAAGTAATTATCATCTTAGTAATCATCTTACTAACTAACTATCTAAATAACTATTATCTTATAATATCTTACTAACTATCTAAGTAACTATTTTACTAACTATTTAAGTAACTATTATCTTAGTAACTATCTTACTAATTATGTTACTAACTATTCAAGTAACTATTATCTTAGTAACTATCTAAGTAACTATCATCTAAGTAACTATCTAAGTAACTATTGTAGTAACTATTTGAAGTAACTATAGGAGTAACTATCCAAGTAACTACCTAAATAACTATCTAAGTAACTATCATTAAAGTAACAATCTTACTAACTATCTAGGTAACTATCATTTTAATAACTATCTTACTAACTATCTTACCAACTATCTAAGTAACTATCATTGTAGTAACTATCTTACTAACTATGTAAATAACTATCGGAGTAAGTATCGTAGTAACTAATCCAAATAACTAGTAACTATCGGAGTAACTATCGTAGTAACTAATTCAAATAACTAGTAACTATCGGAGTAACTATCGTAATAACTAATCCAAATAACTACCGAAGTAACTATCTAAGTAACAATTATTGTTTCTTCAAAATTGAGACATATATAAGTAACTATCCAAGTAAAAAGTAACTATCTAAGTAACTATCCAAATATAAGTTATTGTTTCTTCAAAACTAAGACCTATATAAATAACTATCAGAGTAACTATACAAATAACTATATGAGTAACAGTTCTTGTTTCTCCAATACTGAGAACTATATAAGTAACTATCCTAATAACAATTCTTATTTCTCCAAAACTAAGACATATATAAGTAACTATCTGAGTAATTGAATAAGTGATGCTACTGGTTTTCCCAAAATAATAACTATCACAAGTATCATGGTAAAAATGCATGACAACATGCAGCATGCCGCTGCACCGCACCATGGCAGCGTTCCGCTGCCGAAATCAACATGAAGAAAATAAATGTAACCATTATCCTAAATTTTAATGTAACTTAATACGTAGCTGATTCAATAACAGTAAAACCAACGACCAATCAATGTAACTTTCGATGTATTAGTACAATTTGTAACTGCTGCTAAATAGATGATGCCCTGCATAAGTTTAGCAGGTTGCCCATGAAACATAAACTTTGCAACGTCCCCTTGTTTCTCTTTTGGTACTGTAAAACCCTACCATAAGCAAGAACACAAAGACCAGTATAAGTGACTTTATAATCAAGCTACACATCATGAAGTAAACTATAACTACAAATACTGGCCAATAGCACTTAAGATTCAAGTACCAGAAACATATTAAACCCAACTTTTTACTTGGTTATATATAATATATAGCTGAACCAGGACATTGAACTAAAAACCAATTCCTGTATGAACTTGAATTCGTGCTCGGATAGAATCCTACATAGGAAAAACTTAACTAAATGGAAAGCTAATTTTATGGCATGATCAAAAGAAGAAGAATGAAATTGAAAAAAGTGTGAAATTAGAAATCACATTATCACCATTACCAAGTCTATCCCATCCTAGAGCTGGCCATCAAGAGTTAAGTGAGTAAAGAAATAAAATTTACATGTGGCTAGGAAGTAAGGTCGACTATGGAGCTTTTCATGTGGCTAGGAAGTTGATCAACATTGTTCCAAGAATCTTGTAAGCACAAACTTACAAACAACAAACATATCGACACAGAATCGTGCCTATATAATGAGAACAAAGATTTGAACATTCCAAACTAAGCTATAATCAGAACTAAAAGTAGCAAAACTCATTGGTTTCTATGCCATCCAGTACCAATACTCAAAACTAATTGCATTTTACAATTTATTTCATAATCCAATCTTCCTAGGCTCACAAAATCCACCAAAATTATCAAAAGCATGAAATACATAGCCAAAATCACCTCATACAGTAGCGCATCTTATCAGTGAGATCCTCGAGTTGCCGGCTCTGCCTATTCAAGTCCTTAATCTTCTCCAGCTTCTAAAACTTTGCAGTAGAGTGAGATGACACCAATGCACCATGACTACCACCAGCAAGCTCACTGCCAGAAGTTGGTACAGCCTCAAATACAGGAGATCATGGTGATCTTCTCCCCAACCAGGCCATTTGAAGCTAACTCTCAAGGAGGCGTTTCTGCTTACTCGAACTGAAGATGGAACTGGTGGTGTCAGAGTCAATCAAGGTCACTGAATTGCGGGCTTTGCTTATCATACTAAGTTTGTCACTTCAGCCAAACAGGTCAAGCTTTTAACTGTGATCATATGGCATACAGTTCACAGAAGATCAAGATGGGGCATTACCTTGTCAGTAAATAAACGAAACACCTCTACATCCATAGATTTATCGTGTTCCTAATATTAAGCAAACAACCTGATTAGAAAAAATACAAGCTGGAGAGTTTGAATCAAAATCATGTCAATATGAGATAGAAGTGACAAAGTTTGAATCAAAATCAAAATCATGTCTCACATTCTCTGCATCTGGAGAAGAATCTATACACTCAATGAGTTTATGAAGACTTTCATCTTTCAAAGCAACGCGAAGTTCACTGGAAGAAGCTGCAATAGAAAAACAATAGGGTCTGATTTAGAAACACAATCTCTCCTGGATCCAAAACTGAAATTCCCTAATTAACTGTCTATCTACACTTTCTACACGCAGAAAAACTAAATCATACAACCAAAGTCATATTAGGAGAAATTCCACCATCAACCATGTGGACGTGGGAGAGTGTGCTCCAAATGACCCATGAAAACAACTTTGATGCAGAATAAGCAACGGAAGTTTAAAGTCACGGTCATGACATTCATAAAAATTGTTGACTATGCTATACTAGACTACTAAACAGATTGATCAAATGAAAGACCAGCAGTTTAGCATTTCTGGAAACATAAATGACTGCACATTAACAGCTATAGAAGAAACTTCAAGACAAAAGGATAAACTCAGGACAGTTACACGGAATGTGAAGGAAAAATGGAAAGAAACAAGAAACTTTGCAGTAGAGTGAGATCTTATCAGTGAGATCCACAAATTCACCATTAAAAACCTTCAATTCAACCAAAGCCAAATACACATTGACTCGAATTAACGCTTACGATAACGCACGGAACACATCGGTGATTTGGTCGTCGATCTAATCCATAATCACCTGCTTCCTCGGCACCACCTCCTCCGCGGCGACGGGGCTTATGTCCAAGACCAAATCTTCTCGACGCTTCGGGACTTGATTTCCGGCGTCGAGTTGGACATTGACGTGCAGCGGCTTGATGTCGAAATTAAATCCCTGGCTGCGGCGAATCGCGGTGGTGTCGTCATCGTCGTTGACGTGTCCAAGGGGACGAGACCGAGGAGGAACCCTATGAAGAAGAAGAGCAGGCACCTGTCAGCGAGCGCCGCGGAATCGCCGGATGGCGACCGCGAATGCTATGAACGCTGACACCAGCGGCGACGATGAGTACTGGGAGGCGGAGAAGGACTTCTGCGACGACGGCGATTGGACTGTCGAACACTTGGGCGAGAGAGAGAGAGAGAGAGAGAGAGAGAGAGAGAGAGTTTAGAGAGAGTTAAATGAGAAAATCTCTCGGTTTTCTATATGAAAAAAAAAGTATTATGGTCACAAATAAAATTAAAAACAGTTTTTTTTTTATAATTTAGTGAAATTAAATGGAGATTTTTATAATAAATATATTAAAACAATGTCTTTATTTATAAAGTGAAAGAGAAGAATTTTTTTTCTAATTTTTAAAGATGAGTAGCTTTTTTTTCTAAGGTTTTTAAAAGTCTATAATCAGTATCTCTAGATTTTAGTAGATTCCATATTAAAATTTTTAAATTTTAATTAAATATACTCAGATTTTTATGGACTTTTAAAAGTTTATATCGAATACACCTAAAATTTCAAATTCCATCGATTTTATTAATGAAATAGAAATTTTGGGCTTCTGCTGTCCTCGAATTACATAATGATGCAGGGGCTCAGACGCGGCGGCCTTGACAGTTGTCGTCTCCTCAGCCGATGCAGCAGCAGAAGAGCACTCTGCTCTCTACCAGACACTGCCCTTCACGATGATCTTGATCACCAAGTGAATCCCTCACTACCCTTTTCTTCAATCTTCGTATTTATAATGATACCCAAGCTCAATCATGTGAAAGACTCAAATCTTTTTCTCTCTGTTTCAGGTATTGGTTGAAGGCCAAGCTTGGTCCAGAACTGCAGTTCTCAACAGACCTTCAAGGCTCAATGCTCTCACTACTGCAATGGTCTGTGTGTGCTGTTCTTTCATACAATGATTCTTTTCATTTTTGTTTTTGATACACTTGTTGGTTGTGTTGTTACATAATGTGATGCTTAGTTGGGTTTTGTGGGTATATGATCTTTTGGCTAAATAGTAGATACCCAATTACTAGAAATGTGTGTATTGTTATCTAACTCCCATTACTGAGTAGGCTAATGGTGATTTTATAGGGGCTTAGATTGCAGAAGCTGTACAGAAGTTGGGAAGATAATCCGGATGTGGGTTTTATTGCATTGAAGGTGATTGTGTTTCTTGTTCTCGCCCTTGCCACAAATTTGATTCTCTAACATGAGCTACTATTCTTATGTCCAATGCTGTTGATATTGTTTAGTTTCGATTACACCAGTGGTGTGACTTTATAATTTGGTTTGAACTTTTGAAGGGAAGTGGCAAGGCATTTTGTGCGGGTGGAGATATTGTGTCTCTCTATCATTTGATAAACCAAGGTAGTTCTGTCATGTGAATGACTTTTAAGACCCGGTTAACCAATTTCTTCCCTTGTAATAGCTAGTTCATAAAATATTTCTATGGCATGCATGTTTTTGTCCAAGAAAATTGGGTCTATGCTATCACTTGAGAAGTATGCAATTAGATTATGACATAATACCGTTTTCTGAGTGTGTATCTTATGATTTACACCACAGATCTACATTTTTATTTTATTTTTTATAATAGGTTACAATCTATATTGGAAAGTCTGTTTCATTGTTTTTGACAGCCCTGCATTTGGTTTACTGTTTGCAGGGAAAATGGAAGATTGTAAGGAGTTTTTTAGGGCTTTATATCCTTTTGTTTATCTCCTCGGCACGTGTTTAAAGCCTCATGTGAGTACTCATCTTTCCTGTGTGTTATTCACAGTGCAGTGAGCTTATTCTGTAGTGACTTTCTCTAAGTCTTCTACAGAAATGAGTGTTATAGTGCATCTGTGGTCTTCTTTTTGTGTGCTATATAACTTGCACTCTTAATTGGTATTGTGTTTCACACCTGATGGGGTGAGTGAAATAAGTGGGCTTTTATTGAGTGAGTCCTTTCTGTCTGGATACATGGTCTTAAGATGAAGTTGAGTTCTGTTCTTAGAGAGGATGAGTTAGTTTACTTAAAGTAAGAGTTGAGGAAGGTATTGTGAAAGTAATAATAAACTCAAGGGGATTGCTAGTGTATAACACAGGGTCAGTCTTAAGATTAAGTCGAGTTCTGTTCTTAGAAAGAGTGAATTACTTTACTTAAATTAACAGTTAAGGAGAGTTTTTGTGAAAGTAAAAATAAAATCAAGTGGATTACTATTGTATCAGTCTAAATTAGTGCCGGGATTTCTTGGCAATGTCACTGATGACCTCCATGCAGGTGGCTATCTTGAATGGTGTTACCATGGGTGGTGGTGCTGGTGTCTCAATCCCTGGAACATTTCGCGTTGCAACTGATAAAACTGTATGTAAAAGGGATCCTTGTATATATAAAATATTATCCTTTTGTTATTTTTTTTTATGAGGAATTATCAACTACTTTGCAAAATCTTCCTATCATTGAGTCGTGACTTGAGCATTTAAAGGAATTGTAAATGTAGAGTATGTATATGACCAACTTCTTGTGATTTGAGTATATTAATTTAAGGAAATGGCTGAGACATGTTTGAGGTGTTTGGGAATAATGTAATGAGTCCAAAAAGCTCAAGTACTTTACAGGGAGTCTTTATATATAGTTTCAGATATGGTTGAATAAACTGATTCTTAGTTTCAATGAGAAGGTAAACAAAGTGATGAACAGCATGACCTAGCTAATGAAGAATGAGTATGTAAGAGGTTTAAAAATCTCTGAGCTCAGTCACGCGAGTTGAGTTCTACACCTGATATTACTGTAAAAATGTTAATGTAAGCAGTTCAAGATTATACGAACCATTTTAATATAGGGGCCAGTATAGGTTATGGCTTGTGTTAGCTGCCCTTGTCCTTCAAAGAAAATGGCGGATGTTTCTTGGTGTAGACGTGTAGTATTGATTCTTATATTTTATTGCTAAATGTATGATTGTTTGCAGAGTCTGGTAAGGGGTTTATGTAGGAAACCTTAAAATTTCAGTAGGTATAATGCTTCCTTATAGCTACCATATGCTTAATGGACCATAACATGTACTATACCTCTGCTTGTCATGTTAAATTATTCTGTTAATAATGAATTGAAACCAACTGAAAAATGGTCGATGAATTTATTTTTTATTTAATACCAAGACTTCCTTCTCCTTATTGCTTGCAGATTCTGACTTTGTACTTGAGGCATTTTTGGATATAATGAAAGTCTCGTTTACTCAGCATTATGTTATAATATTAATGTTTAATAGTCGCTGCAGTAGAATGTCCACTCTTTTATTTGACAGTATAATAGAGAAGTCAGACCAATCAGTTGATATGTTTTATGGGAAAAAAGTGTATTAAATTGGTGAGTTGATATTATGTCATTTGCGCCTTGCAGATTTTCGCTACCCCTGAAACTCTAATCGGTTTCCATCCAGATGCGGGGGCATCCTTTTACCTGTCACATCTACCAGGTCATTTAGGTATGCAGTATGCTTGCCTTTTTTGATTATGTATGTTCAACTTGTATTTTAGACATCCATTTGTAGGTAATGTAAAAAGGAAAGAAGATAGTATAGATTATATGCCAGCGTTTTTTTCCAATGGAAAGAATATGTATTTTAGAATAACAAAATCATTGGGTAATGTTAGCATATTAGTTGGTATATGTTTCCCAAACTTGGAGATTATTACAGGAAATTCTTTGAAGATTTACAAGGATTTAGTGCCTTATAGAGTATAGACAATTCATCTGAGTTTTGAGAACGCACTTAGAGAGTATTATGGAAAGAGTGTTCTTTAATAGCTCTGCCTTTAAAATGACTCTGAATGTGCATAGCTAGTACTTCTGCAGGATATCTTTCTTTTTAAGTTTGTAGCCTCTAGTTTTCTTACACATCCTGGATCTAGTAGTCCTCGTTTGCTTTTCAGCTCTTGGTTGGCTTAATTTTTCTACGTTGTTCTTTAATTAATTGCATAATTCCATGAAGAACAGATGAAGAACTTTGATGTAAGCATCGCAATTAACATCTGTTCGAGGGAATAGCTCGTTATTCAATCAATTTCTGAAGTCTAAATTCTAAACCCAATACATATTGCTTTTGTAATTGAGAAGTAACTGAGAGAATTGTGCTGCACTTGGTTTTTAGGCCATTGTAGTCTCAATTAAAAATAAAAAAAAACACTTTGATGCTATTAGCGGTAGTTTTTCTTAGAGGAAAAAAGCTGATTTGTTTACAGTTTTAATATTTCAAGGCTGCTGATGGGAGGTCCGTCACGTAAAGTGTTCCAGAGAGGTTGACAACCCTTTTAAATTTCTTTCCTTATGTCTGCTCTTGTTTGTAGGGGAGTTCCTGGCTCTTACAAGTGAAAAACTCAATGGACCTGAGATGATTGCTTGTGGGCTTGCAACACACTATTTGCATAGTTCAGTTAATTTCAAAACCTTTTCCGCAGTTTAAATATAAATATTTCTGTCCATCATTCTATATAACTTATTGTTTCTATTTTGATAGAGGATTCCATTAATCGAAGAAGAACTTGGGAAGTTAGTCACAGATGATCCTTCTGTCATTGAAACTTGTTTAGACAAATATGGGGAAATTGTCCATCCAGATAAATCAAGTGTACTTCACAGGTTAGTTATATGAAAGTTTTCAGATAGAAATTCTAGTTCCAAGGTCATACAACTGTCCGAAAATTCAATTATTTGGAACACATTCGAATGTTTAGTGTTCATTGCTGAAGTTACTTAGTACTGTTTACTATTTAATCTGATTCAGGTTATTAACTTGCACTTTCATGTCTGGGTTTGTATAGGAATGAATTACTTGATGAATGTTTCAGACATGACACAGTTGAAGAGATTATAGATGCCTTGGTAAGCATAGATTTATTTTGCTTAGTATCATCGTTTTGGTTTCTGCAGTTTGTATATGGATTTTTAGGAAGCCATGGTGTTTAACTTTCTCCAAGTTTTATTAGTATATTTTTTTAATCCCATTTTCTTAAGTAGAAGTATGTCACCCATGAGATATGTGTGCAATCCCTATAGAAGTAAGAACCAATCAGCAATGAGGTAATATAATCTTTTCCGAAAAAGATATATTATGATCAGGGATCAAATTTCTAATGAGTCAATCTAAAGATCCTACATTTGAGATGTGCCTGCATGGAAAATATGCTAAACGTTCTAGATGATACTGAAATCTCCGGTACACTGCTCCCTTTAGATATTTAGCGCACTCAAGCTCAACATTGTTTAGTTGTCACTTTTAAAAGGCTAGATAGATGCCTCGAGCTGGTAGTGTTGTACTAGTATTTGTTTCAAAAAGCATGTGTAGTGAATGAACAAGCTGAAGTGGTGATCTTACTTTGCCACGAACTTGAACTCCTTCACCAATTATGAGCTAGTTGGTTAGAATTCCGGAATTTTGAAAACACATTCATTTTCTGTAGTGACTCGCAGAGTGTTTTTCTTCTTCTTTTCTTTTGGTCCTAATATGATGATATGTGCAAGTTCTTCTGGAAAAGATTTCTTCTAACTGTGAATGGATAGTTAATAATATTTACACTATGTTGCTCGGAATCTGATTGCTTCCCTTAATTTATACCCAGGAAAGTGAGGCTGGTAGAACAAAGGATCCATGGTGCATTTCTACTCTAAAGAGACTTAAAGAAGTCTCGCCATTGAGCTTGAAGATTTCCCTTAGATCTGTGAGTTTATGTCTCTATCTCTTAGGCTACATCAAACCAAAACTGTTGTATTATTCATATGAGCTAACCCTCTGTTATTAATTGACTCACAGATTAGAGAAGGAAGATTTCAGACCCTTGATCAGTGCTTGGTCCGTGAGTACCGAATGTCCCTCCAGGGAATTTTTAAGCAGATTACTGGTGACTTCTGTGAGGTATGGTATTCCTTAATTCTTTTCAATGAAATGAAATAGACTTTCTTGTATTTATGACTATATGTTGGTTGGTGTCATCATCAGGGGATTCGGGCACGACTTGTCGAAAAGGACTCAGCACCAAAGGTATCCTCTTTTACCATTGAGACAAAGTAGACTAGTTTTTTTTCTTTTGGGTCAAGAGCGGTTCCAATTTATTTAACTAGAGAGTTTAGTAATGCAACAAGTAAAACAAAAAGAGATGGAAACAGGATATGCATTGTCTATCTATATTTAAAGGCAATAATATAAGGCTAATTGTATTACGTTTTTGTTAGTATCTACATTGTGTATGCACAATGATAACAGGTTCCTGTTCTTCAAAATATGCAGTGGGATCCTTCAAGTGTTGAAAAAGTAACCAAAGACATGGTGGATCAATATTTTCTCCCACTTAGTGAGTTTGAGCCCGACTTAGAACTACCAACAGAGTTGCGAGAAGCGTTTATCTGATATCAATATAATGTCCTCCATATCATTTTGGTGAAAAGATGGGTAGATTCCAATGTAATATTACACGCAGTTGCCTAAAATGATATCAAGACTCTTGGGAAGTTGATCCTCACTTCTTTCCTCTTTCATTCCGCCTCAATTGAACTGCTTCAACCGTATGTAAGAAATGGTGGAATTTTATGTGCTTAAAAAATTCCCAGCTTTGCTTTTAGTTTTAGACTACACTAACCACATAGTAGTTGTGTTCTATTCTGGTTTTAGCCATTGTAAAGTTTCTACTGCTTATTTGCATTTTGCATGATCTCTCTTCTGCTGTCGATCCTTTTCATCTGTCTGATCAACATCCCAAGTTCCCAACTATCCCTTCCGTGTAATCGCCACGTCTGCAAGTACCCCTCCCACCACCAACCCACTTGCAACTCCAGCCAACACAAATTTCCAGTCAAATTCTAAAGCAGAGCCCTAAATATTTTCTTCACTGTTATTTGACAAATCGAGGTATTGAAGGTTACACTGCACATTAACGGTAAGAGTTCCCCGGTAAGTTTGTTGTTCCTTGAGTAAACAATAGATGATGTTCTCTGGAGGTATAGGTAGTGATTCATCTAGCAAATTATCCACAACAAATGAAACTTTTAGGTTAACCCAAGGAAGGACAACATTTGGTTGGCCATAGCCGGAAAGGAGGTTGGAAGAAAGGTTTAGGAACTCCAAACTTTGTGTGCTTGTATTCCACATCCATTTGGGTATATGACCGTGCAGTTTATTTTCGGAAAGGGTCAACCACATCAAGTTTCTTGGTCTTAAGAAATCTGGAAACTCTTCTATGTTGCCCTTAGACAATCCTAGATACTTAAACTTTGGAGGCAGGATTATATTGTGACACATCCAGTTTGGAGCACTGCTATGGAACTTTGTAGCTAGCAAATGTCCAAGTTGCGGTGAAGAACATTTCATAAAGATTAAGAAGGTAGAGGCCCCTAGGATAGAACAATGATTCAGGAGTTGAACTGTGTATATTGTTTTCTTCAAGAATTAAGTCAATTAGTCTGCCAAGGTTACCAAATAAAGATGGGATTGAATCACTCGGTTGGTTAAAATGAAAATATAAATCCGAGTAAGCTGCATGATGTGAGTATGTGACAAGTTTCTGGAAAAATTAGTTTCATCTAATAGCGGTGATGTGAGAGGACCATTAAAAGTTGGGCAAATAACCAGAAATCTTTTGGTTTGATCCCACACTAAGAATTGTCAAGTACTATAACTCGAAGAATTCTTATTGGCCATAGAAGTCGCAGTTCCTTAAAGTGAGGATGCCAAAAATGACAAATTGGAGATGGATGATATGCTGTCACAGAGATGAAGATTTCCAAGGCTAGTTAAGTTTTGAACTAGGCCAGCTAGATTGAGAAATTTAAGCTTCAACAGACCCTCACCAGAAAGAGCACCAGTAATGCTAAACAAATCAAGGTACGGAAATTTTAACAATTGTGAAGTTTCAGATGGGACTTTGCTAGAAAACATAGAGAATAATGAAAGATTCCTAATTGTTGTAGGGAGTTTTAGAGAAATTGAAGTTGTTATCAGGAAGGTTCAGCTTCCGCAGATGAACAAGGCGAAAGACGCTGTTGCTGGAGCCGTAGAGACAGTATTGCAGCAATTGCTATTCTGATATCCTTCAGTTGCCTTCCATGATGAGACCTTCGGATAAGAATCGTCATGACTTGAAAGTTGAAACAGATGGATCAACAATAAAGCTTTGCGTAAACTGAAGCAAGGCTGGCAAGTAGATGGTTGCTGCTGCCTAGGAGCTAGCCCCATGAAACAACAATAGAACTAATACTTCTGAAAGCAGACCAATATTGTAGACATTATTAGACAAGTACCGTGGGGGTGACAATCCCATAATGTGGTTTTGCTACGTACCCAAATTTCTGTTTTAAGTACCTATAAAACATTAATACTGTTTTTACTGGGAAAGGCTCCGTATACCTATTTCCTAAACAATTTTGATTTTGATTTTTTTTTTTATATCATAGAATCATACAAAGTTGGGTGGTTTTGAAAAGAACTTTGTTGTGTGATTTTAACTTAAGAAATGCCAAATAGATGATGAGTTGTATATATTAAATAATGATCTTCATCTCATTGTTTAAGTATGGAGTTGTTATTTCTCAATTTTAAGTGAAATATTGAAAGAAAGTAAATATTGAAATTCCATCAATAATTATCATATTAATCATGGCTTAGTCCCTCCATGTAGGGCAGCAATTTGCTGCAAACAAGGCTAGATTGCTAGAATCTTTTAGGCACTGCCCATAATCTTATGCTTGTATTTTAAGCGTTTTATGCTGAACTGTTAGGACTCTGTTACCATTACCTATTACTCTGGGCCAACTACTTAACTGGGCTACACATCTGTTTTGGGCTCACACATAGAAGTGGACTTGGGTTGGGTTTATCCCAGCATGTATCTAGAGTTCTATGATAGTTAGAACTATAAAAGACAACTCGTCTCTATTGTAAGAATAGTAAATTATACAGTAGCACCCGATCAAATTTATAAACACAAATAACTCACTTTTAATAATTTTTAAACAAAAAAGGAAATAAATCTGGCCCAAAATCAAATAGACCCAAAACTGATTGAATAATTGAGACTGGAATGCCTAAAATACCACTGATTTCGCTAAAATTACAATGCTGCCACTATACTAAGTGACAAGTTTCTCTCTCCACTTTTTTAAGTTATTTCCGGCAATTTTAAATTTTCCGGCCAAGCCGTTGACAATTTAAAGAAGATTCAGACTACAAAATTGTTCTTTATCTTATGGGCTTTCATTTGAGTACAATGTTGCATATATTTTGAGAAACTTTGAAATTTCGAATTTCAACCACCACGAGACACAGTAGCAGGTTAATAGAGTTGACAGTAGCAGCTTGCTTCAGAGTTGACAGTAGCAATAATTTTTAAGGTCGGCAACGACATCTAAGTTCATGGTCAACAGTAGCATCTAGTCAATCTATCGACAGTAGCATATAGTTTATCTATCGACAGTAGTATTTAGTTTCTCTATCGACAGTAGCAACTAGTTTCTCTATCCACAGTACAGTTAGCTTATCTATCCACAGTAGCAGCCTTATGATTGGTAAAGTTGTAAGAAGGTGACTAAAGACATATATAAATAGTAACAGTAGCAGTAGCAGGGATGGAAACAATAGTATCAAAAACTTCTCAGTCGCAGTCGCTAGTAGCAGCCATGCCACTTCCCAAACGACAGTAGCAGATTAGCAGTAACTTCCTAGTCAGTAGTAGCAACGTCTTCCCAATCAGCAGTAGCAGAATCTTCACATTCAACAGTAGCAACGACTTCCCAATCGACAGTAGCAGCTATATAGTCAGCAGTAGCAGAATTTCCCAATCAACAGTAGCAACGACTTCCTAATTGATAGTAGCAGCTATATTGTCGGCAGTAGCAGTTATATTTACTATCAACAATAGCAGCTACATTCACGATCAACTGTAGCAGTTAGATTTGCAACAAACAGTAGTAGCTAACTTTGCAATAGACAGTAGCAGGAAATTTTGTAATAGACAGTAGCAACTAGATTTGCAATTGACAGTAGCAGTTAGCTTTGCAATAGATAGTAGCAGTTAGCTTTGCAATAGACAGTAGCAGCTACATTCACGATCAACAGTAGCAGTTAGATTTGCAATAGACAGTAGCAGCTAATTTTGTAATAGACAGTAGCAGCTAGCTTTGTAATAGACAGTAGCAGTTAGATTTATAATATACAGTAACAACTAGTTTTACAATAGATAGTAGGCAGCTAGTTTTGTGATAGACAGTAGCAGCTAGTTTTGTAATAGACAGTAGTAGCAATTAGGACTAAATGCATGCTTGTAAATATTAAGGACAAAAGAGTAAATTAGTTAATAACATGTGACAGCTTATTATGCACATAGTATTTATTTATAAATTTTTGTCCTGATTTGTTTAATTAAATATATATGTGATTTATTTGTTAAACAAATTATTGTCATGCACTTTTTTGTAGTTTGTTATTGTAAGAACCATTGAATAATATGAAATAGTTTTATCTTTTAATTTCCTTTATTTTACTGCAATGTTTCCTTTTTTTTTTTTTTTTTTCTTCTGATCCCAACACAAACCTTTTCTGATCCCAACACAAACCTTCTCTATAATGACTATATGCTTTCATAAGCTTCTTGTTTTTCTTTGGTGTGTTGGCTTCTGCTCGAGGGTTATTAAGTAGTGGGATTACCAAGAGGGTGAGTTTCGTTTTAAATGGTTTACTGTTTTTTTTCCCTTCTCATTCTCTATGTGTGATGCGTCTATTAGGTGACGTACGAACTCAAAATGAAGCTTGGTGTTTCAGTGCATAGTTGATGGTGTTTTCATGCCTAAGTTGAAAATCGACAAAACAGTTTGACTCATATTAAGAATAGCATTTTTAGCACTTTTAACTCTTTATTACGTTAAGTAACGATTTGGTGTCTAAGTCGGATTATAGATTGGCTGTCCATATGTACCAATGTTTTGAAAAAAAAAAAAAAAAATTTGAGAATAAGCAAAATAGTAATTTAATAATTTACAAAAATAAAGTATAAAAAAAAACATGTTATAAGTCTGAAATTCGCTTTAAATAACATGTTACTTAATAACATTTTGTATTAAGTAAGATTTTTCGAAAGACAGAAGCAGCTACAGAGAGCACCTTAGGGCTTCAAAACCCCCAAAACCCAGGCCACGTCATCGTCTCCTACCTCCCATCCTTTCCAATTCTCGACCTCATCTCTACATTATACCTCCCTCTTCTCCCAATTCCAGTACCCAATCAATCTCTCGCTTCTTTTCTTGGTTAAGTAAGCAATGACGACTAGAATAGCTCCGGGCGTCGGAGCCAACTTACTCGGTCAACACTCCGCCGAGAGAAACCAAGACGCCACTGCTTACGTTGGCAATCTCGACCCTCAGGTTCTTCCTTCCCCTATCTTCTACCTCAATTTTCTTGATTTTAGCGAACAATTAGAAATCTGAGCAGCTAGGGTTTTGGCATTGAGTTGGTTATTGATTTCCTTGTTTGGTTGCTTTGCAGGTCAGTGAAGAATTGCTGTGGGAGCTCTTTGTCCAAGCCGGCCCAGTCGGTATGTAACTGATTCATAGAGCTTACTTTGTGCTTCTAGATTGCTCTATATCCATTGGAATAAGTTGAAATTGAATTGATTAAGTTGTGTTGAACCTACTGATGGAGCTGTGTGGTTGTTTTCGTGCAGTTAATGTGTATGTTCCCAAAGATAGAGTCACCAATCTGCATCAAGGATATGGATTCGTGGAGTTCCGAAGCGAAGAGGATGCCGACTATGTAAGTTTTTTCATTTTCTAGAGTTATGTAGCTTCTCATTTTCTGCCAAAGGTTTGTGTTTTTGAGTAATGAGTTTGTTTGTTCGACTGCTTTTGCAGGCAATCAAGGTGCTTAATATGATCAAGCTTTATGGAAAGCCAATTCGTGTAAATAAGGTAATGTGTTTCT
The DNA here is from genome assembly GCA_963682095.1 of Potentilla sterilis. Lineage (NCBI taxonomy): Eukaryota > Viridiplantae > Streptophyta > Magnoliopsida > Rosales > Rosaceae > Potentilla > Potentilla sterilis. The sequence continues at coordinate 33,163,757 of OY821766.1, read as the reverse complement.
GTTTTCCCTATCTGTTGTTTTCTGTGTGTTCTGTGACACATTGGAAATAGCGTTCTGATTCGACTCTCTATGCCACGTATTCTTAGATGTAAATTGAATTCTGATTGGTTCTGTGATTTCTATGTTTGCAGGCTTCCCAAGATAAAAAGAGCTTGGATGTAGGGGCAAACCTTTTTGTCGGAAATCTTGATCCTGTAAGTTGTTCAGCCTGTCTCAGAACCCGGTTAATAATACTGTTACAAGATCAGTTCTAATCTTCTACTTTTTGTGTTTTGCAGGATGTGGATGAAAAACTTCTCTATGATACTTTCAGTGCATTTGGAGTCATAGTTTCAAACCCAAAGGTACGGCCTCAGCCTCATCTTTCATTTGCCTAACATTTTTATTGAATTTTTCATATCCTGCACAATACTCATCTTTTAGTGATGCTCATTCTTGCTTCTATGTTTCAATATATAGAACAAATTGAGTTTTAGAATCGTCGAATCTGGTTCAACATATTTGAGATTTGAATGGTTTTCAAATTCTTTACGCGCATAAGCAGAGTTTTTTATATGAATGAAACTCTCTGCTCTCTTTTCATCACGGTGTGTTTTTCGTATAAGAAGACGAGAAATTCATGCAGGATGGGTCTTGTTGCCAGTTTCTCTTGTTTCCTGTGCTATCTTAAATGGTTATATTGATATGCATATTGTACGGACATTGTTATTTCTCTTTTCTAGATAATGAGAGACCCTGAAACTGGAAATTCCCGCGGATTTGGCTTCATTAGCTATGATTCCTTTGAGGCATCTGATGCAGCTATTGAGGTATGTCCTTCACTGCCCTTTATTTTGTTTTATATTTGGTTATTTAGCTGAAAAATTACAATCATGTGGTTGAATAAGTGCATCCAGTTATCGATTTTTTTAAAAAAAGTGCATCTAGTTATCAACCAACTACGAATAAATTTTAAGAGTATTAACTGTTTAAACTAAGGTTCGACACGTTTGTACGACTTTAATATCTTTTGGCCCTGAGGCTTGACGCAATTATTTTTCAGTTTTAGTTTTGATGCCTAAAGTCGAACTGTACATGTATTGCTCACTTTGTAATGCTATGCTTGCTAAATGGTGGCTTTGTTATTGTTTGATTTCGTCTCCTTTTCAGGCAATGAATGGTCAGTATTTATGCAATCGTCAAATAACAGTGTCATATGCATATAAGAAAGACACTAAAGGGGAGCGTCATGGTACTCCTGCAGGTGAGGCATTCGTGCTTACTGAGCTCCTACTTTTGTGTTTGTATGATGTTATTATTGCTGGTCAGTCATTAATCATTACTCAAATACTAATTATTGTAATTACATTGCAGAGAGAGTTTTGGCTGCTAGCAATCCTACCTCAAAGAGCCGGCCTCACACACTGTTTGCTAGTGGCCCTCCAACACTTCCCAATGGTGCTCAGGCCAACGGTGCCTTGGGTGCTCCAGTGCCTCCACGTCCCTTTGCAAATGGTGGTGTTGGTCCAGGTATGATTCCCCCACTTCGTCCACAACCCCCTCAAGGTATGGGTTTCCCACCAATGCAGATGGCTGTACAACCAACTTGGCAAGGTCAGCCTCAACAACCGGGTCAACCAATGATGCCTCCACCACCAATGCAGCAGTTCAGACCCGCTCCACCAAACATGCTGCCACCCCCTCCACAGGCAGCTCCAGCTCCTCCACGGTCTCTTCCGCCTCCTATGGCTATGGGAAACCAACAACAGATGTGGCGGCCACCACCTCCCCCACAAATGAGGCCTCCAAACATGCAGCACGCATCAATGCCGCCACCTCCTCCACTTAACAACCCACCCCTACCACCACCTCCGATGAGTTGAATGACCTGAACTGTAGCGGATAACAATGGTATGGGAGGCTTGTTTCATTATTTTTTGCCTATTACAGAATTTGTTATGTCTAAATTAGTTGAAACATGTCAAAGCGATATTACTGACTAGAGGCCAGTTTCTTTGTCAAGGCATGTTAATCTCTACAATGGGGTTTCGGAGAATAGGAATTGTAGTTTGAAATTTTAAAATTCCTACGTGAATTCATACTCCCAACTTGGATTCAGTTAAGTCATGATAACTCTCAAAGCTACTAACAAGATTTGGATTGAAAAATTCTCTTTAGACAAAGTAAACCCCAGTTCACATCTTTCCTGTAATGATGATAGCAGCTTATTTCACTAAATTTAATCATTGTATTACAACCCGCAGGCAGTAAGACTCATATTGCACCTGGCATTCTAGACTCATTGTACACAACTAATCGCTCTTAGTAACTAAGATGTATGTTTCCTGTGACTTTACTTTTCTGGATCAAACTAACAGTTTCAGTTATCTGGAGTGTAAATTCTAATCCGTAACTGTGATCAATATATAGCGCTCACATCAACAAACAGCTGAATAATATTTGTTACATGATTGATACATGGTGAATTGGGTTGATTGTGATACATGCAAATTGCTATAAGGGAGTCAAAGAGGCCTTGTTGGCTGTCGATTCCTTCTCTGCGGGATCAGAGAAAGAGAAGAAAAAAGCACGGCGGCCATAGGCTTGTGACGTCTGCATTTCCATCCACCGGAGTTATAAATGCGGTCACCCTCTTCTGCTCTTCATCAGCTTCTGCAAGTGTCCTTTAAGAAGCACCCTCACTTCACGTCAGTAAACCGATTAGATTAGTACCATGATCCTCCAGCATGTCAGTTACGCTGCTATCTCTCCGAAAGATATGTAAAAGAACGAAAGAGCATCTGAGGAATGCTGTGCAGACAAAGAAATTGTCGACTAGGATAAACTTAGGCCGACTCTGCCGACCCATTTAGGAGTACACTTCAAACTGCCGACCTTGTCAACAATATAAGCTTACAGACTCTGCCGATTCATGCAGCGGTACAAGAACACTTGTGCCCTTTCTCTGCTTCTGCTATTGCTGCTAGAAAACATAGAAAACCCAAAAAATTGATACGCATAGAAAATCAATCAGAAGAAACAGAAGAAACAATCATCAAAGTAACACATTCGATCAAAGCAACTTAAATCAACTTACATGTTGTCTATTCATGAGTGCTGGCCGTTTCCATAGCCAATCAACATAGAGTTGTCTTCGATGTAGTATAGGTCCGCCACAAAAAAAGTATACTCGGCATCACCTGATATAGTTCGGACAGATCTCCACCAATCACATCAATACTGTCTTGATCATAACCATCTCCAGTGAAGCTGTTTTGGGTGCTCAGCTCCTCTTCTTCCTCATGCACAATCTGGACGCCAAACTCTTTTACCTCCATCCAATTATCCGACGAAAATGCGCACACACTCACTTCATCGCCACCTTCCAATTGATCCCCAAACTTCCAGTGGCTTAACCAGACCATGCTGTCTCCACCATTTGGCATGTGGTTGCCGTAGCATGAGGGTGCATAGATCCAGGTCAGATTCTTACTAGTATTACTGACGATTGCAACTATTGGACGTGTAGTAATCCAAAGAGGAGTCAGTCTGATTTTAAGATTCACGAATATGTTGACACCTCGAATCCTGAGATTAGGGTGCACAGGGACAGTAATAGATAGTTGGAATGCTCCCGTACTTCTATTGCTGAAATGGCTTACAAACTCGGGTCTGTTACCAGGAAGAAATGTGCTGAAGATACCATATTCATGCAGTCCCTGTACGTAGAATATATACATATATGCCAAATAAATATTTGTGAACCAAAGCCATCAAACTGATCAGGGGTACACATCCCAATGTTTTCTTTGCATTCCAAGTTACACAAGCCCAAAAATATCGTCTTCAATGGATGCTAACTTGAACCAGTACTGAATCTCACGTAGTTTGGACAGCATATTGTGCATTTTAATTCTCTTTGGCATGCACGATATTGATTGAAATGTTATTTTTTCCAACGACTCACAATAGCTCGTACCTATCTCTTCTCTCCCTCCTGGTAACCCTTCAAGCGATTTGAGATTTTTACAGAACCCAAAATCAAGCAATTCAAGCTCGCTAAGGCCCCTGATGCAATCTGGTAAGCTAGAGATTGCATTACCCCCTAGATCCACATATCTCAGTGAGACTAAGTTACCAAAATCTCTGGGGAAAATTTCATCACACAGATTGCAGTTTCTGAGTCTCAAGTCTCAACCGAACTAAAGTGGAGGTTTAAGAAGACCAACAGTTATTTACACTCTTTCCTGGCCATAATTTGACCTTCCCAATGTGAGCTAGCAATCGACCTTTGAGAGATTCCATCATCCTCATCTTAACAGCTGGAAATTCACCAAGGTTTGAGCAACCAGAAATAATAAGCGTTTTAAGTGATCGGAAGCTTCCTGATCTTTTTGCAATCTTTAATATTCAAGTAAACTAGCTTCTCTAGGTTTACGATGGACTTGCGGATTTTAAGCATTTTTGCACAATCTTCAATGATCAATTGCTTTAAATTAGGGAGCATTAAGAAATTACCAATTTCAGTAAGGTCTTTGGAATGGCTGAGATCAAGGATTTTTAGTGATGGAAAAAAAGTATGGAGGCTTAAAAAGTGTCATAATTATATAAATAGTAGATCCTGAAAAAAAAAAAACTAAAAAAGAAAGAAAAAAAAATGTAGGATAAAAACATACTTTTGATCCCTTGCAGAATTGTCTCAAGCTGCTGTATTGCATTTCAAGAACAACCAGGCTCTTCAAAGGAAAATCGATCGGTATAGAATCCAAAGGAAATTACTTAAGCCAGCACAACCATCTCAATCCTTCTGGAAATTCTTCGTAGGAACCATTCAATTCTACACCACTAAGTTGGAGGAATATTAATCCGCGCATCCTAGTAAATGCAACGGTTTCCAGGACCATCTTATTATGTGTACCAAGACTAGACCTTCAATTGTTTCCGAACCCCTAATAAGAAACAAAAAGGAAATTATTGGTAAGTGCTTAAGTGCTTAGCAACATGAGTGCAGCAACACCATATAAGAGGAACATGTTTCTTACAATCTTTTTTCTCAGTACACTCAGAGAATCATTATGATGCCATAACCTGCTACGTTTCTCCGGATACTTTGATTCCAGTTGAACAATTCCTCTGCCCATGTCGCGAATCATGTTATGCATCTTCACCTTGTTATCTCTATCAATGATCAATAGGCTTCTATCAATGAGATTTTGAAGGCCAACAATTGTGTAGAACTGACATTCATCTAGTATCTTGACGATGACATCCTTGTCCTTTCCAATAAACAAACATGCAATGTGGAGAAATAAATTTCTGTCGTGGTCATCTTCAAAGGAGTCTTAGCTTATTCTCAACCTATTCAGGATTTCACTGTTGGGAATAGTTTCCAGTTTCTGTAACTGACTTTCCCATACATCCATCATTTGTCCTCTTAGAGAAGAACCCACAATTTGCAGAGCTAATGGAGAAGTCCTTCGGCGTGGTCTATTATCCTTTCCGAAAGATTCGTGTCATTCAAGTTAGTGATGTAGTCTTCCACAGTGTCGCTCCGTTCAAACGCATGCAAAGAAAAGAGTTTCAATGACTCGTCATGGTTTAAAGTTTCAATATGATACTCCTTAACAGTTTTGTAAAGCTTGAGCAACCCTGCACGTCTAGTTGTCAGTTGTCACAATGATTTTACTTCCTGAGCAAATTAAAGTAATCTTGCGTCCCAAGAATTGAGTCTAATTGGTCGCTATGATCCACATCATCAAGAACAAGAAGAACAGTTTTAGAGCTAAGGTGATCTTGAATCTTATTGATACCCTCATTTACGCTTTGAACTTTCACTTCCCTCCCATCAAAATGTCAGAAAGAAACTGTTTTTGAAGCTGAACTAAGCCATTGGGTTGTTCTGATATTTCTCTTATACTTAATTTCAAGGAAACCGCTTGCTTCAAATCTTTCAAAATTGGAATTATAAACAACTTGTGCAATGGTTGTCTTTCCTACTCCACCAACCCCCTTAAGGACCAATTTGCCACCATCTGAGGATTTATTTTGTAGCCATAAGTTAATGTTCTTGGCTTCATATTCAAATCCAATCAGATTGGGAGTAACACTGAAGGGCGTGGGGTTAATTAGCTTGTCTCCAATCACCTTAAGAATTTTCTTGATAAAATTTGACTCGTGCCAAGAAAATCACAGCACCAATAAGGACATCATAGTGATCACACAAGCATGTCAAAGAAATTGCAGTAACAATGAGAAACAAATCAACCACGACAAAGACTTGAAATAATTATTCTATCAAATTATGAATAGTTTTTTACGGTAAGAACAGATCTAAATTTAGTAAGGAAATCTTTATGAAAAGGAATGAACTGCCTACAATGGACGTACCTATCAACTTGATTATGTAGCACCATGCCAGCCAGATCTGCGACTTCTCTAAGTGCTACCCTCCACCTATTAAACTTCTCCAGAGATTGTGCTTTCTCATGTCTTGCAAAAGCTATTGCAACACTTCCACTCTGTTTCCTCACATCGGACGGATCAATATGGTAGAATACTGGTAAAACTACATGATCGGAGGTCCTCTTGCGTTCAAGTATCATGACAAGCTCGTCCAAGCACCAAGTGGAAGAGGCGTTGTCTTTAGAAAACCCAATGACAGAACTTCGTGACTGTTGGATTGCTTTCTCTAGTTCTGGCTTGATAGCTTCTCCTCTCTCAAGTTCATCTTCATCTCGGAAAGTGCGAAATCCGGCTTTGACCAGGGCCGAATATAATAGAGGTGATCGGTGAAAGTGTTGCGAGTTTCTTCACCTCTAAAACTCAAGAAAACGTGATAATTACATCGAGAATGAGGTGTTTTGGAAGAGGAGGCTTCATGACCAGCTCTAACAAGAGCCATTGACGAAGTTATACGTACGTTGACAATATTATTACATGCATTTTTGCGTAAATGACACTTCATTTCCCTTCATAAAGAAAAACTGATCAATTGCTAGGCAATTCTGTACAACACTGCTTGAACGTAACACCACCTATTTCCTAACCTTTATGGCAAAGACAAATGATTTGTACCAAGAGAAGAATTGATTTTTTTTTTTTTTTTTTGTATAGTATGGTACTGCTAATCAGCAATACTGATGTAAAAGATTTCAACTAAATTGTATACAGTTCAGGGGAGAGCACAGTTGAGTACATTTTCATCTCAGCCCAAATGGGTCGATCAATTCGAATTTTATTGGCTCTTTTCAAGTTTAATTAAAGATCATTGAACATACAGGATCCTTTCTTCCTGTAATGAATTTAACAAAAAACTTTTGAAAAGTTTGAGACGATGGTGGACATGCATACATGCAAATTTTCGAAATACTCTTAGTGGTTATACAGATGTACAGTTAATAATTTGATGTGTACAGTATACATGTGCAAAGTACGTACAGGGGTAATAGCGAATTCATCTCCTTCCCTCCCTCCCTGGTCATTTCCGATAATGACAGCAAGGATATTTCCCATTGGTATAGTTGGTATTTGGGCCTTATATACTTCATAAAGGCAGTGAGGAAACTAGTTAATACCCCCAACCACAATGCCTTGAAGCCCTGCAAGTACTTACAACAGTCCATCATTATACAGCCTCCAATGTAGCTGGTTTTGCAGCCGATGTCGTACTCATTCAAAATTTCAGAACTTACAACTAAATCATATAAGAGGCCAAGTACAAAAATTCCTACTGAGATTTGACATGTATAACACAATGGCGCAAATAACTAGATGGTCACCAGAGTATATATATGCCTTCTTCTGTAATGTTTAACGGTATAGCTTGTTCCTCAATGGTGTTTTCCTTTTCGTATTTGGATGCAACCCCATAGTCAGTGGATCAACATATCTGCAACTAAAAAATGGAAGAAATAAAACTACAGATAAAGGAGAAGCCAATAACAAGTTTGCCGATCGAGTAAACTAAATTTGTGTATGTGTACAAGCAGTGTATATAATTATAAAAACCATTCACATATATCTGTACATACCAACATGCCCGCATATTGGCCTTGTCTTCCATAGTGATCGTGCTGAATAGCAGTTCTCTGATAGAAAAAATCCGTTCAGGCTTTCAAAGGCCTGCCGTATCTTCACCGGAAGAGAAGGCAGTGGCCATAATGCAAGCGAGTAAAATAGACAAATACACCATGCAGACTAGGCAACAAAGCTATGGCTGCCCCTCCAAAAATTTCAAAGAATATTGACAGACTTGATGCTCAGAAGACCTGGCGAGTCTCCAATGATCTCCCTTATCACAGGGGAAGTTTGTACCATCAGCAGATATTTTGACAAATCTCAACCAATGACATAAGCACATGGATAACAAGGACCTGGTAGGAAAACATGTATAAGAGTGGATCAGAACTTAAGAATGCTTAGTTGTTGTACGATCTTCACAAAGCCAGTAAAAGAAAGAAAACAGCAGCCGCAGTGAGAACCTTGCAACCAAAGAATCTATTGATGACTCCTTCTGCTTCAGCTTCTTCTGTTACTGCTAATGTTTCATCCACCCTTTTCCTTTCTTCTTTGTCTATAAAAGATGCATAAAATGATCCATATAGAATATATCTTGATCAGTTTAAAAGAATCAACTATCGACAAAATATATTTGTAATGCTAATTTATCAACAGAATGAATTAGGTACTGCAAGCAGTATATAAGTCAAACTATATATGCAATTGGTTTCTAACCAAATCTTAAATAGCATAAGGCTGTCTGAAAATCATGCTACTACCACTTCAAAAGAGATACTGCAACTTAATAACACGAAAAAAGAAAAAAGAAAAAACGCATATAAGAACATTTTTGTTAAGAATATTGAAGAAATAGGGCCTGCGGTACATTTATAAATCAAGAAATAAATTATGCAAACAAATATCAAGAAATAACTCATGGAAACAAATATTTAGTTCAAATATCAGTACTGAGAATTATAATATATAAAATACCAAATCTTTCCAACAAAATATGCTTGATAAAGCTGTAAACATACCTGTTTCTTTATCAGACTCTCCTATGACGCCACTGAGGCAACGATCCATTTTCCATCTGTTATAAGTGCGTCTATTACTTTCTAAAAAGGGTCCCCCGCAGAGGAAGTATGTTCCTGCCTTGACCTGATATAACTCTGACAAACCTCCACAAGCATCGGGATCCTCATAACTAAGATCTTGACTGCTGCTGCTGTAATGTTGCTTACTAATCTTCTCTTCTTCCTCATGCACCACTTGGACACCGAACTCTTTCACCTGAAACCAGTTATCTGGTGTAAATATCGAGACAATAACTACATCGCCACCTTCGAATTGATTCCCCAAATTCCAATGGCTTAACCATATCATTTCTTTTCCATCAGTTGGAATGCCATAGCATGATGGTACATAGATCAACTCCAGACCTGTGCTCTTATTATTGACCTTTATGATTAGTGGTGGCAATAGAGTAGAAACATCTGTTGTCCTCGCAAACACAGAAAATATGTTGAAGCCTCGGATCTTGTGATTACGAAGTATAGGCACAGGAAAAGATATTGAGGAACACCCTTTACTTGTATGGTTGAACTGTCCTGGAACCGTATTTCCGTTTTCCGGAAAGAATGTGCTGAAGATACCATATTCATGTAGTCCCTATAAACAGACAGACAAGTGAGAGAGACAGAGAGAGACAGAGAGAGAATGATGATGATGATCATGTATATGATATACCTGAATGCAAATGGATTGCATGGCATCAACTTCCGATGGGGAGTTTGCATCTGGGGTGTACATCACAATCGGTTCCATGGGTTCCAAGTTGGACAAACCCAAAAGCTTGATCATTTCTACATCAACTGTTCCAATGGGTTCTAACTTGTACCAGTGCTGAATTTCAGCTATTTTGGAGTCTCCATATATGCAATTGGATTTGACTGGAGAAATTCCGATTTTCTTGATACCTAGGGCACTCGAAGTTGTAGTTTTCAATCCAAGATTAGTTGGCGTGAGATTCCCCACCCCTACATTGAGACTATGCTTGCTTTTCTTGCCTAAGGAACCTTCTCCATCCTCACGTCGACGCCGGCCATTCGAAACCCTAAGAGGGGATGAGATTTCAGCATGTTCTCAGATGCGGACTTGTCTTTTCCCCTTAGGAAGAGGAGGAACCTGTATCAATGGAACCACCAACTGTGGCTAGCTGGCTATCAGCCTTGAAAACCATTGGAGGTGTCGGATGCGCAGCTTGGGACTTCAGCTCCGATGTATCATCCTCAGCCTCTTGAGGACATGGAAGGCCACCATGATTGATCATCATACAACTTCGGCATCGACCAAGAAGGTGCTCATACTGATACTCCAAAGGTGACATTAGAAGGGGAGAGATGCAAAGCCTCCGATCAAGTCGGACTGGATCATGGAGTGGTAGGGTCGATAGTATCAACCCAGAGGACAGGGCCGATAGTCTCGTCGATCAGTTGAGCAGTGGCGGCAGTCATTAGCGCCGCTAGAAGCTTTTTTTATCTCCACCCAGATGCAGACAAGCAAAATCTAGAGGCACCACCATGATTTTGGAGAAGCCGTCGTAATCGTCGAGCAAGAGCATGGCACGTTGGTAGCCCCACGAACCTCCCCGCTTGACCCGAGCAACATCACGCTTGTTGACGAAGGTAAACAAGAATCGATCACCACTGGCCTGAATTTCCACAGGCCTGCCAAGTCTCCATATTCCTCGAAGAGCGCTTCGAAACGCGTCGAGAGCCATAGTCTTCGCTGTGTTAAGTTTGTCGACGAGGTAGAACCTCGGTGCTACGAAATCTTTCTCCGGACACTTCAGGTTTCCAAGATCCACCGGTTCATCGTGGTGGGAGAGAGACAGTTTGGATGTCAGTTTTGCTGTCATAGAAGCTACAAATGCAGCCATGGAAGTGAGCTTGCCGCACAACTATGAATTTCTCTGAAAACCCCAACCCTAGGAGCGGAGGCGCTAGAGAGGAGAGAAAGAGAGAAAATAGGTCGCGGTATATATATATATATATATATTTTTTTTTTCTTTTTTCTTTTAACAAATCTAGCAATTTTTTTTTTTTTAAAAAAATAAATTTAGCTGTAAGAGTTTACATTTATCTCAAAAATTGACAAATAATTAAAAATGTTCAAATTAGCAATCCTGCTTGACATACTCTTAGAGCACAAGTCAAGAGATACGTTTGAGTTAGGGTTGGGCATTTGGTCCCGTAATCCCGATCCCGTCTCTAAATAGGTCAGGACAGGACATGACGAGATTTAAGTTTAAAGAATACATATCTCGTCCCGTCCCGTCCCGACGGGATGGGACCGAAATCACCGAAATAAATCTCGTCCCGTCCACTATAAAATAAATATAATATATATATATATATATTATATATATATTAACTTGATCTCTAATTAAAAACTAAAAAACATTCAATCGTCAGATTCAATTAAACCCTATCTCACTAATCTCACTTCCTCACTTCTTCACTTCTTCCCTCACTTCCTCAGTCCGCCAGTACTCAGTGCTCATTTCCTTACTCTCCTCGACCAGTCCATCACCTCAAGCTCTCGTCCAGTCGTCCTCTCCTCCAGTCGACCTCTGTCGTCTCCGAACCCAAGTTATGTTCCTCTCCCTTCAAGTCCTCCGACTCTCCGTCTTCTCCGATCCCAGATCATCTTCCTCTCTCGGTCGGCGCTCGCCATCTTCCCTGAGGTTTCCAGTTGCTCCCGTCGGGAATCCTCCGAATCTCCGCTGGCCGAAACCCCAAATCGCCCGAAGCCCCAAATCGGCCGGAGTTCATTGTGAAGGAGGAAGTTCTAAAATGGTTCTTTGGAAATTGAGAAGTGGCAGCTGGTCTTGTGAGACTACACTTTCATGATTGCTTTGTTAGGGTGAGATAATGTTTCTTGTGATCAAAGAACTGGTGTTAACTAATTAGTATACACTAGCATTTGTCCAAACGTTTTATTTGTTGCTTGCATCTTTATTCAGGGCTGTGACGCATCAATGCTGATTGATTCAACTTCCTCAAACACAGTAGAGAAAGATCTTGGTAGGCATTGTAAATGTGCATGATTCGGAGTTTCTGTAGTCAACTAAAAAGTTCTTGATGCATTTAGTGAACTTGGATCGACTTCTTTGAACTGAAGTGGCGCAGTTATTAAGTAGGAATGTTGTGTTTTTTAACTACAATTAATTATACATAGAGACTATTTTTATGCAGATATGTGAGAAATGGAACAAGGATCCCGTTTTGGTACCAATCCTGTCCCAATCCCGTAAGGGATTCCGGGGTTGCGAGATCATTTTTTAAAAAGACTAATCTCGTCTCATCCCGTCTCGTTTAAAATCTCACGAAACAGGACCGGAATCAGGTGAATTCCGACCCGTCTCGGCGGATGCCCAGCCCTAATTTGAGCTAGAGATGTGCATGCGAGTGGATAGAATATATAATCATGAGTTCATGACACACCAATTTAAACCCAGAATACTCACCTATAAAAAATGACTAAATGAGTTATAAACTACTTGTAGTCTTTCCAATACCACCGATCCCATACATCATCTTGCATCTCTATGCATCCTCTTGGTCTTCAGTTGAGACTTTCTTTGGTCAACTTATGACTTTTCCTCGAGAGCAATAATATATGCCCGGGAGATGTTTCCAGGGAAATACTAATCAGCAGTGTTGAATACGGAGGAGAGAACATGGCTTCAATCCAATGGCATGAAAATAATAAGAGACGATGGCATTGTGGTGGCATAAAAACGGGCGGAGCTTGGGAACTATTCCGGCTGCCAAAACGTACGAGACAACAGCAGTGACATAATTCAAGTAGATATGGTGAAGAAGAAAGGAGCAGCTTCTTTTGAGTCAAAAATGAAAAGAAATTTCATGTCTTCATTGTTACCAGCTGTGTTCTTCCAAATGGGGCATCCTTTGAAAACAATAGTTGTAAATTTGTAATACTGCATAGTTGAAATTTCTACCTGTTGACAGTAGCCACAGAGGGGCTACAGCAAGCCCACAGACCCGCGGCAAGTACACCAGGGCCCGGCCCAGGACTCAGGATCGGAGCACCAGCACCAGGCCTCGGGGCCCAGCGGTCTATCCCGCCTCCAAGGGTCCTGGGACCAGGGGCGCCTGCCTGCCAAAGAGGGCACCAGAATATCCAAACAGAAGGGAACCAGTCCCACATCGAAGGGCAAGGCCAGCCCTCACCCTCAACCACCTATATATGGGCCTCGACTACCACCATAAATAGGTAACTTGTCTCCCTCCCTGCTTACATACGTGCCCAGGTTATATATATTCCAACTATACTAACTTAGGCATCGGAGAGGTGAAGGCCGGCCCGCCCGGTATTCCCCTTAGTAAGCAGGATTGCAGGAGATCGAGTTGGATTCATCAAGTATCTACCAGGACCCCCGGGTTTAGGCAGAAACAATTGGCGCCGTCTGTGGGAACTCTGAACAAGAAGCCGTGCAAGCAACACCGCTGGCTGAGATTGTGGGAATGAGTCAAGAGAAAGGAACTACTGAGGAAGGGCGTATTGCAGCTGTGCAAACGCTCGCCTCCACCCCTGTCGTCACGCGGGAGATGCGTGGCGAGCAGGGCAGCGATTTGGGAAGGAGCCGTGGAGGGCCCTCTGGTGATCCAGAGCCCCGCCACGAGAACTCGCACGGGAAAGACCCGATAGAGGACGAAGGCAGCCCAGTGCTTCGTGGCCTATCCCTGACGTTCTCGGATGATCCGAGTGATCAGTCTGAGAGCCAGGATCAAGACCCCACGTACAGCCCCGACCATGACGGCTTGGCGGGAAAGGTACGGGCAATGGCCGCGGAAGTTAGTCGTCTCAGAGAGGAGAACGACCGGGACCGAGCCAAGTCCCAGGCCCGATACGAAGAGATAGAGGCAGTAAACACCGCCCTGGTAGCCGCCCTAGAGAGGGGGCAGCAGCGCAGTGCTGCCATGGCCGAGGCACAAGCCGCACCCCTGCTATTCCAACCCCGGCGGCTAGAGGCTGGACAATCTTCGGGCGCCCGATCCAGCGAGCCTATGCGGGAGAAGTCACGAGCCGGCGAGGACCTGCCGAAGAGCACGCCCGCCTCCCACCAGCCGCACACTTCGTCCGTGGGTGAAGTGGATACTCCAACCGCCCGGGCGCTGCAACTGCTAGCCAGCACCGTGTCGGATCTGAAGGCCCAGATGGAGGCAAACGAGAGGAGAGCGGCCCGGCCATTGGAAGGCGCCCGGTTCAACGAGCGCATGGGCCCCTTTTCACACCGAGTCATAGAGTCGGGGAGATCTGGCAACCAGAAGTCCCTCAAGCTCACCTATTCCGGGTCCGGTTGCCCGTATCAGCATCTGGACAGCTTCCGATCCCAGACCTGCGCCAAGGGTTACTCCGATGCAATCTGTTGCAACATCTTCCAGGAGACCCTGTCCGGAGAAGCGCTCAGTTGGTTCTACGAGCTTCCTGCGAATTCAATCGAGGCATTCGAACAGCTGGCTGACCGATTCGTAGGCCGCTTCATCCTCCGAGTCGAGGGAGCGCGGACATCCACCGTCCTCTTCAACTGCATCCAAGCCCCCGGGGAAGAATTGAGAACCTTTGTCAACCGGTGGCAGACGGCCACGGCCGGAGTTCGGAACTTGGACAAAGGCATCGCCGAGATGGCATTCAAGCAGGGGCTTCGGGCAGGGAAGTTTTCCTACGCCGTCAGGGTAGAACTCCCTCAGGGCTACGACGAGTTGATGGCTATGGCCATCCGGCATGCCCAGGCTGATCATGAGACCTACGGGAACCACCTGCTGAAGAGGAAGCGGGATGAGCAGGCTTTGGACCATCCCCGGGTAGAGGATCCCCCGCGCAGTCACGAGAGCAAACCCGGCCAGCGAGCCGAGCACGGGAGTCGCCGACCCGGCCGGAACAACAACAACAACGGCAAGACCTGGCCGCAGCGACAGCAGAGACCCTTCTCTGACAGGCCCCAGCCTCGGACCGAGAACAAACCTGCACCGTACCACCAAGAGCGCCCCCTGGCAATTATGCCAGCACCCCCGGCTAATCAAGAAGTCTTCTCCACTCTCACCGCATCATATGAGGACATCCTGTTGGAGAATGCGGACGTCATTGCCCCACCGCCCCAGAGAAGGTACCCCAAGGGGAAGCTCACGACGGCGCAGACAGGCAAGTACTGCTCGTACCACGATGAGGCAACTCATCGGACGAACCAGTGCTTCGCCCTCAAGACTGCAGTGCAGGGCTTGATTGACAGCGGCCAGCTCCAGAGATATGTAGGGGAGAGAGGAGCAGGCCCCGACCGGGAGGGTAACCCGGCCTGGTAAACCCGCTGGGTCCAGGCGGCTAGTTTGGCATATCGCCGGTTCAACCGATTGTAAAGATCAAATATATGCAAACTACTTTTGAAAACTCTGGCCCCGCAAGCTCAGATATATATATTCATAGTTAAAGTATCCAAAAAGTAAACCGCTCCGGAGAGTTTCTTTTACAAGCAAAAGCGAGAAAAACATCCTATGGAGCCGCATCTCCAGCGGTGGCTTCGTTGTCGACCTCAGCTCCGGCAGGTTCGGCACTGTTGGTAAAAGAATCCAAGTGCGAGCGATGTTCTGCTCCTGACTGCTTCTCCACCGCCAGCTGCTGGATGACCGGCTCCACAGGAGCATTTCCTTCGGCAGAGGTACCAGGCATCAGGGAAGTATTTAACCACCCCTTCGCCGCCCATTCCGTGTAGGCATCCGAGATGCCTTCCTCCCGGGCCTTCTCCAGGCAGTCCAGGAACCGATTGCTCTCCTCGTATTGAAGAACGAACCGGTCGAACTGACCCGGATCATCTCCGCCAGCAGCAGCAGCGGCGGCACGCGCCTGGAGCTCGTCTATCTTGGCCTCCAGCTCGGCCCTCTCAGCGTCAGCCCGCTCCCGCTCCCTCTCCATGCTCCGGTTCTGCTCCTCCAGCTCCCGGGCCCTCTCCTCCATCTTCCTGGCCTTTTCCTCCATCTTCTTGGCTCTCTCCTCCGCCCTGGCCTTCTCCCGATCCGAGCGGGACTTCTCCACCTCCAGAAGCTTCTGAGACCTGGATAGCGCAGCTATCTGCCTCTTCAGCACCGGGAGCTCCTCACTTGCATCCGACTGGTACAGGTGGTAGAGCAGCTGCAGGACAGTAAAGGCAGTCAAGTGGCAAAGAAAGAAGGCGGGATATAAGCAATACGGTGGTACCATGCGGTACTTACCCGGAGGATGGATTCCTTGCATTTTGGCCGGTTGCCACCCGCCAGCACGCCTTCAACCCCGGGCCTGTCCAGGCCGAAGTTGGCCAGGTCCGCCATCATCTGCCGAACGAGAGTATTGTCCGGACTTCCCATACCCACCTCCGCAGGCGCAGGACTGCTCTGGCGGGCCGCTCCGGCTCCCTCCCCAGCACGGGATGTTACGCTGCTGGTTGTCCTGACCCGCTTCGCCAGGACCTCCCGGGATGATCCGCCAGTTAGCGTCACCAGCAAAGGGGACGGACCCTCCGGCCCTTTCCGCTTCTCTCCCCGCCCTTCGGGAGCGGCGGCACGTGCGCTTGCACGAGGAACAAAAGCAGCGATACCCAGGCTCGCCGCACGGTTGGGGACCCTGTTTTCTCCCCCAGGAACCCGCACCGGTCCCCCGGTGCTCTTGCCCTTCCCTGGCACCGCTGCTGCCACAGAGTGATGGGTCTTCACTCGCTCCGGCACGTAGGACGATTCGTCCAGATCCCGGGCTTGGGGCTCCGCATGCAACGTAACCCGCCCGTCCGCTTCCACCGAGGACCGGGCCACGCTCGCACCTTTCTCCGTAAGATGCTTCAGGAGATCTTCCCCGTCCATCGAAAGAGTGTTTTCGGGCTTGATCACCGCCCGGGTTGACGCACCTGCAGGACAAAGAGAAACGTTAAAATTGTTGAGCAAAACCTAGCACAAGTCCCACCGCTAGGGTTTGTTACCCACCGGGATCCCGCCCAAGCCCACAGTGTTCCAGCACTTCTCGCCGGATGAAGTTGTACGAACTTCGCTCCAGGTGGTCCCAGCAGCCGAGAATAGTCAAGACCCTCTCCTGCTCCAACTCGGACAGCTGGAACGACTGGTCGCCTATGGGCTGGAAGGCGCCAGGCACCCGGTACCTCCTCCTCTTCACCTGCCAAGCCCCGCCGGCCATCACCACCTTCTTTCTCCAGCTGTTGTCTACCCATGAAGGCATAGTGGTGATAACCGCTTGATTGTTGCGGGAGTTGAAGGATAAGCAGCCTTTGGACCCCGTTTTCCTCGAGTAGGACAACCTATACAGCGCCCGGAATTCATTGATCGTAGGCATACTCATTCCGGACAAGTCGTATAGGCAGCCTAGGCTTAGTAGCCGCCTCCATTGAAGACCGGGCAGCTGCGCGGGCGACGCTGGCAGGGCACTCAGAATATACTGCACAAAGTCAGGCAGCGGTAGCGACATCCCGTGCCGGAACTGGTCCGGATGCACGGCAACCCAACCCTCCTCCGGGTTACAGGCCGACTCTCCAGGGTTCAGTGGACGCAAAAAGATATCGTCCGAAATACCCCACGTTTCCCGAAACACAGCGATCTCCGCGGGAGTCAGGCTCTCCTCAGGTTCGTCACACACCACGGCAGTTCTTCCCCTGCCAAGCGTGTAGCTTTCAGCGTGCGCACCGGCCATTCGCACCCCGTGCGGTATCTCAGCTTCCGAGGAATCTGACCCGGAATCCGAGGACGTGGACGAGGCACCGCTCCCGGAGCGGTCCGCGGCTTCTTGCTCCGGGGCTTCAGAATCGAGCCAGTCCTGCATCCTCTCCACATCATCCACCACAGGACCTCTTGCGGCAGATTCAGAAGCCTCCTCCGAACTCGAAGTGTACATCTTAATCTAGGGGCAGAAAAGCAAAACCCTAACGCTCGTCAGCAACAGACTACAACACCACCTTCAACGGCCTCCCCCCCCCAAAAAAAAGTTTGCCGCTGAGCAACCCAGTCAGCGACACAGATCCCCCCCCCCCGCCGCAAAACAACAAATCAACAAAAAACCAAGACACACCGGGGCAAAGAACACAACTTACCGATTAGTATGCTCAGCCGAGGACAATCCGCCCAGCGAAAGCAACGAGCAATGGTAAAAGGAGGCTTGGGAGCGCTTCAAACAACGGATCTCTTGGGGCAAGGAACTTAGGGTTTCCTTCTCGCCGGACCACCTCCCCTTTTTTCTCTCGGTCTCTTAAAAAACGTACAAAAAGCAAAGGTAGAAAGAAGAGCAGAAGAGACCTATTTATAGAGGAGACCGGTGCCCTAGGCATTTAGGAATCCCTCCAAAAAACACAATCAGAACAAATCAAACGCCTGCGAATCCAGGCCCTCCATCACAAAACCGTCCCCTGACGGCACGTGTCCCAGCATTGGTAAAACTGCCCACGCCATCATAACTGACGAGACTGATGGACTCCCTCCTTAAATGCATGTCAGCCACCTGTCCCACACGCTGGCGACAGGAAGGTAGGAGCAGGAGCCAGGGAGTCACGCTCCCCTACGCTTCCCCAGATTCCACGGTTGCACGCCATCATCATTGCAATTCAAACCGCTTAGGAAGACCTCTCACCAGTTATGCTGATCCAACCGCTTCAAGAGCATCTATCCGGGTTTGAGCAGGACCTCGTTTCGATATGGCAGAACGCCCGGGCGAGGCCCACCTCATCGATTCCATCATATCCCACCAGGTTGAGAGTACTTTCCGGGAACATAAACATCCGGACCCATGGCTTTTTCACAGGGGGACTCGTTTCGATAGGCATGTCACCCATCGAGTCCGCCCCCATGGCAAACGCATGGGCTTTACAAACCGGGCGAGTCTACATCTAACACATGTACCCTTGTCCAGCAGGATAAAAACCCTGCGTCGCATTGAACCGCGATACTGTCCAGCAGGATAAAAACCCTGCATCGCACTGAACTGCGATACCTTTGGGAACACATGGGGGAGACTCGTTATCTCTACACCATCCCACCGGGCAGATTGTATCTCTAACACAGAACAAGTCTCCCCGCAGGCTAACAAACCTGCACATCTACCTCATCGCTTATTTAAACACAAAGCTGAGAAGAACTAGCAAATGTTTGCACCGCTCCGTTCTAGTTTGGCAGAACAACCGGTTCTGGCCCAGTTTGCACCGCTCCGTTCTAGTTTGGCAGAACGCCCGGTTCTGGCCCAGTTGGCACCGCTCCGTTCTGGTTTGGCAGAACAACCGGTTCTGGCCCAGTTTGCACCGCTCCGTTCTGGTTTGGCAGAACAACCGGTTCTGGCCCAGTTTGCACCGCTCCGTTCTGATTTGGCAGGATGCCCAGTTCGGGACCAGTGAAGCTTCGAAGGGCAGCAGACCCAATCAGAATTCCGTGCATTAATCTCTTGCATGGCGGATTTCAACGCCTCATCACCATCATTCCATGCATTAATCTCTCGCATGGCGGATTTCAACGCCTCATCATCATCATTCCATGCACCATCTATCGCATGGCATCATCTCATACACTCTTCGGGTTTCCACCCCGTTCCATGCTCTAACACTCGAGCACAATCCTATTTTACATTACCCAACATGCTTATAAATTATTTCTTGCCATCAGTAACAGGTACTCACCTCGGTCACGCCCAATCTTTAACGCGGACTTGGGGGACTGGGGACCTGTAGGTTGGTAACCCCGCGGGTCTGCGGGACAAGAGCAAGACAGATAAGTCCCCATTCAAGATTGCACTTGACCGGGAACTTGGGGGACTTGTTGACAGTAGCCGCAGAGGGGCTACAGCAAGCCCACAGACCCGCGGCAAGTACACCAGGGCCCGGCCCAGGACTCAGGATCGGAGCACCAGCACCAGGCCTCGGGGCCCAGCGGTCTATCCCGCCTCCAAGGGTCCTGGGACCAGGGGCGCCTGCCTGCCAAAGAGGGCACCAGAATATCCAAACAGAAGGGAACCAGTCCCACATCGAAGGGCAAGGCCAGCCCTCACCCTCAACCACCTATATATGGGCCTCGACTACCACCATAAATAGGTAACTTGTCTCCCTCCCTGCTTACATACGTGCCCAGGTTATATATATTCCAACTATACTAACTTAGGCATCGGAGAGGTGAAGGCCGGCCCGCCCGGTATTCCCCTTAGTAAGCAGGATTGCAGGAGATCGAGTTGGATTCATCAAGTATCTACCAGGACCCCCGGGTTTAGGCAGAAACACTACCCTTCTCTAATCTTGTGTTTTCAATTATGATTGTTTTCTCTTCTCCTTATTCTTTGTTCTTCAAACTCTTAGATTTATTGGTTCAAGCAGCACTCTGCACCATCTAATGACAAGGTGGCACAACTAGATTATCAGAGACTAAACAACTACACAATCTTGCAGACTCTGCGACCACATTTGCTAACTCTCTCCTAATAATCTACACATAATAGTGATAATCTCATAAAGCTGAAGCTAATCATAGTAAGAGACCTGTCAGTCCCCAATGATATTATCTAAATGACAAGGTGATTGCATACCTATTTCCGTTACCAAATTTTCACGACTATTGTACAAACTTCAGAGGTGCATGAATGTTCCTAGGGACACAACTTATGATATAGACGGAATGCCACTTTACAATGTAATGCTATATATAGGACCAATTATGAGCAACAAGGCTAGGGGAACATACTTATTTTTATACACTTACAAAATTTGGCATTTCATCTTCCACATCTACACCCATCATCAAGACCTGTCATTTCCTTCACTTGGAGAGAATAGAGCCACTGACCATTGAATAATGGCCATAATGAAAAGCCTGCAGCCAATGCAAACCCTCTCTGCTTCTACTTCTGCTGCAGGCATCATGTCAGACTCACCATCATTCTGCTGTTGCTGCCTTTCTTCTATAAAACATAAAAAGTTGAATACCAGAAAATCCACACACACACACACACATATATATAATTGAATCTCAATTAGAAGAAACAAGACAAACTATAAACACATGATAACACACCTGTTTCTTCAGCAGAGTCTTCAAACATGTTATTCAACCAAAAAGGCTTATCAATCCAACTGTTGTACATTTCTCTATTTTCTTCTACAGGTCCACCGCTAAGTAAGTATGTTCCTGGCAACACCTGACACTCTAACAAATCTCCTCCAATCACATCACTGACATCTTGATCTGGATCATAACAAGAATTAATGTTGCTACTGCTATCTGGGGTACTGATCATCTGCTCTTCTTGTTCTTCCACAATCTGGATGCCCCATTCTTTGAGTTGAAAATGTGGCTGTGGTGTAAAAACTGAAACAGTGACTTGATCGCCACCTTCCAATCGACTCCTTAAATTCCAATGGCACAACCATATTATGTCTTTCTCCTCACTTGGAATGCCATAGAATGACGGACCATAGACCCACTTCAGAGACTTGCTCTTATTAGTGAATCTTATCATTACAGGGTGATTAGGTAAAAGACCAGAACGAACACCTTCGGACTTGGCATAGACAGAGAAGAAGTTGAAGCCTCGAATCCTGAGGTTTGGAAGAAGTGAAGGCACAGTAAAAGACATTGAGGAGGCACCACTGCTTTTATAGTTGAACTGCCCCGGCACCTTATTTCCTAGAAGAAATGTGTTGAATATACCATATTCATACACTCCCTAAAATATCAGCGTATACCAAGTCACTACAGCAAATTTGCAGATAAAATGGTTGTGTCTGAATGGTATGCATTTTCTCCGATACATAAAGACTGGCGTTGTACATACTAATACATTCCCTGGGTTTCAAGTTGCACAAGCCTAAAAGGTTAATCATTTTTACATCAACCTTTTCAATAGGTTCCATCTTGAACCAGTGCTCAATCTCAGTTAGTTTGGAGCGCCTAGTCAGAGACATGTCTATTCTCTTTGGTATGCCTGATAGTGACTGAAATGTTAATTTTTCCAATGAGTGACAATCCCACATATCCAGTACTTTTACTTTTGGTAGTCCTACAAGAGATTTGAGACTAATACACTTTTGCAACTTAAGGAGATCAATCCCTCTGAGGCCTCTGATGCAATCCGGTAAGCCGGAAATTGGATTCATGCTTAGATCCAATGTCTGCAGTGAGCACAAGTTACTGAAACCCATAGGAAAAGCATCATCAGAAAGTCCACAATTTCTAAGACTCAAATCAACTAAAGTGGAGGGGAATGAAGCCCAAAAGTTATCTATACTTTTCCTTGGCCATGATATGACCTCCCCTGTGGCAGTGAGAAATCGATTTATGGGAACTTCATCTACTTCAAGCACTTTCAGAGATTTCATCTTACTCATCTGTACTGGAAACTCATACAGATTTGAGCAACCAGATATAACAAGCGTCTCCAGTGATTTTAACCTAGAGAAATTCCCTGGAAGCTTGCTAATAGTTTTGCAATCTTTCATACTCATATAAAGGAGACTCCCTAGGATTCCAATGGACTCATGGATTTCAACCAAGCTTGGACAATGTTCAAGAATCAATTTCTCTAGATTTGGGACTAACGAGAAATCACTAACCTCAGTCAGGTAAAGGGAATTGCTGAGATCAAGGATCTTCAATGATGGAAGCTGGTTCTGTTGATGATAAAGAGAAATGTATGTCTTAAAAATGTATACCTGAGCATTAACAACCTAAAATCATAAAGAAAAAGATAAAAGCTATGTTCTAGCGTACCTTCATTCTCTTCCACACCTGTCTCAAGTTACTACTAGGCCTTTCAAGAACAACAAGGCTCTCCAAAAGCAACTCACTTGGAATAGAGTCTAAAGGGAATTCAACCCAGTGCAACCATCTTAGTCCACCAGGAAACTCTTCATAACTTCCATTCAGATGTACATCACAAAAGTCGAGTAATCTCAGTTTGCGCATACTTGTAAATGAATTTGTTTCCAAGACTACATCATTGGAATTTCTTGAAGGTTTGTCTGCACGGTACATATGCATGTTCAGGACGAGTCCTTCAATCTTTTTTGTACCCTAATGAAGAAGAAGGAAGAAAAAAACATAATTAATAAGTACAAAAAGAAATGCAAAAAAAAGGAAAAAACGAGGGAAGAAAAATACAGATGCATCAAAGGAGCAAAGGTTTTCTTACATTTTTTTCTCTCAGTACATTGAAAGAATCTCTATGATGCCATAATCTACTACGTTTCTCAGGATACTTTGATTCTTGGCGAACAATTTCTCTTCCCATGTCTCTAATCATTTGATGTATCCACATCTTGTTATTACCATCACAAAACACCAAACATCTGTCAATGAGGTTTTGAATGCCAACAATGGTGTAAAAATCGCATCCATCTAGTATTTTGACAATGGCATCCTTGTCCTTTCCAATAAAGAAACATGCAATATGGAGGAACAAATTTTGGTCATGGTCATCTTGCAAAGAATCATAGCTTATTCTAAGTTTACTCAAAACTTCACTGTTTGAAATAGCCTTTAATTTCTTTAGTGCACTTTCCCATACATCTAAACTTTTCCCTGACAGAGAAGAACCCAGGGTCTGAAGAGCTAAGGGAAGTCCTCCACAGTGGTTGACTACCCTTTCTGAAAGATCCCTGTAACCTTCAACGGGATGGTCCTGTCGAAAACAATGCCAACTAAAGAGCTCCAGTGAATGATCATCATTTAGAAATGCAACCATTTTCACCTTATCAACTTGACGAGCCTCTAACAACCCTGCATGCCTAGTTGTTATGATAATTTTACTTCCTGGACAGAAACAATCTCTCATACTAAGTACTGTATCTAATTGGCCCGTACAATCAATATCGTCTAGAACAACAAGTACTCTTTTAGATCCTATGACATCCTTAATCTTCATTATCCCCTCACTAACACTCTGTATTTTTACTTTTCTGCCACTCAAAATATCTGAAAGGAGTTGTTTCTGTATCTGAACCAAGCCATTGTGTTGTTCTGAAATTGCTCTCACATTTTCAATGAAACTGCTTCCTTCAAAACATTCAAAATTAGAATTGTAAACAACTCGTGCAATGGTTGTCTTTCCTATTCCACCAATACCACAAATTCCCCATATGCCAACATCAGATGAACCATCCTGTAACCATAAGTTAATGTTTTCAACCTGATATTGAATTCCAACCAGGTAAGGTGTAACACTTAAGGGCACACGACATAGTTTGTCTTCAATCACTTTAACAATTTTCTTGATAAACTTTTCCTCGTGCCTAGAAAAGTTGCAATTGAAATGAAAAAATCAATCAGCAATGCCAATTAGATGAATAGATGATTGACAGTAGAGATAAATAGGTGATTGATTAGTGAAACCTGCTTCATAACAAATGAACTAGTAGTGAGGGAAAGTTGATATTACCCATCAGCTTGATTTTGTAGCACCATTCCTGCTAGATCTGCAAGTTGTGTAAGTGCTTCCCTCCATTTATTCAACTTCTCCAGAGATTTCCTTTTCTGATGTTTAGCAAATGCTTTTCCAACACCCCCAGTTTGGTTCCTCAAGTGAGATGGATCAATATCGTAGAAGACTGGTAAGACAATATGATTGGAGGTTTCCTTGCGTTGAAGGATCATGACAAGCTCGTCAAGGCACCATCCAGAAGAAGCATAGTCTTTGGAAAACACAATGACAGAACTCTGTGACTGTTGGATGGCTCTCTCAAGCTCTGGCTTGATGTCTTCTCCTCTCGGGAGTTCATCATCCAGGACCGGCCCTGACTTTTTGGGGGCCTTAGGCGAAAAAAAAAAATGGGCCTATGTTCAAAATCTCTTTCAATTTATATATGCTTTGATGTTCAACCACATGAATAAAATGATCATAATCACTAATGTAATACAAAAGTCATCAGATTGATGCTTTTAAAAAACTACTCTTCTTGCATTTTTTGAAGCAAAAGTACTAATTAGCCTTTCATAGTCGAGCTTGTCAACGAGATCTTTTTCAATCGATAACAAAGCCAAACCATTTAATCTTTCTTGTGACATGGTTGAACGAAAGTAAGACTTGATCAACTTCAACTTTGAGGATGTCCTTTCAGCGGAGGCAACAGTGACAGGAATTGTTAAGAGAATTCTGTAGACAACCCAAACATTTGGATAACAAACACTGTAATCTTTCAAATATTCCAGTACTTCGACTACTCTTGCTGTTTCTTGTGGCAAAACTTCTCTCAAGTGATCTAACTCTGAAAACAAATCACTCCCATCTATGTCTGAAATATCACCATGTTTCAACAAATCTTCAAGATTCGAACAAAAACTCATCAAGCTCTTTTTTTCTGCAGACTTTAACTTCTTCAAATTAAACAAGAATCCAAAATCTTTCTCATACTTCTCAAATTGTTCAAACCTACTTTGAAGTGAAGATAAAGCTTGATCGATAATATAAAGGAAGTAACTAACCTTAAATGATTCCATGGCCGATTGTATCACCCCTTCAGTATCATTGTCATCAAACCATCTTTTTGGCTTAGAGATTCTCTTTTCAGGGAGCCTAGCTTCAATATCCATCTTACTAGCAATCTCTTCGGCTTCAATGAATACTTCCTCAAAACCAGTTTCCCTATACTTCTGCAACCATGATATAAGACCTTTCAATTCACGGATAGCATGATCAATGTGCATATCTTCTGTTTGGAGAATTTTGCTCACAATATTAATATGATTCAGTAAATTATACCAAATAACCATACTAAAGAGGAACTCAAAATTCTCTAATTCATTTGTTATGAAGGAACCAGCTTCACTCCTTGTCTTAGAATCATCACCATATTTTTTCAAGTGAGCAAAAACATCTCTTATCTGTGGAGCTTGAAATCTGATTGCTTTCACACTTTCAACACGACTTTCCCAACGTGTTTCAGACAATGGTTTAACAGTTAGGCCTGCAACATGATCTCTAAAAACTTTCCATCGCTTTGTTGAAGATGAAAAGAATGAATATATTCATTGTATAACTCCAAAAAAAGAATCAGCTTTCTCACAACAAGTAGCCATATCACAAATCGCAAGATTTAGACTATGCGAACCGCAAGGAGTATATAATGCTCTAGGATTTACCTCGAGTAGTCTTTTTTGCACGCCTTTGTGTTTTCCTTTCATGTTTGCTCCATTGTCATAACTTTGTCCTCTTATATGATTGATATCAAGCTTAAGAGAACTCAAAGCAGTTGTAAGTTCATTAAAAAGTCCAAGCCCTGATGTATCATGGAGCTTTAAAAATTCCAAAAAGAATTCTTCTACCACAATCGGACTTGCTGACACATTAACACACCGTGCTACAAGAGACATCTGCTCCTCATGACTGGTATCTGGAGTGCAATAAAGTATAACAGAAAAGTACTTTGCTTCTTTTATACTTGCGATAATCGAATTTCTGACCTCACTTGCTAGCATCTGAATCATTTCATTTTGGATCTTGTGGCTCAAGTAATGGTAATGAACATCTTTTTTCTGAATACGTCGAACATGTTCATCCAACGTTGAATCAAATTCAGCAACCATCTCAATAATCTGTAAAAAGATTCCATTGTTCTCTTGATATAACTTCTCATTATCTCCACGAAATGCCAAATTGTTCTTTGCAAGTCTCTTCACAATGGCCAGGATCCTCACCGAAACTTTCCTCCAATGCTCTCTCTCTTTGTTTATTTGTTCTTCCACAGCTTGATCCATTGTTTTTTTTTCTTCATTCTTTTCTCCAACTCAATCCAACTAGTTATGCAAACAACGTGATAACTACTCTTTTCATGACTTACAAGTCGTGCACTGATATTTTTCCAATCTTTAACTCCATCGTTTCCAAACTGACCCACAAGGTTCTTGTTACGATCTTGCTTGAACAACTTACAACAAAAGCAATATACTTTGTGCAAGGAAATTGAGTACACTAACCATCGACGATCTTGCTTATCTCCATTTGGTAAGATACGAGTGTACTGTGAGGATGTGAAGTGTCTGCCTGAATCGTCAAGAGGAAATATTATATCATCAACTCGTTTAGGGCCTCTTTCAACTAAAAATTCTCTGGCATTGTTTTTAATCATGTCCCAATTTGCTGGATCATCAACATCAAAGGAATAAACAATATCTTCACTTGCTTCTTCGGTAGGTTGAACCTGCTCTTCACTTTCTTTTTCCCCATTCACCAGTTCATCTTCACTTTCTTTTCCCTCATTCACCAGTTCATCTTCACTTTCTGTTTCCCCATTCACCAGTTCATCTGCTTCTTCCATAGCTTGAGTTGCTCCATCATTCTCATTCTCATTCATGACTTGATTATGTTCTTCATCCACAGTTCTCTGTAATTCATCATCATTAGCATTCATAGGTTCTTCTATTGCCACATTATTCTTTGAAGTCTCTCCCTTTTTAGTAAGAAACTTATCGAGAGATCCCGATTGAAGTTTCTCTAATGCTTTTCTCCTCTTCCTCTCTCTGCCTTTTTGTGCTCCGGAACGACACTTTCGTATGGGAGCCATACCAAACCACTGAACCAGTTTGCACAATTGCAAATTAAATCAGTAAGATTGAATACCTAATTCAATAAATCAATAACTCAGACTCAGTATATGAAGATTAGAAGATAGAAGACAATCTAAAATCTTCATAAACAATTGAAAATTCATATATAAGTTTAACCAATAATCATAGTATCTGAGATTCTGAGTATCATACCTGAGAAATGACTGAATGAGGCTATCAGGCTATGAAGTATGAAGCTATATGAGGAGATTTTGATCGAGAGTCACTCATCAATTCATGCGGGAGGAGGGTAGCTATTGAAGGCGATGGTTTTTTTTTTCATCGTCTATTCGTTTTGGGTGTGATGGGAAACTGAATCATCAATTGATTCCTTCTTGAATACGTACTGTGGCTGATCTACTTTCTATAACAATTCAATTTTTTTTTTCAATACAGTAAAAAAGAAAAAAAAAATTTGGGGCCTCTCAAATTTAGGGCTCTAGGCCTGTGCCTACTGGGCCTATACCCAGGGCCGGCCCTGTCATCATCATCTCGGAAAGTACGAAATCCTGCATTGGTCAGGGCTGTATAGAGATGGTCGGTGAAAGTCTTCCTAGTGTCTTCACCTCTGAAACTCAAGAAAACATGATAACTGAATCTAGAAGAAACATTAGAAGAAGAAGCTTCCTGAGCTGATGATGTAACAAGCGCCATGGATGAAAATACAGATAGATCCAGGAGCTCCTCGATCAGAAAATCACAACCAAGTGTGATCCCAGCTTGGTCTGTACTCTGTAAGCAAAAGTAGATATTTAAGCTTGTTAGCTATTTCCTACGTGCAAGCAATAAATTCCCTTTTGCTTGCTTGAGAGTACATGGCCCATGGCAGCTGCAATCAATGGTGGGGCGGTGGAAAGTAATGATGTGATAACCCGTATTTTAATTATAATAATTATAATATTAAATATGAGTAACTATCTCTCTTTGTAAAAAAAAAATAATAATAAATAAATAAATTTAGAAAAGTGACCATATAACTTTGTAAATTATAAAAAAACCCCATGTTTTTCATTTCATAAAAAAAAAAAACATGTTTTTTAATATGTTTATCACAAAAACCTCTTTTTAATTTACTAAATTATAAAAAAAGGCGGTTTTTTATTTGCAAATGAACTATTTTACCCTTTTATATCAAATTTCATTTCCCGTTCTATTACTTTCCCTCTTTGAGCTCCGTTTTCTCAGCTCCGTTCTCTCTCTCTCTCTCTCTCTCTCTCTCTCCGATCTTCAATTCCTCATTGCCGCCGATCTGCAATTCCTTTTTTGCCGTCGATTTGTAATTCGTTTATTTTCTGCCAATTTACAATTCATCAGTTTAATTGGTCATTTTGCAATTCCGATTTGTCTCTGAAGATTTGCATCTGCGATTGCGATTTGCCTCTGAATGTATGTTAATGTTTTGTAGCTGTTTAGATTTGCGTCTGTAGTTTCTCAGTTGAGCTTCTCATTCTGCGATTTCGATTTGCCTTTGAAACTTTGCATCTGTTATTCGTTAGTTTTGATCAATTCGTGTTGTTTTTGATGTTATTGTTGACAGTAGCCACAGAGGGGCTACAGCAGGCCCACAGACCAGCAGCTAGTATACTAGGGGCCGGCCCGAGGCCCAGGACCGGATCACTAGCACCCGGCCTCAGGGTTCAGCAGTCTATCCTGTCACCAGGGGCCCGGGGCCCGGGGGCCGGGGGCGCTTGCCTGCCAAATAGGTCACCAGAGCTGCCCTTTGGTGTGCAAACAGAAGGGAACCAGTCCCACATTGAAGGGTAAGGCCAGACTTCACTCCCAGCCACCTATATAAAGGCCTCAACTACCCTCATTAATAGGTAACTGATCTTTCCTACCGCTTATATACGTGTTTAAGTTATATCTATTCCAACTATACTAACTTAGGCATCGGAGAGGAGAAGACCGGCCCGCCCGGTATTCCCCTTAGTAAGCAGGTTTACAAGAGATCATACGAGGATTCATCTGTATCTACCAGGCCCCAGTGTTTGTGCAGAAACAATTGGCGCCTTCTGTGGGAACGGTTTGATCCGCGAGAAAAGTAAGTGTTGCTCTACCGGAGAATAAAACCCGATCGATCCTTTGGAAAGCAGTTAAATCCGCAGTCCGGAGGCCATGGAAGGAAGGAAGATAAAAGCTGACGCGGGAAGGTCGAAAGAGCGAATTCAGATCCCCGACCGGGCCCAAAACATAAGGGCTGAGGTCGGTGCGAGGTTCGCCCTTTCTCCCGACCAAGACAGAACCCATGATCGCCAAAACTCAGAGAACCCCGACCGGTATGATGCGGGGGAGGAAATAAAAAAGATGAAGGCAGAAGTCGCGCGGTTGCGAGAAGAGGGCGATCGGGACCGACTAAGGGCGGATGCCCGGTGCCAGGAATTGGAAGCAGTGAACATCGCCTTAGTGGCGGCCCTGGAGAAAGGGGGCCAGCAGGGCACTTCTCGGGCGGCATCGCGGCCCGCAAGCAATGCTAACGAATTCCAGCACCTAGAGGTGGGACAGCCTACGGGAAGAAGAAAGACCGCGCATGTGGCCACACCTCTCTTTCCGGAAGCTCTAAAAAACTCCGGCCCGGTTGAGCCCCCGTACCGCACAAGCCTTGCATCGAGCGAGCAGGACAGCCCCACCGCAAGGACGCTCGAGGCGCTCTCTGCCTCGGTGTCGGACATGAAGGACCGCCTAGAGGTCAGCGAGAGAAAAGCGGGGCGACCGCGGGACAACGCACGATTCAGTGAGCGCACTGGACCTTTTCCGCACCGGATTAGGGAGTTAGGAAGATCTGGTAGCCAAAGGCCCCTGAAACTGACGTACTAAGGAACGAGCTGCCCGTACTAGCACCTGGACAGCTTTAAGTCGCAGACGGGCACAAGAGGCTATTCAAATGCCATGTGCTGCAACATATTCCAAGAGACGCTCTCGGGGGAGGCGTTGAGTTGGTTTTACGAGCTGCCAGTGAACTCGGTGGAAACTTTCAAACAGCTGGCTGATAAGTTTGTCGGCCGGTTCGCCCTTAGAGCCAAGACGGCCCAAACATCAATGATCCTTTTCGATTGCATGCAGACTGACCACGAACCGCTACGCGCTTTCGTTAACTGGTGGCATATCGCCACGGCCGGGGTCAGAAACTTGGATAAAAGGATAGCGGGGATGGCATTCAAGCAGGGGTTAAAACCTGGGGAACTCTCGTACAACTTGCGAGTAAAGGAGCCGCTGGGGTACGATGAGTTGATGGCCGTGGCCGTCAGGCACGCCCAGGCGGAGCACGAGACGTATGGGGATAAGATGCCCAAGCGGAGTCTGGATGACCCGCTACCGCCGTCTCCCCGTGAAAGCAAGACTGGGCGGCAAGATAGCAACCATACACCTGCGACTAGCAAGAAAGCCGAAGTACGGGAAGATTGGCGACCCCGACGGAGCAGTGACAACAGTTCACGGTCAAGTAGAAGACCACTACTTGTGCGACCGGCACGGCCCCTGGCAGCTGCGCCAGCGGGGCGACCACCGCGGGCTCTAGCTATTATGCCGGCAGAAAAACCCGAAGATCCAGCCCTTCGGAGTAGCAACCAAAGACCCCAGAGGACGGTGGTGGACGGCCGAGTCCGTCCGGATGACCCGCAAAAGGACCGGTCGACAGCTCGGAAAGTAGGGACCATAAGCACTTGAGCCCCCGGGGGGATAGAGGTGCACGAGAGCATAAACATGATACATGGTGGGGACCATATAGATCGACTCACCCGGAGTTCAAAGAAGCGGTGCTTAAGAGCGATCCGGGGAAATGAGGTATATGCCTTTGGAGGAGGAAGCGGCCAGGCCGCTAAAACCGGATGGAACTTGGTTACTTTCTACGAGGAAGAAGAGCCGGAGGATCTGATTCAACCGCACAACGACCCCTTCCTCATTACGGTCCAAATAGACCACTGGATAACTAGCCGTATGCTGATCGATACCGGAGCCTCTGTCAACGTGATGTTCCGAGACGCATACAAAGGGCTGCAGAGAGGAAAGAATAAGTTATCCCAGGATAACGAGCCGCTGATAAGCTTCTCCGGTGAGGTGGTCCAGCCTTTGGGAACGGATTACCTACCGCTAATCTTCGGCGAGGGAGACAGGACGAAGAAGGAGTACCTGGAGTTCATCATCGTGGACTGCCTGTCATCGTACAATGACATAATCGGTCGGCCAGGGTTATGGAAGCTGAAAACATTTATAGCCTGCCATATGCTGATGCTGAAGATGCCTTCACCGGTCGGTGTCATTACCATACGTGGGGACCAGAGGATCGCTCGCAGGTACTATGCGGAGGCCCTGACCCACGGGAGAAAGCGGACCGAGGTCTTCACGGCCACTCAACAAGCGCCGGTGCCGGGTCTGAGTATTGACCCTAGTGATGACACCGATTCTGACGACGAGAAGCTAAAGCGACCTTCGGCCGTGGAAGAAACCGAAACAGTCTCCATTTCGGAGGACCACCTGGAGCGAAAAGTGGTGATAGGGACGAAGCTCACTCCGGCTGTCAGGAAAGAGCTCATCACCTTCCTCCGAGACAACAGTTCGGTCTTCGCATGGTCCTACGAGGACATGCCAGGCATATCCCCGGAGATAGCTGTCCACAGGCTAAATTCGTTGCCCAACGTTCCCCCGGATAGGCAAAAAAGGAGGTCCTTTAGCCCTGAAAAGTATGAAGCAATCATAGAAGAAGTACAGAAGCTAAGGGGCATAGGTTTCATCCGGGAAGTCCAGTACCCCCGGTGGCTTGCTAATGTGGTTATGGTACCAAAGAAGGGAACCGACCGGTGGCGCATGTGCGTGGATTTCACCAATCTAAACCGGGCGTGCCCAAAAGACAGCTTCCCATTCCCCTAGATAGATCAGCTTATAGATTCCACGTCCGGCTTTAAGCTGCTCACCTTCATGGACGCCTATGCCGGGTACAATCAGATAAGGATGAACTTGGACGACGAAGAGCACACATCATTCACAACTGACCGAGGTACCTACTGTTATAAGAGGATGCCGTACGGTCTAAAGAATGCCAGAGCCACCTACCAGCGGATGGTGAATCGCATGCTGGAGCAAGAAATGGGTAAAACGGTGGAAGTATACGTAGATGACATGCTAGTCAAGATCTTGACTGCAGGGGCCCACGTCCGAGATTTGGCGGTAGTCATCGGTAAGATGCTCAAGTTTGGAATGCGCTTGAACTCGAAAAAGTGCATTTTTAGGATTTCAGAGGGCTTGTTCCTAGGCCACATCATCAGCCAGCGAGGGATAGAAGCTAACCCGCTGAAGGTCCAGACAATCCTAGACATGGAAACACCAGGGGAAAGAAACCAGGTCCAAATGCTGACCGGCCGGCTGGCCGCCCTGGCCAGATTCATCTCCCGCCTGACCGATAAGTGCGCCCCACTCTTTAAACTGCTCAAAGCACAACAGTTCAAGAAAATCCACTGGGCGGCAGAGCATGAAGCGGCATTCCAGTCCATCAAGACATATTTGTCTGCAGTACCTCTCCTATCCAAACCAGTGCCGGGCGAGATGCTATACCTCTACATAGCTGCATCCGAAGCGGCCGTCTCCGCGGCTCTCGTCAGGAAGGAGGGCACGTTCGATCTTCCGGTATATTACGCAGGGAAGGGACTTACCGGAACCGAAGGCCGGTACCCCGACATTGAGAGGTTGGCTCTGGCCCTGATCGTTAGTGCCAGAAAGCTCAGGCACTATTTCCAGGCTCATTCGATCACCCTATATACCAATCACCCTTTGCGGCAGATCCTGCAAAAACCGGACACCAGCGGCAGGCTCGTACGGTGGGCAGTTGAATTGGGAGAGTTCGACATCACTTATGCTCCGCGAACGGCTATCAAGGGACAGGCAGCTGCGGATTTCATATGTGAACTCACCCTAATGGTGGAAGAAGCGCACCCCGGCCGGTACGAGGGCAAGGAGGCAGTTCAGGCCTTAAAGATCGAACCAGGCCTTCCCAACAGTTGGAAGCTTTATGTAGACGGCTCCGTAACGAGTAAGCGGAGCGGAGCCGGCGTCATGCTAACCTCGCCCGATGGCCAATCGTACGAGTATGCCCTACGATTCCTCTTCAACACTTCCAATAATGCCGCTGAATATGAGGCCCTCATAGCTGGTTTACAACTAGCCAAGGAGATGGGAATCCCATTCCTGGACATATACAGCGACTCGAGCCTAGTGGTGAACCACATGAACGGGCTGTTCGAAGTCAAGGAACCCCAGCTAGCCTCCTACCAAGCTTTGGCCAAGGCCCTGATCGAGCCATTCCAGGGTGCCACGATCCAGCATATACCCCGAGCGGCAAATAGGCATGCAGACGCCCTCGCAAGGTTGGCAACCGGAAACTACCCTCCGGAGTACCGAAGAGCTAAAATTGAAACCCTCCAGAAACCGAGTATAAGCAAGACCATCTCCGAGATATTTGCGGTAGAAGAGGCACCACCGAGCTGGATGGATCTGATAGTTAGATACTTGGCTGACAAAACCAACACCCAGGATGCGGTGGAGGCTACACCTCCGGCGCGCCAGGTACAGCCTTCTCAACGGCAAGTTGTACCGAAGAGGGCACAACTTCCCCCAGCTGAAGTGTGTCACTAAGGAGGCAGGAGAGGCTATCATGCGAGAAATCCACGAGGGAGTATGCGGTAATCACTCTGGCGCCCGGTCCTTGTCTCACAAGTCGCTCCGGGCGGGGTATTTTTGGCCAGACATGGCAGCAGCATCAAGAAGAATATCAGGTGGCTGCCACAAGTGCCACATGTACGCCTCTACACCCATGCCCCGGCAATCGCGTTATCAATTCTGTTAGCGCCATGGCCGTTCGCACAATGGGGACTAGACATCATCGGCCCTTTCCCAATAGCTGTGGGACAGTACAAATACGCCATTGTGGCCGTGGACTATCAGACTAAGTGGGTCGAGGCGGAAGCCCTGGTAAAGATCACCGAGGAGCGGGTAAGAAAATTCCTGTGGAAGAACATCTACTGCAGGTTCGGGGTGCCGCAGACTATAGTCACGGATAATGGGACACAGTTCAACAATGCTGATCTTATCCAATACACGACCTCTATGGGGACCCGGATATTGTTTGCCTCAGTGGCACACCCGCAGACCAACGGCCAGGTGGAAGCGGTGAACAAGATTATCAAAACCCTCCTCAAGAAAAAGTTGGATGCCAAGAAGGGATGTTGGGCCGAGGAACTCCCCGCGGTTCTATGGGCCATCCGGACGACAGCAGCCGAGGCAACAGGGGAGACCCCGTTCTGCATGGCATTCGGGAGCGAAGCGGTACTCCCTGTAGAGACCAATATGCCCAGCGGCAGGGTCGAGAATTACGACGCCGAAACAAACGCCGAGGACATACGGCTCAACCTGGATCTCATAGAAGAGCGGCGCGACCAGGCACATATGCGAAACCAAACCTACAAGCAACGAGTCGCTCGGTACTATGATAGAAGGGTTCGGGAAAGGAAATTACAAGTGGGGGACTGGGTCATGAAGAAAGTTCAGAAAAAACCGCTGGCCTTGGAACCAATATGGGAAGGGCCCTACCAAATCACCGCAGCTGCGGGCCCGGCAACATTCCACATCATAGACGCCGAAGGCATCTATTCCACCCGTCCGTGGAATATCCAGCACCTGCGGTTCTACCCTAAATGAAATCGGTCATAAAGGGACTAGTGTATTTGGCACCAAAATTGCAATACACGGTTATTGCATTTAGAATAAACTACAGCTGGTTGCAAGGTATATACATCTGCCAGATATATGGGTAAAGCAAAAAAAACCGCTAGTCAGCGCCGCCGGAGCCCCCAATCCCTGACCCGCCAGCTTTGAGAGAGAGCTCTTACTCTGCCATCTCAGCCAGGGCTACATCAACCTCCATCCGCTCAGCATCAAGCCACCCTTTCTCCTCCACTCCAGATAGGCATCATTTATGCCCTTCGCACGGGCGTCCTCCAGCATCTCTTCAAGCTCCACCGACTCCCGGAAGTCGTCGACAGCTTTATCAGCCACTTCAGCAAGCCGGGATTCCGCGAGCTTCTCCCCTCCTTTGACGACTGCTGTCATTTGGGTCTGCAGCTCCAAAAGGATTGCCTCCAACTCCGCATTCCTCGCTTCTCGAGCGGTTGTCTGCCGACCTGTTTCCTCTTTCTCTTGGGCGAGCTCAGTTTTCAGCCAACCGGTTTCCTCTTTCTCTTGCGCGAGCTCAGTTTTCAGCCGACCAACCTCCTCTCTCTCCTGCGCAAGCTTAGCTTCCGCCAAGGATAGCCGCACAGTAAGCTCCTCCACTTGCTTCTCCAAAACCGCAGCCTCCCCTCTAGGCTCGGCGGCGTAAAGGCTATGAACCAGCTGGCACAGGTACGCAAAAGGAACATTAGCTCGTACCACAAAGGGGAATGGAAGCGCAGAAAACACACTTACCCGAAGAGCTAATTCCACGGGCTTCGCTCTGCTCTTGCCCGGTTGCCCAGTTCCAGGGCCCTCCCGATCAAGTCCTAAGGTTTCAATAGTAGATGCCACGAACCTACCAAAACCACCACCACCGGAACTACGATCGGCTTCCGGCCCCCGACTCCTTCGGCCGTCGGTCTCCACGACCGGAACTAATGCCGACCCCCCACCAGTCGAGCTTGACGCCTCGGCATCAAACGTCCTCGCCCTCTTCGCCGGGGTTTCACCGTGATCGCTTCTGCGGTACCCTGGCATCTCTGCTGCCTCTCTCTCCCGCGGGGCCCGTACCCCCATCGGCCGTGCTAGAGGTTCCGGACCCGGTAGGCCCACCGACCTTACTTCCCGGATAATGAGTGGGGCATTATCCTCACCGCCCGGGCCGCTTGCCGTAGTGGGAGTCCGGAAACACGAGCGACACAAGCCTGTTATGCACTGTGCACTCTAGGGTGACCGGATCTACAACAGTTTACGAAGCCATCTCCCCCATCTCCATCAACCTCTGGGCCACAAGCTCGTCATCCGGTTCGACGGTCTCCTCACTCCGAACAGCGAGCCGGGGGGCATTAGCTGTAAATCGATAAACCGAGCAGTCAGAATAAAAGCGACCCTGCAAAACAACAGTGCAAGGTACCTTACCAGGCTTTCTCCCCATCTCGCATATCTCCAGCACATTCCACCGGATGAAATTGTAGGAGCTCCGGCCCAGAATGTCCCAGCAAACAAAAAGCCGGGCTAACCGTTGCCTCTCCAAGTCCACCAACCGGTACGACTGATCTCCGATCGATTGATAAGCCCCGGGCACCTGAAAGTTCCTTGAACTACGCTGCCACCTGCCCCCGGCCATCACAACCGACCTCCTCCATACATTCGAAACCGACGACGGCAGGTGAGTGATGGCAGGATCGAAGTCCCGCGCGGCAAAGTTAACACAACCGCAGGCCTGGGCCTTTTTGCAGTAGAGAACCTTGTACAGCGCCCGGAACTCATTTACCGTGGGCCAGTCCATATTGCTCAGGCTGAATAGGCACCCGAGGCCAAGCAACTGCCTCCACTGGTTGCTAGGCAGCTGAGCTGGGGAAAGATTTATACTGCTCAGCATATACTGGACAAACTTCGGCAGCGGCAGAGATAGTCCGTGCCGAAATTGATCATCAAAAGCGGCAACCCAACCCGGCTCTGGGTTGCAGGCTAGTTCCCCGGGATACAGGCCTCGAAGCTTAACGGAGGAATCAATGTCCCACTTCGCCCGAAAGTCCCTTATCTCTCTCTCAGACATGCTTCTGGTTGACTCGTTACAGAAAATCACCCTGTCGCCATCAAGTAGCTCATACCTCAAGGGCCCTCCCATCAACCCACGGCCGGAACCGACATGATTCGCCGATCTCCCAGATGCCATAAAGCCTAAATAACGGAAGTTAGTGCTGTAGCAAAATAGCAACACAGACAAACGGCAGGCAAAGGGCAAGGAGCAGCAAGGTATGGCAGGCGGAGAGCAGAGGGGATGATAAATAGGGCAAGCATAAAAGAGAGGCAACCCCAGCCGCAGATCCCCTTCATCTCAGACCGTTCCTTGCCGACACGTGTCCCAGCTTCGGTAAAGATTCCCATGCCATCATAACTGATGGGACTGATGGGCTCTCCTCTTCATTGCATGTCAGCCACCTGTCCCACCTACAAGCGGCAGTTAGGGGAGATAGGAGCGCAGACCGAGGCGTCCACTCCCCTCACTTCCCCAAGAAGTCAACCTCGAGCCAAGGAGCAGCATCTCACCGGTTATGAAGTATCCAACCGGCTCCGCAGCATCTCACCGGTTAAGAAGTATCCAACCGGCTCCGCAGCATCTCACCGTTTATGAAGTATCCAAACGGCTCCGTAGCATCTCACCGGTTATGTAGCATCCAACCGGCCAATCCTCACTACAAGTCACCGGTTATGATCTTTTCAACCAGGCTCGAAGACCTCTCACCGGTTATGATCTTTTAACCGGCTCGAGAGCATTGTTCCGGGTATGAGCCATCTATCCGGCACCATGGCTGTTCACTGGTTAGGTATCATTCAACCAGCTGCATGGCATCTTCACTACAAGTCACCAGTTATGATCTTTTCAACCAGCTCGAAGACCTCTCACCGGTTATGATCTTTCAACCGGCTCGAGAGCATTGTTCTGGGTATGAGCCATCCATCCGGCACCATGACAGTTCACCGGTTAGGTATCATTCAACTGACTGCATGTGACATTCAACCGACTCCAAAGCATTCCACCGGGTTAGTCACTTTCCTTCGCCTACGAGCAGGAACGAGCCAGCAACAACTCAAGGCTTCCAAACGCATGGGCTTTATAAACCCGGGCGAGTTTACATCTAACACATGTACTCTTGTCCAGCAGGATAAAAACCCTGCATCACACTGAACTGTGATACATTTGGGGATACTTGGCGAGACTCGTTATCTCAACGCCACCCCACCGGGCAGATTGTTTCTCTAACACAGAACAAGTCTCCCCGGAGGCTAACAAACCTGCACATTTACCTCACGCTTACTCCAACAAAAGATGAGAACTATCAAGTGTTGACCGGTGCTTCAATATGACCGCAACACCGGGGGCACCTGTTGGCTCATTCCACGCACCAACAGGCCTTCCCGCAGGCTAGCACTCTCCGACTCGTACCGATATGGCAGAACGCCCGGTGGAGGTCCCATGCACTCTCCGACTCGTACCGATATGGCAGAACGCCCGGTGGAGGTCCCATGCACTCTCCGACTCGTACCGATATGGCAGAACACCCGGTCTAGGTCCCATGCACTCTCCAATTCGTACCGATATGGCAGAACGCCTGGTCGAGGTCCCATGCACTCTCCGGCTCATCCCGATATAGCACAACACCCGGTCACGCCCAATCTTCAATACAGACTTGGGGGACTGGGCACCGTTGGGTTGGTAACCCTGCGGGTCTGCGGGACAAGAGCAAGACAGATTAAGTCCCCATTCAAGATTGCACTTGACCGGAAACTTGGGGGACTTGTTGACAGTAGCCACAGAGGGGCTACAGCAGGCCCACAGACCCGCAGCTAGTATACCAGGGGCCGGCCCGAGGCCCAGGACCGGATCACCAGCACCCGGCCTCGGGGTCCAGCAGTCTATCCTGCCACCAGGGGCCCGGGGGCGCCTGCCTGCCAAAGAGGTCACTAGAGCTGCCCTTTGGTGTGCAAACAGAAGGGAACCAGTCCAACATCGAAGGGTAAGGCCAGACTTCACTCCCAGCCACCTATATAAAGGCCTCAACTACCCTCATTAATATGTAACTGATCTTTCCTACCGCTTATATACGTGCTTAAGTTATATCTATTCCAAGTATACTAACTTAGGCATCGGAGAGGAGAAGACCGGCCCGCCCGGTATTCCCCTTAGTAAGCAGGTTTACAGGATATCATACGAGGATTCATCTGTATCTACCAGGCCTCAGGGTTTGTGCAGAAACAGTTATAGCTCTGAATGACTAAAACTTGTTAATGTGTATTCAACTGTCGATTTTCATTCTTACTTTCAATTTTAAGCTCTTGCTTTTTCTGTCCTGTATTTTTTATTTTTCATAGTTAGTGAGATAGTTAGTAAGATAGTTACTGTTAGTAAAATATTTACCAAGATGATAGTTAGTAAGATAGTTACTACTTTCATAGTTAGTAATTCAGTTAGTACGATAGTGAGTAAGCTAGTTACTAGGATGATAGTTGCTGCATTTTTTATTTTTCATAGTTAGTAAGATAGTTACTTTTAGTAAGATAATTATCAAGTAATAGTTAGTAAGATAGTTACTAAAATGATAGTTACTAGAATAATTAGTAAAATAGTTAATAAGATAGTTACTGAGATGATAGTTACTAGAATAGTTAGTAAGATAGTAACAGATATAATTATGCTGCCTCTGATAGTATGATAATTATTGATGTTATTATGATTTTTTTCTGTACGTGCAATTGACAGTTTTTATACTGCTAAGCTCGTGTATTCTAGTAAAGGAGCAGCACTTTCGTTTGTTCATAATTGTAGTTTTGTTGATTTTTGTCATAAGATATGTGATCGTTTTCCAGACTTGGAAAGATTGGTTTTCAAACTCAAGTACAATGTTTATCTAGATCCTCCTGTTTATCGTCTTGAAAATGAGGTTGATATGAGCATGATGTTTAGAGTTTTGGGACGATATCAATCTGATTTTGTTGATGTGGATGTTAATTGTTTGGATGTCATTTCTTCTGTTTTAGAAAGTGCAGTTAGTAATACTGTTAGTGAGGAGAGTAGTGTTTTGGTGGAAGAGAATGAATTTTTGGGATGTTATAGGCGTGATGACCCAAAAATGTATCTTTCTAAAGGATGGAAAGATCTTATTCACTCTAAAGGTCAGCCGTTTGAGGGTGGGGTAA
Organism: Potentilla sterilis; assembly: GCA_963682095.1. NCBI lineage: Eukaryota > Viridiplantae > Streptophyta > Magnoliopsida > Rosales > Rosaceae > Potentilla > Potentilla sterilis. Next base: position 33,123,261 of record OY821766.1, on the reverse strand, counting down.
AAACGTTTAGGCTGAAGTTGCGGATGTATGCTGTGGAGGTTGGTTTTGAGCATTATTTTGATAGAAATAAGCCTGAACGTGTTGTTGCTTTCTGCAAGAAAAAACATTATGAAGGTTGTAATTAGTGTGTGAAGGCATCTTTATGCAGGTATATTTTCATTAGCCGTTACACATATTTTGTATAGTTAAATTTAATTTTTCATGTTAACATCGGCAGTGTTACGCTGCCATGTTGTGATGCAGCGGCACGCTGCATTGTGTGCTTCATTTTTAATCATGATAGTTGCTTGTATAGATACTTAGATAGTTATTTCTATTTCTTATTTTTGAACTCACATAAACTTTTATTTTAATAGTTACTTTGGTAGTTACTTGTATTTTTACTTTAGATAGTTAGTGGGTACTTAGATAGTTACTTCTATAGTTTTTAGTTTTGAAGTTACAGGAATTGTTAATTGGATAGTTACATTTGGTAGTTACTTGGATAGTTACTAGTTACTTTGATAGTTACTATTTTACTTTGATAGTTACTATGAAAAAGTATATATGCCGATTGATTTTTGCACTTTTTATTCAGGTATAATGGTTTCTTTGTGATTAATGAATTGGTGAACGAACATAGATGTCGTTGTGTCATCCGGCTTCAAAATAGTAAGATGATGTGCACCAAGATTATTAGAGAGGTGATACTTGACAAGGTTCGTGAGAATCCCAATAAGAAAGCTATTGATATACTGCAAGACATAAAGCTAAACTACGGCTTAGATGTCCCCTATTATACTGCTTAGTATGGCAAAGAGCTTGCAAGGGAAGCTGTGGTTGGTGTTGATTATGAGTCTTACTAGAATTTATCATGGTTTTGCCAGCGCACATATGAATGCAACCCATATTCTAGGCTAGTTGTAGAGTACGAATCCAAAACACAAAGGTTCCAGCGTATGTTTGTTACATATTCTGCTTGGTTGAATGGTTTTCAGTCTTGCAGACCAATTCTCTATATTTATGCTACATTCATCACGAATAAATGCAAAGGCATGCTTCTTGCTGCTTCGACAAATGATGCAAATTGTGGTACATCACTTTCTTCATTCTTTTGTTCTTTCCTTTCTTCATTGCTGTTGTTTTTCTATTTCATTTACATTACTTCCAGACTAGCAGTTATTTTGATAGATACTAGGCTAGTTTCTTTTATAGTTACACGAACCTCCAGACCAAGTAGTTACTTTGATAGATAGTATTCTAGTTACTTGTATAGTTAAATGAATTTTTCAGCTGATATATTTACTTTGATACATACTAGTGAAAATACTTTTATAGTTACAGGAATTTCCAGCACAAATAGTTACTTGGATAGATACTAGTGCAGTTACTTTTACTTTGATAGTTATTTATATGAACCTGCCATTATTTTTTTCTTTCTTTTGTTTAGGATTATATCCAGTTGCTTATGCTATTGTCGATTCTGAAAATGAGAACAACTGGACCTTCTTTCTTAAGGTGTTGTCTGAAGAGTTGTCGAGATATTCTCCAGACCAAGTAGTTACTTTGATAGATAGTATTCTAGTTACTTGTATAGTTAAATGAATTTTTCAGCTGATATATTTACTTTGATACATACTAGTGAAAATACTTTTATAGTTATAGGAATTTCCAGCACAAATAGTTACTTGGATAGATACTAGTGCAGTTACTTTTACTTTGATAGTTATTTATATGAACCTGCCATTATTTTTTTCTTTCTTTTGTTTAGGATTATATCCAGTTGCTTATGCTATTGTCGATTCTGAAAATGAGAGCAACTGGACCTTCTTTCTTAAGGTGTTGTCTGAAGAGTTGTCGAGATATTCTACAAGGCAAATTACTTACATATCTGATTGTAATATTGGTCTTCTAAATGCAGTTCTTGCAGTCTTTCCCAATAGTTCTCATGGATTTTGTTATAGGCATCTTCAGGCTAATCTGAGCAACAAGTTTGCATGTGATTCTTATCTGAGCAAAAGAATTCCATTGTTGTTTATGAAGTGTGCTTATTCTCGCACTCGTGAATATTTTGAGATTAATTTCCAGAAGTTGAAGCATGCAGGTGGTGAGGTTGTTGATTTGTTTTTGAAGGATCTCCCTTTGGAAACATGGGCTTCTAATTTTTTTAATGGTGAAAGGTTTGGGGAAATGACAAATAATTTGGCTGAGTGTTTCAGCAATTGGGTGAAGGAGTTGAAGAGCCTTCCCATTATTGAATTTAACGAAGACATTTGTCTTAAGTCGATGGCTTTAATTGCTTCTAGAACGAAGAATCAGTTGGATGGGTTACTGAGCTGTGTCCAAAGTTGGAAAAGAAGTTGGTTGACAATTTGGAGTTGGGTAGACACTGGTTAGTCAGTAGATCTGATACATACGTTTATGAAGTTCAGTGCCAAAAGTATTATGTGATGGTAAACTTGGAAGCATTATACTGTTCATGTGGATAATGGCAAGTTCACGGACTTCCTTGCTCACATGCCCTTGTCGTGATTCAGAAAAACGGTTCTAATGTGTACTCATATGTCAACCCAATTTTCAAGGTGCACCACTTCTCCTAAATTTAACATTATTTAAACAGTTTCGTATGTAGTTAGTAAGATAGTTACTTCAAATTAAATAGTTACATTGACAGATACTAGTGAAGTTACTTGTATAGTTACATAAACCTGATATTATATCCTTATTTTTCCTTCTTTTTCATTTTTTTAGGTGGATAAATATCGTGAAACTTATTCTTTCTCAATCAACCCGGTTCCTACTATTTCAAAGCCGGTGGATCTAGCTCAGCCTGTATTGTTGGTGCAACCACTTTTAACAAAGAGACCACCTGGAAGGCCAAAATTATAAAGGTACAGAAGTAAAAATGAAGTTAAAAGAACAGTCAAGTGCAGCAGGTATAATAAATATGCTGGTCACAACAGAACAAGCTGTAGAGAAATTATATAGTTCGTTAGATAGCTAATTAGGCAGTTCTAATTTTTTTGAAAATTACATTGAAAGTTAAATCGAAATGTACATTGAAAGTTATATTGAAATGTACATTGATTGTTTTTTGGTTTTACTGTTATTGAAAGGTTACTTTTTTTATTTTTGTTCATGTCCAACATTTTTTTTTCATAGTTACTTATATAGTTACTAACACAGTTAGTTGTACAGTTACTCAAATGATAGTTAGTAAGATAGTTACGAAAATGATAGTTACTAAAATGATAGTCAGTAACATAGTTAGTAAGATAGTTTCGAAGATTATAATAGTTTGATAGTTATTAAGATAGTCATTAAGATTGTTAGATTGATAGTTAGTATGATAGTTACTAACACAGTTAGTCGGACAGTTTCTCATATAATAGTTAGTAAGATAGTTATTAATATGATAATCATTTTGATAGGTAGTAAGATAATTAGAAAGATATTTTTAGTATTATTATAGTTAGTAATATATTATCTAAAATGGTAGTAAGATATTTACTAAAATGGTATTATTATAATACTCACATTTTTAGTATTATTATAGTTAGTAAGATATTTACTAAAATGGTAGTTACTAAAAATATAGTTTCTTGGATAGTTAGTAACTAAAAGATTTACTTAAATAGTTAGTAACTAAAAAGATAGTTACTTAGACAATTAGTTTGATAGTTATTAATATGATAGTTAGAAAGATAGTTACTTTGATAGGCACGCAAGAACAGTTACTGGGCTAGTTATTAAGATAATTACAAAGATATTTACTTAGATAGCTAATATGACTAGAAAGATAGTTACTAAAAATTTTAGTTACTAAAATGATAGTTAGTAAGATAATTAGTAATTATTTGGAACGATAGTTATTGGAAATGATAGTTAGTTTGATAGTTAGTACGATAGTTGGCAAGATATTTTACTAAGATTATAGTTTTTTAGATAGTTAGTAATGTAGTTTGAACGATAGTTACAAAGATATTTTGATAGTTAGTAAGATATGAAGTAAAACGACAGTTAGTTTGATAGTTAGTAAGATAGTTAGTGAAAAAGTGATAGTTAGTAACTCAGTTTTAAAGAAACAAGATTAATTGAATTTGTTAGTTACTAATATAGATATTAAGATAATTAATAAAAATGTGATAGTTATTAAGATAGTTAATGAAAAAGATATAAACTAAGATGATAGTTAGTTTGATAGTTAATGAAAAATGTGATAATTATTAAGATAATTACTGAAAAACTGATAGTTACTGGGCTAGTTACTAAGATAGTTACTGAAAATGTTACTCAAGAAATAATATGTTTAACTGTTCATGAAATAATCTGTTCAAATAAAGCATGAAAAATCTGTTAAAAAAAAGCATAAACATTCTGTTGAAATAAAGCATAAACAGTCTGTTCAAATAAAGCATAAAATTTCCTATACTTGAAAATTCCTAAATTTTCCTAACAATATGTCTAACTGTGTCTCCAACTATACCGATTGTCCGCAAACCGCTTCAGAATGTGAGTCCTAAACATGCCAGCCTCTTTCTTCCCGAACTTCTTTGTGAAATCGCCTTGTGACATTATGACGCTCATGAAGTACATTACATATATTCCACAGTCTACGCTGTTTTGTTAAAATAAATAGATTACTAAAAGTCAGACAGTTATAAATATGATAGTTACTCATATACTTACAAACATAGACTACATAGTTGCACATATAGTTACAGATATGATAGTTACTGAGATAGTTACTAAAATAAAAACACAGACAATTTACGAAGATGATAGTTACTAACATAGTTCCACAGACAGTTACAAGATGATAGTTATTAAGATGCTGGGATTAGAATTTACGAATCAGATTGTTGTTGAGGCAATTTTCCCTTGAACGCACTAATAGTCATCTTCGACTTATAGTTGTTCTTAATCCACCTTATAGATTGAATTTCATCTTCATTAAGAGCCTCTTCTACCATCCTTAATTCGGTGTTGGAGCTCTTCTTGGTGTCTATTTTGTACCGGCATCCTTGCTCCAGCATATCAACTGATTGATCAAGGACAACTCTCATCCATATATTAATCCTTGTAACCTGTTAATAACATAGTTAGTCAGATATATATGATAGTTACTCAGATAGTTACATACATAGTTAGTCAGATAGTTATTAATATGATAGTTACTCAGATAGTTACTAACATAGTTACACATATAGTTAGAAAGACGATAATTAGTAAGATAGTTACTAACATACCATTTTTTCAGCATCTTTAAAACTTTGCCCGGTTTCTGTTCTTCTTTCTCTCATGGAATCTAAATAGGCAAATCTGCACGCTTCCTTGTCAAAAACCAGAAGAGTATGGTGAAAGTTCCTCTTATGTGTAAGTGGGATCAGAATCATGTCCGCTTTACCAAGCTTCTCATATAGTGGTTCACACAAGAACGACTGCATTAGTTTTGCTTCTAGTTCTTTTATAGACATCTGTTCTCAAACTAAACCTATGATTAGTTATCTCATAAGTTTTTAGAGATATATAATTTTCCTGTTAATTAGTATTTTACCCAAGAGTGAGTATGCATAATTTCTACTTTAAATGCATATGGATCGTCCTTGTCAATCATTTCAGCATATAACAGAGCAGCAAATGCATCAATCATGTTGTTCGCAACTTCAATTCCGAACACCACCTGTTCTATTTCGTGCTTGGAAATTTCTGTTCCCACCTCCTTCCCTTCCCATAAGAACACTTTGCACACATGATATTAAATAAGATGATAGTTACACTCAGATGACAGTTACTATGATAGTTAGTCAGGTAGTTACTCAAATGATACTCATATGGTAGTTACTAAGGTAGTTACACAGATAGTTAGAAAGATAGTTAAAAAGATTGTTGATAGTTATTTAAATAGTTATTTTGATTAGTTATAGGTAGTTAGTTAGAAAGATAGATACTCAGTTGATAGTTACTTAGATAGTTACTAAAAAAGTTACCCAGACAGATACCAGGATAATTTCCTAAGAATCTGTTTAATCAATCTAACAGTGTCTCCAACTATGCCGATTCTCCGCAAACCGCTTCAGAATGTGAGCCCTAAACTTTTCAGCCTCTTTTTTCCCAAACTTCTTTATGAAATCGCCTTCTGCCATTATGACGCTTATGAAGTACATTACATATATTCCACAGTCCACGTTGTTTTGTCAAAATAAAAAGATTACTAAAAGTCAGACAGTTACAGACATAGTTGCATATATAGTTACATATATAATAGTTACTGAGATAGTTACTAAAATAAAAACATAGACAATTTACAAATATGATAGTTAATCAAATAGTTACTAACATAGTTCCACAGACAGTTACAAGTTGATAGTTACTAAGATAATGAGTTTAGAACTTACGAATCAGATTGTTGTTGGGGCAATTTTCCCACGAACGCACTGATAGTCATCTTCGACTTATAATTGTCCTTAATCCACCTTATAGATTGAATTTCATCTTCATTAAGAGTCTCTTCTACCATCCTTAATTCGGTGCTGGAGTTCTTGTTGGTGTCTATTTTGTACCGGCATCCTTGCTCCAGCATATCAAATGATTGATCAAGGACAGCTCTCATCCATATATTAATCATTATAACCTGTTAATAACATAGTTAGTCAGATATATATGATAGTTACTCAGATAGTTACAGACATAGCTAGTCAGATAGTTACTCAGATAGTTAGGAAGATGATAGTTACTCAGATAGTTCCTAACATAGTTACATATATAGTTACAAATACGATAATTACTAAGATAGTTATTAACATACTATTTTTTCAGCATCATTAAAACTTTGCCCGGTTTCTGCTCTTTTTGCTCTCATGGAATCAAAGTGGGCCAATCTGCACGCTTCCTTGTCAAAAACAAGAAGAGTATGGTGAAAGTTCCTCTTATGTGTAAGTGGGAATAGAATGACGTCCGCTTTACCAAGCTTCTCATATAGTGGTTCACACAGGAACTAGTGCATTGGTTTTGCTTCTAGCTCTTCTGTGGACATCTGTTTTCAAACAAAACCTATGATTAGTTATCTCATAATTTTTTAGAAATATAGTATTCTCTTGTTAATTAGTATCTTACCCAAAAGTGAGTCCGCATTATTTCTACTTTAAAAGCATTTGGATCGTCCTTGTCAATCATTTCAGCATATAACAGAGCAGCAAATGCATTAATCATATTGTTCGCAACTTCAGATCCGAACACCACCTGTTCTATTTCGTGCTTGGAAATTTCTGTTCCCACCTCCTTCCCTTCCCAGAAGAACACTCTGCACACATGATTTTAAATAAGATGATAGTTACATTCAGATGATAGTTACTTAAAGCATCTCCAACAGCTCTTGTAAAAGTTGAATTTTCTCTATTTTACAAGAAAAATTCTTTATTTTGGCTCCAATAGCTCTTGTAAACCAATCTCTAAAATAGAGAAAGTAAGAAAAAAATATGTAGAATCTCTATATCTATAGAATTCTCAAAATCTGTATATTCTTGCAAAAATCTCTAAAATTTAATGTTTGCCTTTTATATTCGACTATCTCTCTTAAAAACAAAATTAAAAAAAAAGAATGATTTATCTCCCTCTCTCTCGTCTTGCCTTTTATTTATATATTCATTAAATTATACAGATTAACATTTAATTTTTATACTGTAAAATAGAAGAGCTGTTGAAGTTGAGCTTATTTTTTTATAGAGATTTTTGGTTTTCCTCCTCTTTAATAGATAATTTTTACAAGAGTTGTTGGAGATGCTCTTAGATAGTTACTAAAATAGTCACACATATAGTCACACAAATAGTCACACAGATGATAGTTACTCAAATGATACTCTACTAAGGTAGTTACACAGATAGTTAGAAAGATAGTTAAAAAGATTGATTCTTAGTTGATAGTTACTTCGATAGTTACTTTAATTAGTTACAGATAGTTAATTAAAAAGATAGATACTCAGTTGATAGTTACTAGGATAGTTACTAAAGAAGTTACGCAGACAGATACCAAGACATAGTTACTAAGACAGATAGAAGGATAGATAGTAGGATAACTCTATGCTTACCCGCTCAGTGCTCTGTTCTAGTTGTCTTGCAGCCTAAGCTTTGTGTTGTCGCCCATGTACTGTCTGTAAACAATGTGGTCATCCCAGTCCAGCACTTCTCTTTGGCTGGGTTGAAAAGGTTCCTTCGAATCACCAATGATGTATAATGGTTCACCATCCTCTGTCGTCCCACCCACATCGTCAAATGACATCTGAACAGTATTTTCAGACGTATGAATAGCATTTTCAGATTCAACCTATTCTGTTTGCACCAACTTTCTCAAACTTTCCTCCTCCTTCTTTTTCCCCATCTCTTCCCTCTTTCTTTTGTTTTCCTCTTGTCTCTTTCTTCTGATCTCTCGTTCAGCTTTGACATCACCCCACCAGTAGATGTTGTCCTTTTTAGATATCCTCTTTTTGTTTTTTATCTGCACAACATATGAATATATTCCCAGCGATTCTGCCGAACTCCCAGAGTGCATCTCATCAATCGGAAATTCCGTCAAATTCTGGTTTGATTTGAAATGTACTTTTTTTTTTTTCCTCCGATTGATTGAAAACAGGTATTGGAACCAGTGACTGAACGATCTGGAACTTGTAAGGTTCCGCTATCATGTCACTCAGAGTTGGTGATCCAGTTGCAAGAGGAATGGGAATCGATGGAGTCCTCAGATTTTCCGCTGGTATTTCAATTTGCTGCTGCTGTATCCAGTTACAGTGCTGTGACCTCCCCAAGGAGATATAATCCCCGGTAAGATGTTGAAAGTAAGATATTCAGTTACTGGTGTTTTAGGTGACCATCTTGCTTCCTTTGAGATTTTTCTACGATATTTTTCAGCTTTTTCCTTGGCACCTGCACGACAGGAAATCAGATGGTAGTTATAGTTACAGTTATAGTTACTAATACAGATACTCAGATGAAAGTGAATCAGATAATAGTTACTAAGATAGTTACACAGAATAGGTAAAAGGATGATAGTTACTAAGGTAATTATATAGATAGTTACAAAATTGATAGTGTTGACAGTAGCCACAGAGGGGCTACAGCAGGCCCACAGACCCGCAGCTAGTGTACCAGGGGCCGCCCCGAGGCCCGGGACCGGATCACCAGCACCCGGCCTCGGGGTCCAGCAGTCTATCCTGCTACCAGGGGCCCGGGGACCGGGGGCGCCTGCCTGCCAAAGAGGTCACCAAAGCTGCCCTTTGGTATGCAAACAGAAGGAAACCAGTCCCACATCGAAGAGTAAGGCCAGACCTCACTCCTGGCCACCTATATGAAGGCCTCAACTACCCTCATTAATAGGTAACTGATCCTTCCTACCGCTTATATACGTGCTTAAGTTATATCTATTCCAACTATACTAACTTAGGCATCGAAGAGGAGAAGACCGGCCCGTCCGGTATTCCCCTTAGTAAGCAGGTTTACAGGAGATCACGCTTGGATTCATCTGTCTCTACCAGGCCTACGGGTTTGTGCAGAAACAATTGGCGCCGTCTGTGGGAAGTTTGGACAAGAAACCACGTAAGCACTATCAATGGCAGAGAATTCGGAAGCAAGACAGGAAATGAATACCACCGAGGAGCAGCGTGTTGCACCAGTGCAAACGCTTGTCTCCACCCCGGTCGTTAAGCGGGAGCAGCACGGCGACCAGGGCGATCAGGAAGGCGGGAGCTGTGGGAGGCCGACCGGCACGCCGGGGCCACACCATGATAGCTCGCGCGGGAAAGGCCCGACGGAGGACGACAGGCCAGTGCACCGAGGCTTTTCTCTGACGTTCTCGGATGATCACAGTGACCGAGAGGAGAGCCCGCACTGTAACAGTGACCGGGACACCACGTACAGCCCCGACCAGAGCAGTATGGCGGGGGAGATATCGGCGATGGCCGCAGAGGTTAGTCGCCTGCGTGAGGAGGGCGACCGGGATAGAGCCAGGTCCAACGCCCGGTATGAAGAAATGGAGGCTGTGAACGCTGCCATGGTAGCCTCCCTGGAGAGAGGACAACAGCGCAACGACGCTATGGTCAGGGCACAGGCGCCCCCGCCAGTTCGATCTCAGCAGTTTGAAGCGGGGCAGTCATCGGGCGGTAGGCCCAGTGATCCCGGGCGAACAGATTCACCGGCCCGCACGGCCCCGCTAAAGAGCACGCTGACGCCTCGCCAGCCCCACACTTCGTTCGAGGATGAAGCCGTGACCCCGACTGCACGGGCATTGCAGATGCTCGCCGAAACTGTGTCGGATTTGAAGACCCAAATGGAGGCCAACGAGAGAAGAGCGGCACGGCCAATGGAAGGCGCACGGTTCAACGAGCGCATGGGCCCTTTCTCGCACCGGGTTATGGAGTCGGGGAGGTCTGGTAACCAGAAGTCCCTCAAGCTCAGCTACTCGGGGTCCGGCTGCCCGTACCAGCACCTGGATAGTTTCCGGTCCCAGACGTGCACCAAGGGCTACTCCGATGCAGTATGCTGCAATATTTTCCAGGAAACTCTGTCTGGAGAGGCGCTCAGCTGGTTCTATGAGCTTCCGGCAAATTCAATCGAGGTCTTTGAACAGTTGGCCAACCGGTTTGTAGGCCGCTTCATCCTTCGGGTCGAGGGAGCCCGGACATCGACCATCCTTTTTAACTGCATGCAAGCACCTGGCGAGGAATTGAGGAATTTCGTCAACCGTTGGCAGACGGCGACGGCCGGGGTTCGGAACCTTGACAAAGGTATCGCCGAGATGGCGTTCAAGCAAGGGCTCCGGCAGGGAAAATTTTCCTACGCCATACGGGTGGAACTCCCGCAGGGGTATGACGAGTTAATGACAATGACCATCCGGCACGCCCAGGCCGATCACAAGACGTACGGGCATCACCTGCTGAAGAGGAAGCAGGACGAGCAGCAGGAAGACCACCCCCGGGAGGAGCACCCCCTACCCCGCCAAGAAGACAAGACCAGCCAGCAGACCGAGAACCGAGCCGCCCGACCGAGCCGGCCCAGCAGAAATTGGGGGCAACTGCAGCAAAGGCCCTATCATGATAAACCCCAGGGCGAGCACAAGCCGGCGCAGTTCCGGCAAGAACCCCCCTGGCAATCATGCCAGCAGAACCGGCCGGTCAAGAGGTCTTCACCGCTCTCACCTCTTCATACGAGGACATTTTGCACGAGAACGGGAGCATCATTCCACCACCGCCCAGGAGAAAGTACTCGAAGGGGAAACTTACCACGGGGCAAACGGGCAAGTACTGCTCCTATCATGATGAAGCTACTCATCGAACGAGCAAGTGCTTTGCTCTCAAGACAGCGGTGGAGGGTCTGATTAATAACGGCCAGCTCCAACGGTATATAGCGGAAAGGAGAGCAGATCCCGACCGGAAGCAAGGCCAGGGCTGGTAGACTCGCCAAATCTCCAAGCGGTTAGTTTGGCATACCACCGGTTCAACCGCTGTAACATCACAAGATATATATGCAAATTACTTTCGAGAAAAATTCCACCGGTCCCACCAATTCATGTATATTCATAGTCGAGGGATAATACAAGCAGAAACCGTTCCGGCAAGTTTACAAAAAAGAGCAAGGGCAAAATCCTAAGGAGCCACGCCTTCCCCCTCAGCGGGCAATCCACCAGCTTCTCCAGATGAAGCAGCCGCGCCTTAAGCAATCTGAGGTCCACCCTCCCCTTCTAGTTGCTCCTCCGCCGACTGCTCATGGATATCCGACTGGTCATGGATATCCTCATCAGTGGCCTTCGGCTTCCGGGAAGTGTCCAGCCACCCCTTCTCCGCCCATTCCCTGTACGCATCCGAGATGCCCGATTCCCTGGCCTTCTCCAGGAACTGAAGGAACTGATTGCTCTCATGGTGTTTGAGAACAACCCGCGCGTAGAGTTCCGAGTCCTCTTCCCCGGCTGCAGCGGCATAGGCGGCGCGCAAAGCGGCAGCTCCCACCTGGAGCTCGTCCACTTTGGCCTCCAGTTCGGCCCTCTCCTCCTCAGCCAGCTCCTTCTCCATCTCAAGGCTCCGGACCTGCTCCTCCAGCTTGGCCACCTGCTTCTTGGCCCTCTCCTCCAATCTGGCCTTCTCCTGCTCCAGCCGGGACTTCTCTGCTTCCAACCGCTCTCGGGCTTCTGTCAGCTCGGCCCCCTGAGCAATGGTAGGAAAAGAGTAAAAGAGCACTTGAGGCAACGGATGTCGCGGGGCACCTCCGCAGAGCTTTCGCCGGATTTCTCTCTCTCTTATTCTCTCTGAGCAAGGAGCAAAACAGAACTTAAGAAGGCGGAGGAGGCCTTTTTATAGAGAGGTCCAGTTCCCTAGGCGCTTGTAATCCCCCCAAAATACGCAATCAGAGCAACTCAAACGCCCGCAAATCCAGACCCTCCATCTCAGACCGCTCCCTACCAGCACAGCACGTGTCCCAGCATTAGTAAACTTCCCACGCCATCATAACTGATGGGAGTGATGGACTTCCTCCTTAAATGCATGTCAGCCACTTGTCCCGCCTGCTGGCGACAAGTAAGGGAGTTAGGAGCGGGAACCGAGGCGTCAGGCCCCACCCCCCCCCCCCCCCCCCCCCCCCCACACTTCCCCAGGCTCCACGGCTGCATGGCATCTTCACTGCAAATCACCGGGTATGATCTTTCAACCGGCTTGAAGACCTCTCACCGGTTATGATTTTTCAACCGCCTCGAGAGCATTGTTCCGGGTATGAGCCATCCATCCGGTACCATGGCAGTTCACGGTTATGTATCATTCAACCGGCTGCATGGCATCTTCACTGCAAGTCACCGGTTATGATCTGTCAACCGGCTTGAAGACATCTCATCGGTTATGATTTTTTCAACCGCCTCGAGAGCATTGTTCCGGGTACGAGCCATCCATCCAGTCCCATGGCAGTTCACGGTTAGGTATCATTCAACCGGCTGCATGGCATCTTCACTACAAGTCACCGGTTGTGATCTTTCAATCGGCTTGAAGACATCTCACCGGTTATGATTTTTTCAACCGCCTCGAGAGCATTGTTCCGGGTACGAGCCATCTATCCGGTACCATGGCAGTTCACGGTTAGGTATCATTCAACCGGCTGCATGGCATCTTCACTACAAGTCACCGGTTATGATCTTTCAACCGGCTTGAAGACATCTCACCGGTTATGATTTTTTCAACCGCCTCGAGAGCATTGTTCCGGGTACGAGCCATCCATCCGGTACCATGGCAGTTCACCGGTTAGGTATCATTCAACCGGCTGCATGGCATCTCACCGGTTAGGTAATATTCAACCGACTCGAGACCATCTCACCGGTTATGATCACCCAACCGGCTCGATAGCATTTTTCCGGGTACGAGATCCACCCGGCCCCATGGCATCTCACTGGGGACCTCGTCTCGATATGGCAAAACGCCCGGTCGAGATCCACCCGGCTCCATGGCATGACCCCGGTTATGAGAACATTCGACCGGTATGGGCTTTATACACCCGGGTGAATTTACATCTAACACATGTACTCTTGTCCAGCAGGATAAAAACCCTGCGTCGCACTGAACTGCTATCAATGTGGGGCTCCACGGCGAGACTTGTCACCTCAACGCCACCCCATTACCTCAACGCTTATTCCAACACAAGCTGAGAAGAACTAGCAAGTTTTGACCGGTGCCTCAGCAGACCGCAACATCGGGGCCACCTCCCCGCAGCCTAGCAATATGGACTCGTCTAGATATGGCAGAACGCCCAGTCGAGGTCCCATACTCTCCGACTCGTCTCGATATGCCAGAACGCCCGGTCGAGGTCTAGTGCACAAGTTCACTTGGGGGACTCGTCTCAATATGGCAGAACGCCCGGTCGAGATCCCATGCTCTCCGGCTCGCTCTGATATGGCAGAACGCGGGGTCCAGGTTCCATGCACAAATCTATTACATGGCGGATTTCAACGCCCCATTATCATTCCATGCACACATCTATTGCATGGCGGATTTCAAAGCCCCATAATCATTCCATGCACACATCTATTGCATGGCGGATTTCAACGCCCCACTATCATCTCATGTACTCTCCGGGTTTCACCCCGCTCCATGCTCATAGTACTACAACACTTGAGCACAGTACTACTTATATTGCAAACATACTCATAAACTGTTGCACATCATCGGTAACAGGTACTCACTCCGGTCACGCCCAATCTTCAACGCGGACTTGGGGGACTGGGCACCGTTGGGTTGGTAACCCTGCGGGTCTGCGGGACAAGGGCAAGACAGTTTAAGTCCCCATTCAAGATTGCACTTGACCGGGAACTTGGGGGACTTGTTGACAGTAGCCACAGACCCGCAGCTAGTGTACCAGAGGCCGGCCCGAGGCCCGGGACCGGATCACCAGCACCCGGGCTCGGGGTCCAGCAGTCTATCCTGCTACTAGGGGCCCGGGGACCGGGGGCGCCTGCCTGCCAAAGAGGTCACCAAAGCTGCCCTTTGGTATGCAAACAGAAGGAAACCAGTCCCACATCGAAGAGTAAGGCCAGACCTCACTCCTGGCCACCTATATAAGGGCCTCAACTACCCTCATTAATAGGTAACTGATCTTTCCTACCGCTTATATACGTGCTTAAGTTATATCTATTCCAACTATACTAATTTAGGCATCGGAGAGGAGAAGACCGGCCCGCCCGGTATTTCCCTTAGTAAGCAGGTTTACGGGAGATCACGCTTGGATTCATCTATCTCTACCAGGCCTACGGGTTTGTGCAGACACACATAGTTACTAATATAGTTACAAGTGTAGTTACATAGATAGTTACTAAAATAATTTATAGTTACTAAAACAGATAGTTACTCGAATGATAGCTACTGAGATAGTTACTAAGATAGTTAGTAAGATAGATATGCAGATTATAGTTTTTTAGATAGTTACTAAGATAGTTACTCAATAAATAGTTGGTCAGATAATAGCTACTAAAATGATAGTTACTCATATAGTTAATCATATAGTTAATTCTACAACTACTAAGATAGTTACTGAAAATTAGTAGTTACTAATGTAGTTATCAAAATAATTAGCTTTGAGTTTTTCTTCCTCCCTTTCTTTTTTCTCAGCTTCTTCTTCCTCCGCTTTTTGTGCAGTCAGCCTACGATTTCTTTCCTTTTCCTCCTCCACTTTTCTTTCTGCAGCCATCCTATGATTTCTTTCCGTTTCCTCCTCCACTTTCTTTAAGGCATTCAACTGATCTGCTTCTAGCTCTTCTTTTTCTGTATTTTTTTGACTGGTTTTTTCCTCCACTTTAGTTTTCTGCCCTTCTTTTTCGGCTAGATTTGCCAAGTTTTCCAGGCTAGCTGATGAGGTTATGGTGGTGTCATGTCCATTGAGTCGGATAATTGAGTCAGCGCGGCCATAATTTTCTTTTGGCTCTCTAACTCAGCCTTCAATTTAATATTTTGTAGATCTTGTGTCGTTGCTGTCTATTTCAGCACCACATTTTCTAGTCTTGCAGCATCTAATTCTTCTGACATCTGCTCTAATTCGCTCTCTTTTTCTTTTAATTTTCTTTCTAAATCATCAATTTTCATATGTTTTTTCCTGAGCTGTTTTGAAATTTCGTTGTTGAGCATTCCAGGTTGGATTTCTTCTTTTTCAGTGTGCTCGGCTGATTGAGGTTCATCTTCATCTTCCTCACAGCTCACCTCCAGGTCTTCTCTTTTGTTTGTGAAATGTTTCTGAAAAAAATAAAATAGCAATTACTGACATAGTAAGTGTTGACAGTAGCCCCAGAGGGGCTACAGCAGGCCTGTAGACCCGCAGCTAGTGCACCAGGGGCCGGCCCAGGGCCCGGGACAGGATCACCATAACCCGGCCTTGGGGTCCAGCAGCCCATCCTGCCACCAGGGGCCCGGGGGCTCCTGCCTGCCCAAGAGGTCACCAAAGCTGCCCTTTGGTGTGAAACAGAAGGGAACCAGTCCCACATCGAAGGATAAGGCCAGACCTCACTCCTGGCCACCTATACAAGGGCCCCAACTACCCTCATTAATAGGTAACTGATCCTTCCTACCGCTTATATACGTGCTTAAGTTATATCTATTCCAACTATACTAACTTAGGCATCGGAGAGGAAAAGACCGGCCCGCCCGGTATTCCCCTTAGTAAGCAGGTTTGCAGGAGATAGTACGAAGATTTACCTGTCTCTACCAGGCCCCAGGGTTTATGCAGAAACAATTAGCGCCGTCTGTGGGAAGCTTGGACAAGAAACCACGTAAGCACTACCGATGGCAGAGAGTTCGGAAGCAAGACAGGAAAGAAATACCACCGAGGAGCAGCGTGTTGCACCAGTGCAAACGCTCGTCTCCACCCCGGTCGTTATGCGAGAGCAGCGCGGCGACTAGGGCGATCAGGAAGGCGGGAGCTGTGGGAGGCCGACCGGCACGCCGGGGCCAAACCACGACAGCTCGCGCGGTAAAGGTCCGGCAACTGAAGACAGGCCTGTGCACCGGGGCTTTTCTCTGACGTTCTCGGATGATCCGAGCGACCGAGAGGAGAGCCCGCGCAGCAACAGTGACCGAGACACCGCGTACAGTCCCGACCAGAGCAGTATGGCGGGAGAGATACGGGCAATGGCCGCAGAGGTCAGTCGCCTGCGTGAGGAGGGCGACCGGGATAGAACCAAGTCCAACGCTCGGTATGTAGAAATGGAGGCGGTGAACGCTGCCCTGGTAGCCGCCCTGGAGAGAGGACAACAGCACAACGACGCTTTGGTCAAGGCACAGGCACCCCCGCCAATTCGATCTCAGCAGTTTGAAGCGGGGCAGTCATCGGGTGGTAGGCCCAGTGATCCCGGACGAGCAGATTCACCGGCTGGCAGGGCCCCGCCAAAGAGCACGCCGACGCCTCGCCAGCCCCACACTTCGTTCGAGGATGAAACTGTGACCTCGACTACACGAGCGTTTCAGATGCTCGCAGACACTGTGTCAGATTTGAAGGCCCAAATGGAGGCCAGCGAGAGAAGAGCGGCATGGCCAATGGAAGGCGCACGGTTCAACGAGCGCATGGGCCCCTTTTCGCACAGGGTTATGGAATCGGGGAGGTCTGGTAACCAGAAGTCCCTCAAGCTCACCTATTCAGGGTCCGGCTGCCCGTACCAGCACCTGGATAGTTTCCGGTCCCAGACATGCGTCAAGGGATACTCCGATGCAGTATGCTGCAATATTTTCCAGGAAACTCTGTCTGGGGAGGCGCTCAGCTGGTTTTATGAACTCCCGGCAAATTCAATCGAGGCCTTCGAGCAGTTGGCCGACCGGTTTGTAGGCCGCTTCATCCTCAGGGTCGAGGGAACCCGCACATCGACCATCCTCTTCAACTGCATGCAGGCGCCCGACGAGGAATTGAGGACTTTCGTCAACCGTTGGCAAACGGCAACGGCCGGGGTTCGGAACCTTGACAAAGGTATCGCCGAGATGGCGTTCAAGCAAGGGCTCCGACAGGGAAAATTTTCCTACGCCGTGCGGGTGGAACTCCCGCAGGGGTATGACGAGTTGATGGCAATGGCCATCCGGCACGCCCAGGCCGATCACGAGACGTACGGGCAGCACCTGCTGAAGAGGAAGCGGGAAGAGCAGCAGCAAGAAGACCACCCCCGGGAAGAGCACCCCCACCCCGCCAAGAAGACAAGACCAGCCAGCGGACCGAGAACCGATCCGCCCTACCGAGAACCGATCCGCCCGACCGAGCCGGCCCAGCAGAAATTGGGGGCAACGACAGCAAAGGCGCTATCATGACCGACCCCAGAACGAGCACAAGCCGGCGCAGTACCGGCAAGAACGCCCCTGGCAATCATGCCAGCACAACCGGCCGGTCAAGAGGTTTTCACCGCTCTCACCTCTTCGTATGAGGACATTTTGCTTGAGAACGGGAACATCATTCCACCACCGCCCAGGAGAAAGTACCCAAAGGGGAAGCTTACCACGGTGCAAACGGGCAAGTACTGCTCCTATCATGATGAGGCTACTCATCGAACGAGCCAGTGCTGTGCTCTCAAAACAGCGGTGAAGGGTTTGATTAGTAACGGCCAACTCCAACGGTATATAGGGGAAAGGAGAGCAGATCCCGACCGGGAACAAGACCGGGGCTGATAGACTAGTCGAGCCTCCAAGCGGTTAGTATGGCATATCGCCGGTTCGACCGTTGTAACATCAAGATGTATATACAAGCTACTTTCAAGAAAAATTCTACCGTCTCCATCAATTCAAGTATATTCATAGTTAAGGGACAATACAAGCAGAGGCCGTTCCGGCAAGTTTACAAAGAAAGCAAGGGCAAAATCCTAAGGAGCTACGCCTCTACCCTCAGCGGGCAATCCACCAGCTTCTTCGGATGAAGCAGCCGCGCCTTCAGCAATCTGAGGTCCACCCTCCCCTTCCGGTTGCTCTTCCGCCGACTGCTCATGAATATCTTCATCAGCAGCCTTCGACATCCGGGAAGTATCCAGGTACCCCTTCTGCTCCCATTCCGTGTACGCATCCGCGATGCCCGATTCCCTGGCCTTCTCCAGGATCTGAAGGAACTGATCGCTCTCATGATATCTGAGAACAACCCGCTTGTACAGTTCCGAGTCCTCTTCCCCGGCCGCAGCGGCAGAGGCGGAGCGCATAGCGGCAGCTCCTACCTGGAGCTCATCCACCTTGGCCTCCAGTTCGGCCCTCTCCTCCTCAGCCAGCTCCTTCTCCCTCTCCAGGCTCCGGACCTGCTCCTCCAGTTTGGCCACCTGCTTCTTGGCCCTCTCCTCCAATCTGGCCTTCTCCCGCTCCAACCGAGACCTCTCTGCTTCCAGTCGCTCTCGGGCTTCTGTCAGCTCGGCCACCTGCCTCTTCAGCTCCTCGCTCGGATCGGGCTGGTACAGATTGTACAGCAGCTGTATAACAACAGAGCCAGTTAAGCAAGCAACAGAGGAAATGAGTTTCGAGCGGTACAATGGCACCGAGCAATTCTTACCTGCAGGACTGATTCCTTGAACTTTTGGCGCTTCCCACCCGCCAAAGCTCCGGTGACCTCAGCCCTGTCCAGACCAAGGCCGGCCAAGTCTGCCGCCAGCTGCAGGGCGAGTGCACTCTCCGGGCTTCCCCTCCGAGCCTCCGCAGGCGCGGGGCTACTCTGCCGGGCAGCGGCAGCCTTCTGCCCAGCAGAACTCGATGCACCGCTGGTTACTTTGAGCCGTTTGGCCAGATTCTCACCGGACGACCCACCGGTCAGCGTCACCAGCGTGGAGGGAGGAACGTCCATGACTCTCCGCCTCTTCTCACCCTGGCCGTCAGGCGAAGAAGATTGCGCGCTTGATCGGGTCACCCGGGTGACGAGCGGGACTGACCCCGGCCGGTATGGAATCTGGCTCACTCCACCAGGAATCTTCAGTGGCCCCCCGGTAGTCTTGCCCTTACCGGGTCCCGCCTTGGGCGCAGCAGGATGGCTCTTCACACGCGCCAGGTTGTAGCCTTCGTCCTCGACATCCATGGCCAGCGGTTCGGGATGAACCGTTAGCCGACCGGACTCCTCGTCCACAGAGGTCCGTGAAACGGCCTCGCCTTTCTCCTTCAGCATAGCGAGAAGCTCTTCACCGTCCCTGGATAGAGTGGTTTCGGGTTTGATGACTGCCCGGGAAGATGCACCTACAGGACGAGCAAAGGTTAGTATTTAAAGTTAGCAAAAGTATCACCGCTAGCACTTGCTACGCTCCGGGATCTCGCCCAAGACAACAATGCTCCAGCACTTTTCGCTGGATGAAGTTGTAAGAGCTCCGTTCGAGATCATCCCAACATCCGAGTATGGTCGTGATCCTCTCCTGCTCCAACTCGGACAGCTCGAACGATTGATCCCCAAGGGGCTGGAAGGCACCAGGAACCTGGTACATCTTACTCCTCTTCTGCCACTTACCGCCCGCCATCACCACCTTCTTCCTCCAGTTGTTACCCACCCAAGTAGGCACATTGGTGATGATAGGTTGGAAGCGCCAGGCGCTGAAGGACAGGCAACCCCAGGACCCTCGCTTCTTCGAGTAGGACAACCTGTACAGTGCCCGGAATTCGTTTACCGTTGGCATACTCATCCCGGAACACTCGTAAAGGCAGCCGAGGCTCAGCAGTCACCTCCACTGGAGCCCTGGAAGCTGCGCGGGAGATACTTGCAGTGCACTGAGCATGTACTGCACGAAGTTTGGCAGCGGGAGCGAGAACCCGTGGCGAAACTGGTCTAGATGCACGGCAACCCAACCTGCCTCAAGGTTATAGGCTGACTCTCCGGGATTCAGTGGTCATATCGCCACCTCATCCGGGATACTCCACGTCTCCCGGAACGCAGCAATCTCTCCGGAGTTCATGCTACCCTCCGGCTCATCGCACACCACGGCACTTTTCCCTCTCCCGATGGTGTAGCTCACGGGCGGAGCACCAGCAAGGCGCACACCGTGCGGTATTTCCTCAGATCCTGAGGACCCGGAAGACAAAGCCCCGCTCCGGGAGCGGTCAGCGGCTTTAGACACCGGGGATTCCGAACCGAGCCAGTCCTCCAGTCTTTCCTCATCATCCACAATGGGACGCCTGCCGGTCGATTCGGAAGCCCCATCAGAACTTGCAGAAGACATTTTAACCTAAGGGGAAGAAAAAACAAAACCCTAGCGCTGGTCAGCAACAGGGTAGAACAGCGCCCTCTGCGGCCCCTCCCCAAGTCTACCGCAGACACTCCGCTTAAAACAACTCTGTCGGCGACAGAGATCCCTTCCCCCCGCCGCAAAAACACCGAAAAGAAAAATAAGAACAACACCAGGCAAATAAAGCAAGAACTTACCGATTAGTATGCTCAACCGAGGAAAGTCCGCCCTGCGAAAGCAGCGAGCAATGGTAGGAGAAGAGTAAAAGAACACTTGAGGCAACGGATGTCGTGGGGCACCTCCACAGAGCTTTCGTCGGATTTCTCTCTTTCTCTTAGTCTCTCTGAGCAAGAAGCAAAACAGAATGAAGAAGGCAGAGCAGGCCCCTTTTATAGAGAGGTTCGGTGCCCTAAACGCTTGTAATCCCCCCAAACACGCAATCAGAGCAACTCAAACGCTCGCGAATCCAGGCCTTCCATCTCAGACCACCCCCTATCAGCACGTGTCCCAGTATCAGTAAACTACCCACGCCATCATAACTGATGGGACTGATGGGACTGATGGACTTCCTCCTTAAATGTATGTCAGCCACTTGTCCCGCCTTCTGGCGACAGGTAAGGGAGTTAGGAGCGGGAACCGAGGCGTCAGGCCCCCCCCCCCCCCCCCCACTTCCCCAGGCTCCAACGGCTGCATGGCATCTTCACTGCAAGTCACCGGTTATGATCATTCAACCGGCTTGAAGGCATCTCACCGGTTATGAGTTTTTCAACCGCTTCGAGAGCTTTGTTCCGGGTATGAGCCATCCATCCGGTACCATGGCAGTTCACGGTTAGGTATCATTCAACCGGCTGCATGGCATCTTCACTGCAAGTCACCGGTTATGATCTTTCAACCGGCTTGAAGGCATCTCACCGGTTATGAGTTTTTCAACCGCTTCGAGAGCTTTATTCCGGGTATGAGCTATCCATCCGGTACCATGGCAGTTCACGGTTAGGTATCATTCAACCGGTTGCATGGCATCTCACCGGTTACGTAACATTCAACCGACGCGAGACCATCTCATCGGTTATGATCATCCAACCGGCTCGAGAGTTTTTTTTTCCGGGAACGAGATCCACCCGGCCCCATGGCATCTCACTGGGGGACTAGTCTCGATATGGCAGGACGCCCGGTCGAGGTCCACCTGGCTCCATGGCACGACCCCGGTCATGAGAACATTCGACCGGCATGGGCTTTATACACCCGGGTGAGTTTACATCTAACACATGTACTCTTGTCCAGCAGGATAAAAACCCTGCATCACACTGAACTGCGATCAATCTGGGGCTCTACGGCGAGACTTGTCACCTCAACGCCACCCCATTGCCTCAACGCTTATTCCAACACAAGCTGAGAAGAACTAGCAAGTGTTGACCAGCGCCACAGCAGACCGCAACACCGGGACCACCGCCTCGCAGCCTAGCAATATGGACTCGTCTCGATATGGCAGAACGCCCGGTAGAGGCCCAGTGAACTCCGCTTCGTACCGATTTGGCAGAACGCCCGGTCGAGGTCGTAGCCTAGCAATATGGACTCGTCTCGATATGGCAGAACGCCCGGTCGAGGTCCCATGCTCTCTGCTTCGTACCGATTTGGCAGAACGCCCGGTAGAGGCCCAGTGAACTCCGCTTCGTACCGATTTGGCAGAATGCCCGGTAGAGGCCCAGTGAACTCCGTTTCGTACCAATTTGGCAGAACGCCTGGTAGAGGCCCAGTGAATTCCGCTTCGTACCGATATGGCAGAGCGCCCGGTCGAAATTCCATGCACACATCTATTGCATGGCGGATTTCAACGCCCCATTATCATTCCATGCACACATCTATTGCATGGCGGATTTCAACGCTCCATTATCATTCCATGCACACATCTATTGCATGACATCATCTCATATACTTTCCGGGTTTCACCCCACTCCATGCTCATAACACCACAACACTTGAGCACAATACTAATATTGCAAACGTACTCATAAATTGTTGCTCACCATCGGTAACAGGTACTCACCCCGGTCACGCCCAATCTTCAACGCGGACTTGGGGGACTGGGCACCGTTGGGTTGGTAACCCTGCGGGTCTGCAGGACAGGGGCAAGACAGATTAAGTCCCCATTCAAGATTGCACTTGACCGGGAACTTGGGGGACTTGTTGACAGTAGACACAGAGGGGCTACAGCAGGCCCGCAGACCCGCAGCTAGTGCACCAGGGGCCGGCCCAGGGCCCGGGACAGGATCACCATAACCCGGCCTCGGGGTCCAGCAGCCCATCCTGCCACCAGGGGCCCGGGGCCCGGGGGCTCCTGCCTGCCCAAGAGGTCACCAAAGCTGCCCTTTGGT
Source organism: Potentilla sterilis (assembly GCA_963682095.1). Taxonomy (NCBI): domain Eukaryota; kingdom Viridiplantae; phylum Streptophyta; class Magnoliopsida; order Rosales; family Rosaceae; genus Potentilla; species Potentilla sterilis. Next base: position 33,100,254 of record OY821766.1, on the reverse strand, counting down.
GTGCAAACAGAAGGGAACCAGTCCCAGGTCGAAGGATAAGGCCAGACCTCACTCCTGGCCACCTATACAAGGGCCCCAACTACCCTCATTAATAGGTAACTGATCCTTCCTACCGCTTATATACGTGCTTAAGTTATATCTATTCCAACTATACTAACTTAGGCATCAGAGAGGAGAAGACCGGCCCGCCCGGTGTTCCCCTTAGTAAGCAGGTTTGCAGGAGATAGTACAAAGATTTACCTGTCTCTACCAGGCCCTAGGGTTTGTACAGAAACAGTAAGCATATAGGTACAGTTCCTAACATTGTTACTCTGATAGTTACTCATATCATAGTTGGTTGCATGATAATTACTCATATCACAGTTACTCTGATAATTACTCATAGCATATTTGCTTACATGATAGTTACTAACATAGTTATAAAATTGATAGTTACTAACATAGTTACACAGAATAGTTTTCTCAAATGATAGTTACTAAAATAGTTAATCAGATAGTTAGTAAGATGATACTTACTGACAAGTCTTTGAGTTGATACTTCCACATCTTTTTCTTCAACTTTTCCAGGTCCCATTTTCTAATCTGGTGTTGTTCATTCTCCTTCCCTGGAATTGGCTCCACCAAGTTTGCTTTCATGCACAGCCAATACTGGTTGCAAAAGGAATGTTAGTTTATAAGAAGCAAAATGATATAATATAAAAGAATAAAGGAAGATAAAATTCGTGCGCTGACCAAAATGACATGAACACATCCTCCTGTATTCTTTGATGCACACTTTGATTTCTTTTATTTTTTAGACATATTTTCAAGAAGATTTTGACTTCGTTTGCTCAGGCATAATTAGATGTCTCAGCTAAATCCTCCACACCTCTGATCATGTTTATATGGAGGGTTCCTTTTTCATTTGGGAAGAGAAGCTTGATCAGAATGTCGACGATTATCAGCCTTGCTATATTCATATCTCTGCTAACTCTTTCTTCATCAGATTGAGGATTCTTATTCAATTCGGCTGTTATGGCTGTATTCACCATCTTTTTATTGACTTCATTTGCTTGTCCAAAAAGTCTGACCATAAAATCAGAAATGGGCGTCTCTTTTCTCTGAATGTACGTTCCTGTACGATTCAGCCCCAGAATTTGTGAAATGTCTGATGATTTTATTCAGAACTTCTTCCCAGCAAACTGAAACACATCTCTTACATGATTGTAAGCTTTTAGCACCATCCCTAATTGGTTGTTTGACTTTGAACCATAAATTAGGTTTTGGTGGAGTGCTTCAAACAGATTGGCAAATGGAGTCCTCCCGACCAGCTGTACTACTGCTTCTGGTATTTGGCACCCATATTCATTGAAATTTGGTAGAGTGCTTCTGAACTGGAGGATCTGCCCATTTTGCTTATGTTTCTGCTCATTTTAAAACACAATTAAAACAACAAAATTACTATGACAGTTGAATAATAGTTATTCCGATATTTACTAGTTACTTCGATAGATACTATGGTAGTTACAATGATAGTTACTAGTTACTTTCATAGTTACTATGATAGTTAGGGTACTATGATAGTTACTTGTAACTTTAATAGTTACTATGATAGTTACTTACTATTTTGATTAGTTACTATAATAGTTACTAGTTACTTTGATTAGTTACTATGATAGTTACTAGTTACTATTTTAGTTAGTAGATACTGTGATAGTTACTATAATAGTTACTATGATAGTTACTAGTTATTTTTTATAGTTACTATGATAGTTACTAGTTACTTTGATAGTTACTTACATGATTTTGCAGTTGACTTGCTTCTTGTTTTTTTATCACAGCGAGCTTCTTTGAATCTTTATCAGTTTTATAATCAGATTCACCAGCATTACCATCATCTGCAGTTTCATTATTATCATCAACATCATAATCTTTTTGCCGTTTTGTTTTCTTATCTTTAACTCCTCTTTTTTCCCTCTGCACATTTGATAAGCAAAGTTACTACGATAATTTTTTCAATTATAACATAGTTACTAAGATAGTTACTCAAAACAAAAACAGTTACTATGACAGTTACTTACTGATTGTCGTGCTTGCTTTCTTTTTCTTCCATCAGCAGCATCATTATCGTCGTCGCTTTCATCATTTTGTTTTCTTTTTCTTTTCGCAGCTGCCGATACTTTATCTTCGCGTATCTGTACATTTGATAAACACATATACTGAGACACTTTTTCAGTTGTAACATAGTTACTGAGATAGTTTCTTATAAGAAATACAGTTACTAGTATAGTTACTTACTGATTGTGGTGATTTCCATTCCCGTTTCCTCTTTTGGTCTTCCCCTTCTGGTTGTTCTGCTTTTTTCTTCTGCAGTCCAATCAATTCATAGTTAGATGATTTATACATTAACATTTTGCATTTATCAACTGCTTAATAGTTACACTAATAGTTTCAGAAAAAATAAAATTTCAATTACAAAGATAGATAGTTACCTTTTACTGATTTTGTTTTCCAATTGTTTTCTGCGCATTTTGATCGTTCCTTTCCTTTGTTCTTAACTCGTACTCTGTATCATCATCACTGCTATTGACTTGTTTTTCTTGACTATTTCTTAGTTTTGGTGCCATTTTCTACATATATATGTATCAACAAATCTCACAGTTACTAACACAGTTATGCAATACTTGTACAAGATAGTTTCATTTACATAAATTAAAACAGTTTGATAGTTACTAGAATAGTTACTGATATAGTTCCATGTAGATAATACAGTTTCATTCTTCCACACACACACAAACACTCAGAATATTTAGCGCTCAAGCAAAATTCAAAATAAGAGCAATTACATAATAGTTACTTTGACAGTTCCAACCATTTATTCTTGAACAAAATGTTCTATAAATACTGTATATATGTAATAAACCTAAAATCATCTTCCAATTTGTCAGTTAATCCCCCCAAACCTAAAATCATTATCCATCCTCCACCTTTTTCCTCTTCACTCTTTGCAACCCAATCTAATCATCTTACATTTCCCATCTTTTTCTTTAGCAAATACTGAATCGTTTCTCTATTTGCTTAATTTTGATTTCAAACTTCATATATCTCATCGATTTTGTTTTAAAACGGACTGAAAAGTTTGTGAAAGGTTATTTAGGTTTGTTACCTGTAACTATTTCACACGTTCGGTACGGTGAGGTGAAGAAGCAGCGGTGACGGTGGAGAAGCGGTTTTTATCCGGTGAGAGTGGAGAAGCAGCGTGAGTCGGTGACGGTGGAGAAGCAGTGTGAGCCGGTGACGGTGGAGAAGCGGTGTTTAGCCGGTGACGGTGGAGAAGCAGCGTGAGCCGGTGACGATTAGACCTGTAAATGGACCGGATCTGGAGTGGATCAACATAGATCTGGATCCGTTTAGTAATTAAAAATTCTTGATCCGTACCCGACCCGTTATCCGCCGGATCATTGATAGCTCGATCCAAATCTGTATCCGGTGGATTAACGGATACTCGTCGAGTTTCTTCAATCCGTTTATAATAATCAATATTTTTAAATTTTAAACAATAATTTTAGAATTTTGAAATAATATCTCATAAAACACTAAAGGAATTTAAACAAAATGAAGGTTCACAAGTTCACAACAAGTAAAATTACATGGTCAAAATGCTCCTTAACGATAAACTAATATAACCAAAATACTAAACCTCCAATGTTTATGTATGAGAACAAAAAAGAACATACGCATTAGTGACCTCCAATGTTAGAGGTTTAATGCATGCAGACGTTTCGGTTATCAAAATTATAGTGTGTATTAAATAATTTATCAGTATTAATATATTTAAAAATATTATTAATTAATTTTATAATGGGCCGGGCCATTAACGGATCGGATCAGCCTTGATCCGTACCCGATCCATTTATTAAACAGGTAAACGGGTAAACGGGTACGGGTCGTTAACGGACCAATGGTTCAAATTTCTCGATCCAAATCCGTTTAAAAACCATGGATCCGGAGCGGGTCCGGATTAAAATCCGGTCCATTTACAGGTCTAGTGACTGTGGAGAAGTAGCTTGAGCCGGTGACGATTGAGAATGTGAGAATTAGAGAAGGAGATGTATGAGGGCTGAGGAGAGAAAGGAGATGAATGAGGACTGAGGAGAGAAGGAGACTTATGAAAAATGTAATGGTGAGAGGTTATAGTAGTGGAGTTGAGTAGTGGAGTAGTGGAGACCGGAGAGAAGATGTAACCTAACCAACTATAACGGAACAATACTCTGTTCCATTTTCTACTTAAACAGTTTCAGTAATGGCATGTTTGGTAATTATTTCATGTTATTTGGCTTTTTGTTAAGTAATGACTTTTTTTATAACCAGGCTTAAGTTTATGTCTTTTTTATAATTTTGGGTCTTCAATAGTCCTTTTTTATAAATAGCCCAAAAAAAAATGATAATATATAAAAAAAAAAAAAGGGAGGGGGGGGGGGGGGGGGGGGGGGGAGGCGGTGGATCCTCATCCGGTCTCCAGAACATCTTGTTCTTTTTATAAAGGAGAGAGAGGGAAGAAAACGAAGGTCTTTGGGGGATTAGAATTGTTCTTGGGTTCTCTTCCTCATCTCTCTCGAATATCTAAAGAGAGAGGGAGGTAAGGATTCCTTGCAGGAGTAAATCTATGAGCTGGTCTCCCTAGCAAAACTCTTTTGGGGTTATAGGAGATTGATGAACTCTTTTGGGGTTATAGGAGATTGATGATGCTTAGCATATATTTTTTTAAACACCTTGTTTTTGGATTAATTTTTATTATACTCTATTAATCCGGGCAAGGATGTCACAAATGATTTGGGGATGAGGGCCTAAAATTTATGGGTTCAATTTTAGGTGGAATGATTTGTTACCTAAATACATCACCAATTAAAAAAATCATGTCATATCATTGTTAACTAAATATACAATTTTATTCTTTTAAATTTAACTATTCTAGATTATTTTATATTTCTTCAATAAAAAAAAAGGTTGGTAGTTTTTTTTCTTATTTTTTTTTCTTCACGATAATGCTTCTAAAATATAATTTGAAAATTACATTTTTTGAAAGTATACTTAGAATATATATATTTGAAAAGCATGTACTGCACGAAGTCTGGCAGCGGGAGCAAAAACCCGTGGCAAAACTGGTCTAGATGCACGACAACCCAACCTGCCTCCGGGTTACAGGCTGACTCTCCGGGATTCAGTGGCCGTAGCGCCAGCTCATCCGGGATACTCCACGTCTCCCGGAACGCAGCAATCTCTCCGGGGTTCATGCTACCCTCCGGCTCATCGCACACCACGGCACCTTTCCCACTCCCGATGGTGTAACTCATGGGCGGAGCACCAGCAAGGCGCACCCCGTGCGGTATTTCCTCAGATCCTGAGGACCCGGAAGACAAAGCCCCGCTCTGGGAGCGGTCAGCGGCTTCAGACACCGGGGATTCCGAACCGAGCCAGTCCTCCAGTCTCTCATCATCGTCCACGACGGGACGCCTGACGGCCGATTTGGAAGCCCCATCAGAACTTGCAGAAGACATTTTTAACCTAAGGGGAAGAAAAACAAAACCCTAGCGCTGGTCAGCAACAGGCTAGAACAGCGCCCTCTGCGGCCCCTCCCCAAGTTTACCGCAGACGCTCCGCTTAAACCAACTTAGTCGGCGACAGAGATCCCCTCCCCCCGCCGCAAAAACACCGAAAAGGAAAATAAGAACAACACCAGGCAAAGAAAGCAAGAACTTACCGATTAGTATGCTCAACCGAGGAAAGTCCACCCTGCGAAAGCAGCGAGCAATGGTAGGAAAAGAGTAAAAGAGCACTTGAGGCAACGGATGTCGCGGGGCACCTCCACAGAGCTTTCGCCGGATTTCTCTCTTTCTCTTAGTCTCTCTGAGCAAGGAGCAAAACAGAACTTAAGAAGGCAGAGGAGGCCTTTTTATAGAGAGGTCCGGTGACCTAGGCGCTTGTAATCCCCCCAAAACACGCAATCTGAGCAACTCAAACGCCCGCTAATCCAGACCGCTCCCTACCAGCACGTGTCCCAGCATTAGTAAACTTCCCACGCCATCATGGCTGATGGGACTGATGGACTTCCTCCTTAAATGCATGTCAGCCACTTGTCCCGCCTGCTGGTGACAGGTAAGGGAGTTAGGAGCGGGAACCGAGGCGTCTGCCCCCCCCCCCCCCCCCCCACTTCCCCAGGCTCTACGGCTGCATGGCATCTTCACTACAAGTCACCGGTTATGATCTTTCAACCGGCTTGAAGACCTCTCACCAGTTATGATCTTTCAACCGGCTTGAACCGCCTCGAGAGCATTGTTCCGGGTATGAGCCATCCATCCGGTACCATGGCAGTTCACGGTTAGGTATCATTCAACCGGCTGCATGGCATCTTCACTACAAGTCACCGGTTATGATCTTTCAACCGACTTGAACCGCCTCGAGAGCATTGTTCCGGGTATGAGCCATCCATCCGGTACCATGGCAGTTCACGGTTAGGTATCATTCAACCGGCTGCATGGCATCTTCACTGCAAGTCACCGGTTATGATCTTTCAACCGACTTGAACCGCCTCGAGAGCATTGTTCCGGGTATGAGCCATCCATCCGGTACCATGGCAGTTCACGATTAGGTATCATTCAATCGGCTGCATGGCATCTCACCGGTTATGATCTTTCAACCAGCTTGAAGACCTCTCACCGGTTATGATTTTTCAACCGCCTCGAGAGCATTGTTCCGGGTATGAGCCATCCATCCGGTACCATGGCAAGTCACGGTTAGGTATCATTCAACCGGCTGCATGGCATCTCACCGGTTAGGTAACATTCAACCGACTCGAGACCATCTCACCGGTTATGATCATCCAACCGGCTCGAGAGCATTTTTCCGGGTACGAGATCCACCCGGCCCCATGGCATCTCACTGGGGGACTCGTCTCGATATGGCAGAACGCCCGGTAGAGATCCACCCGACTCCATGGCATGACCCCGGTTATGAGAACATTCGACCGGCATGGGCTTTATACACCCAGGTGAGTTTACATCTAACACATGTACTCTTGTCCAGCAGGATAAAAACCCTGCATCGCACTGAACTGCGATCAATGTGGGGCTTCACGGCGAGACTTGTCACCTCAACGCCACCCCATTACCTCAACGCTTATTCCAACACAAGCTGAGAAGAACTAGCAAGTGTTGACCGGTGCCTCAGCAGGCCGCAACACCGGGGCCACCTCCCCGGGGCCTAGCAATATGGACTCGTCTCGATATGGCAGAACGCCCGGTCGAGGTCCCATACTCTCCGACTCGTCTCGATATGGCAGAACGCCCGGTCGAGGTCGCATACTCTCCGACTCGTCTCGATATGGCAGAACGCCCGGTCGAGGTCTAGTGCACAAGTTCACTTGGGGGACTCGTCTCGATATGGCAGAACGCTCGGTCGAGATCTCATGCTCTCCGGCTCGCTCTGATATGGCAGAACGCAGGGTCCAGGTTCCATGCACAAATCTATTGCATGGCGGATTTCAATGCCCCATTATCATTCCATGCACACATCTATTGCATGGCGGATTTCAACGCCTCATAATCATTCCATGCACACATCTATTGCATGGCGGATTTCAACGCCCCACTATCATCTCATGCACTCTCCGGGTTTCACCTCGCTCCATGCTCATAGCACTACAACACTTGAGCACAGTACTACTTATATTGGAAACATACTCATAAACTGTTGCACATCATCGGTAACAGGTACTCACCCCGGTCACGCCCAATCTTCAACGCGGACTTGGGGGACTGGACACCGTTGGGTTGGTAACCCTGCGGGTCTGCGGGACAAGGGCAAGACAGTTTAAGTCCCCATTCAAGATTGCACTTGACCGGGAACTTGGGGGACTTGTTGACAGTAGCCACAGAGAGGCTACAGCAGGCCCACAGACCCGCAGCTAGTGTACCAGGGGCCGGCCCGAGGCCCGGGACCGGGGGTGTCTGCCTGCCAAAGAGGTTACCAAAGCTGCCCTTTGGTATGCAAACAGAAGGAAACCAGTCCCACATCGAAGAGTAAGGTCAGACCTCACTCCTGGCCACCTATATAAGGGCCTCAACTACCCTCATTAATAGGTAACTGATCTTTCCTACCGCTTATATACGTGCTTAAGTTATATCTATTCCAACTATACTAACTTAGGCATCGGAGAGGAGAAGACCGGCCCGCTCGGTATTCCCCTTAGTAAGCAGGTTTACAGGAAATCATACGAGGATTTATCTGTATCTACCAGGCCCCAAGGTTTGTGCAGAAACACAAGTCTTAGGGCTTATTCTCCTTCAACAACCAAAGCCTTCATCCTCTTCTTCACCTCATCAATGCTAGTTGTCTTGTCCATAGAGGCACCGTGGTTAACTTATTCAACAGTTTCGACGGTGTCGAGTCAAGAAAGAGATTTGAAATCTCGAGTTAACCAGACTGAGGGAAAGAGACTGTGATGACATAATGTACCTAAATTGGGTTGAGTTTCCAACTTCATGTACTAAAGTGATAGTTTTGAAAGTTGAGTAGCCTTAATTTTTAGTGGACAATAACTCATGTACTATTCTTAAAATTTTTCCTAACTCAAATAAGCATGTATACTGACTTATTAACTACAGATTACAAAAAGTTTCTTTCTTTACGTATGAAATAGAGGACAGTGACACTTGCTAGTAATTCTTATAATTTTATGTCGATATTAATTCTTTAAAGATCAAATATATTTCCTAAGAGCAAGCCCACATCAAAACTTTTGACACTAAGAGAAGCTGGATACGTGGCATTTTACCAGTCGGCTGTTTGAGTCACTACGAAAGGAACATTGTCTGAAGCACATCAATTAAGGGCAGTAATAACAAATATATCTCCCTCCTCATCAAATTTCAATGACAGCAATAATATTTCGGATAAAATAGTTGGTAATTACGGACTGAGACTCTGTTCATATTTGTCTGCTCATATTATTTTATGAATAAATCTTGTTCATCCAATTGTAATCATGTGGACAAGTTTTTCCCTGTATTTAAACCATGTGATATGGAGCCCACACTAATGCAAGGAAATCTAACTATATAATTAAGATTGGATGGCCTAAATGTAGCATGAAGCAATATGAACTGAGAAGCATGAGCAGAGGATCCAGGATCCGAGTCCGGTAATTACTAGATAAAGGCGATGCAAAACTCACTTGTTAGTACCAGCGTATCACCAGCAACAGCACCCTGTTTGGGATCATAACAAGGATCTCTACTGTTGTTGTGTTGGCTACTCATCCTATCTTCTTTCTCATGCACAATCTGAATTCCCCATTCTTTTACCTCAATCCCGCACTTAGTAAACATAAAAACTCCCCTTTCGTTTTCCTCAATCCCACGTTTAGTAAACATTGAAATACTTACTTCGTCACCACCTTCCAATTGTTGATCCCCAAACTTCCAATGGCTCAACCATATCACGCCTTTTTTGTCACTTGGAATGCCATAGCATGACGGTCCATAGATCCACTTCAGACCCTTGCTCTTATTACACAATTGAATAAGTACTGGTGGAAAGTAGTCATAATTGGGAAAAGTCTTCCCTCCATCATAAACACAGAAAATATTAAAGCCTCGGAACCTGAGATTAGGATCTAAAGCCACTGTAAAAGATAGGGAGGATTGATGTGTCGCCGAAGCGAGCATTAAGCAATAATAACCCTACAATCGTTAGTAGTATAGAATAAGTAGGGATCGTTCTAGCCGGGGATTAAGGGTACCTGAAATATGAGAATGTTAGCACAATTTATTCACATATATATATACATATTCACACGAGTTCAACATGGGGGATTTGATATGAGGTTCGGCAGCAAGGGCTGCCTCTATATATAGGACACGAAAATAAACCTAAACTACTATATACAAGTGATCATCATCTCTCACAAAACATTTAGCACCAAGACTCTTTAACATATAAACTCACATGCAAGAAAGTAAGGAACAAGTATCAACATGTTTAAATTCAAAATTAGTTCCGACTACAACTTAGTTGTAAGACTTCTCAAGTTTTAAGACCGAACTTTTGGTTATGGGCCCTAAAGTTATGTTAATCCTTTTGAGACTTAACAATTAATCACAATAGTCTAAATCGGAGACATGCAAAACAAGCAAGGTTGTCAATCATCTTATTTTAACATGTAAGAAATCCAAAGTACTATACCCTAAGTGAGCAAAAACAAATCAAAGCAACCTTTTGAGTATCTAGCCATATTTGTTATTACTCGGGTTTGATGAAACCTAACACCTAGATTTACATGCAAACAACAAATGCTTAAGCACAACTAATGTTTCGGTTTATAAGGTCCACTCTTTTAGATTTCTAACCAATTTCAAACCTAAACATGCATCTATACCACTGTCCTAATTATCTAACATACGAATTCACAAGTTACATATTACAAATTAGCATGCAAAATTCATTGTTCTTGTCGAAACCTAAACTTAACTCTAAGCATCGATTCAAACAAATCTTTAACATACAATTTACAAAACCAAAATCGATTCATACATAGACATATAAACCAACACCAAACATACATGAATGTTTCATAGACAAAACTAAACATAACTAAACAAAAATTACTAAACCGAAAGAGGGGAGTGGATCACACTTTGAGACACCTTGAGAGCTTCACGTCGTGTGGATCCGGCGAAGTATGGAGGCTGGGGTGAGGCTGCACGGCAGTAGGTTGTGTCGGCAGTAGGTTATGGAGGAGAAAATCCAAGGTTCGGCAAAGCAGAAACTTGGTTGAGGTGAGGTGAAGGTGGTTTTCGGTTTAGGTTTTTGTCTAGGATCTTTGGGGAATTTTGGTAGAGTTTAGGCCTTGTGTTTATGCTTGAGATGAGATGGATTTTAGAATGAAAAAGTGAGGGTATATATATAGGAGGCTGCCGGCAAAACCCTAGATGCAAAAGGGATTCACAAAACCTATTAGAATAAGGTTTTGAAACCTTCCTTTAATGGTTCAATTAGGTTTTCCTTTTCTGAAATTTTCTTCAAGGCTTGGGCTTCACATCTTCATGGACTTCTTGTATGATCTTGGACTTCATTTGATATGTCTTGGTCCATCGAAAATACCCCAATTGCCGGCAGCAACACTTTGGCATGAATCTGTCCCAATCGGCAGCTTCTCCTAGTTTGACTAGGAGAACTTCTTTCTTCATATTTTTCTTCAATGCCATGGCCTAGTGTCTTCCTCTTCCCTTCATAAAGCTTGAACCATCTTCATAAATGCATTTGTGCACCATTTGGTCCATTAAAAACAGAAAACACAAAAAGGGGCAGTAGGTTCCTGGAATCGGCAGATTTGACCTTGTTGCAGTAATTCCGGCATATCTCCACCCGTGGAGCTCCGATTGATGCGATTCCAAGTCTCAGATAAACTAGACACATATAGCCATCTCCCCATAAAACAGTTCGATCAAAATCCTTGTGAGTCGACGGGAATGATTTTTCGAAGTTAGATCAAAGTCCCAGGAAAATCCTGGAAGCCCCTGGATTGAAATGCTCGGACTGCCGTTTTGCAGCCAACTTTTGGGTGACTTCCCGAACTCCGATTGATCTGAAATTTTAACACAACATTCCTTAGAATATGAATATTAAGCACGCCAAATTTCATAGAATTCGGACAAGGATAGATCGCACTTTTGCTCATCTCAAAATCACGAAAAAGACATATTTTGCATTATTTTCCAGATTTCTCAAACTTAGTCATTTTTCGGATTCTAACGCAAAATTGATAAAACTCTACCAAATCGACACTAAACTAAATTATGACTTTATCTTAGAAAAATAAGGGTTAAACAGAGCATAAACGAGGGCAAAAGCATATAATATCGTCGCACATTGTGCTCCTATCAAGGATGCCCCCTTAATTTTATAGCTGAATACTCCTGGTACTTCGGTTTCGTTTTTCCAGGAATATATGTGCTGAATATACCATATTCATGCACTCCCTACATGAAAGATATAATTTTCCAAGTATTATACTTTTGCATATGGATGTAAACATTTGACATGATTGAGAGAGAGTTTCTCAAAAAAAAAAAAAAAAAGGAAGATTGAGAGAGAGAGAAAGAGGCACCTGTACCGGAAGAGTTAATGTCCTCTCATCCTGACCGGACACCGAGTACGTCTTAATGGCTTCCATGGACTCCAAGTCCGAAAAACCCAACATAGCGATTAATGAGGTAAATTGCAGCAAGGACTGCATGGGACCAGAACTTCTTTGGGACATTTGCATGAAACATCAATGCTCTAGTTTTCTCAAGTAGGTCTCTATTCTTCCTTTCAGCAATGTCATTTTGATGAGGTGTTCCAACACAGGATGTCTGGTGAATAATTCCATTTGAGCCATAAAACTGTTGCATTTTGTTGGACATATACTCTGAGCCATTATCTGATCTAAAAATTTGAATTTTGGATGAATACTGAGTATTGACAAGATTGCAGAAAGATTTGAACACATCCATAACTTCACTTTTCATTTTCAAAAAGTACAACCAAGTAATCCTGGTGAAATCATCTACAAATGTTACAAAATATCTAAAACTATCTACTGATTTTAGAACAGGACCCCATACATCAGAATGGATGATTTCAAACGGATTACTAGCTCTAGAAACTGACAGTTGGAATGGTATCTAGTGAACTTGGACATATGACACACTTCACAGTTAAGCTGTCCATGACTCAAGTTTGGAAACAAAACAGATAACACTTTCTCTGAAGGATGAGCCAAGCGTTGATGCCACAGTTGATACTCTGAAACCCTACTGGAACTGACTTGAAAGACCTGAGACTTCCGGGACAGGTAATACAGTCCATTTTGAAAAACACCTTCACCAATCGTCTTCTTGGTGATCAAATCCTGAAAAATAACATTTTCGGGAGAAAAAATGACCAAACAATGTAAGACTCTAGAGATTTTTCCAACTGACGGGAAATGAAGGTACAAATAAAGCATCAAGTTCCAGCTGTTTTTGAAAAAGATTAACTTTCTCTGTTCCTAATACTAGGGCCCTCTTCCCATTTGCAACTGATACAGAGGAAGAAAATTTTTCAAAGTTGTGCAAATTTGATAACTTGTTTGTCATGTTATGAATGGCACTAGAGTCTATGATCCAACAATCATCTTCAGCACTAACAAATAAAGCAGTTTCAAATGCCTTTAAGATACCTGGGATATCAAGATTGTTGACATGATCTGAATCCGCTAAAAAACCAGCAAACTGACTTAGGAGAGCTGTGTGACTTGAATCCTGACTTACCAACTTCTGCTTCTGTTGGAGAAAATCTGCAAATTCATTAATGAGAATACATGGATTTGCGGTGAAGTCAACAGGAACAGCTGGTGCCGCCGAGCTAGAGGCCATATTTGCTCTAGGAGTGGAAGAGCTGGTTCTCTTGGGGATTCCTTTACCCTCTTTCCTTGCTTTCTCTTCAAGAAATTTTACTTTCAGCTCTGGGAACAGGATCCAGCACTTGTCTCTAAAGTGATTTCCTCCACAATGAGTACATTTGCCACCAGTGCGCTTCCATTTCTGATTCCTATTGTCCGACTGCTTAGAACTTGTAGCGTAAGCACTTGACTCAGTATGGTTGGTCGTAATATCAACATTCATCACTTGCCTTCTGGTTTCTTCTCTTTGAACAGTGCTGCAGACAACTCTAAAGGTGGGGAGTTCAGCATTCATAAGAATGTGACTCCTCAAATCTTCATAATCAGTGCTAAGGTTAGCCAAGAGCTAGAAAATTTTGTCTTCCTCAGCCCTCTTCAGCAGGATGGCTGCATCAGTAGTATGTAGTCTGTACACGTCTAGTTCATTCCACATGCTGGTTAGACTGCCAAGATATTGTACAAAGGAGTTACCTTCTTGTTCAAGGCAAGCGATGTCCTTCTTCAATTGATAAACTCGAGCTGAGTTATTTTTGTTCCCATAAAACTCTTCAATATCCTTCCACATTTGACTTGCTGAAGTGGAGTAGCTGAAGATCTGAGCCAACTTAGGTTCCATGGAATTGATGAGCCATGCTCGAACTAGTTGATCAGTGCTGGAACCAACATCTGGAGCTTGAGTAGTACCATAGATAAAATCTAGCTTGGATTTTCCTCCAAGTGCCAGAGCAACTACTCTTGACCAATGAAGGTATTTAAAAGAATTGAGTAGGACTAAGCATAAACGTTGATTCGTGTTACCATCACTATTGTAACTCGAATCAGAATTGGAGTTGTTGACAGATCCAAAAGGATTAACATCAGAAGATGCCTCGTCAGTCATTTTAGGCTGAAATTAAAGGCAAGGAACTCCACTCTCACTTTAAGCAGAGGATAAAGGAGAAATGGACACAAGAACGCAGAGGCAGTAGCAGGATACTAAATATCCTGCTTTGATACCATCTTGAAATTCAAAGAACTCAGAGAAGGTTTCTGGGACAAAGTTCCCTTTTTCATTCATAAGAAGAAAAGAATACAAGAAGAAGACTTTATACAAGTATGAAAGAAAACTAAACAGTGTAAAAAGGTAAATGTCATACCCAGGTATGGACTAAAACTAAGAAGCTGGGTTTCCACCATACTGCCCATACTGTAGTGGGTGAACCCCATGCTGTACAGGAGAGCAGTAGGTGGAATGGTGAGCACACCAGGTGGACTGGCGAGTACTAGGAAACTCGCCATCCACCATGCTCGCCACAACCTGGCGAGTGAACTAAGCTCGCCACAACCTGGCGACTCGCCATCCACCATGCTCGCTACAACTTGGCGAGTAAACTATGCTCGCCACAACCTGGCGAGTAAACTATGCTCGCCACAACCTGGCGACTCGCCATCCACCATGCTTGCCACAACCTGGCGAGTGAACTATGCTCGCCACAACCTGGCAACTCGCTATCCACTATGGCGAGTACAAACTAACTAACTAGCAAACTTCAACAATTACCACTTAGATCCAATCTTCGCAGTGAGGATAAGTTATGTAAATCCCTAGGTAATGCATCTTCAAAAAGATTGCAGTCTGCAAGACTCAGAATAGTTATAGTGCAGGGGACAGAATTCCAAAAATTGTGTATAGTTCTATGTACTGTCAATGATTTGACCTCCCCTCTAGTAGCTAGTACTTGATTTAAGGGTATTTCATATGCTTCAAGCACTTTCAGAGATTCCATATTCCTCATGTCCAATGGAAACTCGTCAAGATTTTAGCAACCAGATAAGATTAGTCTTTCAAGTAATTTTAGCCCAGAAAGGTTCTTTGGGAGCTTCCTGATGTTTTTGCAATCTCTCAAATTCAAGTAAGCAAGTTTCTCAAGCTTGCAAATGGATTCATGGACATCAGTCAGGCTAGCACAATCTACAAGGATCAATCTCTCTAATTTGTGGAAATATGAGATATCAGCTGTTTCAGAAAGACAACTTGAATGGCTCAAATCAAGAATTTTCAATGATGGAAGACACTGTAGAAAAAATAAAGAAAGAAGAAAATTCATAAATCTATTTTTGTAATGTACAAGTTAATCAGTAATCACGTTAAAGTTATAGCGACATACTTTTGTTCCCTTCCAAAATCGCCTCAAGCTGCTATACTGCATTTCAAGAACAACCAAGCTGTCCAAAGGAAAATCAATGGGCATAGACTCCATGGGAAATGAAACCCAACACAACCATCTCAACCCATCAGGATGTTTCTGCACAAACCCGTAGGCCTGGTAGAGACAGATGAATCCAAGCGTGATCTCCCGTAAACCTGCTTACAAAGGGGAATACCGGGCGGGCCGGTCTTCTCCTCTCTGATGCCTAAGTTAGTATAGTTGGAATAAATATAACTTAAGCACGTATATAAGCGGTAGGAAGGATCAGTTACCTATTAATGAGGGTAGTTGAGGCCCTTATATAGGTGGTCAGGAGTGAGGTCTGGCCTTACTCTTCGATGTGGGACTGGTTTCCTTCTGTTTGCATACCAAAGGGCAGCTTTGGTGACCTCTTTGACAGGCAGGCGCCCCCGGTCCCCGGGCCCCTGGTAGCAGGATAGACTACTGGACCCCGAGGCCGGGTGCTGGGGATCCGATCCCGGGCCTCAGGCCGGCCCCTGGTACACTAGTTGCGGGTCTGTGGGCCTGTTGTAGCCCCTCTGTGGCTACTGTCAACAAGTCCCCCAAGTTCCCGGTCAAGTGCAATCTTGAATGGGGACTTAAACTGTCTTGCCCTTGTCCCGTAGACCCGCAGGGTTACCAGCCCAACGGTGCCCAGTCCCCCAAGTCCGCGTTGAAGATTAAGCGTGACCGGGGTGAGTACCTGTTACCGATGATGTGCAACAGTTTATGAGTATGTTTGCAATATAAGTAGTACTGTGCTCAAGTGTTGTAGTGCTATGAGCATGGAGCGGGGTGAAACCCGGAGAGTGCATGAGATGATAGTGGGGCGTTGAAATCCGCCATGCAATAGATGTGTGCATGGAACGACTATGGGGCGTTGAAATCCGCCATGCAATAGATGTGTGCATGGAATGATAATGGGGCGTTGAAATCCGCCATGCAATAGATTTGTGCATGGAACCTGGACCCCGCGTTCTGTCATATCAGAGCGAGTCGGAGAGCATGGGATCTCGACCGGGCGTTCTGCCATATCGAGACGAGTCCCCCAAGTGAACTTGTGCCCTAGACCTCGACTGGGCGTTCTGCCATATCGAGACGAGTCGGAGAGTAAAGGACCTCGACCGGGCGTTCTGCCATATCGAGACGAGTCCATATTGCTAGGCTGCGGGGAGGTGGCCCCGGTGTTGCGGTCTGCTGAGGCACCGGTCAACACTTGCTAGTTCTTCTCAGCTTGTGTTGGAATAAGCGTTGAGGTAATGGGGTGGCGTTGAGGTGACAAGTCTCGCCGTGGAGCCCCACATTGATCGCAGTTCAGTGCGATGCAGGTTTTTATCCTGCTGGACAAGAGTACATGTGTTAGATGTAAACTCACCCGGGTTTATAAAGCCCATGCCAGTCGAATGTTCTCATAACCGGGGTCATGCCATAGAGCCGGGTGGATCTCGACCGGACGTTCTGCCATATCAAGACGAGTCCCCCAGTGAGATGCCATGGGGCCGGGTGGACCACGTACCCGGAAAAATGCTCTCGAGCCGGTTGGATGATCATAACCGGTGAGATGGTCTCGAGTCAGTTGAATGTTACCTAACCGGTGAGATGCCATGCAGCCGGTTGAATGATACCTAACCGTGAACTGCCATGGTACCGGATAGATGGCTCGTACCCGGAACAATGCTCTCGAGGCGGTTGAAAAAATCATAACCGGTGAGATGTCTTCAAGCCGGTTGAAAGATCACAACCGGTGACTTGTAGTGAAGATGCCATGCAGCCGGTTAAATGATACCTAACCGTGAACTGCCATGGTACCGGATGGATGGCTCATACCCAGAACAATGCTCTCGAGGCAGATGAAAAATCATAACCGGTGAGAGGTCTTCAAGCCGGTTGAAAGATCATAACCGGTGACTTGTAGTGAAGATGCCACGTAGCCGGTTGAATGATACCTAACCGTGAACTGCCATGGTACCAGATCGATGGCTCATACCCGGAACAATGCTCTCGAGGCGGTTGAAAAATCATAACCGGTGAGAGGTCTTCAAGCCGGTTGAAAGATCATAACCGGTGACTTGCAGTGAAGATGCCATGCAGCCGGTTGAATGATACCTAACTGTGAACTGCCATGCAGCCGTGGAGCCTGGGGAAGTGGGGGGGGGCCTGACGCCTCGGTTCCCGCTCCTAACTCCCTTACCTGTCGCCAGCAGGCGGGACAAGTGGCTGACATGGATTTAAGGAGGAAGTCCATCAGTCCCATCAGTTTTGATGGCGTGGGAAGTTTACTAATGCTGGGACACGTGCTGGTAGGGAGCGGTCTGAGATGGCGGGCGTTTGAGTTGCTCTGATTGCGTGTTTTGGGGGGATTACAAGCGCCTAGGGCACCGGACCTCTCTATAAAAAGGCCTCCTCCGCCTTCTTAAGTTCTGTTTTGCTCCTTGCTCAGAGAGAATAAGAGAAAGAGAGAAATCCGGCGAAAGCTCTGTGGAAGTGCCCCGCGACATCCGTTGCCTCAAGTGCTCTTTTACTCTTTTCCTACCATTGCTCGCTGCTTTCGCAGGGCGGACTTTCCTCGGTTGAGCATACTAATCGGTAAGTTCTTGCTTTTTTTTTGCCTAGTGTTGTTCTTGTTTTTCTTTTCGGTGTTTTTGCGGCGGGGGGAGGGGATCTCTGTCGCCGACTGAGTTGTTTAAAGCGGAGCGTCTGCGGTAAACTTAGGGAGGGGCCGCAGTGGGCGCTGTTCTAGCCTGTTGCTGACCAGCGCTAGGGTTTTGTTTTTCTTCCCCTTAGGTTAAAAATGTCTTCTGCAAGTTCTGATGGGGCTTCCAAATCGGCCGTCAGGCGTCCCGTCGTGGACGATGAGGAGAGACTGGAGGACTGGCTCGGTTCGGAATCCCCGGTGTCTGAAGCCGCTGACCGCTCCCGGAGCGGGGCTTCGTCTTCCGGGTCCTCAAGATCTGAGGAAATACCGCACGGGGTGCGCCTTGCTGGTGCTCCGCCCATGAGTTACACCATCGGGAGTGGGAAAGGTGCCGTGGTGTGTGATGAGCCGGAGGGTAGCATGAACCCCGGAGAGATTGCTGCGTTCCGGGAGACGTGGAGTATCCCGGATGAAGTGGCGCTACGGCCACTGAATCCCGGAGAGTCAGCCTGTAACCCGGAGGCAGGTTGGGTTGCTTTGCATCTAGACCAGTTTCGCCACGGGTTTTCGCTCCCGCTGCCAGACTTCGTGCAGTACATGCTCAGTGCACTGCAAGTGTCTCCCGCGCAGCTTCCAGGGCTCTAGTGGAGGCGACTGCTGAGCCTCGGCTGCCTATACGAGTTGTCCGGGATGAGTATGCCAACGGTGAACGAATTACGGGCACTGTACAGGCTATCATACTCGAAGAAGCGAGGGTACCGGGGTTGTCTGTCCTTCAGCGCCCGGTGCTTTCAACCTATCATCACCAATGTGCCTTCTTGGGTGGATAACAGCTGGAGGAAGAAGGTGGTGATGGCGGGCGAGAAGTGGCAGAAGAGGAGGAAGATGTATTGGGTTCCTGGTGCCTTCCAGCCCCCTGGGGATCAATCGTTCGAGCTATCCGAGTTGGAGCAGGAGAGGATCACGACCATACTCGGATGTTGGGACGATCTCGAACGGAGCTCTTACAACTTCATCCGGCGGGAAGTGTTGGAGTATTACTGTCTCGGGCGAGATCCCGGTGCGTAGCAAGTCCTAGCGGTGACACTTTTGCTAAATGTTTTAAATACTAACATTTGCTCGTCCTGCAGGTGCATCTTCCCGGGCGGTCATCAAACCCGACACCACCCTATCCATGGACGGTGAAGACCTTCTCGCGAGGCTGAAGGAGAAAGGCGAGGCCGTTTCGCGGACCTCGGTGGACGAGGAGTCCGGTCGGCTTAAGGTTCATCCCGAACCGAGGGCCATGGATGTTGAGGACGACGTCTATGTCCTGAGGCGTGCGAAGAGCCACCCTGCTGCGCCCAAGGCGGGACCCGGCAAGGGCAAGACTACCGGGGGGCCACTAAAGATTCCCGGTAGAGTGAGCCGGATTTCGCACCGGCCGGGGTCAGTCCCGCTCGTCACCCGGGTCACCCGATTAGGCGCACAATTTTCTTCGCCGGACGGCCAGGGTGAGAAGAGGCGGAGGGTCATTGACGTTCCTCCCTCCACGCTGGTGACGCTGACCGGCGGGTCGTCCGGTGAGAATCTGGCCAAACGGCTCAAGGTAACCAGCGGTGCATCGAGTTCCGCTGAGGAAAAGGTTGCCGCTGCCCGGCAAAGTAGCCCCGTGCCTGCGGAGGCACAGAGGGGAAGCCCGGAGAGTGCACTCGCCCGGCAGCTGGCCGCAAACTTGGCCGGCCTTGGTCTGGACAGACCTGGGGTCACCGGAGCCTTGGCGGGCTGGAAGCGCCAAAAGTTCAAGGAGTCGGTCCTGCAGGTAAGAATTGCCTAGTGCCATTGCACTGCTCATAACTCATTTCCTTTGTTGCTTGTTTAATTGGCTCTCTATTGTTATGCAGTTGCTGTACAATCTGTACCAGCCGGATCCGAGAGAGGAGCTGAAGAGGAAGGTGGCCGAGCTGACAGAAGCCCGAGAGCGGTTGGAAGCAGAGAAGTCCCGGTTGGAGCGGGAGAAGGCCAGATTGGAGGAGAGGGCCAAAAAGCAGGTGGCCAAGCTGGAGGAGCAGGTCCGGAGCCTGGAAAAGGAGAAGGAGTTGGCTGAGGAGGAGAGGGCCGAACTGGAGGCCAAGGTGGACGAGCTCCAGGTGGGAGCTGCCGCTGTGCGCGCCGCCTTTGCCGCTGCAGCCGGGGAAGAGGACCCGGAACTCTACGAGCGGGTTGTTCTCAAATACCATGAGAGCGATCAGTTCCTTCAGTTCCTGGAGAAGGCCAGGGAATCGGGCATCTCGGATGCGTACACGGAATTGGCGGAGAAGGGGTGGCTGGACACTTCCCGGATGCCGAAGGCCGCTGATGAGGATATCCATGAGCAGTCGGCGGAGGAGCAACCGGAAGGGGAGGGTGGACCTCAGATTGCTGACGGCGCGGCTGCTTCATCCGGAGAGGCTGGCGGATTGCCCGCTGAGGGGGGAGGCATAGCTCCTTAGGATTTTGCCCTTGCTCTTTTTTGTAAACTTGCCGGAACAGTTTCTGCTTGTATTATCCCTCGACTATGAATATACATGAATTGGTGGAACCGGTGGAATTTTTCTCGAAAGTAGTTTGCATATATATCTTGTGATGTTACAGCGGTTGAACCGATGATATGCCAAACTAACCGCTTGGAGGCTTGGCGAGTCTACCAGCCCCGGTCTTGCTCCCGGTTAGGATCTGCTCTACCGCTGTCTTGAAAGCATAGCACTGGCTTGTTCGATGAGTAGCCTCATCATGATAGGAGCAGTATTTGCCCGTTTACGCCGTGGTAAGCTTCCCCTTTGAGTACTTTCTCCTGGGCGGTGGGGGAATGATGCTCCCGTTCTCGAGCAAAATGTCCTCGTATGAAGAGGTGAGAGCGGTGAAGACCTCTTGACCGGCCGGTTGTGCTGGCATAATTGCCAGGAGGCGTTCTTGCCGGAACTGCGCCGGCTTGTGCTCGCCCTAGGGTTTATCATGATAGGGCCTTTGCAGCCGTTGCCCCCAATTTATGCTGGGCCGGCTCGGTTCTCGGTTCGCTGGCTTGGCTTGTCTTCTTGGCTGGGCGGGGGGTGCTCCTCCCGGGGGTGGTCTTCCTGCTGCTCGTCCCGCTTCCTCTTCAGCAGGTGATGCCCGTACGTCTCGTGATCGGCCTGGACGTGTCGGATGGCCATTGCCATTAACTCGTCATACCCCTACGGGAGTTCCACCCGTACGGCGTAGGAAAATTTTCCCAGCCGGAGCCCTTGCTTGAACGTCATCTCGGCGATACCTTTGTCAAGGTTCCGAACCCCGGCCGTCGCCGTCTGCCAACGGTTGACGAAAGTCCTCAATTCCTCGCCGGGCGCTTGCATGCAGTTAAAAAGGATGGTCGATGTCCGGGCTCCCTCGACTCGGAGGATGAAGCGGCCTACAAACTAGTCGGTCAACTGTTCGAAGGCCTCGATTGAATTTGCCGGAAGCTCATAGAACCAGCTGAGCGCCTCTCCAGACAGAGTTTCCTGGAAAATATTGCAGCATACTGCATCGGAGTAGCCCTTGGCGCACGTCTGGGACCAGAAACTATCCAGGTGCTGGTACGGGCAGCCGGACCCCGAGTAGGTGAGCTTGAGGGACTTCTGGTTACCAGACCTCCCCGACTCCATAACCCGGTGCGAAAAAGGGCCCATGCGCTCGTTGAACTGTGCGCCTTCCATCGGCCGTGCCGCTTTTCTCTCGTTGGTCTCCATTTGGGCCTTCAAATCCGACACAGTGTCGGCGAGCATCTGCAATGCCCGTGCAGTCGGGGTCACGGCTTCATCCTCGAACGAAGTGTGGGGCTGGTGAGGCGTCGGCGTGCTCTTTAGCGGGGCCGTGCCGGCCGGTGAATCTGTTCGCCCGGGATCACTGGGCCTACCGCCCGATGACTGCCCCGCTTCAAATTGCTAAGATCGAACTGGCGGGGGTGTCTGTGCCCTGACCATAGCGTCGTTGCGCTGCTGTCCTCTTTCCAGGACGGCTACCAGGGAAGCGTTCACCGCCTCCATTTCTTTATACCGGGCGTTGGACTTGGCTCTATCCCGGTCGCCCTCCTCACGCAGGCGACTGACCTCTGCGGCCATCGCCTGTATCTCCCCCGCCATACTGCTCTGGTCGGGGCTGTACGTGGTGTCCCGGTCACTGTTACAGTGCGGGCTCTCCTCTCGGTCACTCGGATCATCCGAGAACGTCAGAGAAAAGCCCCGGTGCACTGGCTTGTCGTCCTCTGCAGGGCCTTTCCCGCGCGAGCTGTCGTGGTGTGCCCCCGGCGTGCCGGTCGGCCTCCCACAGCTCCCGCCTTCCTGATCGCCCTGGTCGCCGCGCTGCTCCCGCATAACGACCGGGGTAGAGACAAGCGTTTGCACCGGTGCAACACGCTGCTCCTCGGTGGTATTCCTTTCCTGTCTTGCTTCCGAATTCTCTGCCATTGATAGTGCTTACGTGGTTTCTTGTCCAAATCTTCCCACAGACGGCGCCAATTGTTTCTGCACAAACCCGTAGGCCTGGTAGAGACAGATAAATCCAAGCGTGATCTCCTGTAAACCTGCTTACTAAGGGGAATACCGGGCGGGCCGGTCTTCTCCTCTCCGATGCCTAAGTTAGTATAGTTGGAATAGATATAACTTAAGCACGTATATAAGCAGTAGGAAGGATCCTATTAATGAGGGTAGTTGAGGCCCTTATATAGGTGACCAGGAGTGAGGTCTGGTCTTACTCTTCTATGTGGGACTGGTTTCCTTCTGTTTGCATACCAAAGGGCAGCTTTGGTGACCTCTTTGGCAGGCAAGCGCCCCCGGTCTCCGGGCCCCTGGTAGCAGGATAGACTGCTGGACCCCGAGGCCGGGTGCTGGGGATCCAGTCCCGGGCCTCGAGCCGGCTTCTGGTACACTAGCTGCGGGTCTGTGGGCCTGCTGTAGCCCCTCTGTGGCTACTGTCAATAAGGAAATGCTTCATAACATCCATTGAGTTGTACATGACTAAGTTGGGGTAATCTTTGTCTACGCATCCTTGTAAATGCATTGGTTCCGAGAGTAACCTTATTTGAATTGTTTGAAGGAGTGTCCGCAAGGTACATTTGCATATTCAGAGCTAAACCTTCAATTTTTTTTGAACCCTGATCAAAGGTAGAAAAGAAGGCATTTTGTAAGGCATGAGCACTACAAATGCAGAACGTGAATAAACATAGATGTAATAAGAGGAGCATGGTTCTTACACTTTTTTCTTTCAGTACATTGAAAGAATCCTTATGATGCCATAATCTACTACATTTCTCTGGATACTTGGATTCTAAGCGAACAATTTCTCTTCCCATGTCACGAACCATTTGATGCATCTTGACTACATTATTCTTGTTTAAGGTTACCAAGCACCTATCAATGAGATTTTGAATGCCAATAACTTTGTAGAAGTCACATTCATCTAGTATCCTGATGATGACATCCTTTTCCTTTCCAATAAGGAAACAAGCAATATGGAGGAACAAATCTTTATCATGGTCATCTTGTAAAGAGTCGTAGCTCATTCTCAGCTGATTAAGGATTTCATTGTTTGGAATAGCTCTCAACTTCTTTAGTGAACTTTCCCATACATCTACACTTTTCCCTGAGAGAGAGGAACCCAAAACTTGAAGAGCTAATGGAAGTCCTTCACTGTGGCGCACTACTGATTGTGAAAGTCCCATGTAGCCTTCAATGGGGTCGTCCTGTCCAAAGGCATGCCTACTAAACAACTCCAATGATTCAACACTATTTAGAGGTTGGACAGTATGCACCTTATCAGCTTGGCAAGCCTCTAAAATCCCCAGATACCTAGTTGTTAAAATAATTTTACTTCCAGGATGAAACGAATCTCGCATCCTAACTATTGCATTGAACTGGCTCATATGATCCACATCATCAAGAACAATAAGAACTTTTTTAGAGCTTATGGCATCTCTAATCTTACTTATTCCCTGACTAACACTGTGTATTTGCAATTTTCTGCCACTCAAAATATCAGACAGAAGTTGTTTCTGGAGCTGAACTAAGCCATTGGGTCCTTGTGAAGATTCCCTGATATTTTCCAGAAAACTACTTCCTTCAAATCTTCTAAAATTCAGATTATAAACAACTTGTGCCATAGTTGTCTTTCCTATTCCACCAATTCCATAAAGTAAACACACCCCAACATCAGATGATCCATCTTGTAGCCATAAATTAATATTTTCGACTCGAGAATGAATTCCAATCAGAATATCAGAGTCAACACTCAATGGTGACCGACTTAACTTCTCCTCGATCACTTTCACAATTTTCTGAATGAACTTCGCCTCGTGCCTATGAAATTACAAACCCAAATCAAAATAAACAAATACAACAAAACACAGTTGACACTTAGAGAAACAGAACCGCGTACCAATCAGCTTCATTTTGCAGCACCATTCCCGCAAGGTCTGCAGCTTCGGCAAGCGCAGACCTCCATGCATTCAACTTCTCCAATGAAGTCTTCTTTTGGTGTCTTGCAAACGCGACCGCAACCCTCCCCGTCTGCTTTCTCAGGTGAGATGGATCGACGTCGTAGAAGACCGGCAGAACGACGTGATCGGAGGTCGTTCTGTGTTGAAGGATCATGACAAGCTCGTCGAGGCACCATTTGGAAGAGGCGTAGTCTTTGGAGAACACAATGACAGAGCTTCGCGAGTGTTGGATGGCTTTGGCTAGCTCTGGTTTGATGTCTTCTCCTCTGGGGAGTTCGTCGTCGTCTCGGAAAGTGCGGAGTCCTGAGTTGGTCAAGGCGGTGTAGAGGTGATCAGTGAAGTTCCTGCGGGTGTCTTCACCTCTGAAACTCAAGAACACGTCGTAGCTAAACTCAGATGGAGAACTGGAAGAGGAAGATGGTTGATATCTGACAGGAGGCATGGGTGGATGAGAAGAAGAAACTCTTTTGCGCGCGACTGATTGATTCTGCTTCAGAAATATAATAACGAAAGACTTTGGGGGTCAAACTCATTAACAACTGGGGTAAAGGAGGGGTCATTGACAGTGACACAACTGGGATAAAGGAGGGGTTATTGACAGTGGCACACACTGGGGTGCCTCCATGTAATCAGATATTTTCCCAACACGTACAAGCCTTTCCCTTACATTCAGCACTTCCTTATGCCGATATTGTAAATCAAATTAGCAGTTCCTTTGAGCGGCTAAGGGCGGAATCTAGCTTAAATAACTAAACATCTTAATTTTAAAATTTTATTTTATTTTATTATAAATTGATATTAGAGTTGTAACTCCAATATTCAATTTAATTATCAATTAGTCAATAATTCTTTAAAATAGAACAAAATTTTTATAATGGAATTTCTATTCATACCTCCAAAAATAACACTTTGACCTCTTTATTTAATGGACCTCTAATTTACTTTTTACAAAAATGAAAATGTTATTTACACCTCCCTAATTTTTCTAAAATACATAAAATCTAATTAAATTAATTAAAAGAATTTCCTTATAGAATATTCAGTTCAAATCTTCAAAATCGGTGATGAAACATGCTTCAATTTTTGAACATTTATTAATTATATTTTATTTTGAAAATTCCTCCCAAATCAGGTAAATTTATTGCTCTAATTATATGAAATTTTAATTTTTTTTTTCGATCTATTTTCAATTGAGAATAATTATCATATGAGTCTTTATTTTATTTTTTCTTCTTTGTTGAGGAAATGTGGGTTTTTGGATTGATTACATAGTTTGTCACTTTGCTTTGTTTACTCGTAAATTTGCTCAAATATCATGGGTGTGTTAATCCATTGATAACCTATACAATTAGCTTTGATCGACATCTCTGACGCCAACTCTTCCAATTCGATCAAGACTCCGATCAAGAATCCCTCTGGAAATTCATCGACGTCTCCAACGCCAACTCCGAGCCATCGGAGCCACTACACCACTCCGAGCCCACAATCAGGCCTCCGATGTACTCATCGTCCCCGCCACCACTCCAATCGCTTCACCCGTCTCCGACCCGATCCTGGCCCATAACCGCCGTTGCGAGATCCGTCTCGTCAGCCTCATCAATCTTCCTTTCCAGACTCCTCTCAATTTTGACGGAGATGACGTCAGCGGTGACGAGGACGACGATGAGGAGGAGGAGGAGGAGGACGGGTATGGGTTGGATGACAAGCTGGTGCCGTGGTCGGTGAGCGAGAAGGTTGGGCGGGAGAGGATGAGGAACTAGGTAAGAGGACGACGACTTTGATCAAGAGTGAGAGTGAGGGATAGAGAAAGAGTATTAAAAAAAATAAGACAAAAAAAGGTATTATGGTCACAAACAAAACTAAAAACAATCCTTTTTTTATTATTTAGTAAAATAGAATGGACTTTTTTGTGATAAACATATAAAAAGTATGTCATTTTTTATTAAGTGAAAAAGAAGGGTTTTTCTTTCTTATTTTCAAAGTGAGATGGTCTTTTATTCTAATATGTTGTTTTATAAATGTCAATAATTTTAGATAATAATTTAATTATAAAGTTTGGTAATATTTGAATTTATAAAAAAATGGCATTTAAATGTCTAAAATTATAAAAAAGCCTAAACTTTAAACTGATTATAAAAAAGGGCATTAATTAACAAATAACCATAAAACACTATATAATTACGAAATATGTCATTATAATCAAATTAAAAGTATAAGGACACTGTGCCTTTTCAAACAGATCGCTCAGAATCTTCTCATTTCTCTCTGAATCCAACACCAGGCTCAGCAGCAACACCGCCACCAGCCTCGCCTGGGAGTCACCGGCGACGACGATCCAAGATTCGTTGAGTAAATCGGCGGCGTCGGACCGGCCGAGCTTCAGAAAGCTGCAGGCGGCGACGGCGGCGGAGGAGGCGTCCTAGGCCCAGGTTTTGTGGTAATTGAGGGAGGAGGTTTTGTCGACGTCAACAGTGATGTCCCAGCGACTCCTCCGGCAATAAGTCGTCGCAGTCATCGGTGGTCTTGGACAAGATGCTCGGGGCCCAAAATGGCGTTGTTTACGCAGAGGCGCCGACGCGCTCGCGGCTGAGCGATGGGGCGGTGGCCGGTCAGTTGTCAGAGATGGAGGTGTCGGCGAGGACGTCAGTGTAGGTGAGGAACCAGGCCGTGGTGAGCTTGCGGTGGGGGGTGAGGGTTCCGGCGGAGTTGAAGAGTGGCGGGGATTACCGGACGGCGTTTCAGAAGATCTCATTCCTGGTGATGAACAAGATCGGGATCGAACACATGGACGGTGGGGATTCGAAGGGAAGGGACGGAAAAGCCGCGGTGGTGGTTGGTGCGGCGGTGACGTTTCAGGAAAATGTGGAGGTGGCGCAGGCGTGTTTTAATGTGAAGCGATAGTTGGAGGCTTGCCAGAGTGAGTATGGGATGCTGAGGAAGGCTGTGGAGGAGCTCCGGCGGGGTTTCGGTTCGGGGAAGTACCGGGGAATAGAGAGAGGTGGTGGGAATTTGTGGTGTGGAAATAATTAGAAGAAATTGCAGGAGGGCCTGAGATCAACCGCCTCCTCTCTGAGATCCCGATCGGCTTTGGGTTTGAGTCAAATGTGTTTGTTTGCAATGCAATGGTGGCAATGTATGAGAGATGTGGGGGTTTGGGTGATGCACGTAAGGTGTTTAATGAAATGCTTGAGAGAAAGGTGGAGAATATTATGTCGTTGAACTCGTTAATGGCGGTTTATGCAGAGTGGGGATGTGGGGAAGGCGGTTGAGTTGATGGTGGGGGGTTTCGGTGTGAGCCCGGATGTTGTGAGCTTGGTTAATGTTATGCCTTCGTGCACGTCGCTTGGGGAAGTGAAGTGGGGGATGCAGGTTCATGGTTATGGTGTTAAGAGTGGGTTGTTAGAGGATGTGTTTGTGGGGAATGCGGTTTATTGATATGTATGCTAAGTGTGGGATGATGGACGAGGCGAAAAATGTGTTTGATGGGATGAAGATTAAGGATGTGGTTTCGTGGAACCCTATGGTTATAGGGTATTCTCATATTGGTAGGTTTGAGGATGCTATTAGTTTGTTTGAAAAGATGACGGAGGAGAAGATTGAGTTGAATGTTGTCACTTGGAGTCCTGTGATTGCAGGGTATGCGCAGAGGGGTGCTCATTGCTTGAAGCCACAAGGGTTTGGTGGAAGAAGGACGTTGGTATTTCAATTACATGATTCAGAAATACAAAATCGTGCATGATACTAGCATTATGGTTGTGTTGACAGTATATATGGTGCACCGCCAAGCACATCCGGCGACCTCGTGGACCGTGCAACCGGCATCAGGGGCCCTACTTCCGGCATCTGGCGAGTAGACCAGCACCCCGGCTACATCTCCATTGTTCCACATCACCGGTGCCGCACTCGGAAGCAGTGCCACCGGGCGCCTGAAGTAGCTTCGGGAGTAGGGAATTATGTAATAATGTAATAAGCATCCCACATTGGAAACATTGTAAAGGAGGGAGCCTTCCTTCCCTATAAATAGAAGGCTTCCCCCTTAGAGTTAGGGATCTTGGATCCAAGGCACTCCATCCTTATAACCCGATGGCTTATTGGCTATTCCTACTGGATTCCAAGTGGACGTAGCCGTGCCCTCCGATGACACGGTGAACCACTATACTCGCTGTGTTCTTTATAGCTTTATTATTGTGCTTCTGCCAGGCCTACGGGTTTGTACAGAAACAATTGGCGCCGTCTGTGGGAACCTGTACAAAGAGTTCATTGTGCTCTACTGGTCGTGTTATCAGGACAGCATGCCTTGATAATTAGACTGGCCAACGAGCCCAGCAATTTTCATCCTGGCCAGCAAGCAACCCATGACAGCAGCCCAGCATTACTGTCAGCGGGCCCAACAATTAGCAGTTTGGACAGCCCGGCCCGGTTGGCAGGTCAGCCCGGACAACAGGGTCATGCCCGCCCGGTCAACCCAGGCAGTTCCCTCGCGCGAGGCTCCCTGCAGGCTCCTCCAGGCCCGGCTTCGTCCTCCGGCGCAGCATCTCCGTATCGCCGGCCAGCATCTCCCGGCCATTATCCGTCTTTCCCGGCCCGGCATGCAGCCCAGTCAGCATCATCCAGCAAGTCAGCATCGCCGGCTAGCATCTCCCGGCCAGCAAGTCAGTCGGACAGCACCACACCCCAGCCCAGCCAGCCCGGCTTCGTCTCCGGTGCAACAGCTCCGGTGCAGTCTCCGTCCGGTCCAGCAGGCAAGCAGGGCCTCTCCGGTGCAGCAGGGCCCGGTGCAGCAGGATCCGGTCGGTCGTTCTCCGGGCATGGAACAAACCGGACGAGAGTCCCCGGCCGAGAGAGATGGAGAGCACCGGCCGAGAGAGTCCCCGGCCGAGAGAGCCACCGGCCGAGAGAGAACCCCGAGCGAGGGAGAGACTCGGCCGAGGAAGAGAAAACAGAGAAATAGAAGAGGAAGAAAAAAGGCGGGAAAGTGCATATTCAAAAAATGTCAGCCCGGTCAGCGGGCTCTGCAGATGGGCCGGGCCGGGTCTCCAGCAGCAACGGGTCAGTTTCCAGCAGATTGGGTTGCAGCAATATTCTCTGGACACCCACTGCTCCAAACAGCCAAATCAAGCTGCTCTCTACACCCGTAGACATTCACCGGGCAACCCGGGAATCATTCCCACATGCTATTCCAACACCCGGCAGCTTTCTCCAAAGCTAAGTATTCTAACTTATTTAGTATTACTCAAGGCATGCTTCACCTGTGCATAATCTGTTGGGAAATATTGATAATTAGACATGTGATAAAAGCACGAGCTCATATCATTATGCATCGGTTGATCATCTCAGCATTGCAATGCATCGCATATCAGTATGCATCGTTGCACGCATGTCATTATGCGCTTATCAGTGCTGCTCATATCATTATGCATCGGCTGATCATCTCAGCATTGCAATGCATCGCATATCAGTATGCATCATTGCACGCATGTCATTATGCGCTTATCAGTGCTACTCATATCATTATGCATCGATTGATCATCTCAGCATTGCAATGCATCGCATATCAGTATGCATCGTTGCACGCATGTCATTATGCGCTTATCAGTGATGCTCGCATCATTATGCATCACATTACAGCAGCGCCATCTCACCGGTTATGTAATATCCAACCGGCTCCATGGCTCTCACCGGTTATGTAATATCCAACCGGCTCCATGGCATTCCACCGGTTATGTAACATTCAACCGGGGACGAGTCGGCAACAACTTAAGACTTCGAAACGCATGGGCTTTATAAACCCGGGTGAGTTTACATCTAACACATGTACTCTTGTCCAGCAGGATAAAAACCCTGCATCACACTGAACTGTGGTACATTTTGGGATACTTGGTGAGACTCGTTATCTCAACGCCACCCCACCGGGCAGATTGTTTCTCTAACACAGAACAAGTCTCCCCGCAGGCTAACAAACCTGCACATGACCTCAACGCTTATTCAACACAAGCTGAGAAGAACTAGCAAGCGTTAACCGGCGCTTCAACATGGCCGCAACACTCTCCGGGGTACCTGTTGGCTTATTCCACGCTCCAACAGGCCTCCTCGCAGGCTAGCAGTCTTACCCCACGCTTATTCCAGCACAAGCTGGGTCGAGTCACCGGGCTACTCTTGGCCTGCCGTTGGCAGCAACTGTACTGGGGGACTCGTTCCGACATGGCAGTCCACCGGTCGAGTCCTCACATCATCACATGCATCGCCACCATTATGCATCGCATTACAATGCATCGCATTACAATGCATCGCACTATGGTGCACGCATTCCAATGCATCGCCATCATTATGCATCGCATTACAATGTATCGCACTACTGTGCACGCATTCCAATGCATCGCATCTCAGTGCGCGCATCATTATGCATCGCGTTACGGTAACGCCGTGCTCTCCGATCCGTCTGATGGCAGAACGCCCGGACGGAATCGCCGTGCTCTCCGATCCGTCCGATGGCAGAACGCCCGGACGGAATCGCCCTGCTCTCCGACCCGTCGCGCTATCCGGCGGGTCACCCCAACCAGCGGGTCACCCCGGATTCAGCCGACCGGTCCTATCCGGCGGGTCACCCCCTCCAGCGGGTCACCCCGGATTCAGCCGACCGGTCCTATCCGGCGGGTCACCCCGGATTCAGCAAGCCCGGTCCTGTTCAGCAGCGGCTCCGCCAACTCTGCCCGATCAGGCTTCAACGAGTCAGGACCGGTCAAACCCGGATCCTCCTTGGGCACCCACCGCCACTCCAGCGCCCGGCACCTCATCACTCCCGGCCGAGTCAGATCTCCAACAGGAGCCTGGGGGACTACTACTGGGGGACTCGACATTCGAACGTCCGGTAAGAGCCCAATCTCACTTAGGGACTTGGGGGACTGGTGGTAGTAGGGGTGACTCGGTCACCGCCTACGCTTGGCGGCACATGATGGTTAACTCCCCAAGTAAGATTGCACACTTACTCGGGAACTTGGGGGACTTGTTGACAGTATATATAGTGCACCGCCAAGCACATCCGGCGACCTCGTGGACCGTGCAACCGGCATCAGGGGCCCTACTTCCGGCATCTGACGAGTAGACCAGCACCCCGGCTACATCTCCATTGTTTCACATCACCGGTGCCGCACTCGGAAGCAGTGCCACCGGGCGCCTGAAGTAGCTTCGGGAGTAGGGAATTATGTAATAATGTAATAAGCATCCCACATTGGAAACATTGTAAAGGAGGGAGCCTTCCTTCCCTATAAATAGAAGGCTTCCCCCTTAGAGTTAGGGATCTTGGATCCAAGGCACTTCATCCTTATAACCCGATGGCTTATTGGCTATTCCTACTGGATTCCAAGTGGACGTAGCCGTGCCTTCCGATGGCACGGTGAACCACTATACTCGCTGTGTTCTTTATAGCTTTATTATTGTGCTTCTGCCAGGCCTACGGGTTTGTACAGAAACAGGTTGCATGGTTGATCTTCTTAGCAGGTGGGGGCTGTTAGATGAAGCTTACCAGATGATCAAAGCCATGCCTTCCCTTGTAAGTTCATTGTTGTGGAGAACATTGTTGGGTGCTTGCTGGTTCAAGCACAATAATGGTGTAACCATCCAAGAAAAGGAAAAGGAAACACGCCGAAGAAGAGGAAGAATCTGAAGCTCCAAGCAAGAAGAAAGAGAAGAAGAAAAAGAAGAAGAGTGAGGATTGAGGAACTTGTAGTAACTGGCAACTCGACAATTTTGGTCAACTTAGGCACTCAGTCGGCTTTTCTATATATAGAATCTGGTTTCTGTTGTTTTATCCCTTTGCTAGTGTGGACATTATAAGCTATTTCTGCAGTTATGTAACCTCTAATTTATTTTCTTATGGACATTTGTTGCATGAAGTTGGTCAAAGGAGTCTTATTCAAGTAGCATCTATTTTATAGTTTGTTTCTGAATCCTTGTCCATTTTGACAGATTTCGAATTTTAATTTGTCTGAGGCTGTAAATCATGACTTTTCTTATTGTATTGATGCCTATCTTTTCGCACAATTTTGATAGTTACAAAGTTGATAGTTAATAACATAGTTACAAAGAATAATTTACTCAGATGATACTTACTAAGGTAGTTACACAAATAGTTACAAAATTGATAATTACTAAGGTAGTTACACAGAATAGGTACAAGGATGATAGTTACTAAGATAGATATTAAGGTAGTTATATTGATAGTTACAAAGTTGATAGTTACTAAGATAGTTACTAACAAAGTTACACAAAATAGTTTAATCAGATGATAGTTATAAAATTGATAGTTACTAGCATACTTACACAGAATAATTTACTCAGATAATAGTTACTAAGATAGTTACAAAATTAATAGTTACTAAGGTAGTTACTAACATAGTTACAAAGAATAGTTTACTCAGATGATAGTTACACAGATAGTTACAAAATCGATAGTTACTAAAATAGTTAGTAGTTACTAAGATAGTTACAAGGTAGTTACACAGATAGTTACTAAAAATAGTTAGTAGTTACTAAGATAGTTAATAGGGTAGTTATACAGATAGTTACAAAATTAATAGTTACTAAAATAGTTAGTAGTTACTAATATAGTTACAAAATTGATAGTTACTAAGATAGTTACTAAGTTAGTTACACAGATAATTAGAAAATTGATAGTTACTGTGATAGTTACTAACATAGTTACCCAGAATAGTAGTTACTAAGATAGTTACTAATAAGGTAGTTACACATAATAGTTTAATAGTTACTAAGGTAGTTACACAGATAGTTACGAAAATTGATAATTACTAACGTAGTTACACAGATGGTTACAAAATTGATAGTTACTAAAATAGTTAGTAGTTACGTA
The DNA here is from genome assembly GCA_963682095.1 of Potentilla sterilis. Lineage (NCBI taxonomy): Eukaryota > Viridiplantae > Streptophyta > Magnoliopsida > Rosales > Rosaceae > Potentilla > Potentilla sterilis. Next base: position 33,066,633 of record OY821766.1, on the reverse strand, counting down.
CCAAACATAGTTACACATGTAATTACACAGATAGTTACAAAATTGATAGTTACTAAAATAGTTATTAAGGCACTTACACAGATAGTTGATAGTTATTAAGGTAGTTACACCGATAGTTAGAAAATTGATAGTTACTAAGATAGTTATAAAATATAGTTTACTCAGATGATAGTTTCTAAGACAGTTACTAAGGTAGTTACAAAATTGATAGTTATTAAGATAGTAATAGTTTACTCAGATGATAATTACTAACACAGTTACACATATAGTTACTAATATAGTTACAAAGAACAGTTTACTTAGATGATAGTTACTAACATAGTTACAAAAATAGTTTACTCATATGATAGTTATTAAGATAGCTAAGGTAATTACATAAATAGTTAGAAAATTGAAAGTTACTAACATAGTTACACAGATAGTTATAAAATTGATAGTTATTAATATAGTTACAAAGAATAGTTTACTTAGATGATAGTTACAAACATAGTTACAAAAATAGTTTACTCAGATGATAGTTATTAAGATAGTTACTAAGGTAGTTACACAGATAGTTAGAAAATTGAAAGTTACTAAGATAGTTACTAACATAGTTACACATAATAGTTTACTCAAATGATAGTTACTAAGATATTTACTAAAATATTTACTAAGATAGTTACAAAATTGATAGTTACACAGATAGTTACCAAGATAGTTACTAACATAATTACACATAGTGTTACAAAATTGATAGTTACTAAGATAGTTACACAGATAGTTACAAAATTGATAGTTACCAAGATAGTTACTAAAATAAAAACGCATAGTAGTTTACTCAAATGATAATTACTAAGGTAGTTCCAAGATAGTTACAAAATTGATAGTTACTAAAGTAGTTACACAGATAATTACAAAATTGATAGTTACGAAGATAGTTACAAAGAATAGTTTACTCATATGATAGTTACTAAGGTAGTTACACAATATAGGTACAAGGATAATAGTTAGTAAGGTAGTTATATAAATAGTTACAAAGTTGATAGTTATTAAGATAGTTACTAACATAGTTACAAAGAATAGTTTACTCAGATGATAGTTACTAAAATAGTTACTAAGCTAGTTACACAGATAGTTACAAAATTGATAGTTACTAAAATATTTACAAAGAATAGTTTACTCAGATAATAGTTACTAAAGTAACTATACAAGTAACTGGCTTAATAATGATACTGGATTTGTAAAAATGGTAACTATACAAATAACTATCATGGTAAAATGCTGGACAAAATGCAGCGTAACGCTGCCGAAATTGACATGAAGAAAATAAATGTAGCTGTTCTCCTAACTTTACTCAGATAACTACTTAATGACAATACAGTCATGTAACACAAAGAATGGGTAATATTGGTGCCCCTTCCAAGCTCCATTAACATCCCTTGTTACAGTGAAGAAGCCTCCAGCTTGAGACTCCCAGATGTACTGCTCATCATCATTGTGCTTTGTAGTCACAATCACCTTCGCAACAAGATAAGCCGAATAGAAACCGACACCAAACTGTCCAATCATGCTCACATAAGACACTCCGCGAATGCCTCCATAGACTCCTTGGTTCCAGACCTCGCAATTGTTCCTAAATTGTTCACCAAATCTACAAACACGTGAAACAAAAGCACATTAGCCTTCAACTAACACTAACTCAATCATTCTTATAACAGAGGCATATTATAGATTTCCACGAATATTAGTTGTTAGAATATCTCGGATTCCTACATGATTTTATATTCATCCCTTTCTCTTTATTATTACTTCTTACTTGAACATAAATATCTCCATTTTCATATCAATTGTCCTCCATTCTAACTGATCCAATTCATATCCTCAATAACACTAAGAAGTTGAAAATCACAAACTTCTGAAGAGTATAATATCAGTGTCAACTTGTCACCAATTTGCACCATTTACGCTCCAGTAGTCCTTTAAAATCACTCTCACATTATATACTCAGCTAAACAGTGACGAAAAACATTCACAGACTAAAACCGAAACGTCCTTTTAGCAGTTACTCAGTTAGTAAGGCATACCACAAACAATGCCTTATTTCCCATCACAAATCCTCTCGTGCCATCAATTGGATCCAGTAACTGCATTGTGTTCAACAGATCAGTAAAAACAAAGTATGATTATTACCACAAGCTAAGTTAAATCCTCCGGTTCAAGTTTTCAAGCAATGTAAAGCAAAATTGAAATTTCAAAACACACCCAATACGTCGCCGGTTCAGCTCCAAAAGTAAAGGGCTCCGGTCCACCTCTATCGATCGCCTCCAACACATCCTCCGTCGTCAACGCCAAGTCTCCGGCACCAGCCTTATCAACCACCACACTCACCACCGGCTCCACCAGATTCTTCGCCCGCACCGACACCGAGTCCTCCTCTGCCACCAACATAATCGACGGGAACCGCCGCCCTAGCTCTACTCGTTTTCCACCGATTTTCAAATCAAGGCCTCAAAATAGTAATTTCAAGAACTAATCAGCAAAAAACTAACCTAAGTGATGAGCGCCTGGATGCTGAAATCGGCGACAGTGACCGGAGTCTGGTCGACTGCAACGCCATCTGGACCTCAACGCAGAGCTTGGAGGCAGCTTCGCGGCGAAGGGAAGAGCGGAGCTGCATTTGAAATGGGAGAGGGGCATGGGAAGATGAGGTGGGGAGAATGAATCGGACGGTGGAGAATTGGCGTAGCTCTCCGGCCGACGAGGCGAGCCTTGACCTTGTCGTCGAGCGGGTAGGTCACTCTTGATTCTGTTTCTGATTGTAATGGCTATTGAACTCTCTGGAGAGAGAGAGAGAGAGAGAGAGAGAGAGAGAGAGAGAGAGAGAGAGAGAGAGAGAGAGAGAGAGAGAGAGAGAGAGAATAAAACTAAAAACAGCATTTTTTTTATAATTTAGTAAAATTGAAAAGAGGTTTTTGTGATAAAAAAAAAAGACTAAAAACATGTCCTTTTTTATGAAGTGAAAAACAGGGGGCTTTTTTTCTAATTTACAAAGTTAGATGGTCCCTTTCTCTAAAATGTGCTATATCTATTCCATGACCAACTATAAATTATTATTGTTCATTATTAGTTTTTATTTAAAATTTGTTTATCTATTTGGGAGTGAAAAAGAAAAAAACTAAAATCATGTTTTTTTTTTTTGTCAATAACTACAACAGTTGTACTTAAAAACTAGAATTTACAAGACGGTTTATGTGCTGACAACACTTTTAAAAGTTAATTTTTTTTTTTAGGGGAATGAATAAATTCATTGGCATAAGCCATATGACCAAGTTGTGTCTGGTCAAGCAGGAGCCGAAACTCCACTACAAACTAAAGAGATCTAAAGTAAAAACAATGAAAACGAAATAAAACGAAACTAAACTTCGACCGAATCAAAATACGTCCAAAACAAGCGAACAATAAACTACGAAAGCAAATAACCATCATGATAATAGAGAGGACTCCACCAAAACCTTTAGGCCTAAGACCACACGGTGTACCTTTCAGGTAGAGGTAAAGCAGCTCTCCCTACTCTCATGATGGGATCCTGGTGCAATGTTGCACCACCTCACGCCGCAACGGTCCCAACGCCAACCTTCGAGGCCGATCTCGAGTCTATTAGGCCCCTATTAGCTCCTCTGAAGGTATGCCCAGGCCCAGGCCTGAAAGCCCAGGTCCAAACCCGGCCCATAGTCACCAGTTTCCTCCTCTTCACAGCAGAGGAAGTCCTCGACGCCGGCATCAGAGCCCCGACATTCACCACCCCAACTCGAACTCGAGACCCTTCCTTGTCCAAGATCCTTTGCCGCCTCTTTCGAGCCACCGCACCCAACCAGCAAAGGCTGCTGCGTCGAGTCTCTGAGACTGGAGCCCCAGACGACAACGCCCCAGTTCTGGTCAAATCGTGACTTGTATGCACCAACTGCAATTCCAACCGGGAGATGAACCTCTTATCACGACCCAAACCGCAGCAAGACTTCTCCACTCTTGCCAAAGATTGGCTTCCCATCCCGATCGACATCAAAGCTAAATCATGCTCCACTCCTGACGCAGAGACCGAATCAGAAGAAAACGTCTTCAATACTGTCGGAGATCCACCGGGGGTCACCGCCATTCTGCACCAAAACCCTAGGGTTTTGGAATGCTCAACATTCTGCAAAATGAATGTTGAATACATGTATATGCGCATCTATATATTGATCAATCCAAGATGACAGGATTCCAAAGGCAAGCAATCCAAGAAGAATTGACGAACGAAACCCTAAAGCTAGGGTTCATGGCCACCAGAAGAAGAAAAAGATGTTGTGAATTAAGTGCTTATTCAAGGATCAGTCCTTTTAAAAGTTCTATTTACCAAACACGAAATGTCTTTATTCACAACTGATTATTGTCATAAGTAAGCTTCTATTTATACGGTTATACCTCCACAATGGCTATTTAGACCTCTCTAAATTTTTGAAATTTATTTTATCTTACTATGCCCTTTGATAAACTTAAAAAAATAAAAATAAAAACTGTCAAAATAAATAAATAAATACCTCTTCTTCTTCCTTGCATTGAGTTTACGAGTCTACCCTCACTATTTCTCTCTTTGTTTCTCAGCAGTACTATTCTCATTGTTCTTCTCTTGGTTCATGAGTTATTTTGTTCAACTTTTGATAGATATAGAGATTGCGAAGGGTTTTTATTTAGATTTAATTGGGTAGATATTCTTTTTCTCCCCGATCATACGAGTTGCGGACAAGGACAAAGCACAGTTGCAGAGATCTGTAAACCATTGCATGTAAACTATTGCTTGGTTTAATTCTATATATCAAATTGATGTTTGATTTGGTGTATGATTCAGTTTCAATTATCGATTTTTATAATATGTTCTAAATGATATATATACAATCTTAGTAACTGCAATACTTTCAAGAAACTAAATAAATTTCGACGAACTTATGGTTTCGGGTTGCGGTGGATTTCTCGATCTTGTGGCGGCTTGGATTGGATAGGGGTGCGGCGGCGTGTAGGTCGGCTCCATTCTGATGGTGGTTTAGGTGCCCAAATCAATCTGAGTTGGGCCTGGGTCTTGGTATCTCTCAGCTTGGGTGCCCTAAACATGTTTAGGTGGACCTAGAGTATTGATTCGGGTCGGATCTGGATCCGAATTTGGGATCCTGGTAGTTCTGGAAGGATCAGAGGTAGTAGGTGTTGCTGGTGAGCTTAGGATTCTCCCCTAAGTGTAGTAAGTCCATTTAGTTTTAGATTTCATAATAAATCGAGATAGGTCTTTGACGTCACTTCAGGACCTATTTTGGTAGCGTCGCTGGTTACTTGGTTACTTGGTTTTGAATTTATTTCCTAAGGTTGTATTGTTTTAGGTGAAGTTAGGTTTTTTGCTTAGATTTGTCTTTCATGGCTCACTTTTGACTTAGGCAAAGATGTCCTTGTGAGCCATGCTGGTAATGTGATCTTTTTTCTACATTAATAGATTATGACGACGCACCCAATTCAAAAAAAAAAAAAGTAGAAGCTCCCTTGTCATACTATAGTAGCAATAACCTTTTTTAAAAAATCGCACGTTGTGAGTTCGACCAACAGCACAACAGACAAGTTGTAGCATATAAGAGTTGTTTGTTTATTTGAAGAAGAAAAAATAATAATTTTGTCGTAATCTCTTTTAGTAAATAGGAGGTTCGAGTCTCAAGTTTTTGTGTTGATCGTAACATTTGTGTTGTTTCTCCAATAAAATACAAAAAATCGTAGAGTGAAGGATTTCATTGCTGCCAGTCGTTCCTTGCGTTTTTCTAGAATTATATTCAGCGGAAAACAGCGGTCGTATTCAATTGTTGGTCGGCAAAATTAGACTTGTTCTGGCGGCGATTAAAGTTCTGGTAATCTTGTATGTTTATATGATTTTGTTCTCAAGTTCTGTGAATCCAATTTGATCTGATTAACTGATGTACAAAGTTACTAATAGTTTCTAGCATAGAATTGGTGAGGCAGTAGAGAAACTGCAGGAGACTAGACTTTCGTGCCTAAGCCGGAATTAAACTCGATCGGAAGATGATTACTTTATTAACAGAGATTTAGAATCCGTGTCCAACTTGACGTTCTAATTAGTTGCTCCAGTCCAAGAAAAAAAAAATGAAATTTGAACCAGAGCAGTGTCTTATTAGCTTAGCATAATAACCTCCCTGCCATTCACGACTACATTCTGAAATTATGTCTGTGGTACCAACATCCCACAGCATCTACCGGCTCCTGCATTGCGATGCGGACTGGATACTGTGCAGCTCTGTTGATACCTCAGCAACCCAGACGTTTCCACCTAGTGATGAGGCGCTTATAATCCGATTTATGTTCTACAAGGAAACCATGCACACTTTCACACCAGATAGAGTTGTTCAAGATTATTGGATGATCCCCCAAAAGAAAAGAAAAGCCATTATGCTACTAGCATTGTGCAATCTCGTTCAGGGCGTACGCTTGTAGACTTTATCGGATCATATTTTCCTCCAGAAGGCAAAGAAGCTATACTGTCTAAAACTTTGGTGCGAATAATAGATATTGTTCAAAGTTCCATTCGATCAGAAAGTGTGGGTTTTGTCGATGTGCATCGACGTGAATCAGTTGAAATTAATGAAGTGACTAGAGCGTGTATGCAGAACTATTTTGAAGTTACGAGACATGGCACCTGTGATATTTGTTTGAACTATTTTGAAGAATCTGCATGAGCTGCACCAGGTGTTTATGAGATTGATCGTGATGATGGTATTCGATTACCTTGCTTGCATGTTTTTCATGCACATTGCCTTCATGAGTGGCTGGTGATCAATCTTAGGTACCCGTTTGCAGCCATACATTTTAAAAGTACCTTAAGTGGTATCGTGGTTTAATCCACCTTTACATGATGGAATTTGGATGGAGCACTCGAGCATTTGAGCTATGTTGATTTAGTGGTCGAGAAATTTATCTTTTAGCTGCACCCAGACATTGAATGGATTTTTATGAACTTGTTACATTTGTTATATATGGAGACTTTGAACTTGTAACAAGTCAGTGTATTTTACCACTTGCACCAAACATGCTGCTTATGAACTTGTTACATTTGTTATGGATGGCAGTATTGGCCAGTTCCGCTGCGTTTGAACAACCTCGAGCATATAAGCAAGTGCTGCAGTTGAAGCTGCTGGTGTTATCAAGATGCTTGGTCATGCAAGGAGGAGGTATTCTTAGTGATGTCAGCAAGAGTCTTGATAATCGATAAGGTATTTTTCTTGGCATGCAAACAAAGAAATCTGAACATACGTATACTCCAACATGTTTGTCAACGAAATAAAACAATGACTTTCTCTATAATGCAATAGTGCACTCACTGCACTGGTAGAACAAACTAACAAGTCTGATATCAAGAAACTCAATAGTAAGATGAAACTAGGCCTTTTTGATAGGAAGCTCTTCATTCCTAGTGTACTTGGTGCTATTTGTGGAATTTGCTTGATTCATTCAGGAATTTGAAGCTAGTATATATAGCAGTTTGCTACCAATTATTCTTAATTTCGACGTTAGGGAACGAGAGAATATCGATATACTAATTGCTACGCAATTCTGTACAACACTGCTTGAACGCAACACCATCTAGTTCCTAACCTTTATGGCAAACGCAAATGAATTGTGCCAAGAGAATTTATTCTTCTTTTTGTTGAATTGTGCCAAGAGAATTTATTCTTCTTTTTGTATAGCATAGTACTACTAATCAGCAAAATTGATGTAAAAGACTTCAACTATATGACATTCAGGGAGTACAGTTGAATACATTTTCATCTCAGCCCAAACGGGTCAATTAGACTTTTATTGGCTCTTTTCAAAATTATAGATCATGTAACATACATGATCCTTTCTTCCTATAAAGAATTTAACAACCTTGATCGAAGTACAGAAGAATAATGATATGACAAATACACTTGACTCCGGCGAGACCATAATGCTTTTGACGAAGCATATAGCCACACACTATTCAGTGGCATTGGGTCCCTTGTAGTTGTTTACTAACTGCGCCTGCACATCATGGGATACGGGAAAGTGCTCTTTGTACTCCATTGTGAATTCACCTTTTCCCTGCAACCAATGATCGAAGAAGAATCGTAAAGAGAACTTAAAGACAGGCAAATGAAACTTAAAAGGCAGGCTCATTACCTGTGTCATTGATCGAAGAGACGTCGAATAGCCAAACATATTGTTCAGAGGGACCTAAGAGAGTCGATCATAATAGTTTCATTTCAAGGACTTGTCATAAAAACAAATAAAATAAAAAACGACATCTTTTTACAAAATAAAGTTGGTTACTGCAAAAACAGTTCTAAATAGTGTTTGTTTGAATGCAAATTCAGTTTGTATTTTAGCAAACTGAAGGTATATTTTACAAAATCATTTTAGAATTACAAATACAATAGTACTCTTAATCATTTGTTACCTAAGCAAGAATCTATATGAAGTGGAATTACATGAAAGAAGAAATACTCACTTGGGCCGTAATAACAGAGTCATCCCCCTCCTGGTCATTTCCAATAATGACACCTTTCCTCCTATCAAATGAGAACACTGGTATTTTCAGTAAAATTGTTGGTAATAAAACCTTGTACTTCAATCAGGAAAAACACTATGCCAAAAACCAGTGGAAACCACTCACTTGTTAATATCACCGGCAACAGTACCCTGAAATTCTGTAGGTACTTTCAACTCCACCAACATAACAGGCTCCAGTATAACCGGCTTTGCCACTGCATAGCACTGTTTAAAAATTGTAGAAGATAATTCTCATATATATCAAGAAGGAAAAAGAAAATTCCAGGAGATGGTTATAAACTTATAATCAAGTTACAGGTGTTCACTCCAAAACAGGATACAGACTGACCTTTCTGAAGGCATATATTGCAGCTAATTTAAAGGCAAGTTCACTAGAATCTACAGCATGGGAAGCACCATCAGTTAAAACAATGCGAACATTTTCCACTGGATGGCCAATTAATGAGCCCCTGCACAATAATAGCACTACCATCAAACTCAATAGAAAGAGGAACCATATTATGACAACATTACAGTTGATATCAACTTTAGTATAAGAAAACTAACTATACTAAAGGTTATATTTTCCATGTTTCAGAAACTTCAAAAATAGGACACTGGAACTCACGAATTGGCTGCTTCTTTGAAACCCTTCTCAATGGCTGGGATAAAATTTGATGGTATAGCTTGTCCCACAATACTGTTTTCAAATTCAAACTTTGTCGTTGATCCTGCAGGCAGTGGTTCGATAAATCTGCAATATACAAATAGAAAATAAATTACAGAGAAGAGAGCACCAAATTGCATTCAGAAAACCTAGAGGTTTGCCGAGTAACCTAAGTAATTGTAAAGGGTCATGTATGGTAAGTGTTGCACTAACGCAAGTAGGGTACCGACAAACACAAGCAAATATGAGCATCATGCATATTATCTGCACTTACCCAGTTACTCGCCCATATTGACCCTGCCCTCCAGATTGCTTTTTATGTAAATAATCAAATTCAGCACGTTGGGTAACAGTCTCTCTGAAGTTTACGCGAGGCTTTCCAACAGTTGCATCAACCTGTTACACCAAAATGTGATATTAAAGTAAAATAGTAATCCCATATATTCTACATTCCTGATATATTCATCATCACACCTTGTATTCTCTACGTATGCGTTCAACATAAACTTCCAAATGTAGTTCTCCCATTCCCGATATGATTGTCTGGTCAAGGAAAAAACAATGTTCAGGTAAGATAAATATTGCTCAACATGTAGAAACTATACCCAGGAGATGAATTTGTTAATCAGACCTGTCCACTCTCAGGGTCCAAGCCAACACGGAAGGTAGGATCTTCTTTCTGAAAACGATTCAAAGCCTTCGAAAACTACATATAGAAAAGATAGCATTCAATACCAAAGAAAACTACAGCACATTTGCAAAATCAAATAAAATGCAGCCTGCCTACTTGTCCTCCTGAATCTTTTGAAACTGGCTGAACTGCTAATGACATCACCGGCTCAGGGACGTTCATAGAAGTCATGGTATATTTAACTGAACCATCAGTAAATGTATCTCCTGAAGAAAGCACAAAACTCATCAGGTTATCTATGTATCTATCTCTCTGCCCACTCAGGCTTCACCAAATTATAAATTCCAGAAGTATACTTTATTCTAGAAAACAAAATTTGATAATAAATAATTAGTTATTTTAGTGAAACAAAAAACATGTAAATTAAGCACTTGGATGATAATTGAATAGCCTTCATCAATCCCGTGTAACACACGGGTATGAGGGTAGTAAGGAATGATCCTCACTGGTTGTCATGAACAAATTTAAGAAAGCAATGATTAACTTGACAGTGGAAATCAATATATATTCTCTCTGTGACTGTCTAACATACATCTTTTAAAATATATCTCGCTCTTGCAGATACATCAACAACATCAAAACTTCTTGTCTTATTCATATGGGTATGGAAACTAGCTAAACATAAATTGGTAATACATGTCTACATCTAGGCTTGGTCTATGAATGTGTGCACAAGCAGAATACAACAAAACATAGGAGCCAAACCTGATGCACAATCCACACCAAATACAGCAACTATTTGACCAGCATGCGCCTCTTGAATATCCTGTGGTGAATTTCCAGACAAAATAGAAAAGTAAAGTATCAGTAAACAGTCTTTATCTGCTAAAGAGTAAATCTTTTGCATACATCATATTGGACCTAACAAACACCAATATACACATCCACAACCAGAGACAGCATCTACCAACAGAAAATTTTAGAAATAATTTATTGCAGTGAATATTTTCACAAGTTGATCGATCCACCACCAATGTTATTAGGCAACAAACTAACCTCCATCTCATCAGAATGCATCCGGACCAAGCGAGGAACCTATTCCAAGACAATAGAAGATCCAGTAAGAGTACATAACAATATTATCAAACCTCACCGTTGCTATGAAACAGGACATTCTAGACATCAATCAGATCATTACACATAATTATAAGCCACTGTTTGCTTGATAAAGATAATTAAATTAAATTTCAGATTACTAGATGGAAGGACTGGTAACAAAAAAATATATATTGAAGCAAAAGTCTTGTAACAATAAATACTCTACTTGAACTGAAATTTGGAGCTGAAACATAAAGTTCGTCCTTATACTGTACATACCTTAATCTTCTTGCCAGTGTTAATGTTAAAAATGAAATCACCCTTCCGTATAACACCTTCATAGATTCTTCATCAACAAACAAAATCTTAGCAGAGCTACTATAACATAATATATTAACGCACTCAGATAAGCTACAGTAAGTTAAAATGAAAACATAAAGAGTCCATGGCATACCTTAGAAAGGTTAACTGACCAAAACGCCCTTCCTCCAATTTAAAGGCCAATGCTACAAGAGGTCCATCTGGAGTTCCACCTAATATAACCTGTAATATTACTGAATCTTGTAATTGTCCATATGGATTTGGAGAATGAAACGAAGAATATAGGATAAATATCCTCGGGTGAATACCTTCTCTTCATCCTTAGTCTGGTCAAGAGCATAGTTGCTGACTTCAGTTGGACAAGGAAGATAACCAAGTACACCATTCAAAAGTGGTTGTACACCCTGTACTCCATAAATTGGAGGAAATCAAGAAATAATTGACATCAGAGAGTTGAACAAGCAAGTAGCATATGCAAAAACCATCTTTTCTATAAAGAGGACAATTACTTTGTATAACTGGAACTATAAGAATTGCTCAAATAGTATATCTGAAAGACAGAAGACAATAAGTTAAAGGAAACCACAGCTATGTTTACAGCATGAACAAATTTTGACACTACAATAATATGGAAGTGCACAAAGACATCAGCAGAGCCAAAGGAAGCCAGCAAGGTCCCTAAAATTAGTTAACTGATTACCTAATAATCAAAACAGAGAGCAAATATCTTTGCAAGTACATAGTCTAAACTACATGCGAGTTAAATATGTCTATTCCAAATGTGGAGTTAATCATTTGCATGTGCACGAAACATTACAGGTGGCAATCATAAACATTTGGACCTTCTAATAAACGACCTTAATTTTCAGTTAATAATAAGCAATGTTACTTGAAATTTAATGCATCAGCATGAAAGAAGTTAGAAGGTTGATGACCCAGGTAACATACAGCCAATTATATACCTTTCATCCAAATGAACAAAGATAAATAAATAATAATAATACCTTGTTTTTAAATGCACTACCCATGAACACAGGTATAAATTTCCTTGCAATGGTAGCCCTTCGCACAGCTTCCTACTCAAAGAAAAGGGGAAGATAAGGAAGAGAAGGATTAATATAAATGCTCAAATTAGTGAACAATGCTGATATTCAGAAAAGCAATAACTTTGTGACTTTTCAGTTTATATCTAACCACAATGAATTAAAATGGGAAAAAAATCAAATTTTTAGCTCAAATCACATACAAAAAGCAAGACAAAAGGATGGAGTCTAATGTACCTCCAGATCAGAAGATGTAATGGGCACATCTTCAAGAAATGCTTCAGCAAGTTGGTCATCAACTTCGGAAACAATTTCAATAAGCTCACGCCTTTTTTCTGCAACTAACGCCTCCATATCAGATGGAATATCTTCAATGACAATTTCCTGACTAAAATATGCAAGAATAAAGTACATAAATATAATGCTTATTGTAAAGGAAACTTAAAAATTCAATGGTGCCAAAAACATACCCACTAGAACCATGAAAATACATGGCTTTTAACTGCACGAGATCAATAAGACCCTTAAAATCCTCTTCCAACCCAATAGGAAGTTGCAATGCAGCAGCATGATGCCTGAGCTTAGACCTCATCTGCAGGAAAATCAAATAAACTGTCACAGAACTATTAAGGGTTCAAACAATCAGTATCCCCTCAAAAAATGAAGTATCATTTAACCAAATAAGGCACTCTAGCTTCCACAATTGGGGAAAAAAATACTTTCTATTTGGATCATGTTGAAGTAAGAAATTTTCATGCTTCATCATATCAGGTTTTGCAGTTATTCAAATCACGCACAAGGTATTTGAAAATATGCCAAGATCAAATTGAACATAATGTACCTGATTCAAAACTTTCCATGGATCAGCTCCCATTCGATCAAGTTTGTTAATAAATGCTATTCTTGGAACCTCGTATCTCTTCATCTGACGATCAACAGTGATTGACTGACTCTGTACACCACCAACACTACAAAGGACAAGGATGGCTCCATCAAGAACACGCAAAGCTCTCTCAACCTCAATGGTGAAATCAACGTGACCAGGGGTGTCAATTATGTTGATCTGCAATAGAAAACTTCCAATTGTATAAGAGACATCTAGTGATATAAAAGGACTGCAACAGCAGTTTTTCCTTTTCATTCTGGAACCCAACACCTTTAAACAGCACCTTAAGTTTAATTTATCAGTGTAAAGCGCAAATACAGGGCGAAAAGTAAACACTCCAACATCACTTTATCTTTCAGGAAGCAAAAAAGCTTCCTACAGAGAAGGCAGCGATGGAGAGCATGCAAGAGAAGGACAATGTACTTAGGTAACCCCCAACATATCTCTTTTATTTTAAACAGTAGACACTAAACCAACTATCTCTCAATAACACTTCATTAATTTTACTACAGTTTTGTTTTCTTTCAGATTAATGTAACATAACAATCTCACAAGCTCTTCCCTCCTTACAATTAGCAATAAGACAAAATCCAGGTTCATTTCCATAAGTTTTTCTAATATTAAGAAAACCCTCTTAAAAACATTCCGATAATAGCTAACTTTTTCAGTCCATCATTTCGCATATCCTAAGCTGAAAACCCCACCTCATTTATTTCTGTGTTTCGCTTTCTTCACTATTCATTTTGACTCTACCTAGTGAGTCTAGAACAAATGATGATCTAGCTTCCAATAAGTACAAACTTATCAAAGTGATCACACACTCAATTTTCAACTAAGTTCAAAACTTTAACAAATTAATCAACGGAGCTAGAAATTTGACTGATCAACTCATCATTTTGAACAAGTTCACAACTCAAACATTTACTATGAAATTACAATTAAATGTTTGAAATTACGATTATACCTGATAACCATTCCAAGTGCAGTAAGTGGCAGCGGACTGGATGGTAATTCCCTTCTCCCTCTCCAAATCCATGGAGTCCATTTTGGCGCCGACGCCGTCGCGGCCACGGACCTCGTGAATCTCGTGGATCTTTCCAGTGTAGTATAGGATCCTCTCGGTCAGAGTAGTCTTGCCGGAGTCAATATGCGCCGAGATTCCGATGTTGCGGAGCCTCGCCATCACCTCCGTCCACCATACGTCCTTGTCGTCCTTCGCACGTGCGAGGTTGTTGCCGGCGGAGAGGTGGCGGAGGTGGAGCGAGCCGAGGAGGAGCGGGGAGGAAGGGGACGGCGTCGTTTTGGAGGCGCGGAGGGAGTAGAGGAGGCGCTGGGCGGAGAAGCGGGGGAAGCGCGGCATGGTGGTGGTGGTTGTGGAGTTAGGGTTTGGGGGTGGTCAGGTTTAAACCCTGAACCCTTTTTGGTCACGCAACAACACAGAACAGAGCACTCTCTTTTCTGTGTTGATTGGTTTTGGGAGTCATAGCATACTAATGAGTATCTGGTGGAGACTGGTACAGAGAAAAATGGGTCGGGTGCCTGGACCGGGTTTGGGATAGATTTTCCGGGTCGGGTTATTGAGAAATGGGTCATTTTCGTCTAAATAAACAAATGATTTGTCGTAATTAGTGATTTATGTTATAATCACTAGACTCCGCCTAGATTAGAGCCGCTGCCCGCCTAGTTCTTTCTAAAACCGGTTCAGACATGTCTAGACTCTGCTTAGATTTCGCCTATATCCCGCATAAACCAGCCTACACTCATCAAAATCGCCTAGGCAGCCGCTAGTCCTCAAAAAGCCTCAATTAGTCATTCCTCTACAAGCTCTTCCGTCGCGTGGGTTAGGCGGACGAGTTTTAGAATATTGGTAAATATTACTTTTAAAACTAATGAAGGTATATTGGTCTCCATGAGTTGATGGAGATCAAAGGCTAAATATGGAGTTTTGGAAGGAAGTTTTGGAGCTATTAAACCAGGATTATTTCAGAAAAGAAGATAGTGAAAAGAAAGGATACTTTCCTTGTTGGCCTAAGAAAGTCATGAAGTCGAGTTGGAAACCTGACACCCTAAACAAAGGTTCGGCCGTTTGTGGTCAAATGATATTTATGGTTCATCTCCTTTGATTGTTGTGATTGAATATAATTCATTCAATGGAGATATGAGTGGCCTTAACCTAGTTTGGTAGGAAATATATTGTCAAGGCATATGACATATTTTATATTCAAATTGAATTAAAATATGGAGTATACCTTTTATATATGTGGTGTAAAAGGTAGTTGGGATATTTGATTGATTGTGTAATCAAATGTAAAAAGATGTAACCTGTTCAAGGAAGGTTAATTCCGTAACTTTCGTGGTGTGTCTTGTCCTAATAAGGCTAGTAGTCTAGATTCTGTATTAGATAGGGAATCCCTGATCACCAGGGATACTTTATGTAATGCCTATATAAAGATCTCCTTATCAATCAATAAAGACAGAGAGTTTACTATCATCTATTTCTCCTAGAACACGTTATCAGCACGTTGCTCTAGCCTCCCGTCTAATAGCCCTAAAGCCCTAAAACCCTAATTCCGAAAAATATTTTTTTTCCGAAATCCTAAACCTTCACACGCCGCTCCTCCTCTGCCTCTCGGCAGACCGGCCCGCCTGCAATCCTACACGCTCGCCAGCAACCTTCTCTTGCGTGCTATCCCTTGCACGTATCCCCCAGAAGATCAAGATTGCTCGCAAGCCAAGCAAGCGGCTTTTGAAGCCTTATTCGTTGCTGAGAATAAATCAAGAAGAATCGAAGAAAACAAGCTTCCCCAAAAGTCAAGTTTCATTTGATTAAGCTTCACTTGAAGAGGTAAATATTTTATAAACGTTCCCGCTTCTGAATTTTCAATAGTTGGGTTTTGTTTTTCTTCCGGGACCTTTCCGTGTCCCTGCTACCTCATCCCGATTCTATCGCTTCTCGGGACGGCATACGGGGATTTAGTCACCCCGGTGCCAACGTTTATTGGGGTAACTGTGATGTTACCGGCCACCGTTATGCTTGTGACTGTGATGTCACTGTGAACCATAACGTATTCTTTTTTTTTTAAAAGAAAACAAAGGGAAGATATCGATTGTGACTTGAAGTCACGTTAAGCATCGATTTATGTGACCATGATATATCTTGGCACTGTTCTAAAAGAACAATCAAACTTGATTAGTATTCAAATATACTAACGTCTCCCTGTTTGTGTTCTGTAGATGGCTGACACTCAGCGTCCAGAATTTGACATCTTGGATGTCCAAGGCAAGGAATACAAGAGGTGGATCTCAGATGTAGAGAACACCTTCATTGGTAAAAGATTTACCGCCACCATCAACCCTCCTGAGGATGAAAGCTTACAAGCTTCTCCTGAACAGAAAGGACAAGCCATGATGTTTTTCAGGCGCCATATCCATCCAACGCTCAAGAAGCAATACCTAAGGAAAACCGATCCCAAAGAGCTATGGGATATCCTCAAGGACCGCTTCGACAATGTGCATGACGCACAACTCCCAGACCTCATGTCCGATTGGGAGCAAATCCGCTTATTGGATTTTGATTCCGTCCAGGAATATCATCAGACTATGCTAAACTTGCAATCTGATTTGAGCTTTTGTGGGGTCGAAAAGACCGATGACGATATGATGGAGAAGACTTTCACGACGTTCCCAGAATCTGCGTCCATGTTGTCGCATCAGTACCGCGATCTCCGTGAGAAAGGCACTATCAAAACCTTCAGTGATTTGATGAATGTGCTTCAAAGAAAGGAGAGGTACCATGAGTTGATTCTTACCACTAATAAGAGGCCTCGAGGACCGAAATTCATTGCGGAATCTCATCAAGCCCGTGGTAAAGCTTCTAAGCAAAAACAGCAATCTCATGAACGTCAAGCACCACCACCACGTACGCCAAGAGCAACACGTGGCGGACGAGGAGGGAGAAGAGGCGCCGGCCGTGGCCGACAGCTTTCTTGGACAAGAGATGGTGGCGGCGCCGCCGCTCCCAGAGGGAGGAACAGTTTTGGTTCCGGCCCCAGGCGTGGTGGCCATACGCCGAACAATGCTTCGGCTCCTTGCTTCAAATGTGGCTCTAAGAATCATCTTCAACGCAATTGCACAACAAGTAGAGAGATTCAAGCCGCTTACAAGAAACACAAACAATACATAGAACAAGAAACAAACTATTTAGGAGACTTTGAGGAAGAAGAATACGATGAGGAAGATACAAACTTCACCATCGATGACTTCCAACCTACCAAGAAACGTAGGACTCAGGAGTATGATACTCTGGATTATGAATAAGTATTTGACTTAGGTCATGAGATACATGTTCAAGTTTGATTTTGATTGTTATTTTGACATAATATAGTCAATAAATCACGACTTTGTTCGATAAGTCGTTCTATTTAGAACAACCTTGATGTACTTTTGAGTTGTCATCAATAAAAATTCTCTTATTCCATGAATGATCTGAGATTTTTACATCCCTATGAAAGCATAAATGGTTCAATGCGTCCAATTCTCAATGGCATAATTATTTTGAGTTCACCACAATTCTGGTGATGTTAACTCAAATCCGAAATAAAATCACAAAGACAAATGAGAGACTCGCGAGAAATCGTGTTGCACATTAGGCCAGCCATTCGCCAACAAGGCTGTGATTCGCCAAGCCTCGCTCGCCATGGCTACTGGCCAACTTGGCTGCGATCCGCCAAGCCTCGCTCGCCATGGCTACTGGCCAACTTGGCTGTGATTCGCCAGGCCCCGCTCGCCATGGCTACTGGCCAACTTGGCTGCGATCCGCCAGGCCTCGCTCGCCATGGCTACTCGCCAACTTGGCTGCGATCCGCCAAGCCTCGCTCGCCATGGCCACTCAGCCGCTTGGCCGAGACTCGCCAAGCCTCGCTCGCCAATGCCACTCAGCGCTTGGTCGCGACTCGCTAGGCCTCACTCGCCATGGCCACTCGCCAACTTGGCTCAACACCGAATCCAGTTTTTGTAACCAAAATCGATAGCCTATCGAACAAATGCAACTTTTGCATCAATGGCTCGGCAACGACGTGTCTTCGGACTCGCCATGCTTCGGATTTAGCTCAACCGTCGCATCGTATTGCCTCAATGCCAGACCGACCCTCACCGCTCGCCTTGCTTCGGCTCGGCCTTGGCTCGGCCACGCCACCTACGACGGTGTCCTGTCTCAATCTCTGACCTAGGCTATGTTAACTCTCAATGTTGGTATTCGGTGATTAAAATATGGCTGATTTCTTTCTCTCAAGTTATGTCGATGCCATGGCTATGTTATTGGCCTTAATGCACTTCATTTTGTGATGATATATTGCTTCAGTACACTTACTTTAAAGTGTTCGCCAAAGTCTAAAGTAGACTATTAATTCAATTTACATTGTTTTTGTAGATGTATCAAGGTGAGATTGAGTGTTTGTTGGATTGTGCAACAACTCACACGATTCTGAGGAATCGACAATTGTTTTCGGATTTTTCGCCAAGAGAATCATCATTATCTACGATGACAGGAACTGGACCCGTAATTAAGGGTCGTGGCACTGCTCAATTCTTATTGCCAAATGACACTGAAATTCGGGTAGAGGACGCCCTATATGCGCCTAAGGCGCCAAGAACCTTGCTAGCTTTCAAGGATGTGCGTAACAACGACTATCACCTCAACACTTATGTTGAAAATGGAACTGAATATCTGTTGATCACCTCCATTAAGAATTTGCGTACTCGCATTGTGGAGAAGTGTAAGCGTGTTCGAAATGGCATGTATTTCACAACCATTCGAGCCAACGAATCTCATGTTGTTATATTATGTGATTCTGATGCTTATAAGCTTTGGCATGATAGACTCGGTCATCCGGGTCGTGATCTGATGATCCGTATTTTGAAATGCTCCCACGGTCATCCGTTTTTCAGATCACAAAAGCACAGAGGGCGCCTCGGCCTCGGTTCGGCCGCCATGCCGTCGATAGCCGCCTCTCGGCTCCAAGGAGAGGTTCGGCCTCCTCCTGCCTCTCATGCTTCTGTAGCGATGTCTAATGCTCATCGTTCGTTTTGCAAAGTTTGCTCACTAGCAAAACATCAAGCAAGACCATCTTTTGCTCTTGATAACAAACAGAATATCCCGTTCCTACAACGAATACAAGGTGATATTTGTGGACCTATAACACCAGAATGCGGACCATTTAGATATTTCATGGTTCTGGTTGATGCGTCAACGCGTTGGTCACACGTAGCATTATTGTCCACGAGGAATGCTGCATTTGCTAAACTCCTAGCTCAGATCATTAAGCTTCGGACTCACCACCCGGACAATCCGATTAAGTCAATCAGACTGGATAATGCTGGAGAGTTTACCTCAAAGTGTTTTGATGACTATTGCATGTCAGTTGGGATTGAAGTTGAACATCTCGTGCCCCACGTTCATTCTCAGAATAGTCTTGCAGAAGCAGCCATTAAGAGACTACAGCTTGTAGCTAGGTCTCTTGTCATGGCCACAAACTTGCCTGTTTCGGCATGGGGATATGCAATATTACATGCAGCTATGCTTATTCGTCTACGACCCACAGATAGCCAACCATTTAGTGCGTACCAGTTGGTAACTGGTTACGAGCCTGATATTTCACATCTGCGTACTTTTGGTTGTGCTGTATATGTGTCTATCACGCCTCCACTGCGTACCAAGATGGGTCCACAACGACGATTAGCTATCTATGTTGGATATGAAGCACAAACTATTGTCCGCTACATAGAGCCTATGACAGGTGATCTGTTTACTGCAAGATTTGCAGATTGTCACTTTAATGAGACATCCTTCCCGCCGTTAGGGGGAGATGGGGCCGCATCCGTCCCTAGTGAACGTCAGGAATTGACGTGGTTCTCTCCCACTATGTCTCATTATGATCCTCGTACGTCTCAGTGTGAGACCGAAATACAACGCATATTGGAACTACAAAAGGTGGCGGATTCGATGCCCGACTCCTTTACTGATATTGTGAAAGTGACAAGATCAACCATACCTGCTGCGAATGTACCTGCAAGGCTCAACATTCCTCGCCATGCGCCAACACGCGCCGCCAGTCTCGGACCCGCAGCCCTAGGTGCCATCGGCAGCCTAGGCTCAGCACCTCCAAGTGGAGGGCCGGCGTCGACTTCGGATCCTCCTAGAAAGAGGGGGAGACCAATCGGTTCCAAGGACAATGTACCTAGAAAGAGGGCATGTGTCCAGGCACAAAGCGATCTGTTCATCATCGATACTGTGACGCCGTCACACGAGATTGTCTCCGACTATACCTATGTCCAAGAATCAACTCTGAATCATCTGGGGGACGCCTCAGACTCACCGTTGATGTTGGAGAACAAGGAAATCTCACTAAACTACTTATGCATGCACAATCTTATGGAAAGGAATTCCATGTATATCGATGATGCATTCGCCTACGCCGTTGCTCAAGAAGTCATTGACGACGACAATATGGAACCCCGCACTGTTGATGAGTGTCAACGTAGGGCGGATTGGCCGAAGTGGGAAGAAGCAATCCAGGCTGAACTAGACTCTCTAAAGAAAAGGCAAGTATTCGGACCGGTTGTGCCTACACCGCCGAACATGAAGCCTGTTGGACATAAATGGGTCTTTGTCAGAAAGCGCAATGAGAATGGTGAAGTCCAGCGATATAAAGCTCGACTCGTGGCGCAAGGTTTTTCTCAACGCCCTGGAATTGATTATGAGAAGACGTATTCTCCTGTCATGGATAATATTACCTTCCGATACTTAATCAGTTTGGTAGTCTCAGAGAGACTCAATATGCAGCTTATGGATGTTGTAACAGCGTATCTTTATGGGGATCTAGATACGGAGATGTACATGAAAGTGCCAGAAGGACTTTCGTTACCCAAGTCAAGTGAGCAAAAACCACGAAGTTCATTTGCTATCAGCTTGAGACGATCTCTATATGGACTCCGACAATCTGGTAGGATGTGGTACACACGGTTAAGTGATTACTTGATTGGGAAAGGATACAAGAATGATGAGTTGTGCCATTGTGTGTTCATAAAGAGAACAAGTTCAGGATTTGCCATTATAGCCGTCTATGTTGATGATATGAACATCATTGGAACTCTGCATGAGATCAATGAGACCGCAAGCTACTTGAAATCCGAATTCGAGATGAAAGATCTGGGAAGGACTTGGTTTTGCCTAGGCTTAGAACTAGAGCACCGAAGTGGTGGAATCTTTATACACCAATCTGCATATGTCCGAAAGATGCTCAGGCGATTTAACATGAACAAAGTTATGCATCCTACAGGCACTCCCATGGTCGTTAGAAGTCTGGATATCAACAAAGGTCCCTTTCGTCCGAAAGAAGATGACGAAGAGGTCTTGGGAGCTGAATATCCACATCTTAGTGCAATTGGAGCTTTGTTATACCTAGCTCAGTGTACTA
The DNA here is from genome assembly GCA_963682095.1 of Potentilla sterilis. Classification (NCBI taxonomy): domain Eukaryota; kingdom Viridiplantae; phylum Streptophyta; class Magnoliopsida; order Rosales; family Rosaceae; genus Potentilla; species Potentilla sterilis. Next base: position 33,044,942 of record OY821766.1, on the reverse strand, counting down.
GACCAGACATTGCTTTCTCAGTGAACTTGTTAGCTAGATTTAGCTCTGCGCCAACACAACGTCATTGGGTTGGAATCAAGAACATCTTTCGATACCTTAAAGGAACCCTTGACATGGGCTTGTACTATCGATACACTCATCAGGATTCGACACCTAGTCGATCTCTTGCATCCAACAGCACGAACCGTGGCTCGGATCGCCATCCTGCAGTCATATCCGCCAAGACTGGCTTTGGCTCAGCCATCCGCCATCCTGCAGTCATATCCGCCAAGACTGGTTTTGGCTCGGCCATCCGCCACCCTGCTGCCATATCCGCCAACATATCCGGACCCGAGGATGCTAAGTCGTGGTCCCGATACGGCTTTGGCGATACCCCCTCCTACTCAGATACACCAAATGATGTGATGGTAGGATTTGCTGATGCTGGATATTTGTCAAATCCACACAAAGGACGTTCCCAAACCGGTTATGTTTTTACCATTGGGAATATGGCGATAACTTGGAGATTAACCAAGCAAACCCTTGTTGCTACCTCCTCGAACCATGCTGAGATTATTGCACTACATGAAGCAGTCAAAGAATGTGTTTGGCTTCGCTCAGTTATATCTCACATTCGAGAGTCTAGTGGACTTGAGTCTACTACGATGGGACCAACTTGCATATTTGAAGATAATGCAGCATGCATTGAGCAGATGAAGTTGGGATACATCAAGGGTGACAATACTAAACACATTTCGCCTAAGTTCTTCTACAATCAGCAGCAGCAAGAGACTTTGAATATCCAAGTGAAGCAAGTCAGCTCAGAAGATAATGCAGCTGATCTGTTCACTAAGTCTCTACCCAAATCTACATTTGTGAAGCATGTAAAGCGTATTGGTATGTGTCGCTTATCCGAACTCAAAGACTGATTGACTATCAGGGGGAGTTCTCGTCTAGACTTCAGGGGGAGTCTAGTTATGCATGTCTCACATACTTGTAGTTGGTGCGTTGTACTCTTTTCCCTTAGACCATGCTTTTATTTTTGCCCAAGAGGTTTTTGTTTGCTGGCAAAGGTTTTAACGAGGCAACAGTTCATGCACCATTAAGGATGCGACACAAGAGGGAGTGTTCAAGGAAGGTTAATTCCGTAACTTCCGTGGTGTGTCTTGTCCTAATAAGGCTAGTAGTCTAGATTCTTTATTATATAGGGAATCCATGATCACCAGGGATACTTGATGTAATGCCTATATAAAGGCCTCCTTATCAATCAATAAAGACAGAGAGTTTACTATCATCTATTTCTCCTAGAACATAACCCTATTTATAAAGGGAGGATCAGCAAAGGTGAGTAGTGCGGATCATTGTGAGCATTCGAACCAAAAAGAAAAGAAGAACAAAAGAAGAAGAAGGAACGTAAGACCTTCGTGGCATTTCTTAAGTGTAAGACCTTCGTGGCAACCAAGACCTTCGTGGCATCGAACACTTGCGTGTTTAGTCAAGTGTGAAGTAATTTATTTTTTAGAATAAGTTTATCATTGATTGTAAACTTTTATATAATAGTAAAATAAGTTTCTTCGTTAAATTTCCGCTGCATTCACTTTATTTGTTCCATCTAGTATTTTTCAATTAGCATCAGAGCGGGTTCTGGATTTATCCAGTAGATCGTGGAAAAGATGGAACGACATGGAATGAATCAACCTCCTCTACTCAAAGGAATGGATTTTTCTCAATGGAAAATTCAAATGAGATCATTTCTTTATGGAATGGATTATTTTACATGGAAGAGTGTTGAACGTGGATGGAGCTCACCTCAAAAATCACAAGACGAAAAAGCTCATGAGGGTTCCTCAAACATCAAAGACGAGGATGACTGGAATGAAAAAGACATCAAGTGAAGTGAAACAAATTATAAAGCACTAATAACACTGTATGCTGCCCTTAGCAGAGATGAAAAGAAGAATGTTCAAAACTGCACTACTGCTAAACAGGCTTGGGATAAATTATGTGTTTTGTATGAAGGTAATGATGTAGTAAAAGAGCAAAGACTACAACAATATTATTCTGAAATTAATGCTTTAAAAATGAAAGATGATGAAATAATTGATGAATTTTATATACGCTTTACTGATCTTACAAGTTTGTGTGAAAGTCTTGGACGACCATTAAAAGAGTCTGATATGGTGAGAAAAATCTTGAGATCTCTCACAAAGAAGTACAGGATCAAAAAGACAACCATCCAAGAGCAGTACAACCTAAATGAGTATTCTATAGACTTGCTCATTGGAAATTTGAAGGCATGGGAAAATGAACTTGAAGAAGATGAAAAACCAAAAGGTACGAGCTCTAAAAGTATTGCTTTAAATGTTTCTAATAATTCTAAAAAATCTGAAAATAATGATATATCGTTGTTAACAAAAGAATTCAAACGATTTTTAAATCAAAGAAACTCTAGTGAAAGAAATTCAAAAAGAGAGTTTAAAAATAAACGTTCTGAAAATCGAAATTGAATTCTTTATCAAAAGAAATTTGAGAATGGAAGTCATAGCTATGACGTACAAAAAGTAAAATGTTATGAATGTGGTGGACACGGTCACATTTCTACTAACTGTGCAAATAAAAAGTCTGGTTCAGGTAAAAAGGCATACAAGGCCACATGGAGTGATGAACAAGACTCTGATCAAATAACAAGGAACAAGAATTTTGCACTTGTTTTTTCTTTCTCTCTTAATTTTTCAGATTCTGATGAAGAAGACGAAGAAGTTGTCCATGGTGATGAAGAGTTAATTGAATATCAATTGAAGATACTTGATGCTGCAAAATTAGTTAAGGAGAAAAACGAGGAATTGATTTCTCAAGTTGATCATCTTCAGAATGAGAATCGCATGCTCAAAAGAGACATCAAAGAAGGAAATAACGACTCAAGTGACGGCCGGATGTCCAAAATAATTAAAGAGCTTCAAGAAAAGGTAATTGAAAAGGATGAATATATTAACCTATTAAATGCTAAAATTGATGAACTACAGGTATCTCTGGAGAAAACTGAAGATAAGTTTAGAATGTTCCAAATGAGCTCAAAATCTTTGTCAGACATTCTGAGCTCAGGAAAAGCCTATAACGATAGGACTGGTCTCGGGTATGGTGCTAAATCTCAAAGTACGATTCATACTGAGTCTGAGGATGAGCATGATGAACTCGAATGCAACATGACAAAAGAAATTAAGGTCAAAGAAGGTAAGGTTTCTGGTTTTAGGTCTTCCTTAGACTCAAAAATTGATATCATAAATTCTAAAGTTGAAAATACTTTTAATGATATTAACTCAAAACTTGATCAACATAGCTCTGTATTGCGTGATATTTCTCATTTTGTTGGTCTAACCAATTCTTTTACAGAAACAAAGAAACCTGCCTCAGGTAAGATGGCTTGGAAGAAAAAGAATATTTCTGAATCTTCAAACTTATTTTGCAATTTGTCCATTATTAAAATTGACTATGAGACTGATTATATTGAAGCTACCTATAATGTTGCCTTCACAGCACTATCAGCTAGGAGAGAAGATATTTGGTATATTCACAGTGGTTGTTCACGCCATATGTGTGGAAATAAGTCTTTCTTTTCTAACTTTCAAGATACATGTACTTCTGGTTCAGTCACTTTTGGTGATGGACGTAAAGCCAAGATTAAAGGAAAAAGAACAGTAATTATTCAAAATCTTACCTGCTTAAATAATGTCTTATATGTTAAAGAACTTTCTACCAATCTCATTAGTGTGAGTCATTTAGCTGACGATTTTGAGGACATTTGGTTTAACAAACGAATGTGCATAGTGTTTGATTTAAATGGTGAACTTATATTGGGAGAAACCAGATCAGAAGATAATTGCTATCATGTTTCTGCTGGTATATCCTCTAATAATTCTCTTCCTTGTCTTAGAACTAGCTCATCTGAAGAAACCATGGAACTATGGCACAAATGACTTGGACATATAAACTTTCAGGACTTACTGAAATTATCCACTCAGAAATTGGTAAGAGGGTTACCTACTTTAAATGGTCGTACTGACATTATTTGTAGAGGATGTAAAACAGGTAAACAAATGAAAACAAGTCATAAGGTCATAAACTCATCTTCTTCAACTAAACCTCTAGAATTACTTCACATGGATTTGATGGGTCCTTCGGCTACCTCAAGTTTAGGGTAAAGAATACATTTTTGTTGTGGTTGATGATTACTCTCGTTTTGTTTGGGTTTATTTTCTAAGTGATAAAACTGAAACTTTTGACTCGTTTTACACCTTAAGTAAACGACTTTTAAATGAAAAATATCATGAAAAATTACAAATTACAAAAATTAGATCAGACAATGGAACTGAGTTTAAAAATTCTAAATTTGCTAAATATTGTCGAGATCATGGTGTGTTTCATGAATTTTCAGCTCCTATTACTCCACAACAAAATGGAATTGTTAAACGTAAGAACAGGTCACTTCTTGACATGGCAAAAGTCATGATTCACTCTTCTGGTCTTAGCGAAAACTTCTGGGCCGAAGCTGTTAACACTGCGTGTTATATTAGAAATCGAGTTCTTTTTCGTTCAGGTACAAAATGCACACCCTATGAGTTATGGAAAGGTAAGAAACCCAATGTAAGTCACTTTCATGTATTTGGCAATACTTGTTATATTCTGAAAGATCGTGAAAGACTTGCAAAATTTGAGGCTAGAGCAGATGAATGTATTTTTATAGGTTATTCTCTTGACAGTCGTGCTTACAGGGTGTATAATAAAGAAACAAATTCTGGCATGGAATCTATAAATGTATTTGTTGATGATAATGTTGATGTGTCTGTTTCTATTCATTCTGACATGTTTAAATATAAGGATAACAATGTCTCTACACAAAATGAATCTTTTGAAACAGACAAAAACTTACAACCTGTTCCAAAATATAAAACTGGTTTTAAACAGGTTCGCAAAGATCATTCTGTTGATGATATTATTGGAGACATTGGTGAAGAAAGGAAAACGAGAGGTCATATGATTCAGTATCAAAGTAACAAAAACGACAACGATGATACTAATGATTCAAATTCGAAGTTTATCGAATTAAATAAAGCTTTACATTATTTTATCAAAGAAAGGGTAAAAGAAACTAACGAACTAACTTGTTTTGGTTTTGTTTCTTTGATTGAACCAAAGAATGTCAAGGAAGCTCTCATAGATGACGATTGGATCAACGCTATGCAAGAAGAATTAAACCAATTTGAGAAGAATGATGTATGGCTTCTTGTTCCCAGACCCGAAGATGTAAATGTCATTGGTACAAGATGGATCTTCAGGAACAAGGTAGATGAACACGGTATTGTTACAAGAAATAAAGCCAGGTTAGTAGTTCAAGGTTATTCTCAAATTGAAGGACTTGACTTTAATGAATCTTTTGCATCTGTTGCACGTTTAGAATCTATTCGAATTCTTCTTGCTATTGCTTATTTTCGTCGCTTTAAATTATATCAAATGGACGTAAAGACAGCCTTTCTAAATGGTGATGTTCATGAGGAAGTTTATGTTGAACAACCTCCTGGGTTTAAGGATCTTCATCATCCTGATTATGTTTGGAAATTAAAGAAGGCTGTATACGGACTCAAGCAAGCTCCTCGTGCATGGTATAAAAAACTTTCTACTTATCTTACATCACAAGGATATTCTCAAGGTAATGTTGATAAAACCTTATTTGTGAAACATGCTGGTAATCACTTTATTGTAGCTCAAGTTTATGTTGACGATATTGTTTTTGGATCTACTTCTGATTTTCTTGTAAAAGAATTTACTACTATCATGTCTAATAAATTTAAAATGAGTATGTGCGGTGAACTTACATACTTTCTTGGTCTTCAAATAAAATAAGACAATAATGGAATTTTTCTCTCTCAGACCAAGTATGCAGAAAATATTATTAAAAAGTTCGATATGACCACTAAGAAATCTGTTAACACTCCTATGAGTACAACTACAAAATTATCTCATGATTTAAGTGGAAAATCTGTTGATCAGACTAAATATGGTAGTATGATTGGCAATCTACTTTATTTAACTGCTAGTCGTCCATATATTGCTTATTGTGTTGGTGTTTGTGCTAGGTTTCAAGCAAATCCTAAAGAATCGCATTTAGAGGCCGTCACAAGAATTATACGATATATATCTGGTAGTATGAATTGTGGTATTTTCTACACATATGCTACTAATGCTGAAATCGCAGGATATTCTGATGCTGATTGGGGAGGTAATTTACAAGATCGCAAGAGCACTAGTGGTGGTTGCTTCTTCATTGGTAAGAATTTGGTTACATGGCATAGTAAGAAATAAAATTGCACATCTTTATCTACAGCTGAAGCTGAATATGTTGCGGCAGGTGGTTGTTGTACTCAAATGCTTTGGATGAAAAATATGCTAAATGATTATGGTATTTTATAAGGAAAACTTGTCATATTCTGTGATAATACAAGTGCTATAAATATATCTAAAAATCTTGTTCAGCATATTCGAACTAAGCATATAGATATTCGGTATCATTTTATACGTGAGCTAGTTGATAAGAATATTCTTGCATTAGAATATGTGTCTACAGAATATCAATGGGCTGATTTGTTTACCAAACCTTTGGACATGGAACGTTTCATGACCTTGCGAAATGTCATCGGCATTTGTTCTCAATATTGAAGATGTGATTATAGGGAACTCACACAAGGTACGGTATCATAGTTCTTGATCGAAAATTGCCTTGATTTGTGTGTGTATATCTTCTTGAATCACTGTGTGTCCTGAGTTGATAGTGGTACTCTTGGATTTATTCATTGTGACTTTTTGATGCACTTCTCTTATATTAGCCCTCGTGCCTAAATCACAACTTACACATACTTCTTTGTGGGGAAATACTTTTTGAGTTGAGTCACCTAATCAGGAGCAGGTGTAGTTGAATAAAGAATTTAAATGTGTGGGATGCATACCCCTTAAAAAGAATCATGTTGTTGTATGCAGTCCTTGGCCAGGCTAGTTCTCCTCTCCAGATGTTGACTAACTACTCGATGTCTGGTGGAATGGACTGGTTTGGTCACCTCGGTGAACATCTATAATTTTCTGTGTCGTTAAAGTGGATCTTGGAACATCCTTGTTATGTCTAGCACCCTAAAGTCATCTGACTTGGGAGTTGTTGTCCCTTTATCTTTCACGTATCAATGATGGCTCAATGATAAGCCAAGAAAAAGAAACAACAATACTCGTATCAAAAGTTGTTATAAGGGGGAGAGTCGAAAATAATTGCTTGCGAATTTAATCACTCCTCAAAATTTCTTCTCATATTAAAGTATCAATCTTACACTTCACATCACCACTCTGGCTAATGTTTTTGCATATTGCTCTATTTGTCTAAATGGATCGATTCTTGTTCTACTTAAATATTCGTTTTATTATGATTCCAGTGACATACTCATGACACTTTCTTGGCTAAATGTTTTGCCTGAACTATGCTATCTTTATTTTGTGTTGTGGTCTCTTGATTTATCTTCGGTAGACAGAATAAATATTGCATGTTTCGTTGGTCGTGAAATCGGTTGTCATGTGGTTCAATTGCGTGGTAATGATCTTCCTCTTTGGTAATCTATCAATCTTGCTTGGTTGTATGTGATCTAGACAGATTCGGTATCATTACTTTTCTTGCAAATTTTTTTTCTCCACTTGCATGATTTGCTAGAGAGAGTTATTTTTTTTTTTTTTTTTTCTAATCATTTTGTGTAAGATTTCTTTGCCGTGTGTTTCCTTTAGACCGGTTGAACATGCAATTTTTGGTAAGAAAATTTTTCTTTCTCATCATATCATGCAAGACATATCACTTTTAAAATTCTATTACGGCAATCAGTAACAAATCTAATTGGAAAACAACATTTCCTATTGGGAGGAGTAAATATTGAAGACGATTTGGTAAGGTTTTCTTTACTTACATCACATAGAATATTTGATTGCATCTCTACTTCTTCCTCCAAGATTTTCTCATTATTAGATTCGATTCTCTTACTACTTCATGCATGCGTTCAGGTTAATTCTTCATCTATATATAACCACTGCAATATCTACTGAACCTCATCTCTCGTTCCTATCTTTTCAGTGCTACTCACGGTTTGTGTAGGTGTGCAGATTTCCAATATGTCAGGAAGCCGTTCTCGACGTCAAGAACACGAGATGAGACAGGCTGGGATGCGTGCTCTTGAGCAAGTGGCAAGGAGGACTACCGATGTCTCTAGGGAAGATCTTTCTCTCGAGTTCTCTCGTCTCGGTTTACACTTTCAACATCAGGTTGACCGTATACAGGCCTCACTTTCCTTAGACAACCAAGAAATCTTTCAACAACTTTCTCGCATTGAGTCGGAGGTTCATGCGATCATGGCATCTCAAGGGTCTCCTTCCTACCAACTTCCAACGCCGGTGGTTCACCCTGGATGTTCTTTATGGGATCTTCTTATCCAAGAACATGAGACGCGGGAGGTTCTGGCTCGGCAGGCGTCTAATGCAGAATCGAGATTGGCTCACGCTCGTGCTAGACGTCCGGACACTCCTCAGCCTAATGGAAATACTTCATCCGGCTCGGGTCTTCAAGGTGGTGCAACATGGCCTCATGCTGCTGCCATGCCTGGGAGTTGTTGTAATGGTGGGAACCGAAGTGGCTAGAGGGTGTTCTAGGTGACGTGTGACTCTTTCCTTTGCCCTCCATCAACTTAGGGGCAGAATCATCAAGCCTTGGACAAAAGGGGAGTTGAAGATGCATGGTTTTATTTTTTATTATACTTTTTATTTCGGTTTGTCGAACTATCCTAATGTTTGGTGTGTTTAAGAACTTTTATTTGGTTGTGTAATAAGTGCATGAACACTAGACTATGTTTATGTTTATGCTTGATGAGTTTTTGAAATTTATTGTGTTTATGAACTCGTCACTTTGATATCTTGAAAGTGATGAATGTTGACTCTTGGTATCAAGTGACATTTGTTGGTTCGTCGAAAAATTGTTAAAGCATAAATTTTTCATTCTCTTGATATATGCTTTTCATGCTACATACTATATGTGATTATACATGCTACTAGCTTTTTCATATTGGTGCTTGATGAATGGAAAGTTGCATGGAAGGCCAAAGGGGGAGATTGAAAGTATATTGGCCTCCATGAGTTGATGGAGATCAAAGGCTAAATATGGAGTTTTGGAAGGAAGCTTTGGAGCTATTAAACCAGGACTAATTCAGAAAAGAAGATAGTGAAAAGAAAGGATACTTTCCTTGTTGGCCTAGGAAAGTCATGAAGTCGAGTTGGAAACCTAACACCCTAAACAAAGGTTCGGCCGTTTGTGGTCAAATGATATTTATGGTTCATCTCCTTTGATTGTTGTGATTGAATATAATTCATTCAATGGAGATATGAGTGGCCTTAACCTAGTTTGGTAGGAAATATATTGTTAAGGCATATGACATATTTTATATTCAAATTGAATTAAAATATGGAGTATACCTTTTATATATGTGGTGTAAAAGGTAGTTGGGATATTTGATTGATTGTGTAATCAAAGGTAAAAAGATGTAACCCTATCTATAAAGGGAGGATCGGCAAAGGTGAGTAGTGCGGATCATTGTGAGCATTCGAACCAAAAAGAAAAGAAGAACAAAAGAAGAAGAAGAAGGAACGTAAGACCTTCGTGGCATTTCCTAAGTGTAAGACCTTCGTGGCATCTCAACGTAAGACCTTCGTGGCAACCAAGACCTTCGTGGCATCGAACACTTGCGTGTTTAGTCAAGTGTGAAGTAATTTATTTTTGAGAAAAAGTTTATCTTTGATTGTAAACTTTTATTCAATAGTAAAATAAGTTTCTTCGTTAAATTTCCGCTGCATTCACTTTATTTGTTCCATCTAGTATTCTCAACTAGTGTAAATATTTTTTTCCTATGATTTTAACTTTCTAAAAACAATCTTAAGGTTGCTTGTAATATCTTTTGTTAGTGGAGCTTAGATATAATGTTCTTCTTTTTTTCCTTAAAGCAAAGTTATATCAAACTAGGCAATAGTGCTTCAACACCAAATTACAATACACCTCAAGAGGACAGTAACTACAATGTATTGAAATATACAGTAAATGGCAAAGAATCTCATATCAACTACTCTATTTGATTCATACTTTATTTTCTTCCAATAGAAAGACGAAAATACACAAAATAATGGATCAGCTTATTCAAGAGGTGAACCAGTAAAATCTCTTATTCAGGTTTGAAGAGTGATTGGAAAAAGAAAGTGCAATTCCAAAGCAAAGGGTTTCCATATTTTTGGGAATTTGTCTCCCATGTAAAAATTGGAATGTACCTTATGATCTAGAATAAAGTATGTATGACGTCGAAGCAGAGATTGTTACAAGTATACAATATCAGAGATGTGACGATACCATTTGTTGTTCACTTAAGCTACTACCTCAACATAAGGCAAAACCAGAAGTTGATGAAATCGGTGTATAACTCTTAAAAAAAAAAAAAAAAAAAGGAGTTTATGCCAATGACAAGCCGCATTGTTTCATTTTGCCTCAAAAGTAACCGATTTAGATCTGCTCATAATTCTGCATTAGTTGATCTTCTGAAACTGAGATGTATTAAGAGGGGGACTCTTTTCTAGTACAAACCAGAACTGCTAATCCTATACAGGCTGTAGTGCCAGCTCCATACCAGTGTTTTCTTCACCGGAAGACTCTGCAGATGGAGCAGCTTCTTCCTTCCTCTCACTAGAGTTCATCTCTTGAACTGGCGGGGGGTTAACAACAGTCATTGTCATGCTTGAAGAATCAGATAAGTGACCCTTCATCTCCCTGTGCTCTTGACACAAAGCACACCAGTGCAGACAGCAGTGCACCATGCATGGGTCACATGGTGAATCCTGCAGAGAAGTAACACATTGATTTAGCACCAATAAACAGATGTTCTTCTCAAATAAAATGGCCCATTAGCTTTCTCACAATAACTTGTGTTTACTGGATGCAATTGTTGAATAAAAAAAATCATCTGTAAACTCAAAGCTCAAAGCAAAGCAATTTGTGACAATGTACTCTTTTAAGTACACAGACAGGCACATGTCTGCAATGGAAATAGTGCATCTACACATTATCACAAAATACCATATCATCTGGAAACCATATTAGTCTATTAGATCTGAAAATTGGAGTATCTTAACCATTTCTTAGGTCTTTTGACTTACACAGCTTGTAGACTTGAGAAAACTTTCACCCTTTCGACATATCATGGTCTTAAGCAGATAACCAAGATATTTGAAAAGGGTGTAGTACAGTCTTCAGTATATATGTTCTTGGATATATTTAATGAGTAAACCAAAGTAGAGTTATCATCTTGGTTTCACAACATTAAACAGCCTGATCTATGCTACTGGAAACAAAAGAACAATGCGGCAGAATTGATGAAGTCAGAGTTTCACATCCAAACTAATGTCAAGAAAAGAAGATTAGCACAAGGCAAAAATTAACTGAAGTTATTCAACATATGCAAACGGACAAGAACATTCTACTTCAACTGGAGGCACAAAATACTGTAGCAAGTTAAATGCACACATATACAACTACATAAAAAAGTCCCAGTCTTCGTATGTAGAGTAATTGTCTGCTATGTGAAATAACATGTCCTAGTTTTCCATCATGAGATATACATTATATGTCAGGAAATTTAACTTTCACCTTCTAAATGTAGTGACCAGAAGCCATTGGTTTACAAGGTAAATCATTTGTGGGGGTGATGGAGATTAAGAAACTACCTCGAACAAAAAAAAGCAAAAATATAAACAGAGAGATGATTTACAGCTTATGTATCTAATGTAAACATTACTCTTTTTTTATCTCATCCTATTCTTAAACATTGTCTCATGCAATTTGCATGTAATAGTTCAGGAAGAATAGAAAGTTAAAGTCACCTTGAGATGATATTTCTTTTGCAATGACTGCCTAAACAGACCGGTGTATATTGCACACATCCACCAGGCAAATAGCAATGTCTCACAGATGAGGACTGACGTCTTAGGATCAATACCATGAAAGAATGTTGTAGCTGCTGCAACCGCAATACTTCCTTCTACACACATGGCATGACAAACACAGGCATTATTCCAGGGAATTTCTTCTCGTATTGTTTCAACATTACGCCCAAACAATACACACGGGCAAAAAAGTCCAGTCCAGCCTGCAACATATGCACAATAAATAAATGATTAGGATGGTGCAGTAAACAAGAGATACAGCAATACATTAAGGATTCAACATCCCACTAGACTACATATTTTGAAATAGGAAAAATCTGTGATCATTGTAACAATTTCTCACATAATGTAAATGAGTAAATTTGCTTGACTATAACGATCCACCTTGTCTGCTTAAGTTAATGATTAGGATCTTCTGAAAATTCCTTGATTCTTAAAACATTAGGCACATAAAAATAATTGATTTCTGCGCCTCATTCACAATCCTAAGTGTCAAATTACGCTTTGATTTTCTAAAACATTGAAAAAGCAGATGAACTCTTACAGCTTTCAGGATCTTGAGTGCAGCCACATATCCCAGTTGTCCAATCTTCATCAGCTGGGGGCTGGTATCTTTCAGGCAGGGGTTGCCCACATTCCACACACCTCTCAACAATTAACTGTCATTTATTACATCAGAGTACTAACAATGATTAAAAGTGCAGATACATCTCAATGATCTCACAAATAAAAATCTAAATCCAAACACAAAACCCATCATCTCAACACCAGAAACTCTATTGTTTTCATGATCTATAGACACCCAAAAAGGGTTTTCGATAAACATCAATTACAAGCCCACCATGATCTAACATTATCATCCTCAATATAACAAGTACACAAAATTTAGATTTGGGACCCAAAAAAAAAACAAATTCTAAAGGGCAGTGAAAAAAATAAAGAACCTGAGGAATTTCAATGGGTTGGTTGAGCTCTCCAGGGTTGATATCCTCTGCTGGGGCCTCTTGTTCCCTGGTCAGCTTCACATACTTGGATTGCGCACTCCCGTCAGCCATCTGCTTCAACCCAAACATACACACACATTACAAATTTTCATCATCCAAAAATATGCGAACCAGAATCAAAATAACAGAGGGAACACGTACCTCAAAATTGAAAAGAAATCAAGCTGGTGGGATTGTAGATGAGTTTCTGGGAAAAGGGTACTGACTTTTTTGTGTAGCTTTTCTGAACGTAATGCGTCGTCTTCGGCTCTTCATTTCTTGTAGCAGCATTGAATGCATACATTGATCGGAACAAAATAAGCAGGTTGACACGTTTCTATGTAAGATTTGTAATTCATGTATTTCCTAAATTATATTATGGACACAAACTCTTGTACAACTTTCCAAAATTGCAAAATGGTATCTTTATCACCTAAAATTTCAAATGAACACGACAATAATGTGAAATACGATAATGTGAACTAAAAAAATGACACGATCAACTTTACATAAGATTATATGATCAACTCTTACATGTTGATGTAACAAAAACTATGAAAAACTGACCGAGCCAAATGATTATCTAGCATAACCTGTTTGGACAGGTAGAGATCTTTTGGTATATACAAACTAATTCATTTTGGTCAAACCTAAGGCCTTATTTGGTTTCCGGAAAGGAAAATAGTTACTCCTCCTTTCCCATTAAAAGAGAACTTGAGGGAGAAGTGCATTTTCTTTTCCTGTGTTCGGTAACATAAAGAAATTTAGTATGAAAATTGTAAAAAGAGATGTAATTAATGTAATAAAATAATAGTTGTGAGTAATAAATGTAAGGATAGAATGTGGGAAAGTGATTCCATTGGATTTTAGGAGTAACCACTTTTCTCTCTATTTTCCCTCGTATCAGGTAAATGTTTACGTTCCTTGTAGCATTCCAAACGCAGAAAAAGAACAACTTTCTTTTCTAAGACTTACTTTCTGCGAAACAAAGGAGGGCTAGCCTAGGTGTACAGCTGATTCCAAAATATTAGGTGCTGAAGCTTTGACGTGTAGAAACGGTAACCAAAACAAAACAAAAGGCTTACTTTTTCCATTTTACAGTTTCAACGAATGAGATTACAAGACATGTAGAGCCTCAGCAGAGAGCCAGAGACTGAAAAATTCAAAGCCATGGGAGGAGGAACCATGCATATTGATTTTCCCATCATCAACATCAAACCCACTTCGTCTAATACTGATAATAATAGAGTTACTAGTAATCAGCTCAATTTTCCGGTTTCAAACAGTTGTGTTGGAGTTGTTAAACCCTCTTGTTCTGCTTCACAGTGCTTCTGTGGGAATGAGACTTGCAAGAGGAAATTAGAGCTTGTTTATGCAAAAGAAGAGAAAAGAGCGAGTGGGTCTTTGATCAGCAGCTCTGTTTTTGGGTCTGTTCCTTCCCAATTCGAAGTCCAGGCTGCTATTGCTTCACTTCTGAAGTAAGTATTAAATCCACAAAACTAGCCACTTTACTTATGTAATTGCTTTTTTTATAATTATTGTAAATATAAAGACCAAAGTAACTGGCTTGATTCACTTCTTGGCTTGGGTAATTTTCTAATGGGTTATTGTTTCTCTGCCTTAAATTTAGATTCTGGGTAAACTGATCAATTGCCTATGGATATTTTTCCCTTCAACTAACTTGATTATTCAATTAGAAGTGATTTGGATGACATATCCAACCAAGAATTTTTTTTCTAACATTGGTTTGTTCAGATTTAAATGTTTCTAATCATATTTCAAATTTGACCAGTTTTATACTTGGCGTAAATTCACCTCAATCAGAGTTAAAGTGGCTTCAGAAATTGGTGGATTCTTGTGTTACCAGAAAGTTACTGTCCTATGGTCACAGAAAAGTGTATGACGCTTTCCAGTTGCTTCAAGCAGATCCTTCTGTTCAGGTGCCTTCTTGTTTTTGCCTCTGAAGTCTGAAGCTAATCTCACTTTGCATGAAATAGTTGCATTAATGCATTACAAAAATATGGTTATAACGAAATGGTTACTTGCATAGCAAGCATTTTAACTTTCACAAATATTAGTTGAGAAATCTAGCTTGGAATGCAGAGATTGGTGCTTTCACTATCCTCTGATAAAGCCCTATGGGATGCTATTACCAACAACGAGTTGGTCAAGAAGCTCCAAGAGCCTCCCGGTTCAGGTTTGTATTAAGCTCATCTGATGTTTTCTGCAAAGTTTGTCAGCAATATACCAATTCATATACTGGCTGAAAATGAAGGCCTGCCTCAAAATTCAATCGCAGAAACGGACTTCGCTGCCTGCATTATCGGGTGGATTATGGAGATGACAAAAGCAAAAGTTATGGAACTGGTTGAGAAATTCCAATCCCTTGTGTATGATGTGTTCCAACCTCGCGAGAATAAGGGGGGAAATCCAAAGGCCGAGAGCACAAACGAGTTTGAAGAAAAGGTTAGATCTTCACTGCTGCTCTCCATTGTGACCCTCTTGATTGTGGTTGTCGCTCGACTCCAAAGGTCATGATCAGCAGACAAGTTTGTGAGAAGTGTTTGTGTAAATCACATCGAATACTTGCAAGACAAGCAACTAGTTCTCTCTTTTGCATGTCGTAAGATCTTAAAATCTTTTTCCTCCTGCAATCACCAACCTCCTAGTTTGCTAATTGTGCGTTTGAATAGTATAGCATGTCACAATTGACAATGCAACGAAGAACAAGTTCTTATGATTATAAACCATTTGGAAAACTTGGATTTATATCCCACTGAAGTTTGCTTAAAAAAAAAATGAGATGCACGAAAATCACATCTGAGAGCAATATGGTAACACAACACTCATCGGGGAACTTATATATCGGTAACAATATGATCCAAGCATGGGGTAAAAAGAAAGATTGACATCTCATACCATGTGATTCTTACATCAGTCTATCGAACTAAAGGCAAAACACAGATGGCTAGTAGTAAAATCCCCAAAAACATTTTTCAATTCCACATCTGATCTCATCCAGCCAAAGTTCGACCTGTGCACTCAATGCATGTACTACTGCAAAACAGGGAGGGTATTACAGAGCATTTACTTCTTTCATATGGTTAGAAACTGATCTTGGGGAAAACTAAAGGTTGTTTAATTCCAATATCTTGGACCCATCAATTCACGATCTGCAGCAGCACCTTGATTGGCAAGCTTCTGAATTCGCGAAGAGAACTCTTCAGCCTGAAAACATCAACAGAGATTAGTATCATTTAAAAGGAAAGCACATCTAAACCACTCATGAAAGAACCAGATTTTATTTGACGATCACGTTCATCCATCCATTATGATTGTTATAATCACTTTGTTGTTTTCTAACTTAGAACAGGAGTAGTCCAGTGGTCTTGGACTATCAAGATTTATCTTATGAAAGAAAGTCAGTACATACAGATTACAGAATTCCAGAAAACTGGGGACAGAACTGGAATTTTATTGAGATCTCAAGTGCATTTACCCCACCCCACACCTTTCTAATTTTAAATGGAAACCACTGTTGATTGTTAATGAGGTATACAACAATATTATGTTACACAGGCTTTGAGATTCTCCAGAAATGGGTGCCCACAGCTCACTTACATTTAGCTGCATGTTACCAATGAATACAACAAACTGTAACTCAAAAGTTTATGCAACAAAATACTAACCTTTTCATCAATCCACATCAAAGAGCTTAGCTGATTGTTTAAGATTCTTACGACCACATCTAGTGGAGCCATCCCATCGCTTAATTCCAATTCTCCACCCTAAATGACACGAAAAGTCATAAACACCAATATCATTGTTGCATATGTTGGAAACAACTATTTAAGAAGTATAAACAGTAAAGTTCAAAGCTTACCTGGTTGGCATTTACAGTCTCAATAATTGATTTGATTTGTTCTGTCACCTGCTCTAGCTCCCTCTCTATATACTCAGCCTGCTCATACCTGCATATAAACCAAAGTATGATTAACACAGAAACTCTATTTGTGCTTTAGTGAGTCTGCGTGTGAATGCGCAAAAGAGACAAGGATAAACCATAATCAAATCAAATTCACTCATGCAGTTGTGTATCCTTATGTGTATGAATAGAACAGAATTTCCATATGTGACATTTGTCCAAACACGATAGCATTAAGCACGCTACTTAACTTTACAAACTAAACTAAGAAAAACTGAAAAAAACTCACATTGCATCTCTTGTGGATGCAGCTTCATCATCAAGAAGCAATCCACGCTCATCCTTGTATATGCGCTCAGCTTCTTCTTCCATGCTTTGTAAAGCCTTATCGACCTAAGAAGAGAAACCACGAGATAAGTCTTACTGTGCATATATTTGAAATGGTCTACAAACAAATTCTAAGGCTCCAGTTCAATTACAAATTGAATTTCTGAGTATCAGCTTCAGAGAGTCAAGCACTAAACAGACAAGTAAGACAAGAAGATCTTTCTCAATTATAATAAATTAATAACCAACTAATGCTTATTGATTTTATCATTTATTAATTGGTCCTGGAAGTGCAATCTAAGGGGATATAGAGGACCTCTTGGGCTAGGAAAAGAATGCCTCAAGAGCTATAGAGTACCTTTATGTATTAAAGAAACAACAATTGGAGCTGCGTAAGTATAGAAAAACATTGACACCAATTATAGCCTTTTGGTAAACATAAACTTATGAAAGTACCTCTTGCTGATGAGTCTCGATTAACTCTAGTTGGCGCTCCACCTTAGCTTGGGTATCCACCACGTTCGCCACTTCGATCTAAATGATCAATACAAATATCCATCAGAGTCCAAAGAGAAAACATTAGACTCTTAAAGCAATATAAACAAAATAATATTCTTAATGGACACAACTTTTGAAGAAAAGTGTCAACTCAGTCCTCATTTGACATTCAACACAGCTAATTAACAAATGCAAACGGATTATCCCACAGTAATTACCAATATGCACAATTTCTTGATCAAACATATGAATACTACGTTATCATAACAAAATATCATAGAACTTGCACCTAAAAAGCTAGCTTCAACAAGTTCACAGACCAGTATTTCAAGATCTATTAGGAAATAAATCACCTCAAGCCTAAGAAGAACATCACGGTTCTGCAAAATCCTCCTGTCCCAGTCCGCTATTGCATTAGCCTGCTTCCGGAACTTTCCAGTACGCTCTTGAAGCTCAGCATTCCACTCCTTGATAATCTACAATTATAACAAAAGAATAATTTCTTGATAAGGAAGAGAGTGGAGATGTAATATAACTATTGCAGGGAGTACAGTAGAGATGTAATACAGAAGACTGGAAATGCATGAATAATAAAAAGGTAGGATAGACACTTGGAATTCTGAAACTAATGAATATAGAAGTGTGTCTAAAAGAACATCTAAAGTAACTTGCTATGACATTAGGAAGCAATTGATGCTCAGAGTTTTAGAAGGTATTGTAAATTCAGATGCATATCATCACGATGGGGGATCACATGTTTCTTTTGATAAATAAGGTTCTCTTCTTCTGCTAGCTTCATCACACATAATACTCAATGGTATAATTGCCTAAATTACTCATTCATGTTTGAACTAAATTGGTGATATTCACTTATTCAGTAATTAAGCAGCATTAAAAAATAATACTACAAAAAAAAAATAGAAAGAAATATGAAGTACCTCCTCAACAGTTTTCCCAGTGATCTCGGAAGGTAATTTTGGTGTTGTTGTAGATACTGTAGTGCTACCATTAACATTGGAGGTTGTCCTAAAAGATAAACATGACAGAATAGCACTAGTGAGACAATCACGATATTTAGATACTTCTTTATTTTGGGTGTTGTATCCACCTTAACATGAGAAATAGTAGTCCTAGTCCTTAAGCAGAAGAGACTTCGGCATCTATTTAACATTCTTTCCATTGAATGAACTACAAATTGCATAACATTTCATTGCAATTTTCAAGTTTATTGTGTTCACTCTTCTGTTAATGATAGATCTTTACAACATGAAGAGCAAGTGAAACACTAATAACAATTAATGTAAAAGCAAATGAAAGTTGAAAGCATAAAAGGTTACAGTTGGACGAAAAACTATAGATGAAACTTTAGATGCAAGGTATAACCACAAGAAATAGGCAGAATCAACACCAAAGTACACTCACCCACTCGCAGAAGCCACAGCAAGTGCTGTTGATGTCTGAGCTGCAGGGGTACTGGCACCAGTTGTCACCGTGGTTGTTGTGGTAGTTGCAGTTGCTGAAGTAGTGAGACCTACATGGTACATTTATATACGCACATTAACAGAGCCTTTCTATAAATAAAAGATACTTAACATTTATACAAAATAGGGGTTAGTTAAAAAATCGCTTAATTAATTTGTGCTGTGTAGAGACTAATTCAAGCACCAACATAAGGGAACTCAAATTGCTCTAAACAAGTGCACTCAAAGTTAAATCCCCTCCGCAACATAATCTAACAAATGAAATTAAGCCTACCACTACTATAGTATAGAATCGATAATTTAATCCAATTTTCAAACAGATAGTCAGGCAGAGAAAACAAACCAAATGCAGGCAGAGTACTACTTGGTTGAGCTTGTGATGAGGAAGCGGCCCCAGAGGCATTAGAAAACAATGAAAGGCCGGGAGACGAAGCAGTTGCCGCTGAAGAAGCAGGTGTTAAGGAAAATCCCGTAAAAGAACTTGTGGTAGCGCCTGACGAAGCAGCAGCTGAGCTCGCAGGCACAGCAGTTGAAGCCGGTGGTGCAGTAGTACTCGCAGCAGGAGGAGCGCTAGGAGTCACATTGAATGCCGACAGCGAGAAAGGAGCTTGTGTAGTACTACTTGCCGCCGGAGTTGAAGCAGCCGTTGTGATTGTTGCTGTGGTGGTGACAGTCGAAAACAATGGCGCTGACGGCTTCGAAAATGACAATGAGGTGGAAGAAGCCGGAGCTGCTGACGAGGCGGTGGCATTGCTGAATCCGAAAGCAGGTTGAGAAGGTTCAGAAGCCGAGGGTGTAGGGGTTCCAAATGAGAGGCTCAAACCCGGCGCAGCAGTACTCGCAACTGCGGCTGGCTTGGCCGGAGCTGAGCTTGGGAATGCAGAGAAACCGGTGGAGCTTGCGAACGAGGAACTGACCGGAGCTGCAGATGAAGCGCTCGAAAAGCCGGCGAAAGATGGAGTGGTTGAGGCGGCGGCAGAAGAAGAGCTCGAAAAGGATGGGAACGCCGGAGTGGAAGCGGTTGAGAATGCAGGAGCGGCTGAGGCGGCGGAGGAAGCAGAGGTAGGGAAGCTCGGGAATGAGGGAGTGGTTGGAGCCGCAGAAGACGGAGCGGAGGAGCCGAATAGGTTCTGAGTGGTGGAAGACGGCGGCGCCTGTGTTAGGAGCGAAGAGGTCGAGCCGAACTGAGCGGCGGCTGTGTTAGGAGCGAAGGGAGAAGAAGTAGTAGTACCGAAAGCCGGAGTGGAGGCGAAGAGAGGAGAGCTAGTGGTGGCGGGAGTGGAGGCAGAGGCGGTTGACCCGAACGGGGAGGATGACCCGAATAGGTTTGTGGTTGAACCCGAGGTCTGCGCCGATGAGGATGCACCGAACAGCGATGAGCCGAAGGGAGAAGAGGCTGAGGCAGCGGTGGAGGGGTTGAAGCCGAAGGAAGGGGCGGAGGAGGATGGGGCTCCGAATGAGGGGAATGGGCTCGGGTTCGGGTTCGGGTTCGGGGCGGTGGTAGGGTTTGGGGTACCGAAAGCGGGGGAGGAGGTGGGATTGGAAAAGCTGAAAGGGTTAGAGGGAGGAGCGAAGCCAAAAGGGGAGGATCCGGATCCGAACCCGGTTGAGGCGGATGCGGGCGCGGAGGATCCGAATAAGGAGGAGGAGGAGGCGAATGAGAAAGCAGGGGCGGAGGATCCGAATGGGGAAGTGGATTGTGAAGCGGAGGTGCCCGAGGAGGTTCCGAAATTGAAACCCGACATTGTTAACTCTCTGCGTCTCACTGAGGTTTTTCAAATTTGGGGTTTTGGGTTGAGAACGATTTTGTTTTTTTCTTTTTTCTTTTTTCTTTTCACAGGCTGGGCCCATTTCTCTTACAGATACGGATGGGAATTAAAATTGAAAAGTGGGGAGAGTTGTATCTTAAAAATTAATTTCGAAGAAATTTCTGAAATTTAAACCATAATTCATTAATCTAATTAATTGCTGAACTAGACCAAAATTAGAGTTCCACAAAAATGAGTCTGCTTACAACTATTTATAACTTCAAATCGTATCTGATTACATGTGTATTGCTAATTACAAACGATGGGTGAAACTAGGGGTTTATTAAGGAAACTATCCACTATTTAGTTGAATATGCCAATCTAAAATCGAAAAATGTTATATGTGTGTGTATTTTGTATTCACGAAGCTTCATAAGAAAAGTGAAAGTGTAGGGGAGAATAACATTTTCCTTGATTATATAAGTGAGCTTATCACACACATACGCAATTGAATTCTCACATGTATATACTAACGAAAATCAATTATATATTTTTTTTTAACTCTCAACTAAGATTATTATGAGATTACCATTCGATCTCAGATTTTTCTTTAAATTTTTTTTTTTTTAGAATGATGGATATAATCCAGCGGCAACGATATGACCAACTATTGCTAGATCAAGTAGGAACAAGCTTTAGTACAAGCTACAAAAGCAAACTCATTATTCACCTAAATCTAACTGAAATTAAAAAATTAAATCCAAACGGTCAACTAAAAAAGGCATAAAGGAACCTCTGCCCATATACTTGTAATTAGGTGCAACACTATAAATGATGAATGTTCTTTTACGTTTGTTTTGTTGGCTTTGCTCCACTTGTAGTGAACTAAAAACTTGTAGTATATACTGTAATATAGATATGTATGATGGGAGCCTAAGTCTGAAAACGGAGGTAAGATAAGGATCTCCTTTTCTTCTTTTTTGCCTGTGTTCTTATAACTTAAAAAGCATAAAATGACAGACTTTGTGTTCTATTATTATTAGTACAAACATGTAATTAACCATCTTATTATAATGACAAAGAAGAAGCAGTTTAGGAACTCATCCAACCATAAAGGCTAGAGTCCCTCAATTCTAAACACTAATTCACTGAGAGGCCGGTCTAATCCTTCATTGCTGATAAACTATTCTACTACCTGTGCAAGGTCCTAAGGATTTAACTACATGGTTAGTTCCAGTAATCTATCACTTCACTTGCTTGGTTGTTCGGTGATCGAATTCATTTCCGGTCGTCTCTCATTTCACTGTCCACTTTTGATTGAAGCTGTCTCTCTATCTGCAAGAATCTAACCACGGATCCACTTGGTACCAAAAATTATTTTAGTGAATATACACTGGATTAATTACACCAAGTCCTTTGCAGTACCAGTCCAACGATGTCATGTCATCATTGGGTGAGACTGGGACAGCTTCTGAGACTGTTTTAGTTTTTTAAATTAATATATGGTGTTTGGTAAAATGTTTAAAAACTATTTTTGGCCAAAATAGATTTCTCCAAAAACTGAAATCGAAAAGTTAGAAAATAGAGTTTTAGAAAACAATTTTTGAAGAAAAACACGGAGATCTTTTCCTCTTCCCCTTCTCTGACCTCAAATTACTAGTAAGAAAAGATTTGAGGCGATTTTTAATGTTCTCCCTTCAAATCTCTCCTCCTTCTTTAATTACATTGTAGTTGCCATATTAATAAACTCTAATATATTTTGTGTAATGGTTCCATTTGATTATGGTAGAAAATACTTCGTCTAATATTTTAAATGAATTTTGTTTAATATTTAAGAATTATTCGTAAATCTTTTATTTTGTTCAAAGAACTGGTCATACATTACAAAAAATTATACCAAAATAATTACACAAAATCATAGTCTATAATTTAGTAAAGTAATATTCATTTTAATAAAATTTTAAATATTTATGATTAATTTGGTAATTACACTCACTCAAAACACTTTTTACTTAGAACTTACTAAATACAAAAAATTACTCTTCGTTCTCACTGCACTTTTGAAAACAGTTTACCAAACAGCTAAACTGCTTCCTCTCATAGCAAGTTCAAAAATTATTTTTCTCACAGTTGATTCAAAAGTCATTTTGCTCACAGCACAACTGTCACAAAATAAGGCTTAGTTTGGGACAGCTGTGCTGTGAGTAAAATGGCTTTTGAATCAGCTGTGAGTAAAATGGCTTTTGAATTTACTGTGAGAGGAAGCAGTTTAGGTGTTTGGTAAACTGTTTTCAAAAGTGCTGTGAGAACGAAAAGTAATTTTTTGTATTTGGTAAGTTCTAAGTAAAAAATATTTTGAGTGGGTGTATTTATCAAAATAATCTTAAATATTTAAAGTTTTATTAAAATGGATATTACTTCTCTAAATTATAGACTATGGTTTTGTGCAATTATTTTGGTATAATTTTTTGCAATGTATGACCAGTTGTTTGGACCAAATAAAAGATTTACGAAAAATTCTTAAATATTAAACCAAATTCATCTAAAATAATATTAGACAAAGTATTTTCCACCATAATCAAATGGAACCATTACACAAAATATATTAGAGTCTATTAATATTGCAACTACATTGCATTCATTAAATTTTGTGCAATCATATTTCTTAGCACCACCATTTCTTCAAAAGCTGCTTTCCAAAGCTCTATTTCCTAGCTTTTTGATTTCAGCTTTTGGGGAAATCTATTTTGGCCAAAAGCAGCTTTTAGGGACTTTACCAAACACCATACATTAATTCCAAAAGCTAAAACAGTCTCAAAAGCAGCCTCAAAAGCTGTCTCAAACTAAGCCTTAAGCCTATGTGCAGCTAGTCTCCCAATGACAAAGGCAAAAGAAAACTACTCGTCACTAGCCCAAAAACCATGAAAACCAAGAGGGAAATTTAGGTGCTTGGGGACTTCAAGTCTCGCCACAAGCGCATCAGCTGCTCCAATCTTCTTCGAGTCCAAAATAACCAGATAGCATCTTTGAACTGCAACTGCATACTGCAATTGATACAAGAACAGACAGCATAGGTAAGTCGACCCCTAATAATTTGTAGATGAAGTTGGTGCTAGAAAATATGAAAGTCGAGAGATTTTGATAATCACTTACCTCTACTACAAGAATGTAACCGTCATCTTCGTCAGAACCTTTGGCGATGAAAGTAGGTTCGCCGATAAATCTTCTACTACCAACAGACCATGTGTGCACATATTTAGTCAAGGCATTGAGCTTCACCACCATGTCGAATGGAAAGCTTGGCAATGCACTGCGAGATCCTGAAGAAGCTGCTGCATATATGTATTTGTTTTTCGTGCCTGAAAATGCTGGATTGATCACTGGAAAATCTGATGACTTGTTCCACTCGTTCAAAGGCTTCGCATCACATCTTTGACAGTTCCCATAGGCATCCAAGTTGATTGAAACCTGGATTTGTAAAATGGAAAAATCATCAATTTACTCGTTGCTCCAAAAAATGGAGTTGTGTATTCTAGCTAGTTATCCTAACACATAGTTAGACGAGAAGTTAACCTGAACAAGGTGAGGTAATGACTCGCTTCCATTTATGTTCATAACCGAAGGGTCCAGTTTACCACTTTGCCAATCATATCCTGTCCACGCAGAAGCAAAACATTTTCTTAGCAACCTAATTTGGAATTCCCGAAAGAAATAAAACTAGTTTGATTAGATTTAATTGCACATATGAGATCAAGTAAAGAATTAATTACCAAATAACTTTTGGAAATTGAACCACTCGTAAGAGCAAGCAGAACCATGTATTTGGATCTCCGAGTTCCCATTCTCATCCAAATTTTCATAGGCATTGCATACATGTAGCAGCCAGAATTGTGAAGGAGCTTCAATAGGCACTCTCCAATCTCGATTATGATTCACTTCATCGGGAAAGCGAGGAAGCAAGTATATTGGAGAAGTGTCCTTGCTAGGGTTTACTGATAGTGCTGTTATCATCGGAGTAGTCCCACAAACTGCAGTCATTGCACCTATATTTGAACATGCATAAAACTAGTGTTAAAAAACTTAACCGATCGATTGGTAGAGCCATATGATTATTTATCTTTCACAAATTTACTTCATGTAAAAAAAGAAAATTCTAAGTCGATCGATAATGTAGTAATATAGTATATCAGTTTTATCACGTTTAATTCATGTGAATAATCAATATATATCATAGTGATGAGCCTGAGTACAACTACAATATATATAAATATGAGTGTTTGCAATTTAAAGTCGATTAATTACCGACAACATCGAGCTTGATGCGATTAGCAAATAAGATATAATGAGTGCCAGTGAAAGCCCAGTCGTGGATCATCAAGTGATCTGGGATGGTAAACTCTTGCTTTGCGACCTCCTTAAAACTTGAGTCAAATTCTGCAACCCAAAGAAATAACAATGTCATCAAATTAATTACAGAATTTGTCCTGTAGAATTATTTATAAAGCAAAATTAATTTAGTTCCACGGTAGATTATGAAGTTGAAAACATAGTAAAAATTCTCTCAAGTATTACCATAAAATGTAAAATGACTCTGTGGCAGAAGCATATCTTCTGCGTTGCATGACATCATAAGAAGTCTATTTCTGCGAGCATCGAGCTTGTAGTGAGACAATAGTCGCTTAGGCGGCATTTTAAACACCCCTGCATATAGGAAGTAAACTCAAATCAAACATCTAAAATGTAATATGTCCTGACCCCAAATATATATATATATATATATATATGCAGCTACAATACAACAAATCAACAATCATACAACACACCATATATGACTTCGATCATGGCTACCCAACAAATTCCTAGCTAGCTAGCACTCCATTTTTCAGTATTAATAGATAAGGATTCGGATCCAGCTACCATTATTCTGCAGCAGATTACTGTTTACATGCCCCTTTCTAGTTTTGTTTTTTGTCTATGATTTCATTTATATATATATATATATATATATATATATATATATTTTAGGCTAGTCACTATAGTTTTCTCCACCATTTGTCTTGACGGTTATAACATGATGCAAAATTACGTACCGTACAAAATCGGCTTCAGCAACCTCGCAGCAACATCCCAAACACCACCGCCACCGCCACCGCCACCACTCTCCACCGCCGGATCACAACTCTCCATCAGCTTGACCTTCCCGACAGTATCCAACGTTTCCGGTTCAATCTCATACGGATCCCCTCCTTCCCACAAACACAGCAACTTCCCACCCCAACTCACCACACTAGTGTTCGCCACGTTCTTCATCACCTTCGTGTTCCCAACTTTCTGTCCTCCCTTCAACACCGAAAACGGTCCCCTGTGCGTGAACCTCCACCTTCCGGTCACCGAATCATGCTCTTCCACCTGAGCTTCTGTCTTCACGTACTTGGCCATGAACTTGACCTTGACCTCCTCCCCACTAATCTTACCGAAGCTAAAAGCCCTAAGATAGCCGTGACCGTCCAAAGGGTGCACAGTCGACCCATGGTCGTCGCTGAAGAGCCCCGGTCCAGTCAAGTAGTACGTTCCACAAGGAAACTCCTGCGGGACCGCGCCTTCGACCACTCGGAGTGTCAATGGTTCGGTTGTTTCGGAGCGTTGCGAGACGAAGAGGAACTGGTAGTCCCAGAATGCAGCCACGGAGTCATCGACAACGTCTAGGGTTGAAACGTTGGTGGTCGGAGTAGTTTTTCCGTTGGGTGTGGAAATGGAGATTGCATGCGGTGGTTTAAGGAGAGGCGTCGACGCAGAAGGGCGGTGCACAACCGGTGGATTTATCAGGGAGGGGAGTATTGGTTTGGGTACTATGGTTTTGAAGGGATTGGTTTGCATTTTGGGAGGTTTTGGAAGTTTTGGAAGGTGGCAAATGGTGATAGCCAGGCTTACGGCATTACGGTTCAAATTTATATAGAGGCCGGCTTTGCTGGTGATCAGCAGGGCCACTTGACATTGGGTGTTTGGTTTAATTCCAGATTTGCTATTGTAGCATTGCTTGTTTGGTTTAATTATATTCCTAAGGAATGTGCATGGTGGGGCATAATTTTTGTGTTATGGAGGACATGGAGATGGGAATTTGGAGATCAAATGGCAGACATAATGCCTTGGTTCACGTACTCTTCTTTTTGTTATTTTAATCTTGTCATGGGAGGCTTATGGCAGAATAGAATAGAAATGTATTTAATTAGAGAAAAATCATTCATCTGTAGAGAGATATCTACATTTCATGTAATATAAATACACACACATATATATATATATATATGTTTAAATATTTTTTATGAACTGGAAAAATTAGAATTTTAAATTGTGATATGAAATGTCTCATATAAATTGTGATGTGAGATCACTTAGAGTGTTCAAGGAAGGTTAATTCCGTAACTTCCGTTGTGTGTCTTGACCTAATTAGACTAGAATAGTAGTTACCTTAGTAGATAGGGAATCCCTGATTACTTGGGATACTTGATGTAATGCCTATATAAAGGCCTCCTTATCTATCAATAAAGGAACGCTTTACATCTATATTGTTTCTCCTACAACACGTTATCAGCACGTAGTTTCTAACCCTGTGCTTGATAGCAAAAAACCCTAGCTTTTTGCCGGAAAAAAAAAAAAAATTTCAGCAACCCTAGCTTTTCTGCCGGCAACTGCTTGTCGGCAAAGAAGGCCCTCCCCAGAAATCACTTTCTGCCGGCAACCCCTTCGTCGGAAGAAAGAAAACAATCCCAGGGCACCAGGTTCTACCGACAACTCTTTGTCGGAAAAGCTAAGAAGCCCCCAGGAACCTTTTGCCGACAACCAATTCGTCGGTACATCATATACTATTGAACTGCCGACGACATCTTTGTCGGCAGAGGCTGAAGAAGCTCAGGGCACCCAGTAATTTGCTCTGGGCACCCTCCGATGGTTCGACGGCGTTCTCTCTCATCGCCTCCCCGCCGCGATGCAATCCAGAGACGACGCCTGCTCGGTCGACGCCTCAGCCCGAAGCCGCTCCAATCCGGCGGCCCACCTCGATGCTTCGACGAAGCCCTAGCGCGCTCCAACCTAGTCGTCGCAGCCTCTGACGTCGCCGCCTCTGTCGACGCAGCCCAAACGACGTCGATGCCCGGATTTGCACGCCTGCACGCAGCTTAGCGCCGCCGACCCAGTCCTGCTGCCCCGATTCGTCACCGTTTCAGTCAGATCCGGATCTCCAGATCTCGACCCGGACCCTTGGGCCTGACCCGACCCGTGTCCAACCCGACCCGATTCGGCTGTTAAACGAATTCTACTGTGCAAGGGGCAAAACGGTAATTGTACTTACCTCGGTTAAAAAGTTTTTACCATAAAGGTTAAAAACAGTTACTACAGTAATTCTTTTTATTAGTTTTAATGCTCCATATATGGTGAATATGACTAACCATATGTTTTTCTTTTCCATGAAACTTATTGCACGACGCATCGCGATGTAATTGCGAGGATTATTTCGTTGCACGTACATGGAAGAGCATCTTAATTTGCACAAGGATCAGAACCGAGTCCTTCAGCGCAATTTTTAAACGCAGTTCATTTGGCGAACTAGCATGTATGATTTAATAAAAGTTCCCGTTCTTTCGCAATTTCAATTACTTGAACTTGTGTATATGTGTTGGAACTTGTGTGTTTTTCAGGACGATACAAAGGGGCCCCACCCACCCCTGCGTATCACAGTATTTATGGGGTAACTGTGATGTTACCGTCCAAAGTTGTGCTTGTGGCTGTGATGTCACTGTGAACCACAACTCTTCGTGAATATTTAATCACGATTCCGACATAATATTGTCGATGCTTGTGACGATCCTAAGGGAGTCACAAAGGGGACAAACTCATGATGTGTGACGGAAATTGTCACTGTAACATCGATATGTGACGGAAATTGTCACAACCAATTGAATTGAGTAACCAGAATCTTGGTCTCGACCATTCAATTCCTTCCCTCTTGTTCTTTTGATATAAAGAAACAATTGACCATAAAATGCGCCTAGAGAATGGCCATTGAAAAAAGAGAGAATCATGTCATGGATATGGTTCTATCGGTTCACTAATTGCAAAATTGCAATCATATGGTCAATGTATACAAGAGATACATGGAAGAAGATGAGAGTATATCCTCATGATTACGGATTTCAACAGCAAAAGATAATTTGCAATAAATATGAAGCATATGACTTCAATTTCATAGTCAAAGTGACTACAAATCCGTTGATTTTGTGCAGGCATAGACCTCACATGTGTGACTAATGCTACTTAGTCGATACACTCTTTATGGTCAAGATCTCGATATAACCGTTGGCATTTTGATGCATATATGGTTCGATTCCCTAAAAAAAAGCTATATGTGAATGCAATGAATCGCATTACACATTTACATGGCATGTTGATTGAGTTCACCAACCTAATTGGTGATGTTAACTCGAAAAATCACAAGAGACAAAATGAGTGACTCGCGAGAAATTGCGATCCGCCAACTTGGCCGTGATCCGCCAACTCTGCGATCCGCCAACTTGGCCGTGATCCGCCAACTCTGCGATCCGCCAACTTGGCCGCGATCCGCCAGGCATCGCTCGCCATGGCCATCCGCCAACTTGGCTGCGATCCGCCAGGCCTCGCTCACCATGGCCATCCGCCAACTTGGCCACGATCCGCCAGGCATCGCTCGCCATGGCCATCCGCCAACTTGGCTGCGATCCGCCAGGCCTCGCTCGCCATGGCCATCCGCCAACTTGGCTGCGATCCGCCAGGCCTCGCTCGCCATGGCCATCCGCCAACTTGGTCGCGATCCGCCAGGCCTCACTCGTCAAGAAACAAATTGACATGCTTGCGTACATAAGCGGATGCATGCGCATTGCCCGGCCTCGGCCTCGGCACTCT
This sequence comes from Potentilla sterilis, assembly GCA_963682095.1. NCBI lineage: Eukaryota > Viridiplantae > Streptophyta > Magnoliopsida > Rosales > Rosaceae > Potentilla > Potentilla sterilis. The sequence continues at coordinate 33,015,019 of OY821766.1, read as the reverse complement.
TGCGCCCACCATAGCCCGCCTTGCCTAGCCTCGGTTTCGGCCTTGGCTTAGCTTACGCGTTGCTTGGACTACAGCTCCGCCACAACCACATGCTGCCGCCCCCTCGGTCTCCGGACCTTGGCACGCACACGGCCCGCCTAGCAGCGCCCTGGCCTCGGCCTCGGCGTTGGCCTGGACACGGCCCGGCCAGCAGCCATCTCGGCCTTATAAGCCCATGCACTCACCCCGGCACGTCTTGGCTTCGGCCTCGGCATGCTTTTGGCTCTTTAGCATGGCATCGGCCTCGTCAGGTCCTTGTTTTATGCCTCGGTAAGCCTTCGCTTCGGCCTAGGCTACCCATCGGCAACTCGCATGACCTTGACTCCAACATCAAGCCTCGGCCCCAAAAGCCTTTGCTTTTGCCTCGACACGCCTTGGTTTCGGCCTTGGCATGCCTTGACATTTGCTCGGCCTCGGCCTGCCCGTGCACCACCTCGGCTTCGGCCTTGGCTAGCCTAGCACGCGCCTATGCTTGACCCTGGCCCTTCCTTGCCTTGTTTCGGCTTGGCTCCCATTCTAGCTTGGCTTCGGCCTCGGATAGCTAGCTCATGGCCTCGGTCCTGGATACTTGGTTTAGACATTTATGTCTCTATAGTATCGATGTTGGCTCATTCTGGTTGTTTTCCGGCTCTATTTTTGAGCGTTAACGGATGTATCTAGTACGCCTTTAAGCATGCCTATGTTTTATCTTGTGATACTACACGCCATGTTGCACACTCTATAGGAATTGAGTATATATTCCGGTTTATATGTCTTGGCATAAAACCCTTGTCTCTACACTCTTATGAATGTATCATAGAGACATTGAGTGTGTAGCTAATCTACATCGAACCTTGCTCACCACTTAAAGATATTGGTGCCAACGTTTATCACCTTGAAACTCATTGTGAAAATTGAATTGATTTCTTATGTATCGCTTCTAATGAATGCGCACAACTTATGAGTCAATATTGTGAATGTATTTCACGTATACTATGATTCGGATTCTTTGAATCGACGACTCATGTAGACTCTTCCATACATAGTCCGGAATTTTGGACATGTTTTGATGATCCATATATGCAAGAAAGCTATGGACATCGTTTCTTTTGAGCAAAGAAGCTATTGGGATCAAAGATTACCAAAAGAATTTGGTAGCGTCATGAGCAATGCTCAAGGCTCAAGGATGACATTAACGTCACCCAAGTCTTCCTCCAAGTCAATGGAAGCACCATCTATGCATTTAAACGTGCATATGATCCCCCCTTATGATCCTTCATTAGCTATGCTCAACATATGGAAGCTTAATCTTTAGCAAAGTTTTGGAGTAACGCCCTCCTACGCTAAAGGCAATGATACATAAGATGATGTCTTTGATGCCTTCTCATAGTTCAATTTGAGATACAATGATACTATGGTGATATACCTCATGGTTAAACTCAAGCCATAACACTTAGATGTTATGAAGCACCTTCACAATGATAGAAAAGTAGCAAAAACCTAAAATTTCTGGTTTTTTAGCTCGCGGACTCGTCATTGTGAGGACCGGTTTACCTACTTTTAGGCCGGTTCTTGAGGTGAAATTTGGTCCACCGATTCCTAACATCCATGGCTACCTGCTCATAAAATTTCAGAGCCATTGGACACCTGGAAGGTGATGAACCACTCGACACAAACGTTCACTGACCTCCGGCGACTATTCCGACCGGTTCGGTATGTTTCCGACCGGTTCCGGCAATGAGGCCGGCGGCGTTGGAATCCTAACACATGTGCCTACCTACTGTTAAAATTTGGTGGCATTTGGTGTTCCGGAACATAGTGAAACGTTTCAGGAAGCATACATGCATGTTACATTTTGTAACGGAATGCATCTTGTTAACGTATAAGTGTTAACGATCAATACCCTATACCGTCCACATACTTTATGTGCCATATTGCGCTACCACAAGCACTCAATGATGGGTTATTTGATTATGAATAACGTCTTTGAATAAGACGTCAGCTTCCACCTATAGTCCGCTATATATAAACCTTAACAGGCGATCTCGTTTATGTCACTTTTTGATGAGCCAGTCTCCCCGTCGTTAGGGGGAGAGAAGAACAAGTTTGTTCAAGTAGAACGACTTGGCATTGCCGTGGTTTGTCCCCACTGTGCCTCATCATGTTCCCAAAGTCCCATAAATCAAAGTGACGAGATTTGATATACATGCTGCAAAGAGCAAACTATTGGTCTTTCAAGGAAAAGATCGGAATAGTACTCTTGTATCAACATGCCTGTAAGGATTGATGTCCAAATCAATGGACATATTGTCATTCATAAATGGTGACATGGTGACTCCACAAAAGTGGTAGCTGGTGTCACTAGGCCGTGACTCTCACAAGAAGTGTAGAGAGGGCACTTTGTTCGATATACACTCGCCGAATGCGAGTATGGCACAACTTGATCCTCGGATCAATGACAACTCATTCGTCTCATGGATTTTCTGGATTAAGGTTATTATTGGGGGACGCCTCAATGAGAAGCCAATCCATATAGAGATCTCTACAAATGCGAATTACACTAGTGTACATGAGTACGTGGTCTATGAGTTAGATATCGAATACACTCACTTCGTTGAAGCAAATACCAACGTTGTGAATTGGCCTACACGGAAAGATATGCGATCCAGTTTATACAAAGAGATAGGTCCTTGGTCAGGTGATGCCGACACCGCAAGTGTAAACCCTATCGATAATCTTTGATTGAAAGCGTAGTGAGAAAAAGAGCCTAGACTCACCTTGTGGCGCAAGGTCTCTCACAAACGCCCTGGAATCGACTACGATGACATATGCTCTCGTAATGGAGTCATATCACACTCCACTACCTTGTCAGTTAGGTAGTTCCGAAAAACTGATCATGCAGCTTGTATCATCTCTATTGGGACTAAGTAAAGAGATGTACATAAATATCATGAACGGATCAGTTTTCACCCAAGTCAAGTAAGCAAAAACCTCGAAGTGCGTATGCTATCAGATTAGGATGTTCTCTATATGGGTTCAAATCTTCTGGTTGGATATTGTATAACGCGGTTGAGCAACTACTTGATTGGAGATGAAATGTAATGAATCATGCCTATTTGCATGTAAATTACGGATGAATTGTGATTGAGATATCACTAATCCGACGTTAAGAATGAAAAGATCTTGGGAATACTTGGTCTCAAATGTGAGAACCGTTAGTGATGAACTTGTTCATCTATCGGCTTATGGCAAACTAATGGACGTTAAACCAAAGCCTATATGTATCCCATGATTAGTCGATGTCTTGAGAAGACTCGTTTCGTCTATGTGACGAGAAGTCTTGGGAGATGAAACTCTCTATCTAAGTATCATGTGCGCAATCATGTGCTTGTCATAATATGCTCGACTCGACATCTCATTCGCTATAAACTTATAAAGCCAAAGTGATGGCTAGACGCGCCCACGCAATGCCATGGTATATGGCGGTACTTTCTTTTAAGAGAGAAAGGTTTAGGCTCATTCGATCCCATCATGAAAGACACATCAATAGGCAATTCCAGATTCTGCCTAGTTCTGTACGTCAACTTCCCCGTGACCTACATGACAACTCACTCATCGGAAAATGGTAAACTTAGTACCGTTGGAAAGCTCTATGTGTCTACTTTCCAGGGACACTAACCATTTGATCATAGCTATCATATTGAGTGAGTTATGGCTGTTTTAGCAAAGTAGGACGAATCTGTCCAGTAATTTGCAGATCAGTCACCTTCGACAGAGCTTTGTGATCAGCTCAGAACGAACCACGTTGTGTACTTTATACCACTGGAAAGATATGGGTGTCTAGTTTCCAGAACATTTTACGGTTCATTCATACCTACTGTATCGAAGGAGTTATGACTATTTAAGTACACGAAGGTCATGCTGCGCGTGAATCTGATTTTCAACGCGAACTCTAGTTTTGAGTTGTTAAGCGACCTTCTTCCTTAAGACCAAGTAAAGCTAAGTGTAGCTGGTCTAATACAAGGATAATGTGGCCGTATTCAATGACTCGATCATTGGCCACACCTACTTTTGAAGCTTGTGAGGAGCGTTTGTATACGCCATTAATCTGAACTCCAAGATTGAGTTACCAATCAGGGGGAGTTGTCTTGTAGACATCAGGGGGAGTCTACCTCACATGTAATCTTCAATTGTAGTTGGTGCGTTGTGCTCTTTTCCCTTCGACCAAGCTTTTTATTTTTACCCAAGAGGTTTTGTTTTGCTTGGCAAGGTTTTAGCGAGGCAACATGTTATGCACCGTGTCACATTAGGTACGCGACACAAGGGGGAGTGTTCAAGGAAGGTTAATTCCGTAACTTCCGTTGTGTGTCTTGACCTAATTAGACTAGAATAGTAGTTACCTTAGTAGATAGGGAATCCCTGATTACTTGGGATACTTGATGTAATGCCTATATAAAGGCCTCCTTATCTATCAATAAAGGAACGCTTTACATCTATATTGTTTCTCCTACAACATAGAGCAACTTTTAACCATATTGTTTGTTTGTGACATAATATATATTGTCGGTATATAAATGAGATATAAAAAGTACTTTACTGAGACTCGCCAAATTTAAACTGAATATATCAACCTTATTATGAGACATGATATACCAATCATTTAATTACTTTTCTTGATTCTATATTGCTTTTCTCATTCTCGTCCTAGATATTTTGTTGTAAAAACAATTAAGCATCACTCTAATTTAAGATTAGAATCCAAACTAAAGAGAAAGCCAAAATTCCTAGGATAGAGGTGATGACCAACCTATAGCCACCAGCAATAATGTGATTGCTATCCTTGAGTGTATACTTATTGACTGGTCGACTTACAAAGAGACAAGTGAGGGAAGCTGCCCTCTTTGAAGTTTTTCCTTGAATTGTTTCTTTCTCTATTACTTTAAAACATACTCGATCTCTGTTCTCTAGTCTCTATAGTAGTCCAAGTTAGTCTTCTTTAAGATCCAATGATTCAATTTCCCCCCATTTTCAGTCTCTATTTGTTCATACAAGCATGCAGCCACTGCCAAGATATTATCTCAAGTCCGCCGCAGTTGATGCGCTTCAACAAATTCAAGAAACTATTGCATACATTAAATTGCTGTTTTTTCGAGTCAGTAATAGTATGCCATTGTATTCCAAGTTTACAACCACAAATCCGGAGTTGTGGGCTTCCCCACTCGATCAATTTAGGACGTACAAATGAACAACCTCAAGATTCATAATTAGACATCCAGTACTTTCAGCTGGTTCCAAGCTGCTCGTGACTATGAAACCTACATATTGAGCACCAAAAAAACCCGTTTTATTCGTTTCCATGAGTGCCTGTCTACTTGAGCTTTCAAGGACAAAAGAGCACTGTTCTTCAGTTCGTGCATGGCCAACACAACGGTGCTTCAAATTGACATATTTGTAAGCATTGGCATAGTTGACGAAGACGAAGAGATCGAGGTGGTACATTTGAGAATTGAAGAAGAACATGGGGGAGGTTTACTAGGGTTGAAACTAAATATATTGTTTAATTAGTGCACTACGTAATGAGACAATGATTTGTGTTTGATACCAGAATTGAGTGTTGGTATGATACTGCCGGAATAAGGACAAGAACGGGAGGCAGAGATATTCCATCTAAGCTACTTGGTCCGTCTATAGAGGACTGATCTCATCCTCCCACTCATCTGATTCCAGTTCCAAATTAGATGCTTTTCCGATTAAAGTATTCATTAGCTAAAATGGCATGGCTTAGTTTGACACTAACTTCTAACTTTTTTTTAATGGAGGCCGGCTTCCGTTGAACCAAAGGGAACTCAATTGGGAGTGTCAACATGATGACAAGTTGATTGTAAGTTTGTCATTTGGGGACGAGTAAATATTCAAAATAGAACCTAAATTATTGTTAAAGGTATCTTTTGAGTATATAGGAATTATCGGTACTCAAAATGATACATCAACTATTGCAGAGACTGTTATAAAAAATGGTACATATGTTAATTTTTATGTTAAATTGTTGATAGAAAAACTAACGGAGTATCAAATTTGATAAGAATGCAATAGTTGAGGTATTATTTTTGGGTAGCAAAAATTCTTAGTTACCAAAAAATACATTTAGCAATAGTCCATGTACCATTTAAAACTTTTACCCTTTGAAGACACATCAAGGAAAAACTTCATGTCCATATTAATGACGAAAAATAAAAATACTATTTTCGTCAACCATATAAAAAATAAATGATAGCTAGGCATTATTCAGGACGAGACTTGGGTCGAGAAAATGATAAAGGATCCTCCAAAAGAAAGACCTTCAATAACTTAGATAAGGGGGAAGCATACAACACATATTGAAGGATATTTTAAGTTAACTTTCACTCAGTCTGGATAAATGGTGATGATGATGCTCCAAGCTACAATCAAATTAGTGAGATCAATTGTCCAAAAACATGTTAGATAATTAATATATACATATACAATTTCTATCTAGAGCAGAGCTCCGTTTTGAAATGAAAGTGCGGAGTTCTCTATTTAACACACTTTTCGGTCACAATTTTACATTTTCACCATTCAATATGTAGATATGTACATATGCATCATTTCTACAAAATTTCATATAATTTGGTAATCATTTGAACATTATTCGTAATCGTGATTTACACAAATGGTTCATATTGAAAAGATTCAGTATGTTCAGTTATTTTTTAATCGTTTTTATACCTTAACAATCACCAAATTTGATGATTTTACACATATATACCTACATACTGAACAGTGGAGGTGTAAAAATGTAACCGAAAAGTGGAACAAATAGAGAACTCTGCACTTTAATTTTAAAGCGAAGCTCCACTCTGGATATAAACTGCATTTGTACACACACACACACATATATATATATATATATATATATATTGCATCCTTATGACTATGAAAAGACATTCTATGTTGTCTTTTTTTTCTTTTTTTTTCACCCGTCAATAATGGTTGATTCTATTATTTTTTTCATCCTTTTTTTATGAGAAATTATGAGTTATGTAACACAGAATGAAGGAGTCAAGAATTATAGAACCCTGGCCTAAATGGCTTAGGAAATAACTTAATAGGTAGAATATACAACCGACACGCCATGAGTAACTCAATTAGTAGAATTTGTAGGCGAGACACGACAACTTTCATCCACATCAAATGAGTGATAAAATGCCGACTAGTACTTTGAGAATACAATCAACAGTCTGAATCAGTAAGAATTGTAAACCAAGGAGATAGTGTATGATTTGATACATATGTATGGATTATAAACCAAGGAGATAGCGTACCAAAGAGATAGGGTACGATCTAGTGCAGAAATGGATTCACAATTTTTTTAGAGTGGTGATCCATTGAAGGGAGGTGTTGTTCTGGTCTCTTGGGATAAAGTATGTATGCCTAAGGAGTGTGGGGGTCTGAACCTAGAATCTTCTAGTTTTGAATAATGCTTTGCTTCTAAAGCGAGGGTGGGCGGTTGTATCAAGGTCTTCTCCATCTGCTATTTTTCTTCATGATAGATTTCTCCTACCTGGTTTGGTTCCATGTGCTTATTATAAGAAATCTTCTGTTTGGTTGGGTTTGAGGAGAGTTTGGTATTTGATTTTGTCAAACCTTCGGTGGATAGTTGGGGATGACAAGCAAATCAGGCTATGGAGTGATAACTGGATGGGGGTTGCTTTAGGAGAGGCTTTTAACTTGGATACAAAAACATGGGAGCACTTGGACAGTAATCTGAGTGAGTTTATTTCGCATGGGAAGTGGGTTTTGCCAAATTTATTTGTTCAAATGTTTCCACAGGCGGCTATGGCTCTCACATCTACTGTTGTTCTTTTAGATCCAACTGAAGACAAGGTTGTCTGAGCTGACTCCTCCTCTGGTACCTTAACAGCTCGTGAAGCTTATGAGGCTTTGCGTGTTAACTATCCAAGAGTGGATTGAGGCTCTCTGATTTGGATGTTTGCTATTCAACCCCGTAAAAGTTTATGCTCTTGGAAGGTGCTGCATAAGAGAATTTTGACTGATCATAGGTTGCAAAGAAGGGGTGTCATGCTATGTTCAAAATGCATTCTTTGTGGAGTTGGTTGCAAAATTATGATTGTGTTGTTGCTTCTAGTCTATGGCAGTTCATATTTCAGTTATTCAATATTCTTGATCCCATACTGCTATCATTGCAAGAGTTATTTTCAGAGACTGTCATGTCTAGGCTCTCAAAATCTTCCAAATTGTTGTGGCGTATCACCGTTTACAACTAACTATGGTGTATTTGGTCTGAACGTAATCGCTTGAAGTATGATGGAGGTAATTTTTCTTTTCTAAGGTTCCAGCATTTGTTTTTGATCACTTTGAAAGAATCAGCTAGCCCCATGTTTGCTCCTTCCGCTTCTCGTTCAACCACTCCCACGTTTATGTTCTTAGGCATTTCTCAGCTTAGACATGTGCTCTCATTTATTAGGTGGTAGTTTGGAGGCCCCAGGTTTATCATTGGATTAAGTTTAATACAGATGACTCTTTTAGAGATAATGCGGGTTATGGTGGTATTATAAGGGACTATGATTGACGTTTCTTGCACGCTTTTGCGAGTAGGGCTCAGGTTCCGAGTGCGTTAGATGCTGAGGTTCTGGCTTTCTTGGAAGCAATTCGCATTGATAAGCTTCAAGACTGGCATTATTTATGGATAGAGACGGACTTGATGGTTGTAGTACACTATTTCCAAACACCTTCTTTGATTTTCTAGAGACTGCACACTCAGTGTTTGAATGGTTTGTCCATTGTTCGAAATTCTCATATTCGGATCACACACATTTTCCGTGAAGGAATTGCCTCAACAGACATGTTGGCAAATTTTTGTGCATCTTCAATTGGTTCCCATGCTTGGGATGTGCTTCATCAGTTCTTAGCTCCTGCTTATGGACGTGACATTGCTTTATTTCACATGTATGTCTCATTGATCTGGCTTTACCTGCTGGCTTCCTAATTTTTTCTATTGTTAAGTATTTGCTAAATTATTCATGAGTGTTGTTCTGAGTACTGTATGGAGTGTGGCTTTGATATCGTCATTCATGCCACCTCTTCTGTACTATTTTCTCTTTATCAATAAATTTTCGGGTATGGCGAGGAGTTAGTTCTATTTCCGCTTAAAAATATATATATATATATATACTTTCTTATTTCAAGTTAGATTTTCTTGGATAAGACTACTGGATGTTAACATTTCTTATGCATTAATTACATTTACCATTTTAAAGACTCATACAGTGATTAAATGGAGGTGGGTTTCTACACAGACGTTTGGGGGGGCTTTTTTGCTCCCTTGATTATAAGCACAACATGTGAAGTTGTTTGGTAAAATAGCTTCTCGTCCGCGGCTTCCAGAAGCACTGACGTTTTATATCCAAAAGCCGAAGCAGCCTCACCCCTCCTTTTGGAACCTGGATTGTTGCTTCTGCACTGTAGCGGGAGCTACTGTAGCTAAATGAAATGGAAGATTTCCGGCCATTGCCCTGACTCTTGAACCAAATCTCTCTTCTTCTCTCAGTGCCAGAGATTAAAGATGCATTGGTTGCTTTGAAAACCCAATCTTTGAGTGAAAAGCAGAGAGATCTGTAATGGGTTGCTTTCTTGCTTTTTTTGGTTCTTCCAAAGATAAGAACCGTTGGAATCAACAGCAGAAGTATAGGGTTAAGCACCGAGAGCATGTAAGCCCTTTTTTCCAAGCTTTGTTAATGGTTTATGGTTCTTTTGCTTAGAATCAAGTACAGTGTTGAATCTTCCCTACTGTTTTGGTTTCTAGGTTTGGCTTGGTTCTGTGAAATTTGAGCTGAATTGGGTTCTGTTTAGGCAAAGTTTGAAGTTCAAGAATCTAAAGAGCTTGAATTGATGTTCTTCTTCACTAATATGTATTTGTATTATTGTATTTTCCTTAGTGAAGTTTAATGCTATATGTTTGTTTTCTTTCAAAATGTTATCACATTACATGATGATTTTGCATTTTTAGTTTCCTTTTGGATTTAACAACTACCTTATTCAGGCTTTTGTGTAGGATAAGTTCGGGATGTCATTTGACTAATGGCTTGACAGACATGTTTGCATAAGGAATTTGTCTTGATTGTTGATTGTGTTTGTAATGAGATTTAGTTTCAATTGTGGGCAGTTGTAATTGATTGTCTCATTTTGCCTTGTGATGTTGGGACATTGCGCAAGGGCTTTGAGTTCCAGAATAGTATACTGGAACAAATGAAATGGATATAGTCACATATGGCTTCTGATGGCAGCTATTGATCAATTGTTCTTTGTCCTGGTATGTCTTGATTTTAGTATAACATATTGTTTGTTTTGTGGGTTGTATGTTGGGATGTTATTGTGGTTTTCTTTTATTGGTTTTGATATGAGGATGGGTTTGATGCTCTGTGTCAGTAACAATGGAGCATACGAATTTGTAGAGAAAATGAAAACAAACAGACATTGAAGCATTGTTGCTTTAATCGTAAAACAATGTCAACACACATTTTTCCTTTCCTTTTTTCCTTTGTTGGTTTGATATGAATTATTTTACTCTTATGATATCATTGATATGCATTTTCCTTTAAACTATTTACCTCGGCACATTTATTTCAACTATTTTGTTCTTATATATGCTACTGCATTTTACCTGTAGCATACTGTATATAACCATCTCTTTTTCGTTGTCTGCTAGTGTGGATACATATACTCAGGCTCTGTTATTTTGATTTCTTTTTTCTTTTTTCCTTTTGTTAATTAGTTCAGAATAAGAAAGAATGATCAATATAGTATTTTTGATATTTTGATGGTAATACTGCGTGCTTATATATATTCATTATGTTCCTCTGTCTCTATATCTCATTATATTTATGATTTTGATGGCAATCTTACTTTTGTGTAATACTTTTTGGGAGTTTTTTGTGAATAAATGCTTAATTAGAGAAATGTTGCAGATGGTAATAGTTGCAAATGATCAAGATTGAGAGAACGATGGAGTGTTATTGTGACAACACTTTGGGCAACACGAAAGCTATAGCTTGCAAAGTGCATTTGTTTGGTCCATGTTTGCTGGAGGTATTGATGCTTTGAGGCTACATGAAGGTGGAATAGGACAAGGTTAATTCTAACACTTAGTTTCATTGTGACTGCTTGGTGATAATGGTCCATAAATGTACAGTAGATAATGATCATTTAACCAGTATTTATTGACAAGTATTTTGATAACGGTTCAAAAATGTAAGTAAACTATTTATCGATGACAACTTCCTATTGCTAATAATATTTTGCACTATCATTAAACCAGTACTCCCCGCGGCAACGCACGGGAATTATTCTAATAGCTTTATACAGAGGTATAGAAATCGGGATAGACATTTTGTTCGTATTGGAGAAAGACCCGATGACATGGCACGTGACATAGAGATGGATGATGATGCACAAGAAGAACATCATGCTCATGGTGGTGTACAAAAAATTGAAAAAAATAAGAAATAGCATCACTCAAAGTTTGATGAGTGCCTGTAATGCTGGTTAGTGTTTAATGGTGTTAATGTATCATTTTGTAGTTATTTGATGTCAATGAAACTCAACGGTTATTTGCAAAACATAATTTAAAATTATGATCTCATCATAATGATTAGTAATTAATTATATTTAGAAATAATTTCATATAAACATAATAAAAATTCAATTAGCCATAAAAGTATTACCATTCAATTAAAATTAAAAATTCTTTCATGTCCAAATTTGTCATCTACAGACAAAAAACACAAATCAACTTTCAGGTTACCAAACACTTTGCCAATGTCTTTTCCACTAACAAAGCTTAAAAAAAGCTAGTTTACCAAACACTCAGCCAATTTACTTTTCAGCAGCTTATTTTAAAAAATAAGCAGAATCCAGCTTTTTGTAAAGCCCAGCTGCACCAAACATACCTTAAGAGTAGGACTTGGTTTTCAGTAGGCTTGATTGGGTCTAGTTTCTAGACTCTAGGCTTGGGTTAAGGCCTCGAGTGTTTGATTTTGGGTGTGTATGGGCTTGGGGCTGCATTCTCAGTGTTTTCAATGCTATGCTTGTGACATGTTGTGGCATAACAACGTATACACCAAATGTATTTAAATTTCCAAATATATATGAAAATATATAGCTAATGTTTAAATTATCTTACACGTGCAGTGAACATAAGGACATTCTTTGTACTCAACATGGCGATGATCGGGTGGATGAGTTGCACAAAAAATATTTTGTGGAATGGTTTTCTGAAAAGGTAAACACTTTTTTATTTTAAGAAAAAACTATTATTGATTATATTTAATGTTTTTTTTAGTATATTTATTTTCAACATGTAGATTCAACAATTGTATGCAAATGGAAAAGTAAGTGATGAAATTCGTTCATTGGTCGAACGTAACAGAAAGCAAGCTTTATACTATAAAGGTTACAATATCCATGTATTCAGATTTTATACACTACAACATGATGTGACTATGCAAACACAAAATAGTGGAATTATGGTCAAATGAGAGGAACCAGATTGACTGTGTGCCTTGGTATGGAACTCTTATAGACATCGTTGAGCTTTCGTATGCAGATAAGAAAAAAGATGTCTTGTTCCAATGTAATTAGTTTGACACTGCTACCAAAGACAAATGTTATAAAGAAGACCATTACGACATACTGAGTGTCAACAATAAAGGTAAGTTGGATACCAAAGAGCCATTTGTGCTAGCATCCCAAGCAACCCAAGTTTATTATATTGAAGGAATAAAAAATACTACTTTGAATGTCATGGTGGAGACTAAATCTAGAAACATTTTTGAAATGTCAACTAACGACGAGGAACCGTATCAAGAAGAAATATCTCAGGCAAATCACACATATGCAAACCGTAACGATGAAGAAAATGATGAATAATGAGGTATTTTACTTTGAGTCTCTATTAGTGATTTATGTGTGTGTGTGTGTGTGTTATTTTTTAAACACGTAACTTAAAAGGACAATGAATTATTTTGTGTGCAGTACTGTCCATTTGGCGAGGTTGGAGTTGGGAAATTTGAAAGCAATTGTGAAAATGAAATCTAGGTCTACTGATGTGCATTGTAATCATATATTTGAGCTGTATCTTTGTTGTTTTGTTCCTCAGGAGTGGTTTCGGCTTGGTCCCCTTCCCTTTTGTATTTTCTTTTTCTATTAATAAAAGGCGTGGGGCTAAGCTTCCCCGCTAGACTGGGTTCCAAACCTTTTTTTTTTTAAAAAAAATTGCAATAAGGAAGATTTTTTTAATGCAAGTGACAACACTTGATTAAAAGTCTGAAATCAAACAATACAACGTTCAGTTTTAACTACAGCTCAAAAAAAAGAAGCAATTGAAAAATAATGACGAATGGTTATCCTTTATATATTTTGCTTATTTAAAAGAACATATATATATATATATATATATATATTGTTATTATATAACTTTATTAATGATGGTCATACATGTATGATAGTGCGCCCTTATTATTTATATTCTTGGAGGTAAATTCATGATTTTTTTTTTAATTGAAAGAGTTTATTCCACATCTCACATACAATTTTCTTTTCCTGACAATGAATGTGTGTTGGAACTAAAATCCGACGACTTTCCGACAAAACAAAATTATGTCGGAAATAGAAATTATTTCCGACCACATTCTAAGTATTTCCGATACATAGATCGCCCGTCGGAATATCGCCCATCGGAAATAATAATTATATTTTTGACGGATTTTCAACAGCCAAATATTTTCAGTCGGAAATAGTGTTATTTCCGACCACATTCTAAGTATTTCCGATACATCGATCGCCCGTCGGAAATAATAATTATATTTCCGACGGATTTCCGACAACCAAATGTTTTCAGTCGGAAATAGTGTTATTTCCGACCAAAAATAGATGTCGTTGGAAAAACTTGATCGGAAAATGGCATATGTGTTGTAGTGAGTCCAACACAAATTGTAGGATTCTCACCAATCGGCACAAAATGGAATATTCCTAAACGTTCAAATGAACACATTCCTTTGGCCAAATGTAGGATAATTCCTATAATCAGTACTGTGATAACCAACAACCATAAGTTATAATTAAGGATTAAAAACAATTTAAAACAAAATAAACTGCCATAAGTTCCACCAAATAAAATACAAAAACGTTTCAAAAATAAAATCTGAATTAAAAATCTAAATAAATTCGCCCAAAATAAATTTAATAAAAAATAAAATATTGAAACACTGAAATGTACACAAAACTAATGCTTGTGTATTCGAGATGTATAAAATCAAGTTGAGTATCCTCAAGAACCAAAATGACCGACTTGGGGTAAGCTATGAGTTAATGTGGCCGATTTGCCCTCTTTTGCAATCAGTTTCCCTACATCACCTCCTGCTCTGGCCATGGAAATTCATGAGGTGGTTGGCAGTTGTCCCAATCAAAATGTTTATATATTGTTTCTTGAACGTATTAATGTCTTGCTTGGTTGTTTTTGTTATGTCCTGATAGAGGAGAAAAGAAACAATTAAGGAAATAATTTTGACATGTCAATTGGGTAAATGTGCCCCAATTGATTGACTATCTCGTATTTGAAAACTATATTGTAATTCACTCTATCAATTCTCCCGGAGCTAGAGATAACTCAATTTCTCCCATGCATGGAATATTTGTGTCAATGGATTACTATAATTTGCTCCAAAACTTGAGCTTAATTATTGCTCCCCTGCACATATACTCCCTCCGAGTCTCCAACCATACACATTATCCCATTGGACCAGGGCTAGCTAATCCGAGTTGGTCTTGTAATAGATACATGATAAATCCAATACGCATTCCAAATCTCATTCCAATGCACAGCAGCTACTACCAAGGGATATACGAAGATTCAGTCTTTGACTCTATGGTTCATATTTCGTTGATAATTCACGTCTTTCTTGTAATAAGAACCTCTTTTGTAATCCCTTACATAATTAAGAGTTCAGAGAAGCTAACATATCTCGATCTCCAATGTGAATTTGCGATTACACCAAATCTTATTAATTAGGCACAAAATAAAATGATTTTGTTGCTGCATGCATGTATACTCGGGTATGGTTTCTGATATATCTAGATAGTAGGCAAATATATCGTGTAGTAGTGCACACGTAATGAAACTTCTTTTGTCGAGTGCCAGTGCAATATGCACCAACAACACTCCTATATTATTTTCTAGCAAGAATCACCGAGAAGACCACCGGTCACAGTGTGCTTTCTCCAGCCACTAGCAGTAGGAGAAGCGTTTTACCTGTTAGTGCAGGAAGTCCAGGGCATGCATACTTAGTTTGTTAATTGGAGTCCAGTAGTATATTCGCCAGCTGCTTCAGTTAGTTCAATATATCGAAGATATATAATGCTAGTGTCCGAACTCCTTCATGCATGCATGGAAAACAGATCACCAAATTTCACAGAAAAAATAAGCGTGGAAGTAGGTGTATTGGGGTAAATGTGCCTTAGACACACCGGGATATCTAGAACTGTACGTAATAAGAAGATCGAGAAAGCTAATATATTGATGACCACTACATTTATTGTATGCAGAATCCACGTACAGAATCAGCACAAGGCTTCATATGATCATATGTGTATCCTGAGATGAAAATCCATGGAGAAAAAGTGCTTTGAAAGTCTAATTAATTGTTCAGTAAACTACTAATGACAAGTACTTAATGCACTATATAATTAAATTAAATCAAACGAATGATGCTATGTTTGGAAACAAGATGGACTAAACACCCACTTGAGGGCCGGGGAAGTAGTTTGGAGGGAGCATAATACTATACTTGACCAACTTGCAGGTGCTTGCTTGCTGCAAAAGCACTGAACTCAGAAGCCATGGCATCGCGCCAAACGAAAAACCACATTATTATCCGTCTGTACTGCTTGAGTGTAGCAAGTAGGATTCATTCGAATTGGATCAATGGAAACATACGACAGTGGATACTTAGTAGTGGATCGATTTACAAATCTCACTCTATCATGAAGTACCATTTCTCGTACGTGGAGCATTCAGTGAAAAAAGGGTTTCCAATTCTGAATTTCTGATTATATATAATTCATTCTGCTAGGGAAGTTCTCTTAATTATAGACGGTAGGTGCTGATTTATATATAGTTGCTCCCTATGAGTCTCATTGTGCTCGTTACGTAATAAAAGTGGAAAACTGAAAGGATCATGAATCTTTAAATCAGAGAACATCTATATGGTTGCAACCTGCAACGATGATATAGTTAATACTAATTTTAATTTTCATTGTTTTTTGTTTTTGCTTTCTGAGAACCAACGATGACTGACATCATTATTAGTTTATATATTCTTTTCTTTTCAGAATTAGTGATATGCATGTTAGATAACATTAAAATTTGTAGGCTATTATGGGTACAATATGCTGTGGAAATTGGAACTCTATATCAGTGGCAAACTACTGGACCTAATCCTTACCTTGATCATAACAATGGATAACTGTTCTTCTTCTATTTACGCACACACAGATATATAAAAGCTTTAGGGCATCTTCAACCATAAAGTCTTATAATGGGGTCTTATACCTATTATAAGACCTCATTTAGACACTATTCATATAAGACTTCAACCATCTCCAATGGTAAGGTTTTAACTAAAAGTCTTAAATTTATCTATTTGATTTTTTTATTATTTTGTGTTGTAATTAATAATAATTTATATATGTAAACTATTATTGTACATGATAAATAAATATAATATTGAATTGAAAAAAAAAAAATTAAGTGTTTGGGACCAAGCCAAATTTATAAGACCAAGTCTCAAACCAAGTCTCAAAATAAGACTTGGGATGAGACCAAGTCCTAAAAATATAGGGTTTAGGACCTCCCCAATTAACCATTGGAGCCCAGATTTTTTTAGGACCCCAAATTTATAGGATTTGGGACCTTGGGTTGGAGATACCCTTAGTTTGGAACTATATAGTACGTACTACATAGTAAAATGCTTGTGCGTTTATGTGTATCTTTTCTTCTGCAGTGACCATTTTCGAGCTGTTTTATGTAACAGACTCTCAATTTTTTTGACAAAATTAGCACTGTGTGTATATATAAAACAAGCTAAGAAAATAATTTTAATGAGTACATTATCTGTAGCCATATAAATATAAACATAAATAGAAAGAGTTAGAAAGAGTTAAAACATTCATGCTCAGATGAATTAGAGTCATCTGAAGGGATATGGTTGTGTCTACCTTCATAGGTTGTTATCACCATGCGACAATCTTCAGACAGTCGCTCAACTCTCTTCTTCACCCGACAGTTACTGTGAGTACACCGGTAGTAACTTCTGCGTATGCAGAAATTTTACCAAAAATTAAGTTATCAACACTTCATATAGTACATCAAATAATTTAATTTCAAAGTTGCATAGCATATAAAAGATGATAGGTTGTTATGTAAGGAATTTTCTTCATTACCATTATTTACAAATTTGACGATAAATTTTGTTATCATTGTGGTAAATAGAGTAATTGTTTGAATAATTGTAGTTCTGTTAGTTGTAAACTTGTAATTACTTCACCAACTACATATTTATAAGTTTATGAACAAATAGTTGTCAATGTGGTAAATTGGTTTAATTATATGTAAATATATAAAACATATGTTATAAATTTGTTATCAATGTCGTAAATTTAGTATAGAAAAATAGTAAATTTTGTTCAGTTAGTTGTAAATTAAGAATATAGTATACAAGGTACTACAGATGACCCCATGTAAACTTATATTGTAGCAACATATATTTTTTTTGGTTAGCTCATGACTAATGATAGAAATGGAGGCCGCTATGTACGTAATACCTAAACCCTTATCCAGAAAATAATTGGGTGAGAAAGCTACTGCAAGTCTGCAACCATATTTCACCTTCTTCTCTTCTTGAGTTTAGAGTTTAGAGTTTAAAATTTAAGGTCTTCGTTTAAGGGATTTAGAGTTTAGAATTTAAGGTATTTTTTTAAGGGGTTTAGAGTTTAGAGTTTAGAATTTAAGATTTAGATGGAGTGTGGGAGCTGCAAGTGTACTATACTACTATTGATTAGAAAGGGGCTGGGTAAGACACTAAGACAGGATTAATGGCGATCAAGTATGAGATAGAAAGCCTAAAATACAGTTTGTACTGGCTGGTGTTGGTGGGGTTTAAAAAGCCACTGAGCATTTCTGGGACAATGCCAACTACAGAGAATATTCTACATGTCCAAAACATTAGTATTCTACTTTAATTATTTCATCGTCTAAATGCATTGTCACCAGTTTATAGTTAATCTTGCTTGAATCAGTAAAATTCTCAGTTTGTACGTAGGATAATGAAATAAGAACAAATGGAGAGGAAAATAAAGTTTAATCGAAATGATAGAGTAAACCAAAGTGGCGAGGGTCGTAGGAAACTGAGTTAGCTTAGGTGCTAGGTTTCCGGCCGGCCGGTTCGCTAATCTTAGCGTTTGAAGTCAAAATATAAGTTCATACAGAGGTGGATTAGATCAATCCATAGTAGATCTTGCTAAGAAAAAACTAAGAAATTGAAACAAGGATAACTTTGATTGATATAAATGAAATGTTATTGATACAAATTGGTTATTGACACAACAGGCTAGCCTAACGGAAAGTTAATTACAAAGGTGTTGCTATATATAGCCAGGGCAAAACCTAATAAGGGTCACAAATTTCTTAGAAATATTACTCTTCTCTACAATTCTCCGGTTCTCCCCTAGTCCTGACTCCTGAGCTTAAGCCCCCAATCCTATGCTTTCTTCAGATCACTACTGGAAAACAGGTCTGAAGCGACCAATATTGAAACGGGAAAATCAAACTTCGTCGCCTCAACACATTAAAGCGACCAATATTGGATTTGTCGCTTCAGAAAATGAGAGCGACGACTTTTGATCAATAGTCGTCGCTCACAAATTATTGAAGCGACGAATATTGGTATGTTGTCGCCTCCGAACAATGTTTTGTAAACTGTAGCGACGAAAATTCAATCTTCGTCGCCGACTCAAAATTCAAGCGACGAAGTTGATAACCTTCGTCAATATTCGTCACTGACATATGAAACGAAGAGAAGAGTTTTGATCAATAGTCGTCGCTTCATGTTTTAAAATCTAGTCAACCAAAGTTTCATAAAACTTATCAGACGAAAACGCTATTACGTACCTTTAGATGACCTTGTTTCGTCGACTCTTCCAAACATTAAACTCTCAAATAAATGAGACGTAATCAGCCATGTAAAAATTTGGTAACTTTTACCTCCCGATAGTATGGTTCCCCATAGAGAGAAATAAGTTTAAATAAGGTTGACCGCATCGATCGGGGCTCTAACTTTGTCGGAATTAAGTGATTTTTTTACCATAACTGTATTTCATCATAACGATCAAATGTTATTTCACAGTGTTTTTCAAAATTTGACTTCTTTTATATAGTTGCTTTGAAAAGTTGTACACTTGAGTATAATCTTATAATTAAGTTATACCGTATTAGGAAGCATGTTGTCATTATAATGGCTAAATTCACAAAATGAAAATTTTGACCGTCTGATGTGATCGTTATAGTTAAATATGAGTAGAGTAGAAAAATCAACTCATTTCGTGAACGCTCGATGCTCGATCGAAACGGTCAACCATATTTTCATAAAACTTATCACACGAAAACGCTATTACGTACCTTTAGATGACCTTGTTTCGTCGACTCTTTCAAACATTAAACTCTCAAATAGATGAGATGTAATCAACCATGTAAAAATTTGGTAACTTTTACCTCCCGATACTATGGTTCCCCATAGAGAGAGATACGTTTAAATAAGGTTGACCGCATCGATCGGGGCTCTAACTTTGTTGGATTTAAGTGATTTTTTTATCATAACCATATTTCATCATAACGATCAAATGTTATCTCACAGTATTTTTCAAAATTTGACTTTTTTTATATAGTTGCTTTGAAAAGTTGTACACTTGAGTATAATTTTATAAAAATCTTATAATCTTTTAAATATTATTGAAGCGACGGATTTTGTAATACTTCGTCACTTCAGTGTTTAAAAAAGCAGAATCCGCGCCACATGCTGAGAACCAATTAAAAGACATTGCGCGGATCAAGCCTATGAGCCATCGATTACACCCAGATCCAACTACCATAATTCACTCCCCAATTTATATAAAAACCCATCCATCCCTCTCTCTCTCTCTCCTCTTTCTCTCTTCTCAAACCCATCCGGATGCTTCAACCCTAACTCACCTCCGACTCGGTCGATTCCTCCATGGCCAACAACCCCTCCGAATCTGCGCCACATGCCTCCCCAATTTCGCCTCCTCCGACGCCAATTTGACTGGTGCCGACGGAGCCCCGATGATGCTGCAGCTCACATCCGGCGACGGCTCCGGCCACATCGGCGGGGGATTCCACGGCAGAGTGTTCCCGTTGGGATTGAGCTTGGAGTAGCTCAATTCATTCCATTAGTTTAGAAGTGATTTTAGATTTGGGTTTGTTGAAATTTTGGATTGTATGAAATTGATGAGATTGTGTTTTTGTATGAAATTGATGAGATTATAATGAAATTGCTGAGATTATAAAGATTGATGAGTTTATGCTGTTTTGGAATTGCACATTGGAATGAATTTTATGCTGTTTTGGTTCTGACATTGGTTCAAACCAGACGAAGGAACATTTTTCTTCTTCTCTGTAACAGACATGAAGCGACGAAGTTTGGTTCAATATTCGTCACTTCAATTTTATCATCCCTATGTTTCTTCTCTGTAACATGCACTGAAGAGACGAATTTTGAACCAAAATTTGTCTCTTCGTTTTCCAAGCGACGACTCAAAGTTGGTCGCTTAGTTTTCCAAGCGACCACTCAAAAGTTGGTCGCTTCGTTTGTGAAACGACGAACTTAGAAGTCGTCGCTGGGAAAGTCGAAGCGACGACTTTTGGTTCAAAATTCGTCTCTTCGGTGCTGAAACGACGAAAATAGAGCGACGACTTTTTTGTCTCTTCGGTGTTGAAGCAACAAAAAAAATGGTGAAGCGACGACATTTTTTGGTCGCTTCGGACCTGTTCTGGAGTAGTGGATGGAGTATAAAATGAGATTTCCAATAGTGCATGTTTCTATTAATTCATAATTAAAAAAAATCTAATTCTATTATCCTAACTCTTATAGGTTGTTTCTACTATCCATTATTTTCAGTACAGAAATTTTAACTAGTACCCTAGAAGTGTTACATTAGTAGAATCGATTCTTCTAAGACGAGCTAGCTAGTTCTACATGTCCTCGAGTTGATTACATTAGTAGAATCGTTCTATTTGAATTTCAAAAGCCGATTCAAATTCGTTTGAATGTCTCTTTCATTTTGTAAATATTTTCTTTTGATTAGAGGAAGGAACCATTATGCATAGAAATTTCTCTCTGGTAATAATACTGGTCTTATCAAATTGTGTAATTAGATTTTGTTGGTGAAAATTATCTAAATTTTGTTTTTTTGTTTTTTTTCTGAAATTACAAAACGTTAACAGAAACTATTTACAAATGATCGAGTTTGGTAATCAATTCATTTGATGTGTACCTAGGATGAAGGCTGTTCTTGACAACTTTCTGGCCATATTTCCTCCACTTGTAACCATCATCAAGCACATCCACATCACTCCTGGTTTGGAAACAGAATCTTGGCTCTCTGAGCTTTCTCCTCACCTTCATCTTGCTTTTCTCTGAGTTTGATCCCCTCCACCTGCAAAATGGATTCATGCCCGGCCTATCATTAGATAACGATCAGTGATGTCTATATTAGTGGCAAGCTTTCTTTAAGTTCATATAAAAATTTAGACAAATGTGTTCTATCAAAAATGAGGAAAACGAGGATATATACTGTCATTGTTGGATATGGATATCCATGTTTATAATACCTGACATGTACTGCATATACCAGAAGAAACACAGGCGCACGCACACGGGACACACAGGAGAGAGAGAGAGAGAGAGAGAGAGAGAGAGAGCTACTGTTTGGACTTTGAAGCATAGCAGATAAAATCTCTGGCTGAATCTTTCTAAAGATTTTGCTAGAAACTAGCTATCAACTCAAAGAAGACATAATTCTCAGCTGCGCATGCGCAAGCATTTGTGCACGTATAAATGCATATATAATATATGCATATATATCTATACAATCTACATGTATACATATACACGTAGATCTTCAGTAAACAGATCCAGAGATCTGAAGAAACTAACGACGAACTACGTACCCTACATATTGATTATTGGTAAGATCGATCCTAATCAATTAAACAAGATGAATATATACGAACCATGAATTGCTGCTATCGCTACCATTACCGGTTCCGTTTTCATCACTGACAGCCTTCGGATCTAGCGTTCCGACCTAAATTTTTCCGTAAACAATAACTAAGATCAGTAAGATTGAATGAATATATATAACCAATAATGGTTCTTCTTTTAGTTGAAATCACCAACTAATTAGGCCACCTGGTCGTTGTTATTCCAAGAAGGTCTTGTTACAAGATCATGCCTGTGACTAAACCCCACAGTGGTGTTTGTGGCAGCGGTGCCGGTGACAGTGATGCTACTGTTCACAGCAGCCGTCTGATGATGATGAGAAGAAGGCTGCTGCGGCGGCGGCGGCTGTGGTGGCTGCGACTGCTGAGCGATAGGAGGTGCCAAGAAGCTCAAAACCTGATTATGATGATGATGGTTTTCAAACTGCACAAACCCCATTTCGTGGTGGATCGCTTGTGTTGCGGGAGGGGTACTGCTGGAAAATGAAACCTGCTGATGAAGATCGTAATTCAAAACCCCTCTGTGATGACTTCCTTCCATTAAGTAGTCGATGTTTTTCTTAAGAAAAAAGAAACTAGCTAGTAGTGGGTTGTGTTGCACTAGTTATCCGTACAAATCCTGTTGCGAATGGAATATTAAGCAAGGGGATGATTAACTGTTTAGCTGGTCAAGGCGAGTAAACGCAGAAAGGAAACGATATTCAGGAAAGTATTCTCCTCCTCTGCTTCTCCATCTTATTCGTAATTATAAGGTTGTCTATGGGGTTGTATTGATAAGACTACTTGAGGCCACAGTAGGTAGCCACTTCCCTCTGTCCTACGGGCACACACATGTATGATTATATTCTCTGCATACAGTACGTACAAGAAGAAAATTATTAAGGGAATGTGTGGTTGTGTTGTGTGTATCTGTTTGTAGTTTCCCATACCTGCTAATTTAACTACAGAAAGTTTGCAATATGAAAGACCATTTATCTCATTTGACCAAAAATAATTCTTCTGTTTTTCTTGAAGTTCATATCCAGACTTGGTTTCATCAGGTTATAAGAAAATGGTTGTGTTACAAAAAGAAAAAGGTGATAGGGCATTTTTAAATTTTGAGACTCGTGGATGAACAGGGTCTTATTACACGCTTTTTTTTCTGGAGCAATAGATAGATGTCGAAAATGATATGACATGATCACTTACCACACTATCAACTTTTTCTATCAAGGATGATATTATTTTTTTTTTTTTTTAAGTTTAGAATTTAGTTATTGGACTCAAGCTATAGCTCAAACTTGAGAGCTAACATGTGAAAATTTGCTAAACCGTAACTTCGTTCATATATATATAACCCTAATTTAGTTTTCTGATTTCCGAATTGAAGGAACATTTCAACTAATTTGTGTTTCATTCCTTTTGTAAACTTACCTCAAATGGTATGAATTTCGCAGAAGAAGTTGACCAATTTCAATCATTTTCATGTTTTTTTTTTTTCCAATTAGGCAAAGTCTTTTATGTTGATCTTCTGTTTATCACAAAATGGTATACTACGACTTAATTAGTTAAAGGATTATAATCAACTTTGAAACCACATACCATTCTGAAACCTAAACCAAATTAATGACATTTACAGGTTATTATTGAACAGCAATACTACATCATTTCTTTGTCTTGAAGACGTGTATTATTATGAACACCACAAAATTAAGGTGAATTGATGAATGACGATCATGAAATGCAAGTACTATGTAACATGCATGAAAACGTGTATATATATATCGCCTAATTTTCTATACATATTATCAGTACTTTCAAGTTTCAACAGGGAATCAATGATATTGAACTATCGAAGTGATTCATCCGAACAGTTTTAGTTATGTATGCCCCCAGTCCTGTTTCTAGGAGTACTATACACTTATATATAAGAGCTGCATGTGAGACTCCTAATGAAATGGCAATATTTTATACTAATGGAGAAATGGAGATGTGAAAACCCTAGTTGGTAAATACATATTTTCTTATCTTCCATGAACCTTTCGTAAGATAGACTGAAAGAAACGAGTTTTGTTTACTCTGATTTGGCAATATTTTATATTCTAGATGGCGGAATTTGAGTGCGTGTACCAGAACCTAACAGAAGGAACTAAGCAACTTCACAAAACCGGAGTTTCGTTCAGGTTCAATTTCATTCATTCGATCGATCCATTGAGAAGTGGATTCACTTTTCAGTTTCAGTGAGTACGTAGTTGTAACTTAGGCTCAGCGATTAGGTAGCTGTCGTCGAATTGCTTGCAACCGGGGCGTTACCCTCCCCACACTAGATAGAAGTCCAGCCACATAGTACGTACTTAATTTTCTCTAGGCACAATTTCTATGCGTAACGTAATCAGCTACATAAGACAGATGAAGAAGCAGTAAACCCTAGAGACTTGACTCTCCTAGTATAGATCATATTGTTTTAGGTAGAAACATTCATAATTTTGATGAACAAGGAAGCCGAACTTAAAAATTCCGGCAATATTAACGTATATCTTACCACAAAATGACTAAAATTAAAGGTTAATTAACTGAAAAATAGCTTCCTTTCTTCTGAGAAAGTAATATTGCAGAGAGAGGTTAGACCGTTAGAGTCCATAGGGCAATGAGTACTGGGCTCACATCAAACTTCCATCCACGTTAACATGCCCATGGCAGTTGAGAGAAGAAAGAAAGAAAGGGATATATGATGCTCCCGAATCAAATTCCAATATAAATAGGCATAAAATTGTCCACTCAGACCAATCTTTCTTCCCCAGCAAAAGACTACAGAGAATAACCATAATAATATATTAACTCCGACATCACATTTCTTGGCATCTGTCTCCCCTTCCACTCATTTTCATCTGTTACTTCATTCACAGTAAACATATATTCTATGAAAAGACCCTCCCAACTCCCCCCAC
This sequence comes from Potentilla sterilis, assembly GCA_963682095.1. NCBI lineage: Eukaryota > Viridiplantae > Streptophyta > Magnoliopsida > Rosales > Rosaceae > Potentilla > Potentilla sterilis. The sequence continues at coordinate 32,989,687 of OY821766.1, read as the reverse complement.
AACACCAACAGCAACGTACAACAACAACTAGAACCCAGCAAACTAGCTAGTCACTCTCGCTCTCAGTTCTTTCCCTCCCCCTCGATCTCTAACTTTTTCGTTGTAGTGCAACTAGCTAGTCTCTCATAAGTTTGAGCTCGTGTATCGTCTGACAAATTACTGGAGCTTTTGCTTGCTCAATGTTACCAAACCCTAAACTGTAAACTCATTACGTACTGCAGTTTATAATGGGTCGGTTGGATGACTCGGATCCATGCGCGCATGGCTTTTAATTACTGCGGAATTAGTGTTAAAAGTAGCTGCAATGGTGGAAATTAATACTGAAGCTAGAACAGAGAAATTAAGCATGTTAATTATTAGAATCTCTTCCTTTGGTACGCAAAAGAGTCTTTTATCCTAGAAAGTCAAGATATACGGGTCGAATAAAATGTGAATGTGTGGAACATGTTTTGCACTAAATCACTAGGCTTCTGTCATTAGCAGCCGAGTCAGATAATTCAAGCTTGAAGGTTTGAAACTGCTAGTGCATGTAATTCTATTCATGCCCTAATTTAAAAAGCGATTAAGCGAACGAGGTGTACTTGTGAAAAATTACAATGTGTTTTCAGTTACAAGGACTATAATACAGAAGACAGATAAATCCTTCGGAAAACTCACGAGATCGAACAAGCAATCCGCTCGGTTTGAGTACTCCGCAAGGAATAACCTTTGTTCGAAAAATGCTCTCAATTGTGCTCATGTCTATTCATTACTTTAAATGTGCCAAACACTTCGATAAAACAATGAAAGACAACTAGTTCAAGCTACATATATGCAATGAAAGTTCATAAATCTGTCACTTTAATTAACACATATATGTTAATTATATTCAAGCTAAATGATTGGTTTCAATATATGAATTAAACATACCGGCCGGTGGTGTTGGTAGTGCCGTGGTGGTGGTGATAGGTCAAAGTGGTGTAATGGTTGTACTGCTGCATATGATAGTGGGATAGCTGGTGCTACTTTGTTGGTGATGTTAATGTTGCATGTACAAGGAAACAAGAAAGGATCATAGCTTTTTGCTTCTGCAAGCAACTATATATACTTCCTAATATGATTTTAGATATGACACTTGCCAACAAGAAATTTACCTATACATTTAGCTACATAATGTACACAAATAAGATTACTCGATTTAACGAGTTCAATGTTCTTCTCTTCACCATTTAGCACTATTTGGTGGTCATACAAAGCTACAAACAAGCCCTAGGGTTGATAACACCACCATTCACTAAGCAGGCTTATGGTCATGGCATGGCCTCCGGTCTTGCCTTATTATAGATCCTCTTGGGTATATTTTTAGTTTTCATGGTCTCCTTGAAACTCTTACATTTATAAATTTATTACATCCACGAAAGGCAATCTTCTTATCACGTAGCAAAGAAAAGAAAAATTGTTATCTTTCAGATTTCTTCCTAGAAACGAGGATTCATATATATGACATGCATATTCATTTCTGCAACCTATGTGAGATGCTGAAAAGCTTCTGCATATTACATATATATGACAGCAGGTAGCGAATGGTTTTTGTTCCAACTAGAAACTGAAATGATCTCGACAAACTGAAGCACGGTGTGAAAATTAACTAATAATGAAATATAAAGACTACTACTATGCTAGTCTGCTTAACTAATGTCTATAGTTTTTCCAACTGCAATGAGCAGTGAGCAATAATAGTTAACCTAAGTTCGAATCCGACTTGTTTCATGATTTCCAGATACAAATTTCAAAATTGTAATTAGTAATCTTCCCAATAAGATTACCATTGAAAGCAATGAGGGATAGACAGGGAAAGAAAGAGAGAGGGAGCTAAGAATATGTGCTGAATTCCATGCAGGAATGATTGCCCTTTCAATCAATTTCTAAAGTCTTCCAAAATCTCATGATGACAGAGTGAGAGCATCGGATATTTTGAAGATGGGTCCTCTTTTGTCCCCATTCGTCATCTCTAACCCTAGCTCAGCTGTGTTTCTTGTTTCCCACAAAACCCCAGACTCAAAAAGAAAAAGAGTTTCTCAATTTTAAAGCTAATGGCCCGGCTGGCCGCAGGTGAGACTCAACCATCCCCCACCCACCCATTTTGCTCTAAGCAGGAACTATACAGCCAAAGATCACTAAACTCTAAGGATTTCGATGTCTGCTTAATTCTGTTACTGTAACTTCCAACTATCAAATATATATTGCTTCCAGATTGAATCAATATTATATGCGCAAGATGAAACTGATCGAAACTGTGGTCGGTGTTATGCTTCTCGAATTGATCATCCAACTTCCATTTATTTTTCAGTTAAAGATTATATATCACGTCAATTCTAGGAAGTCAATTCAGATGTCTGTTTTTTAGCTCTTTGTGCAGGATACTTGCTCAGTTGCTCTTGCAAATTGCAAAAAGCGAACCACGGTATATATAAGATTGATTATCAATATCTTATCATCCTATCATTTCAATCATTGTTTTTTCTTTTGCAACGATTTAGATAAAAATTTGTAGTTTGGTATTCGATCGCGGTTATATGAGAATTCATGATAATTACACATGGACAGATCAAATATTCCGACCTTATAGGGGAACTGGACATAAATGTACTATATCTATATGCAATTTAGTTCACCAAAGCAGCAATGTTAAGTTGAGGGATTGCCTAATGCCCTAGTAAATCATATTTCAAGGACCCCCTATCCATTCAATCAATTAGTTTTAGGGTTCCACTGATCACATAGCTCCTGTCGCATTTACGTTTCTTCTCGAGCATCATCCTCGATTATATATATATAGTTACAATTTCGAGAAAATCTTTGTTTGCTCCTCGAGAACTTTTTCTTCTGTTTAATACGATCAAAGGCTAAGAGCTAAGAGGCCAACAAATCCGGTGTAGCTCATAAATATCTTTGGATTTGAGATTTCACAGGTTCGAATCCTGGTACTAAAAAATTGTGTACTTGTGAAAATATACAGTAACACACTAAATTTACAAACACAAATAACTCATTTTTAATAATTTTTAAATAAAAAAGGACATAAGTCTGGATTAAATTGAGTAGACTCAAAACTAATTGAATAATTGAGGCTGAAATGCCTAAAATGTCTCTAATTTCGCCAAAATTACCATGTTAACACTCCACTAACCGACAAGTTTCTCCTATTTTTGAAATATTTCTGGCAAATTCAAATTTTTCGGCCAAACCATCGACAATTTGGAGATGATTCAAACTACAAAATTGTTCTTCATCTTATGAGCTTTCATTTGAGTATAATGTTGCATATCTTTTGAGAAACTTTGAAATTTATAATTTTAATCACCACGAGCTACATTAGCAGGATATCAGGGTTGGCCGTTCAGCTTGCCTCAGGGTTGACAGTAGCAGCAATCTTTAAGGTTGGCAAAATCTAACTTCACGGTCGATAGTAACAGCTAGTTTTTCTATCGATAGTGGCATTAAATTTCTCTATCGACGATAGCAACTAGTTTCTCTATCGACAGTAACATTAAGTTTCTCTATCGACAGTAGCAACTAGCTTCTCTACCCACTGTATCAGTTAACTTCTTTATCCACAATATTAGTTAATTAGCTTCTCTATCCACAATATTAGTTAATTAGCTTCTCTATCCACAGTAGTAATTGACTTCTTTATACACAATAGCATCATTTAAGTCGACAGTAGCAGCTTTTAAATTCTGCAATAGCAATAATAGCAATAATTAAGACTGAAATCAAGTGTGAATATTAAGAAAGACGGGCAAAAAAGTAAATTTGTAGTGACAAATATCAGCTTCACAACACATTGTCCTGATTTGTAAAATTTAGTCCTAATTTGTATAAAAAAATATAGTATGTGATCTATTTGTTAATTAAATTGTTGTCAGGTACTTGTGTATAGTTTTTATTTTATTTTATCTTATTATTTTTTTTAGGGAGATTCTATTCATACCTCCAAAAACAGTACTGGATCTCCCTCTGTTTTCAAGTTAGTATTGACTTTATGAAGCCATGTGAAATTACCGATCTATTATATTTTCAAAAATATTTTGTAAAATATTTTTCACATATGGGAAAAGGAAAACAGAGAATATATTTCCATACCCATTCCATTTTTATTCTATTTTTTTTTCTAATATGATCTTGATGAGGAACAAAGTTAATATCTTCTTATTAAGGCTAAAATTCAATGGAAAACTCAAAATTAATTGTATAGGTTGTCAATGGATTAACACACCCATGATATTTGAGCAAATTCACGAGGAAACAAAACAAAGTTACAAACTATGTAATCAACTCAAAAACCCAGATTTCCTCAACAAATAAGAAAAAATAAAATAAAGACTGAGATGATAATTTTTGTCTATTGAAAATACATCGAGATAAAAAATTAAAATTTCAGATCATTAGAGCAATATATTTGCCTGATTTGGAATGAATTGTCAAAGTAAAATATAATTAATAAATGTTCAAAAATTGAAGCATGTTTTATAATCGATTTTGGAAGTGTGAACTGAATATTCTATAAGGATATTCTTTTAATTGATTTAATTAGATTTTCGGTATTTAAAAAAAATTAAAGAAGTGTAAATAATATTTTAATTCTTGTAAAAAGTAAATTGGATGTACATTAAGAAATGATCCGATACCATTTTTAGAGATATGAATATAAATTCCTTTTTTTTTTTGTACTCAGTAGTTCATAAAGAGCGCGTAGAACTCAATTACTGTAGCTAGCTCATCAAATATTGGGCCTTATATGTTAAAGACCAAGATTAGTTTCCAATCCAGACCAATCCGTAACTTTTGAGGTAAACAACTATTGGGCCTCCCAATTCCGTGACCCATGAAAAATGTAATAGATTCCTGAAACGTGGCGAGAAAATCTAGCGAATATTCCTCGAGTAGTGTTTAGGGTTTTGTACAGTTCGGGGTGGTGGTCTGTATATAATGCCGCTCTTTCTCTCTACTCTCTCATACCCTCAAACTCGCAGCGTCTTAATACAAATCATTAGCCAAGAAAATGGAGCAGACTTTCATCATGATCAAGCCTGATGGCGTCCAGAGGGGCCTGGTAATCATTCTCTCTCAGTGTTTAACCACTTGTTTTACTGTTTATATTGTTAATTTTTGTTGCTTTAGTTAGCTTACTGTTCAAATTGTATCTGGGTTTTTAGTTAGTTTGTTTTATAGATTTGTACTCTCTGTATGAGTTTGATGGGATTAGTTATGCATATGGGGATTAATTTGTGTTTGAGCTTTGGGAAATTAGAGAAAGTTTATGCTTTTTCTTTGGGGAACTGTAGATCAAGATAAAGTTAAGTAATTTGAATTGGGGTTTTAGGGTTTATGTACTTGCATGCAGTTTGGATTATGTTGAATTCGATTTTCTGGGGTTTGTTACTTTTGTAGTTAAATTTTTTAATTTTTTTAAGAGGCTTATGTTTGTTTCAGGTTGGTGAGATTCTCAGCAGGTTTGAGAAGAAGGGCTTCTATTTGAAAGGTAACTTCCAATTCCAATTGAAATTTGAAGTGTCTAGTATAAACTTGGCAATGTTTTGTTCTTGATGGGAATGGTGAACTGTGTTAGGTGCTTAGATAGTGTTGGATATATATCGGGACTCTGTTCTTAATAACTCTTATGGTTTGTATTCAGGCTTGAAGTTTATCACTGTGGACCGTCCTTTTGCTGAGAAGCACTATGCAGATTTGTCTTCAAAGCCCTTCTTCAGTGGATTGGTTGATTATATCATCTCTGGTCCTGTTGTTGCTATGATCTGGGAGGGTAAGAATGTTGTTTTGACCGGCCGAAAGATTATTGGAGCCACAAACCCTGCTGAGTCTGCCCCCGGAACCATCCGTGGTGATTTTGCTGTTGAGATTGGCAGGTTAACACCATTAGTCATGCACTACTCCCTTTTGCTTAATATTTCTTCTGGTAATAATACTGTCTGATGTTTATGCAAACTTGCTGGAATTAACGTTTAAGTTGAACGGCTTTTTACATCATAAACAAAGGAATGACCAAGTATCAACTGATTTATTTGTGCAAGTGTTTTTCTGAGCGCAGCTTAACAATGTTTCTGTTGCTTGCAGGAATATCATTCATGGAAGTGATGCAGTTGAGAGTGCGAGGAAAGAGATTGCATTGTGGTTCCCTGAAGGCCCTGTTCACTGGCAGAGCAGTGTTAGCCCCTGGATCTATGAGTAGACATTTGGCTGCCCCTAGATGCTGCTGATGGTTATCTGTTTGGTTAACTGTGTTCGTTTTGGTTTCTATTTTAAATCTGGTGCTGCCTAGTATGGCTGAGACATTAAGCTTGTTCTAGTGCTTCTGGTTGAGTGTACTACCACCTACCCCGTTTAAATACAGTTTGTTTTGAAGTTTGGTCAAGTATGGATTAAGTGGTGCTAATTCGATACAACATTGAATTTCCATTGCTATTCCACCTGTTATTAGTCTAATTTTTAAGATATTTCTGGAATAAATGGCAAAACTGAAGATTCGTCATTCCCCAAAGATCATGTGTTGTGAAAATATAAACACCTCCGTATCTGGATGTCAGAATTTAACTAGAAATTTCAATACAATAGGAGTGTTTCTTTACAGCAAATATCGTTGTAGATACGCACATACATAGAAGAGAGATGTATAGTTCCAGATAATAAAGATTATTGGTATAGAGAACTAATTAAGGCTTAGTTAGTTCCAGATAATAAAGATTATTGGTAGTGAGCAAAATGACTTTTGAAAGCAAAATAGGTTTTGAACTTGTTATGAGAGGAAGCAGTTTAGGTGTTTGGTAAATTATTTTCAAAAGTATTGTGAAAACGAAAAGTAATTTTTTGTATTTGGTAAGTTCTAAGTAAAAAGTGTTTTGAGTGAGTGTAATAATCAAAATAATTATAAATATTTAAAATTTTATTAAAATAAATATTACTTCTCTAAATTATAGACTATGGTTTTGTGTAATTATTTTGGTATATCCTTTTACAATGTATGACCAGTTGTTTGGACCAAATAAAAGATTTACGAATAATTCTTAAATATTAAACAAAATTTATCTAAAATATTAGACAAAATATTTTCCACCATAATCAATTGGAACCATTACACAAAATATATTAGAGTCTATTAATACTGCAACTACAAGCATTTATTAGAACAACACTGTTTGCTCTGGGTTTTTCTTCAAAAGCTGCTTTCCAAAGCTCTATTTTCTAGTTTTTCGATTTCAGCTTTTGGGAAAATCTATTTTGTCCAAAAACAGCTTTTAAGGACTTTACCAAACACCATATATTAATCTTAAAAGTTAAAACCTCAAAAACTGTCTCAAACTAAGCCTAAATTGTGGCAATCACAGTACCCACGCAAAACTGTGAGCTTGCTCTTTCCATTCTCCTTGAGAGGTTCCATAATTCCATTGTTTGCGTGTTAAATTGAGGCTGGTACTCAATTTCGAGAGGGAAGTCAGGGAACATTCTTCAAAAGAACGGGAGAACCAGAAACAATATGCTCTCCTGATAATAGAGGAATAAGGTTTCGTGAACCTATTGGTCAGTGAGGATTTAGGTACAGATTTACCGATGAGCATAAGATTACGGAGAGACGTTGTCTACAAAAAAGAAAATCGAATCCATCGATCCCTTTACCACGAAACCAATTTTCATTCTTATGGGTTCAGAAAAATCGGTAACCTCGTCCAGGACTCCAGGACAAGTTTTACAACTTACAACACTAAGCAGGGCTTGATTTTGTTCAAACCAAATCAAATCGAGAATAGCTTTTAAACTTTCGCCACTAATTTTCAGATATATTTTGTGGATCAACATTTCCATCACCAGGTGGTACAATTACAACAATTGCTAATGAAGTATTGAAATATATATGAAATTACTCAAAACTTTTGCACCATATTGACATTAAACACATAATAGCTGAAAACAAGAACTCTGCATGATGAAAAACAGCTCTTCTACCGCTATTATTTCTCAGGCAGAAATACAGAACTTTAAACGGGGCTTTCAAGTGCACTATCTTTTGCTCACAGATTATCAATTATCAGTTATCAAATAAAAATATTACAGAAACCACTCCAAAAGTTAAAAGCCTTAACAGAATCCCATTCCAAAATCCTAAACAAGGTAATCATACCTCTACATATGCTTGAAAACCCCAAAGGCCGTGGGATGCTCTAATAATCTTACGCCACACGTATGAGATTATATTTTTCTGTATTTCAAACCTGAATCAAATCAAGACTTGGTTCTGCCCTGGAATCAAAATCCAAAAACCATTTCCAGGAATCATATGACTTGCAGAAAGTAAATTTCAGGGGGGTTCGGGCCATGTACAAACACCATCATCCAGTTAGAGAAATAACAGTGTCGTCGTCGATCATGTAACTACTTGTGACAGACCATTTTATAGACTAGAAGAAGCTTCTACACTATCGGGACAGTAGGCCGTATGAGGGCAAGTCTTCCAGCCGTGCTACATCTTCAGAAAGAAGCTCTTTTTCCAACTGCCGGCGTGTTGATTTCATCACCGTCTGTTAGAAACAAAACGCAATGACAGCAATCATGTTAGCAAAATTGTTTTCTACAAACAAAATTTTTAAACTATATAACTACACCCAACCCCAAATCAGGTTAAAACACAGAAAATCACCCCACATATTACTAGAGGCTGCAGACAGGAATTCATAGTAAGTAATGAGGTTTTCCCTAACTATCACAGCTTTTGGCAATTTAATGCTAACCAGAAGGATTAACTAAAATACAGCCAACATAAATTTTGAAAGGAGGTATTACATACATTAAAATCCATATAAGAAGCACGCATAGAAAGCCATTGATGGTCCATTAGCTTGAATGTGATGCAATATATAAGGTCAAATGCTGATTCATTTTCTGTCAAAATAACAAAGACAATTAGTAATTATCAAGTTTGATCACAATTATAAGCCTTGTTAAGGACAAGTTACCAGCAAGAAACTTCAAGAATATCGCTCCCACCAGTGTTCGCGGTTTAACTGCACATCAACCCATGCAACTTATGAGAGGCATTTAGAAAAAAGAAACCTATGAAAATTTTTAATCTTATGAAAATTATGCGCATGGACCCTACACAATTCTGCATTTTCAATTTACAGTATCTCTCATTTACCTGATGCATAGGGTAAAATTGAACAAATTTCAAGGTATAACTGACGCAACTTAATTAGCCACACATATGGTTCCTACTTTGTTGACAACTCAGTCCAACTCCCATATGTACCAGGTCTTAAAATGAAGGACACAAACCAGAGATGAGCAATTGCAAGATCAAAATTTTATTAAAAGGTGAAAACAGATTTTGCCTTGCACTGTGCCAAAAACAAGTTAACCAATAATAAGCGATAAATGGCACCCAAGGTTGAAGCTTACTAAGACCATGGTACATTTCCTGAAAGACTACCATTTTGGGAATGTAATATTCTATAAAACAAGATGAATATAAATGATCCAGATAAATACCAACCTGCTTCAAGATCGAGCATCTGAATAAGCATGAATGTAATGTTAACACCAGCAACGGCAAATGGGTATTCCCACACTGACCTATCACCTTCTTGCTTTCGAAGAAGATCCTGGAAAGATTTCTACAATGAAAGTTTTAACTTTCAATGAGACACAAGATGCTTATAAGATAGACCAAATCTAGTTCCCTATGAGCAGCATCTTTGAAATAACCAAAAAGAACTTGCACACGAGACCAGAAGAGTATCAGACAGTCCACAGCACATATTGTCTAACATGTAAGGAAATTTTGCTCGCCTAGATACATATGTGCGATTTCAATTCATCTCTTTTACTGTCACCTTCAAGCTTGCAGAGATAAACTTTATTTAGAAGAAAGACGAGATAAAGTTGAAACACTACAGACAGGTTTTTCTAGTTTTTTTGCTAGCAGACTACGTATCACCTTTATACGTTTTCTCCAGGTTTCACCTAGAGTGTATGCAGATAATAACCTTTTACTAACTTGTATTTTAAGTCTTGACTAAAGGACTGTTTCGGTTTCAAAACACAGCACATTTGTATAGAGAGAGGGGACATACCGGGAAATTCCTAGCAAAGAACAACAAATTCTCCAATGAAATAAAACCACCACCCCTGCATAACATTACAATATCAACAATAAGTAAACCAATACAAAGGAGAAACCGAGAGCATGTGCTGTATAAATAACGAAAGAGGTACTTGATCTACCTAAAATCTGTTGATGGATCCTTCCCTTGCCATCCCATTTCCTTCCATTGCTCAGATATTAAACCACAAAGTTCTTCTTCTGGAAAGGCTGCACTCCACAAGGCCCTCAAAGCTTCCTGGTGCATTACAAATCAGACAAGTATTTATCAAATTATGATAATGAACTATCTGCACAGCTCAAAAGTTAAACTCATGCAAATCCTCCCCGCAAAGACAACAGATTCACTGTCATTATATGAAATCCATGAAATACCTGATGCTCAGGGACTGAGCTGTCATAGGCAACATCTATCCGAGTTTGTAGTTTCAGCAGGCATTCCTCCTGAAAGAATTTACGGGGGGAAAACATGAACATTATACTACTGGCATATAGTTTGGTGATTTAAATAGACAGGTTGGCAATTAAAGCAGACCATGCTGAATAAAATAACAAAGTAACTGGATCTTGTAAGCCTCTACCAATTGTTTATGTTAGATAGTTCCACGATTCAAGGGGATTGGAATCATATGATCAGCACAGAAACATAGGACTATTGCAAACTCCTCATATAACAAGCAGGAATTATCAAATGTATCCAAAGAATGAAAAAGAAAAGTAAAGAAAAAAAAGGAAACTATAAGCTTAGCATTCTTTATATTTCGATCTCAAAGAGTAATCATTGGAGTAACATCAACATTCTCATAAACAGATACTTATCAAATTACAAAAATGTGTTACCTGGGCAGGGGTTAGATCAAAGGAAGGGCGAGCATCACTCTCTCTTCTCTGTGCACACACACAAGAAAGTCCCCGGCCAAGCCAAGCTGCTGATCCTGCCACAACCTCAGCTGCAACAGAGAAAGAAAAAAAAGCCAGAGAATAATATATAAGTAAATCCTTAAAAAAAAGCAGGTCTGTACTGCTAACGGTTGCATGAAAGCTTAGAGTTCCTGCCCAACTACATTGCAACACTTCAACTTTACAAATACAGCAGACAATGGTTCGTACAGTTTCTAGGACAAAACAGATATTAGCTGCAAGCATTTCATCCATGCGACCAACCATAGTTTTCAACTTGACCGAAAAGGAGCTATACTACAGATTAACAAAAACTTTATAAATACAATTAGTAGCAGACAAAATATTTTCTGTTGCAAACGTAAACTCAAGCCCTACACTTATAATGATATTTGAAGTAGTACACTACAATATATTGTTAAAATAACGCTTAACCTACAACTCTATCACAAATTTGAAAATATCCACAACTATATATTCATAAATTATTCCACTTCCCTACAACTAAGATATTCAAGCAGCAGGAGATGTATAAAACTCTGGCTTCCAGTGATCAGTACCACAAAGCTTTAAGGTTTTCCAAAAGTACATAAATAGTTTGCGAACTCAAAATTCGGCATACAAACACCATTGATCAACTGATCCTGTGGCATTTCTCACTGATGTTTGCTCAAAATTCTCATCATTTCAGCTGTGAAATGTCCATATAATTGAAATCCGAAATTCGATTACATATTTTCATCAATTGTTCAACAAAATCAATTCCACTAAAACTAAGCATAAACAAGCAAAAGTGTGACAAATTACACAGCTTCAATTCCACCAAACCTTGAATAAAACACAATAAACACACAGAAATGAATAAAAAATTAAAAATAAAATCTAAAACAAATTTACGCACCGAAGCAATTTATGATATCAGACAACATCAAGTCAGTGATAAATTCGGCTGACGGTAGCAGCTGAATAATCTGAATACCAGATCTACGTTCCGATTTTACTTTTTTGCTAAAAATGGATAAACTGCTCAAGAGTAAAAGTCTAGAGAGAGAGAGAGAAAGCCTTTTTTTCTAAAATAGAGAAAGAAAAATAGAGAGAGAGTCAGCATTAAATAGAAAAGCGAACAATGAAGGAAGAAAGAAGAAGAAGAGACAAACTAGTACTACCAGAACTTGAATGGCAGGTATTGCCACGGCCATCGAGACCTTGCGAAATCCTCCTAACCGCCACGAACGAGCCTCCTCTATCGTCCATGATACTCCTCCGCTACACCATAACACTCCTCCGCAATCCGATCAAATCAACCTCCTCGCCGGAACCGGAAATGCCGCCGGAGCCGCGCCGCCGTGAATCGCCGGACTGGGGAAACGAGCGCGAAACGAAGCTTCTTATGGCTTCGATCACAAGGACTGAAGCGACGCGAAGGAGCAGGGAGAGAGAGGAAGAGAGAGAGTGAGGCGGTGGATTCTTGGAAGAATGGGAGAGAATCTTGAAGGAGAAAGAGAGCTAGGGTTTCAGGTAAGGATCTGGGAGTGGGATTCCATTAGAGAGAAGAGTCGGTTACGCAGCTCTGTTTCTCTCTCTCTCTCTCTCTTATTTTCTGTGTGTGTAGAGAGAATGAAAGCATGAGCGTTGGGTGTGGTGGCGTTGGCGTCGTTTTGTTTCGGTGGAGAGCTCTCTCTCTAACCAAAAAAAAAAAGATTTTTACTTTTATTTTTATTTTTTGGGTAGAAAAAACGAATTTAAACAAAAATTAAGAGAGTAATTACTAAGCCGGCTGCTCTGTCTCCGAGTCTCCGTGAAATTCTTAAAAATCCGTTTTGGGGGGGGGGGGGGGGGGGGGGTTTGATTTTCGAGAGTGACGGAATCAGAAACGTGATGGTGACAGAAAATCGTTTTTTTATTATATAGTTTCTGTAAGGGGAAATAAAAATGAAAAAAGGAAAAGAATCTTGGAGAGTAATTAAGAAGTTCTTCTAGCATGATTTACCTAATCGGTTATACCCATTTCATGGGTTTGTCTAAGCATATGAAAGTACCATTTTTAACTCATGTGTATTGACATATGTGATTGGAGAATTATTCTCAAGATACGATGATAAGTCATAATCAGTGAATTAAACAGTTATGTGTAAATTGTTGAACGATTGGATTAGTTTAGACCAGCCAATGAGAGAAGTTGACGTGTGAAAGAAGTAAGCGTGTTTTCGAGAGTATCTTTTGCTATGAATTTTCATTTATTTGTTTTCGAACAACCTATAATTGACCAATTAAATTAATATAGTGTCCGAGTGAGGAATCAAGCTAATACAGTTTTTAATTTATTATTTGGGATATTTTCTAATTGAAAAATTAAATAAATAAATAAATAGTGTTTGAATGAGAAATTTAGCGTTCAGAGAAACTTTAAGACTTTCAATTTAAAATCTTTAACTATTTCAGAGAGTATGTTTAACTTTTAACAAAAAACAGCAGTATGTAATCTTTAGCTATCTTTGAGTGAGTGATATAACTACTGGTATGCAATCTTAAATAGATCAATTTGAAAAACCTGAAGAGCAATCAAGCATGCAAAAGATTGAACAAGTTATCTGAATCTTTTTTATTTTTTTATTTTTATATATCTTTTATATTTTTAGAAGACAACTTTACAATAACTCCTAGACGTAAGTGTCGAGCTATCTCAAGAAGAATAAACACTTGAATATGACTAAAGCCTTAAGTGATCCATAAGTTTCCTAGTATTGAACCAACCGGGTAGAGAGGTCATTAAACCTAATTAAGACTTTGATTCATTTTGTTGAGTCTGTATGCATTTGTGTGACGGGACAGGACTAAGTAGTTAAATTAGGCATATCGTGACTCTTTTTTTGTACTTTAAGAGTGAATTGTATATATCTATATCCATTATGAACTATCCGACTTGACGAAAGAATAATTTTTTTCTTTTATAATCTTATAAGAATAACATTTGCCTTTACTTTTGTTCTCGTTCTAGTTAGTCATTATGTAACTAATGCACTTGCAGTGAGTACATAGATCGACCTTTATGAGAAAGAGAGAGAAAAAGAGTCCAAAACTGAAAAAATAAAACTTTCACATGGGATGTAGCCAAGCGTGGAACCATGGTATGATATGAGGAATTGATTTATGCAAAAGACCCTACCGGGGCCTAACATCATTTTTGTAGTTTGCTTCCATCTCCAAATTGGAGCAATGGTCCACACGCATGGGTCTCCAACACGTCAACAAAGTCGATATATCCTCACTCAATCAGTCAATCTTTATGCCGTGGGGAATTTAGCATCTAAATAATACCCAATGATCTTGACTAATCTATGTGTTTCATTGTCACATTTTTTAGTAGGCAAACTTCGCTGAGATTCTTGGTTCGAGTTTGTGAAAGTATAGTGGATGTTAAATTTTTATCAGATAAACAACTTAAATGCTACAATTTGTTTCTCGTGAGTCGGTCTCACAATTTCCCAATAGAGAATTGATGTCATAGTTGTTGGATGGGACGGCTTTTAAAAGCTGTGAATGACAATGTCAAAATGATTCATATGAGAGAAATGACGTGATTGATATTTAAGCTGTTGATCATGAATTTTGATTTCTTGAACTGAGTTCAAAATAGTCATAGACCATCTAGAAGTGTCGATAGGGTTTCAACCCTTTCAGCCGTTTGATCTGTATTCGAGTCATGGTTAAATAATGCCTATGCACCTGTGTTTCTGATTCCGCAAGTAAGAGCATCTCCAACAGCTTCCCTATTTTTTTTGTAAAATAGGGAAGCAAAAGTCAGAATCTCTAAAAAAATTATGCTCCAACTCCAAGAGCTTCCCCATTTTGGAGATTTTCACATTTATTACAACTACATTCATATTTATTTCAACAATATAATATTCTTTTATTTATTTATTTTCAAAAATGCAATAAATACTCTATATCTAATACATTTATTGTAAATTGTAATTAATGATTACTTTTAAGTTATTCTATAATAATAAATTTATTTATTTTAAATAAAAATCTATATAAAATTCTATAATTAATGATTACTTTTTAGTTTTCTGTGTCAAATTGATTTGATCATTAATTTTTCATTCTGCAAATTTTTCTTTCTCTCTCTACAAATATAGGGATACATATATTCTCTCTCATCCAAATCCTCATTTTAGGGAATGAGATGGAGAATCTGTTGGAGGAGATTTAGAGCCCAAAATCCCCAAATTTAAGTAAAATCCCTATTATAGGGAATCTGTTGGAGATGCTCGACCAGTTCACAAACTTCGTAGCTCAAACCATTGCCAGCACACACACAAACAGACATTGGATAAATTATATAAAGGGCAGGGCTAATCCTCCACATTAATCCCCAAATTAATGTCGCGTTGATTACTGAAGACAATCTAGAATCCCCTATATGGTGCTAACCGGCCAAGAGTACTAGGGATTTTGATATCAATGGTAATTGACTTAT
Source organism: Potentilla sterilis (assembly GCA_963682095.1). NCBI lineage: Eukaryota > Viridiplantae > Streptophyta > Magnoliopsida > Rosales > Rosaceae > Potentilla > Potentilla sterilis. The sequence continues at coordinate 32,974,151 of OY821766.1, read as the reverse complement.
CGATCCATAACAAAGTCGTGCTTGGCACACACGTACAGTTGTTGGGGAAAAAGTAGGGTTTTACAATTTAAGCCAGGGCTTCAATCTGTCGGCCAAATGGGGAAGGTGGTAGGGTTCTGGGCTGAAGAATTCACAGGTTTTATGACCTCCAATTGGTGACATATATATGCACTGTCGATATAGATATTCATGTTTCTTCCATCTGCTATAGCACCTTGGTTGGCTTGGTACATATACATTAAAGATCAGATCCAGGGCACCATTTCGAAATGTCGATAAAGCTATCCATATATAAGGTATGTACTTAAAGCGATGAGAAAATGAGAATTAAAATATGTAAAGCGAGTTAAATTGTAACATGAAAATAAGGTGTGTGTCTGAGTGTATTCAAAGGTTGTCAGTGAGCTGTGATTTAGTTGGTTAAATTGTTTAACTAAATATAAGTTTGATCTAATATGTGTTCAAACCTCACAAATGTATGAGCTATTTGATAAAAAGTTTTTTTTTTTGAATATATAGAGGTCGGATAAGAAGCGAATGTCCGCACAGATGCGTAAGTTCGCACGTCAATCGGCAAAACTTGATCAGGCATCCATGGCGGCGCTGCAGTTGCTGGCGTCGAACCAGGCGTCAATGTAAAGCCTCTTACTGTCGTTGGACTCGTTGATGAATAGTTCAGAGTCGGCCTCGTTGATGCTTTTGAGGTTTTAGGCGAGCTTGTTGTGCGTACCTTTGGCTTGATGTGACACCGTCTGAGATGTCTAGAGTCTTCATCCAGTCAACCGCGCCTTTAAACCTTTAATCGAAACATGGGTATAGATGCATGTCCTCACTTTTGCATATGTGTGAACATCCTCCTCTGAACGGATCCGCATATATTCATACATGACTCGTGGGGAAAATCTTTTAGGGTTTTTTTTTTTTTTTGGGTTAAAAATTCTCGGTTAGGCATCGTGTTGATAACATGTTGTAGGAGAATCAAAATTGGTCAACTCATTTCATTGATAATCCCCTTTATATAGGGTGAGTATTACAACGGTAATATTAAATACATTAATGACAATAATGACTACGTAATTATCTCTCGTCAGTTACATTGACGAAGGCACATAATGTGTTTTTCCTTCAACAACTAATGAAATCTATAAACTGTTGCTGAGGAAAAATCTCTCACATACATCCTGTCAATGAAAACAGGTAGATCATCAAACATTTATACCCAACATTTATACCCAACATTACAGACACCAAAGTTCGCCAATGCATCAGCCACCACATTCCCTTCCCTGTAAATATGAGAAACTATACAATGCATCTGATGAGCAGTATAAAAACAGTTATTCCAACTTACTCTTAACCTCCATAGAACAAGTTTAGCCTGAAATAATGAACTACTAATGAAGAATAAGTTTCTAACCAGATATGGGTCCATCCCTTTATCCAGGAAACCCGAAAAGCTTTAATCACTGCCAAAATCTCTGTATCAATGGCACTTTGAACCTCGACCTTTCTTACAAAAGCCCCCATGAATAAGTCCTCATGATTCCTAAAGATACCACCAAAATCCCTAGTAATAGAATCACGAAAAGAACCATCAGTGTTGACTTTTACCCAATTATATGGAGGAGGAACCCATTGGACATGAGTGAAATTTAGACCTTTATGACGCAAACATGAGAGACAAAGCACATAAAACATGTCATGCACTCTTGAAATTCCCTCACATGAAGTATAAGAAAGTAAGCAGACTCCCTCAGAGCTATCAAAAAGGAATGCTTAAACCTCAATAAATCAAAAGCGACCTCCTCAAATTTGATCATATATCTGTAAGTCCATATGCACCACAAAGCGTTACAGAAAGCAAAACTCTATAACACTCTGTTACTATATGGCATACCATTAAGAAACTCATGAGAAATCAGGTGCAAAAGAGGGGTACCTGGGGGTAAATATACTATGAACCGAGAAGTTAGTCATTGCCCTAAGGCATTAATTATTTGACAATTAAAGAAAAGATGATTCAAAGTCTTTCCGCGCAAGCCACCAAAAGAACATTTAGAACATAAGGAAGTCCCTCGTTTTTGTAAAGCATCATCAGTTAACATTCTACCATGAATGACTTTCCATGCCACTAAACTTTTTCTCAGCTGATTAGCTTTATTTCATATCCATTTGCTCCACTTAGCTGCAGGTTGCGGAGGAGAGAAAAAGGAGAATACATTCTTTATATTGAGATGGTCAGAAGGAGTATCAAGCTAAATGACCTGGTCAGAGACAGTATCCAAAGGCAAGTGTACAACACGTATTCGACCAGCGATATTTGGAAAGAAAAAATTAAATAAGGGAGGCAATGACCATTGTTTATTTTTAATAGCACCACTAATATTGTTCGGCATGAGAGATCTCAACACAGGAGATCTCGACACAGAAGAATTGGAGTGAAGGCTCGATATAGGAGAATCCAACCAGTTATCTGAGCAGAAGTCAACGCTCTTACCATCTCCCACTGTTGACAGTAGCCGCAAAGAGGCTACAGCAGGCCCACAGACCCGCAACAAGTGCACCAGGGCCCGGCCCAAGGGTCGGGACCGGATCACCAGCACCCGGCCTCGGGGCCTAGCACTCTATCCTGCCTCCAGGGACCCTGGGGTCGGGGGCGCCAGCCTGCCTAAGAGGGCACCAGAAGGAACAAACAGAAGGGAACCAGTCCCACATCGAAGAGTAAGGCCAGCCCTTACCCCCAACCACCTATATAAGGGCCCCAACTACCCTCTTTATTAGGTAACTGATCTCTCTCCCTGCTTACATACGTGTCTTGGTTATATATATTCCAACTATACTAACTTAGGCATCGGAGAGGAGAAGACCGGCCCGCCCGGTATTCCCCTTAGTGAGCAGGATTGCAGGAGATCGAGTTGGATTCATCAAGTATCTACTAGACCCCCGGGTTTAGGCAGAAACACCCACTATACAATATAACTTAAAATAAAACTTATTCTAAAACTTTTTAATCTCAAGCGAAACTAAAGACTGCTGGTAATACTCGAGGGCATGCATAGAACATGAGAAAAAACGGCTTTTAAGGAACAATGCTGACGAGGTGGAAGTAGTAACGATGTTTTAACAATTTTTAAGAAGAAGGGCTTGTTTCAGGTGGATCAAATTCTTTAAACCTAAACCACCTTGATCTTATGGAAGAAAACAAGTGTCCCAGGAAAAAGAGCAGAGCCTTTCTTCAGATGATCACCAGACCAGAAAAAATTACGGACCCAACCCTGCACTTTGAATAGAAGAGATCGCGGCCAAGCCTAAACTTGAAAATTGTGAATAATCTGACTCTGAATCACCGACAATATAAGTTGCAACCTAGCAGCCTGAGATAACTGCTTACTTTTCCAAGAAGCAAGTCGACATATGACCTTGTCTGCAATGGCTTGGAAGTGCTTAGACTTTGGGCATCCCTGAAAAATAGGCACTCCGAGATATGTAAAGGGAAGAGAAGCCTGTCAAATACCCAAGACCTGTTGAATTACAATTCAGTGCCTATATGCATACTTTCTCAGAAACACTGACGACTTGGCTTTGTTCACTACCTAACCCGAATTCCAGGCATACTCATCCATAAATTTCATCAGGTTGCGAAGACTACGAGGATTACTTTGCATAAAAATCATTACATCATCTGTGAAAAAGAAACATGGGAAGGAGGGCTTACCCTCTTAGGGGGTGCAATACGAGTAATTCGACCTTAGAAACCAGCTTAGATAACCCCCTACTTAACACCTCCTCAGCCAAACAAAAAAATAAAGATGATAGCGGATCTCCTTGTCTAACCCCACAACAGCACTGAACAAACCCACACAACTGGTCATTTACTTGATTTGAAAGCCAAGCAGATTGCAGAACTTTTTCAATCCAATTTATAAACACCGGATCAAACTCAAAATATTTTAGGACACGAAGCAAAAAACTCCAATCCAAGGTGTCAAAAAATTTGACTTTAAGGATGTATTGCCCCAATTGGATTTTCTGTTTAGAAGGTTGACACACTCAGAAGTAAGAATAATTGGGTCTGTTATTGAGCGGCTCTAGATGAACCCATTTTGATTAGACAAGAAAATACGAGAGGCATTGCACTCAGTCTGTCAGCTAAAATTCTGTAATAATCTTGACGGCAAAATTAGTAAGAGCAATCGACCTGAAATTCTGAGATATTATCTGCATCCTCTTTCTTGATCAATAAGTCCTGCACAAATTTACTTTTTCAATTTTTATTTACAGTCTTCGCTTTATTTGGATTCTCTTACTATGTATAGTTATCAGAAGTTCAGACCCTCTAAAAATTAGATAAAACAGTATACAATGGAGAAGATAGTGAACAAAGTAATCTGTTATAGCTCAAATAAGTTAGCTCAGACCCTATCTCTTACTATCTATAGTTATCAGAAGTCCTGCCTATAAATGATACAGCTCCATGGGTCATTTGGAGAAGTAGTAGGAAACCTTTTGATGAAAACAATGGAGGAGATAGATAATCATATTTAGTAATTGAGTATTCTTTCTGCTTCTTCTTTCATTGATTTATCCATCTGTCTAATTTTTAGGTAATTGAGTATTCATTTATTGTGTTTGTACATGGTGAACTACTACATCTATTGAGGTTTGTGATAAGTTGACTTTGGTGGGAATTGACAACCTAGATGCATATGCCGTTAGTGAACTCCGCGCCAAATTCGGAGGCACTACTAGCTTGACGTGGCAGTGCCTAGTGGTCCTCCCTACCAATGAAATTTTGAAAAATGAGATTTTGTGACCGAAAATTATTTAAGTAGTTTTGTCAAATACTATTTTAGATTTATTATTGTTTTTCTAAACCCTACACCCTAAACCCTAAACCCTTAAACCTACACACTAAACTTTAAACCCTAAAAGATTGATTAAAGTCATTTTACAAAATGTAAATACATAAATTTATAATTTATGTAATAAAATTACACGTGTTGAAATTTAATTGGGAGGGAGGACCACTAAGCATTGTCACGTGGTACTCCCGTCATATTTAAAATAGTAAATTACACAGTAGCTACCCCACACTTATCCTTTGCTAGTCCCTTAGCAAACTAAATAAAACTAAGACTCAAAACAAACTATTGCTCCTAACAATTTTGTCTCAGGCTCGTATGTACACATAGCTTTCAAGTTAATGCACGAAAATGCTAAGCATGAAAATTCCAAGCTTCATGAACATGTGGCATCAATAAGAACATATAAGAGCAAAAGGTAAGCATGTAAACATGTTAAGCTAATTCAATCCTCCTCACTAGGCATACTCTCTTCTTTTCACTCGAAACATGGCATTCACTCATAAGTATATGCAAGCGAAAGATAATGAACTACGAAGAGTAACTTGCATATGTCAAGAAAAGAAAGCTCTTTGTGAATTTTTATGGAAAAACCTCATGTAACAACTATGTGCACCAATGAACCAAAACCATATGCTTACTCTTGAGAAAATCTCCACAAATCAAATTTAACCATCTTAAGAATCATGAAAAAGATCAATAAAAGGGTTGTAATGGGGCTAGGCTAAGAGGTATTCGATATTTGGATAAGTAGGCTCAAAACGTCACCGTGGCCTTTGGCAAAGCTCAAATCTCCTTATGTCTTCTCGCCAAGGGTCAAATTTCATCTTGTTGGACCCATACTTCATTCTTTTCTTCCCCAAAACATAGTGAATATGAACAAAGGTCAAAATATAACAATAGTAGACCTTCACATATAAACAAAACTCCAAATTCACAACACTTTTCAAAACTAGACTTAGCAAATTACACTTTGAAACCGTGCCTATTTCTTTTCTTTTCTTTCGGACTTGATTTTTCTCTTTTCTTTTCTTTCGGACTTGATTTTTCTCTTTTCTTTTTTTCTGTCCGATTTCAATTTTTTTCTTCTTTTGTTTTCTCATAGGCACGGCTCACATACAATTTTTCATATACTTTTCTAGCTAAGTCTACCCCACACTTGTTCTTCTTCATCACTTCACGCAAAAACTCCTTCAAAAATCAAGCTTTGCCGACACACAATGGTCAAGACATCACTATACTAAGCTCATGGAAAGTGTTTAAGGGTGATGAAAGAAAAGGCTAATCGTAGGCTCAAAGGGGGTTTACTAAGGTGTCCCACGACGAGCTCCAATAGGGCTCATGCTTTATTTGGCAATGGTGGTAAACCTAAATGATCTTTATTCAATCATATTCAAAATCAAGGTATTTTATGATTAAAAACGTTTTGAAAATCAACAAGAGTAAGTTCTAGCATTCTAGAGTTCATTAAAAAGCTATGGCACATAATCATTGAATAATCAAAGAATAATGAGGTTCATATAATATCATGCTCAAAATTTTCAGAATTTTAGCACTCATGAAGAAAGCAAGTTGGCTCTAAAGCTCACATAGGTTATTATGGAAACAAACTAGCTAAAACATGCATGCTTCGTTAATCAACAAGTCCTACATGCTCATACCAATGCACATAATCCATGAAACTCACAATTTTAATTGTATGCACAACCATCATCTATGTATGCAAAGAGGAGAAAAACATCATTGACATATTAGGGGCATCCTAAGACTCGAAACAAACAATTTAAACACTCTATTTTTGTATTACATTTTTCTGAAATTTTCTTTTCTAACTAAGCACACAAAAACATAAACGGAATACGTTATCCCACCCCACACTTAGAAAAGTACATTGTCCTCAATGTAAGCACAGATCTATATCAACGAATTTCCTAAGCATGCAATAGTCTAACATATACCAACATATCATCACAAATCAAAGAAAAAGAGAAGGGTTAAGAAATTTCAAACTCTCGGTGATGGCTCCTTCATTTTTCTTTGATCGACTTGGGTTGCCTCCCAAGTAGCGCTTTGTGTTTATAGTCCATTGCTTAGACTTGTCACCGCGTGTTTGTCCGTTCATCGTGCCATGTGCAGCTCCGCAGTTGGGGTAGCAGCCCCTCTCGGCAGTAGGATTTTCTTGGCAGGCAAGCTTCTCTCGGCAGACGTGTCTGCTTCTCTTGAGGCCTGATTTTGGGTGTGTTCCACTATCCTAATGCAAAAGTGTTCTAAATAAATGTTGTAGTGGACACACAGAGCTTTCCAACAGTATAAAATTCACCTCAATCGGACCAGGGGAAGTACTCCTTGTTGGGTCTTTAATCGGACCTATTGATCTGCCCAGTTCTCTGTTCCACCAGATTGACCTTCGTGCACTCAAATTGAAACTGGGAGCAGCTCGAAACTCCAAATCCACTTCTCTAAAATCCTACAGAAAGTAGACTCATAGACCTTTCCAACGGTGTATGGCTCAGCATCCCAGGTTTTGTGAGCTGAAAACGGTGGCCTTCCAAAGTTGACGGACTGCACTGCCCGAATTCTGCTTTGGGCAGAACTTGGTATTTCCTGCATTTTTTTCTTTTCAATTCAATCTGCACACGCACAAGACACATCAAACCGAACAAAACACAAAGATAAATGCAAGAATATACAAAGCTATACAAGCCATGGCATTAGCAAATACAAACAATTTTCAAACAATTTCAAGCTACTAACACACGACAAATTTACAAAACAAATAACATTCAAATATAACAAGTTTTTATAATCCCCGGCAACGGCGCAAAAAATTGACGAGTCGCGTGAGCGAGCATCAAGCAATAATAACCCTACAATCGTTAGTAGTATAGAATAAGTAGGGATCGTTCTAGCCGGGGATTAAGGGTACCTGAAACATGAGAATGTTAACACAAATATTCACAAACATATATGCACACAATTGTCACACTTATATACATATATACATATTCACACGAAATCAAGGGGGATTGAGATAGGATCGGCAGCAAGGCTGCCTCTAAATTCCTAGACAAGAATTTAAGACATGAAATTAAATCCTAAAGCTACTATTTACAAGGTTGGTCGACATTCTTCCACAAATTACTAACACAAAAGCACTCAAAACACATAGCAAATTAATAAGACAAGACGCATGGCAAGAGTACACAATATCCTAGATCCGACTTAGTTCCAATTCTAATTAGAGCCTCAACGGTCATCTAATCACTAGACTTACTTACGTATTTTAGAAAACACTCAACGTCGAATCCTAAAATTATACTAATCATGTTTGAAAACACTCAACGTCGAAGACAAACACAAAGAGTAATTGAGCACAAAAGTCTTTTAATTGGAAACATATCAATCAAGCAAGGCGTCACCACTTCTTGTTAACATGCATAGTCGTTTAAACCTCTCTAGTCCTATTTATTTGACGGATACAAGACCAATACTCAAAACACATCGCGAATATGCTAAGTACCAATCTCTGCGGCACACGGATTTAAAGACTAAACCAAAAACGAACTACTAGAATCAGAGTGAACATGCTTGCCTATCCTATTCTATATCTTTACTTCATATTTTCCTTACTTTTTAACATGCAATCCGTATTCTTACATCCAAAACCCATTTAAAGACAAAGAAAACGAATTGAACATACAAATTATAAAACCAAATTTCACTCCAAACAATACATAGACATAGAGTTTGAAACCAAGAATTCATGCTAACTTCATAGACAAAGTTTAACATAACTACATAAAAATTACAAAACCGAGAGTAGGGAGTGGATCATTCTTTTGTAGACACCTTGAATGACTTCGACTCGTGTGGATCCGATGGTTGGTGGAGAAGATGGCTGCTCGGCAATGGGTGTGTCGGCAGGATTTTTGGGTGAGATGGTGGTGGTTTCGGCTAAGGTTTGTATGTAGGACTCTTGGGAAATTTAGGTAGAGCTTTGGCTAGATTTTTTTGCTTTGGAATGTGACAAGTTTTTCTGTAGGAAAACATGGCTATTTATAGAGGCAAATTCGGCAGAAACCCTAGGTAGCAAACCTAGTCCAAATCGGCAAAGGCAATCCTTGTGCAACAAGGTTTTGGTTCCTTCCTTTCTTGGTTCTTCTAGGAAACTTCTTTTTCTGATTTTTTTCTTCAATGCCTTGGCTTGGTGTCATCCTCTAACCTTCCTTAAGCTTGGACCATCATCACATATGCATTTGTACAACATTTGGTCCATCAAAAACAGAAAACACAAAAAGGGGGCAGTAGGTTCCTGGAATCGGCAGATTTGATGTTGCTGTAGTAACTCCGGCATATCTCCATCCTCGGAGCTCCGATTGATGCGATTCAAAGTCTCAGATAAACTAGACACATATGGCCATCTCCCCATAAAATATCTCGATCAAATTCCTTGTGAGTCGTCGGGAATGATTTTTCGAAGTTGGGACAAAGTCCCAAGAAAATCCTGGAAGCCCCTGGATTGGTTTGCACGGACTGCCGTTTTGCAGCCAACTTTTGGGTGACTTCCCGAACTCCAATTGATCTGACATTTTAACACAACATTCCTCAGCATATGAATATTAAGCACACCAAATTTCATAGAATTCGGACAAGGATAGATCATATTTGTACTCGTCACAAAATCGCGAAAAAGACATATTTTGCACTATTTTCCAAATTTCTCATACTTAGTCATTTTTCGGACAATTAAGCACATTTCACCAAAACTCTACCAAAATTGACACTAAGGCTTAGTTTGGGACAGCTTTTGAAGCTGCTTTTGAGACTGCTTTAGCTTTTGGGATTAATACATGGCGTTTGGTAAAGTTTTTAAAAGCTGCTTTTAGTCAAAATAGCTTTCTCCAAAAGCTGAAATCGAAAAGCTAGAAAATAAAGCTTTGGAAAGCAGCTTTTGAAGAAAAACACAGAGCAAACAGTGTTGTTCTAATGAATACATTGTAGTTGCAATATTGATAGACTATAATATATTTTGTGTAATGGTTCCATTTGATTATGGTGAAAAATATTTTGTCTAATATTTTAAATGAATTGTGTTTAATATTTAAGAATTATTCGTAAATCTTTTATTTGGTCCAAACAACTGGTCATACATTGGAAAAAATTATACCAAAATAATTGCCCAAAACCATAGTCTATAATTTAGAGAAGTAATATTCATTTTAATAAAATTTTAAATATTTATGATTATTTTGGTAATTACACTCACTCAAAGTAAAACACTTTCTACTTCGAAGTTACTAAACACAAAAAATTATTTTTCGTTCTCACAGCACTTTTGAAAACAGTTTACCAAACACCTAAACTGCTTCCTCTCACAGCAAGTTCAAAAGCTATTTTGCTCACAGCTGATTCAAAAGCCATTTTGCTCACAGCACAGCTGTCCCAAACTAAGCCTAACTATATTATGACTCTATCTTAGACAAATAAGGGTTAAACAAAGCATAAACGAGGGCATAAGCATATAATATCGTCGCACATTGTGCTCCTATCACACCCGACCAAATTTACAAACACAAATAACTCACTTCTAGTAATTTTTAAACAATAAAAGGCATAAATCTGGCCCAAAATCGAGTGGACTCAAAATTGATTGAATAATTGAGGCTGGAATGACTAAAATGCCACTGAATTTTCTCAAAATTACAATGTTGCCACTCTACTAACTGACAAGTTTCTTTCTCCTCCTTTTTAAGTTATTTCCGGCAATTTTAAGTTTTCCGGCCAAACAGTCGACAATTTGGAGAAGATTCAAACTACAAAATTGTTCTTCATCTCATGGGTTTTCATTTGAGTAGAATGTTGCATATATTTTGAGAAACTTTGAAATTTCGAATTTCAACCACCACGAGCCACAGTAGCAGGTTACAGTAAAACCCCTCTAAAGTGATAACCTCTCTAAACTGATAAAAAGTTTCGGTCCCAAGTCGAGACCAGTGTTAAAATTTAATAACCCATCTATCGTGATAATTAATATTTTTTCAGAAAATTGTAGTGCTAAATCTTGGTCCCAACTTTCGCCTTAAAGTGATATTTTCGATTAAATACATTTTTTTTTATATACTTTACGAATTTGAAAAATATTTCATGATACTAGTTTGTGCTAGATTTGCTTGTCTAATAACTTTTATATCATCCTTTGTCTTCTGAATTGTCTTCAATTGGTCATTGCGATCCTCGTCTTATTGTATTAGAAATGTCTCAATTGATTGTAGCATTTGAATAGTGCTAGATGCCGAGATTTTAGGTATCTCATGACTATCATCATCATCCACCTCTGTTGATTTCTGAATTATCTAATTTATAAGTAACTAGCCTTTCTGCACGCGCGATGCGCGTGCGAAAAGGCCGCGCTCGCGCGTGCGTTTAAACATTTTTCGATAAATACGTTGAATATATACACAGTTTTCCCTCTGTCGTTATGGTTCAAATATTCTTTAAATAAAAAAAATTATAAAAAAATCTTGTAAATTAACCAACTCTCACGCATGCAATAGACATAAAGTGATGTACCTAAACATGCATTAATATGAAAATATATAAAATTTTGATGGCTGGAACCCAGTGGGAGTCTAGACCATCACGCCTTTAAATATTTTTATTATACTAACAAATTTCCAAAAAAATAAAAATAAATCAAAAGAAAGTCTATAAATTCAATGTGCTCCATTCAACTCCATCTCAGCCATCCATTTGTCAACTGTCGTTGTTGAAACTACAAATTAAGAGTAACACAAAAATAAAGATAACATAAGATAGTGTATCAATATATTTTCACTATATAGAGATATGAAAAGATCTTTGATTTGCGATATTTACCATGAACGCAGATAATTCACTTATTGCACTACTCCTACTCCAATTATCTGAAGAGCTCTGAAGTTAACAAAAAGTGTTAAAGTCATTCAACTAAGTATGCCAATTAAATCAATCCATTTAAATAAATTACCTCAATATTTTGCTTCAACTTTTCAACACACTTGACGTTCCACTGTATGTGGAAATAAAAATTATTGTCAGGAGAGTTCAGAATGGTTAAGTATCGTGCACAAAAATGAAATGTAACTACCTTAATTAAAAAGTTGTTTTGTTCATGATACTTTTGCCTCCTGTAAATGTCAATTACAAATTGTAAAATAAAAAGCAAAGAAATTTGTACAAAATATTAAAGGGAAATATATATTAATGATCATCTTCGATACCTAATACGTAAAACATTCCTCATAGTTTGCTTAATGTGATTTATATCATGTGTCATCAACTCCCTGCGTACGTTTTTGTACCGCCAACTGCAAGAATTTCAATTAGTGACAATAATGTTATTAGTAATGTTATTAGTAATACTTAAAGAAGAAAGTAACAAAAAAAAAGGTATGTTTAAGAGTACATACTGTGCTTGCTTCTTTTTCTTCCATTCTTTCAAAATTAATTGGTTGAGATCAACTGTATTAATCTGGACTGATTTTCCCATGCGCCAATCAGATGAGAATAAGGAAACACGCCGCCTGAAGCCCTCGTTTTCTCGTAACTTTTTCATTTGAGGGCATTTATCTTGCAACATCTCTACAATTATGAAAGTAATATACGAAATTAGAGTTTATTTACACAAAGTAATTATATATATAAAAAAATACCATAATTAATTTCATTAAACCATTGAAGTACCTATGAACATAACATATCATTTGTGTTCGAATGAAGTAAAACTTCCTTGAACACAACATTCTTGGTGAATACTCCATCTCTACCCATTATGGAACCTTTTTTAACCAAAACCTTTGTAGTTGACTCCGACACGCCTCTCGACAATGCCACATACAGTTGTCCGTGACTAAAAACATTATCTGGAAGGTAAACACCTACGTGTGGGATAGTTTGGCCTTGAGATTTATTTATGGTCAAAGAGAAGCTCAGCTTGACTTAAAATTGCTTTCTTGTCAGTTTAAATGGTAAGCCCACATTTTCTGAACTGTTTAAACGGATTCTTGGCAGAAAAGCTCTTGTCCCAGCAAACTGTCCTGTTAGAATCTCTACATCTATGAGATTTCGGTACGAAGCACGACATAACAATCTAGTACCATTGCACAATCTTAATTTTGGGTCAATATTTCTCAGAAGCATGATTGGAGCACCTATTTTCAATATTAACTTGTGAGGCGGTAGCCCACCCGTTGTTAGTGAGTTTAGGAACTCCGGTTGGTACAAATTTCGGAAGTCATCTTCAACGGAGTCAAATGAATAAAATGAAATTTCTTCACCGGGAAACATACTGATGATCTTTTCATTCAACATATCTGCATCATCATTTAAAGGAGTAACCAATGTCCTGTCCACCATGTATTTTGCATCGTTTACATGATCATGCAGATTCGGGAAAACTTCATTAATAAGTTGATTGATAGACTCTTCGCTTCGCCAGGGAACTACCATGCTTTCTGGTAGTCTTATCATTTCGTCATTGATGACTTGTTCACTCCCATCGCCAACACGTAACAGAAATTCTGCAAATTGATGGTCATTTATAGATCTCATATTCTGTTTCAGCCTCAATATCTTTGTTTGTCTCCAAAATGATGATTTGACAATGGAGGCTTGAATTAGTTGAGTCCTCGTTCCTTTAGGAATAACAGGAAGGACTTGACGAAAATCTCCCCCAAATATCATAATTTTTCCACCAAACGGAAGCTTGACATCCATTACGTCTTGAAAAGTTTGATCAACTGCTTCAAAGATATCTCGATTTGTCATAGGCGCCTCATCCCAGATAATTGCAGTGGAAGCTTGTATCAATTGTGCTAGATCAGATTGTTTACTTATGAAAGACATGGATGTTGCACCTATATTGAGTGGAATCTTCAATCTAGAGTGAGCTGTCCTCCCTCCAGGCAATATATTTGCTGCTATTCCAGATGATGCAGTTGCTAAAACTATATGATTCATGCTTCTTAACTTGGCTAGCAACGCACGATATAAATACGTCTTTCTAGTTCCTCCTGGACCATCGACAAAAAATAATGCATTTTCTCTTAGCTCGATTGCAGCCACTATGGTGTTGAATGTGGCCCTTTGGTCATTATTAAGGCGGTCAATTGCATCAACATCTTCTTGAGGGACAATAACTGAAAGTTCATCCTCAATAGATCTCGGCATTTGTAGACCATTTTCTGGCTCCCTTGTCATCTCAAGGAGGTCAAAATCTCTAATGCTCTTGTTAAATTGTTGAAGTATCCCATTTAAATCCCGCAAGAGCCTGTTTCGACTCGCAATATCACCAGATAAAGGGTAATCTTCCACCATAAAAGGAAAAAATTCATCCCATAATGTTCGAACACCGGTTGGCACATTGTACACTAATATTGTAACGAATAATCTTCTCAAAGCTGATGGCATCCGTATTGAGGAGGCCTCCGTCAAACATATTCAAATGCTGTTGTCATTCTCAAGCAAACTTTGGTTCTCTGCTGCTTGCTTGAATGTTGGTTGTGGAACTCCATTAACAGTAAGCAATTCAGCAAATGATTGAGGACCTCTTACATGATTCAAAAGAACACGCATAAAAAATTTCTCACATTCAGAGGGTGAGACGCTGTATATCCGCCCAATAACCTTCCAATTTCTTATTCTTGCAACCCATTCTTTGTTATCATTATCCCACCTGTAATGTTCAGGAATTTCTCGATACAAATATACCCTTGCATTCTCATCATTTCTATTTAAAGTGAAAAACTCAGTAAGCATTGACATTTGTGGGCGCTCATCAGCCAGAATATCCTCTATAGGTCTTTCAGCATTGAATGTGACTTGTTGCATGTTGGGAAGATGTATTTGTAATCGCTCAACTGTTGGATATACTTTGTTCAATGAAAATTTAAATATTTTCCATAAAGCTTCTGGTGCACACACCCACCTTGCATCAACAAATTGGCTGATTTCATCAAACTCTGGGTTCGATTGCAGCTGAAATGACACTCTGTCAGGACCTTTGTAAATGTATTTATATAAGTACTTGACACTCTTTATGCTCCCACATATTTCAACATTGATGTGACAATTATAGCGCAATAGCAACCATGGGTTGTAGGGAACCACCCAACTGTTATCCACTTTGATATTTCCTCGTCTGCGCAAAGATATCGGTAAAAGACTTCTTCGTCTCTGATACACAGGATACGTGTCGTCCCCTTGCACTGTAAAATTTGCAAACGGTTTTGGGTATTCTTTATTGCAAGTCCCATTTTTCATACATGATTGTCTTGGATCAAGAGGTCCACATGGACCATGAATCATATGTGTACAAACTGCATCATAAAGTCGAGGCTCCTTATTGCAATCTGGTATTTCTGCTCTAACAATGCAGTCATATTCATCGGGGTTGTTAAGCTTGTCATTTTCTTCTAACATAACCAACATGTGAACATGTGGTAAACCTCGTTTTGGAAATTCAATAACGAAAGCATGTGCGGCTACTTTTCCAAGCACCCCCTTTTTTATTATGTCTTCTTTGAATTGCACTAATTTTGCGTGAAATACCCTGGTGACCAAATCAGGACGATCTTGTGTCTGTTGTCCTGGAAGTAGTTGACTTTTAACTTCTTCCCAATTGGGGTTACATGTCATGGTGATAAAAAGATCTGGCCTCCCATATTTCTGGACCAAGGCCATGGCATCTTGATATCGTTGGTACATGTCACGTGGGCTTCCTATAAACGATGATGGTAAAATTGTTCTACGTCCAACGTTACCTGGTAATATATTATGTTACATTTAGTCTCTCTTCAAAAACCCTTATTTCATTGAAATTATAAAAAAAAATTATAAAAAAAAATTAAATAAATCAAACCTGCATTGTTTTCTCCTGCATGTAGAGAGTCTTCAAGTCCCTGACGGACATCTCTCCGAAATTTCTCTTGATTAGTACGAAGCCATCTTAGCCTTTGGGATTCAATTTTTACATAATTATCTACAACATATTGTTGTAAGAGACGTCCTCCTCGATGTAGAGGATTTTCATGACCTTGGCGCATCTACAAAATGAAGATTTTTAAGAAAAGAACATTTTTGTGTTATACACCTTCTAAAACTTGAAGTAGATAGATAACCAACCTGTAACATATATGTGTAGTAGTCGCAACATGTCATTTTCTTGTCATTATTTCCATACGTGTTAATATCCCATCCATATGTCCCGTAAGGCAATAGTAACGGATACTGCATAGGGTCATAATAACCAACTGAGTCTTTGATGTTGGATAATCGTCCGCCTTTTGCTTGTACAATAAAATCTCTTCCATTCGGATTGATGTCATCAGCTCCTACTATGATAGCAGCAACTTGTGATGCAGTTGGTAAACTGTACTGGCGATGATCAGAAGGTTGCTCTCTTATAATGAGTCTACAGTTAGGCAAATCTTGACATTGTCCCAAACTTCTAAATGATTTAACAAATGGATTGTAGTGGTTAAGGATTTGTTGAATTTTTTCAACTGTCCCTCTATCCAAAACTTCACTTTTAGACATTCTATTCTCAAGTTCATGCTCGGTATCATATATATAAGCCTGCAAATACCGCGGTCTTCTCCCGTCTTCTGGTACCAAACCACCAATTTTATGATATATAGAACCCTGAGCGCGAAAAGTATAAGGTCCACGACCAAGAGTATTAATTCTGTCATCTAGATGTACACCCATTGAAGTGAAAGAGAACACATTGTTGTAGGCTCTAATGTTTTGTCTGAATTTTTTGCTCTCATTTGTTTAGTCTGAAAATAGTCGAACCATTTCAGGTGGTGATGGTATTAGACTCAAAACAATATTTCCCTTCATGCAACACAAACTAAAGGTCTCTCGAGGAAATAACCATGCATTGCAATATGGGCATGTTTTGGGTGGGGGCAATTGACAATCTTGGGCACCCATTTGTTCATGGAAATCTCTAGCTGAATTATGTCTAATGCGCTCCCGTCTCATTCGCAGTACATGGTGAATGTTGTTTTGCGCCTCATGACCCCTTGCACGTGCATTGACATTATCTTGTTCTTCACCAGTAATCACGACTTGAATGTAGTTGGTATCTCGATCATCATTATGCATGACCGCATTCTCACTATGTTCTTCATGATTATTTAAGGTAGAATTAGGTAACTCTGGATATCAATGAAAGTATTTAGTTTTATTGAAAGTTGTTTATACAAATAACACACAATTTAACGACCATTGAATTCAATAAATTATGCTCACCAGAGCTAGCAGCATTCTGAACATTTTCATCATTTACACGTGCCCCATTTGAACGGGCTAGCTGTCTTATGTGAGTTAATCGAACTCGTAAATGTACATGTTCTTGGTTGTTGGAATTTGATGAAATTCTTGAACTTAAGACTTGATTGTCAGTTACTCCTATCAAACAAATAAATTAATTGTAGGTATCAGTAGAAAACTCTAGACACATGTATAAATATTGTGTTTTTTATTTATTTATTCACGTTTAGCTAACCATAGCGAGCAGAATCCTCGACTACTCCATCAGTTGCATGTGATGGAGTCGAACGGGGTATTTGTCTTATGTGAGTCAATCGAAATCGGGAATTGTCTCACTCTTGGTTGTCAGAAATTGATGAAATTCTTGAGCTTGTGCCCACATTGTCATATCCTGTTTTTGACACAGTTAATTACAATTGGTATTTTTTGCTAGTTATTATGACATAATTTGGTAATTATACTCTAGCAAGGAAATTTCTATCGGTGAAAAACGGTTAATATACTAATTGTAGCATTTCATTAAAAGATTTTAGTATAATAAAAGAAAGTATATATGGAAAATAATTAATACCTGGATTTTGTTCAATCATATTAGTTGGCTCATTTTCCACTGTCAGTTGTTTTCCTTGAACTATTGCTAGACGTCGTGCCAAATATGCGTCATGTTCTGAAGAACTCATTTTTTCTCTCCTTAGTGCTTACCTTATTAAACAGTGTCTTAACTGTAAATTCGGAAATTAAAATTAAACAAATAAATGGTAGAACGTCTTGCCCAAACTATTTCATTGCAATTAATAGGGTGGAAAATGTAATACTAAACAGAAGCCCATATACATAAAAGATGCTAAAAAATCAAAAGTAAGTGAAAGGTTGTACCATACTCGTATTTTTTTTTTCCTTTTAATTACCAATATTTGCTGAATAAAGGACTAAAGGAGGGCAACGACCCTGGGTGGGCTTCTATATATATTATGTGCTTCTATTTTTTTTTTGGGCTTTGACGTGGTAGTCGATGGTTAGGATGGTCTTCTGAATGTAACCTAAGCAAATTGAGATTTGAAAAAAATCAAAACCGGTTAGCATATCAATTTGGGTATATAATTGACCTTGAACGCAGATCAAAACTGGTTACTATGAGGAATGTTTTACGTATTAGGTTAATCACAAACAGTTTGGCTTACAATTAGGATCGATGGTGAATACACTATATATCAGTTTAGATCACAAACAGTTTGGCTTATAATTGAGTTTTTTTAATCACCATTTAATCACAACCTTATGCAATAACTTCCCTCACAGGAAAGAGATTGATGGGAAGCAATTATGAAGCTGTGGTGTATTCTGCAGGGCCTTTGGCTTTTCGCCCTGAGCATTTCCCTCCAAAAACTCACTACTAATTTGTCACCCCAGTCAGCTTTTGTCTCGGATTAACTTGATTCACTTAAGCAATGGTTTTGTTTTTTTGAATAATCCAGTTTGTAATCTGCAATGAATCAATGAGAAAGGTATTTTTTTTTTCATTTGTCCATATCTTAATATTATAATACTAATTTCACAGTATGCTCTTTATAGTTTACACTGCAAAAAAACAATAATATAGCACCAGTACAGAGACAGAGAAACAAAATGCATTGATTTTTTTATCACTGAGATGTCCAAATTTCAAGATCTTAATGGGAAGAAAAGCTCAGTACATAATTCTACAACAACGAAATAGCAGAATCACACATGTAGGAGGTGAAATGTACCTATTAGTCCAGTGACATTTTTTGCCTCAGACTTTCCAAGAATGGCAATGTGTACAAACTTCCTCACTGCTGCATCGTCACACTGCAAAAACATCCATCGGACACGAAAGAGAAGGACATTGTCCACAAACCACATAATTTCTTAGGAATGAAACCAAGTTCTTAGGAATGAAATAAAGGAGCAAGAGCAAGGAGGAGAGACAAACCTATTGCCAAATCCGTTAATCTCAAGTTGTTCAGGTCTCTTGGTTTAATCACATGAACTTCCTATTAATTCACAATGAAAGAAATCAATTACAATACTGAAACAATGAAAAACAATGGCTGAAACCTTGCGAGGTTGCAAACATGCATACATTGTTTTGAAATGTTGGAAAAAGATAGAAGCAGAATTAGGTCTCAATCACATCACTTGTGAGTCTCTATTCATGTTAAATCTTCAAAAGAATCAGTATATAAGATCATTAGTTATGTACATGCACACTCATGTAGAATGAGTATAAAATCAATATTCCTGCTAGTTTATCAGTATAGAATCAGTGTAGAATCAGATTTTTATCAGAATAGAATCAGTGTAGAATCAGACTTTTCTTAACATGAATAGAGATAGTAGTATAGAATCAGTATTCCTGCTAGTTATGAATCAGTATAGAATCAGTAATACTGCTAGTTTTGCATCATTCACTCTCCTATTATTGATCCATTTTAACTTCCACTTCAAAGACAATATATATACATGCATAACTTCTATGAACCATATATATATATATAATAAACGTGTAGCCAAGACCGTCTCTACCATGTTACCTCTGTAGGCCTCACCAAAATTGACATACAATATTATTACCTCTGAACTTAAACCATTCCTTATGTATCAATAACTATAATTAAGCAATGGGTTGTGTTCCCTCTCCTCGATGGGGGTCTGAAGAAACAATCAGACCTCTATGGCTGGATCATCAGATAGCATTGATGAAACTGATCGATATGATACTTATCTATATCTGCAATTGATTTCTGGAAATAGGACAAAGGAGCAGCTTGGGTATGTTGTTCAATGTGACTGGAACATAACACCCAGTGCTATTAAAATGGATTTCTTTTTTTTGGTGAGAATGATTTCATGTAGCTTTTATTGTCACAGGAAAATTCATATGAATGGCAAGTTCATCACCAAAAGTTTCATATGAATGGCAAGTTCATAGTTCCACTGTTTGCAATTGGTCAGAGTTTCATCCCCATCTCAGCTTTTCATATCTACTTCATCTTATCATGGTAGTGTGAATTTCAAAAGAAAGAGCAAGTAACAATAAAATTTGGTGAGGTACTTGTTAATCAATGTTAGGTTTGAAACAAAGACATAATACACCAATCCAGTAGTCTTGTCATTCAAAAGCGAGAGAAAAACCTCATCTGGGTTCAACCCACGAAGCAATAGCGTTTGTGAAGGACTTATGCAGACCCAGAAAGTTAAAGAAGCGCAAGGCTAACCTGAGATTGGTCCGGTCCCGTGCTCGACGCCGTCCTCCGCTCTCACTGGTCCACCGCCACCAACACCGAGGGATTTTCTCTTCACCCTAACCTCTGTTCTAGAACAACACAAAAACTATAAAGAATGAATTAATCACATACTACAGCATGAGAAAGAAGAAAACCTGAAACGGGAACACCCAGATCGAAGGAAGTTGCAGTTACCTAACTTACCTTTGATTATGCGCTGCTCTGCCGCGTTTCTTCCGCTTTTGGGTCTAATTAAAATTTTCTTCTCCTCTTGTTTTCGTTCCTGTAAATTGGAAAAGGAATGAGTGGTAATGTATACATTTGTATCCCGATCAACTGGAGAGGAGTTGCTGTTTGACGCAAAGAGGGAGTCCGAACTGAATGAACAAACTGAACAAACTGATTTTTTTTTTAAATTCTATTCTGATATAATTTTGACCACTTTATTACTGTTTTAGCCTTCTTTTATTTAATTATGCTTTTAGAAGATTAATATTAAGAGGGACATTGTAGGCATCAGTTGTTTGGCAGTTCCATAAGCCAAATTGGCTTAATATATAGAGATTTCTTGGGGTGAAAGTGTTAACATACATGAATGTTAGTAAATCTTTTGGAAATCCAATAAACTATTGAAATTTTGGTGAGTTGAATATAGACAAAGAAATATGTATATGTAATTAGTGGCTAAAAACACAATTTTAATCATTTTAGAGCAAAAAAAATATAAACATCTCTTATGTGATAACCTCTCTAAAGTGATATTTGGACCCGGGTCTCAAGAGTATCACTTTAGAGGGGTTTTACTGTAGTAGGGTTGACAGTAGTAGCTTGCCTCAGGGTTGACATTAGCAGCAATTTTTAAGGTCAGCAACGACATCTAAGTTCACGGTCGACAGTAACATCTAGTTTATCAATCGACAGTAGCATATAGTTTATCTATCGACAGTAGCATTTAGTTTCTCTATCGACAGTAGCAACTAGTTTCTTTATCCATAATATCAGTTAGCTTCTCTATCCACAGTAGCGGCCTTATGATTGGTAAGATTGTAAGAATGTGACTAAACACATATATAAATAGTAGCAGTAGCAGGGTTGGAAACAATAGTATCAAAAAACTCCGGCCACATATCCTCATGCATCATACATATTGAAATTTCATTTTTTTTTCTTTGTCTTCTCTCAGGTTTATTTGCTTTGGAATTTCTAAAATTTGTAGAATATGTCCCCAATTCCAATTTTAAATCTCTTGCAAACTATTCACCAAGAGATTAATGCCAATGCTGCAATGATTATCTCTGGAAGACAAGAAAGGTTGAAAAGTCTAGACTTTGACATATATATATATTTGGAAATTGGCTTCTCTACTTGGATTTTTTGTGTTTTGATTTGTTTGGATTCCTTACATCCATTAGATTGAGTAAAGATGATGCAACCAACTTATCACCTATGTCATCCTTACTCAATCTAATGGTTGTAAGGATCCAAGCAAATTCAAGCACAAAAAATCCAAGCAGAGAAGCCGGATCCATATATTTGACGCCACATGATATAACATACTGGTGCATAACTACATAGCTAGTTTGGATATATAATTTTTTTAAAATTTTTGTGTCTATATGATGATTCTAAGTGATTTTATGCTGTTGTATGCACATTCAAATTTGAATATTTTGCTGAGCTAAAGTGACGATCTTACTTGTAACTATTGTTTCTTAAATGTATCATTCTAAAATTTCCAATATGCAATTATTGCTCCTTGAAATCTAACAGGTATTGAACTATGTGATTTTTTTCGTTCTTTCTATAATATTGATTTTGCATACACAACGTGGTCCTTTCGCACGCCTGCAAGTGTTGAAAACATAGGAATGGGACCTAAGAAAGATTAGAAAAAAATTGTCTATGATTTGATTAATGTGACATTCTTGAGCAACAATTAAAACAATACATATTAAGATGCAAAACTGTAAATTGATAATGTATTTCTCAAAAAAGAAAAATAAACAAATAAACACAGGCACGAGAGCAGTCTTTTCGCATACGCATTCCGCGTGCAGGAAGACTAGTGTCTTATTTTATCATTTGTTGAACAAATGAATATAACGTTCAATAATTATTATAATATTTCCCTTTTTAGTAATAGTTATTGGAACTTGCATTTTTTCTTCTGTCCTTTTTTTTTTTTTTTTCCTTGTGGAAGAAATGGCTTAAAATTTAGAACTACAACCTACACGTATCCATAATCCAAGAAATTGTACATTTATCGACGCATTCTTGTTATTTGGATTTGGTCAAAACTAAGATGAGATGTGTCTGTCATGTTCTCCCCCCCTGTCCCCATGATAACTATATTATTTCCACTCCCCGGCCAACTAAATATTTGTGTGGATCATTTGTTAAATCAAGACCTTTGTCAAATGATGTTTTTCTTCGTTTGAAAGCAACCAAAGTTTAGAGACTTTGCACTTCTTTGTTCTTAATAAAAGCAATTTGAGGAAGATTAAACGAGACCTAGAGTACCCCTCTCTCTCTCTTCCGAAAGAGAAAACAAGAGCTCTCGACGAGAGAAGAAATTGTCATACTACAGTATTATGTCTGTGTGAATAAAGAACTCACCCCTCATGGACTTAATTACAACTCGACAGAAAGAGAAGAGAAACAATTGATTACCAGTTGCGGACATGTATCATTTTTTTCATCGATTTTGTTTATTAGAAGAAAATTGTCTTCATAAATTCAAATCGTTGAGATTTCACTCGTATTCATAAGCTCTGAATGATCATCATCATCTTACGATAATGCTACATTCACAAAGAAACACTAGTTTAACAGTAACAATTAAGTTGCACGCACTACACCTAATAATTCGAACTGCGCGCTTCAATTTTATAAGGAACTATACATCAAATACTTTACTCTAATAAATAATTAAGAGAAATGAAACTAAAATAATTGGAAAGCTAATCATTTGTAAGTAGAATATGTTTGTTTTATCCAATGTTTGGGGGAATGAAGCCACACCACCTGGTGGTGCTGTTTGCAATGTTTTGATGATTAACCGAAAGACAAAGGCCAAATTTTTTGGATGAAATAATATTTTTAAAATAAATATTTAAAGTTAGTATCCTGGACTGTAGATCTCTGAATCATATGAATAATCATGCCTGAAAACAAAAATTATATACAGAACTTAGTCCTAAACTTTACATGGCTATCATCATATATAGAACTGATGAAAGCTTGCTCACTAGCTAGGGTGAGTTTGGACCGAGGTGATTAATCTAAAATCAGTTTTACTTGTGCTGTGAGAATGATAAGATGTTAGTTTAAGTTGCTAAGTGTTTGGTAAATTGGGTTTTCAGAATTGTTGTGAGTGCAAAAGTAGTGTACAAGTGTTTGGTGGACTTTGGTATAAAACTGTTGTGAGGCTAATCAATTACTAAAAAGGGCATGATTCTAAATATGATGCTATATGAAGTTAAATATGGTGTTATTTATGTATATTTGTTAAGAAATTAAACCAAGAGAAATATTAAGAAATTTAAATTCTCAATTTAGTAATTTGTATTAAAGAAAATCTTTAATTGATTGACTCAAGCATTTTATAAAGAATTGTTATATATGTATAATTATTAAAGAAAATCTTCAATTAAAATTTATTATGAATTAAATAATTGAAGATGGTAAGGGGTAATGTAAAAGCTACATGAATGAAGATGACAGTTTACACAGTTTGATTTATTTGATGGGTTATCTCTCAGTTTAAAGAAGGTAAATGGACATGTGTATGGTCTTTTGGTAATTGAACACCTCACACTACAATCGCAGCGGCTCTGAGATTATAGAAGCACCTAAATAACAACTTCTATAAGTTGCATCAGGTGCCGTGAGCTTTTCTTAAAAGCTGATTAAATGACTTTGAACAAACACTTCATTCAGCTTAAATTGTAGAATAAGCGCTTAATTGACCACAACCGCGGGTCAAACTGGGCCTTAATTTGCAGATTTTAAAAGTTTGAAAGATTTGTAAATCTGACGATTAGAAACAAATGATTGATGAAAAGTTTTGTATTTATTTTGAAAGAATAAATTTTATTATTAGAACAACAATCAGAAAACATCTTACATCAGCATACGAGCTCTATAATGTTAAAATACATAACCTTAGCATATGGTGAGAAATATAAATTAATGTCATCGAGAGCCTCATGAAATGGGTTCTCAACTTCTCATGATACCAACTAGCTATAGTGGGAGATAGCTAGTTCAAATCTTAACAAAAGAAGAAGAGCAAGAGGTCCTCATGGCATGGAGCAAAAGCAAAAGAAAGGTTTTTGCCTTTTCAGGTAGCATTAGCATCAAGTCCATATGCAACTAAAGTGAGTGGATGGATGCTGAGTACATATAGTATTTGAGATCTTGCTCCACTTATTCAAAGGTCTGTGTGGACAAGTTTGCAGGTTTACAAAACAAACATTGTTAGGTCATGAAAGAGATCATTGATATCACAGTATATGTCACTCAGACTCGGTCTTTTAGTGGACAAGAAGAGCTCTCTGAGCTGTCCCCAGACATCTTTGAGCTTAGTGGTCTCAGTGACTTTCTGAGATGAAATATTGTAGCATTAGATATCGTTGTTCTTCAGGATGAACTAATTCATCGCATACCTTTCTGGTCTGAGAACTTTAGGCCAATGCATTTCTCCCCTAATTAAAAAGGAGCAATGTAGAAATATCATTTGGTACTGCACTTATAAACAGACACAAATTTGAGTTCTTCCTACAAAAGATTCTAGCTATTTATGTCCTTCGTACCTAAATATTGAATGGCTTAGAAAATTCGACCGAAAAACAGTAGCGGAATGTAGAAGGGACCAGCATGGGCCATGAGGCCCCCCCTCCCCGAAGCAAATGTTTTCCCATAACTGAATTCATTAAAATCTAAAATCCACCTTTCAATAATACTTAGTTTGCCCTCTATTAACATTTTAATTAAATCTTTTAATAAATTAAGTAAGTAAACACAAATAGTAAATATTAATTACAGAATAAAATCAATTACAGAATAAAATCAGAGACTCTTAGTCTCCTTCTATCTGTTCATTTCATTCTTCTGTTTTTACTTTCCTATAATCATATTTCATGTATTCAATTCAAATTTACTTTCCAGATTTCATTAAAAATACATCCCTATACATAATATATTGAAGGAAAGAGTTTTCAGATTGACTGAATGTTTGTATCTGCAGATTTGTTCTTGTTCTCCATTATTTTGATTTGTTCTTTATTGGGTAAGTGAGTATTTTGATTGTCTTTTTTTTTTATGTAAATTTGTATTCAAAATTTAAGATTCATTGGTTTGTACTCTTCCTGTTTCTACGGCAACTAGTGAAAAATTATTTTCGGCAATGAAGATCATCAAAACAAGGCTAAAAAATAGAATGCACTGCCAGAAAAAACAGTATTACCGACGAAAAAAAAAAACGGCCGACGACATACTATTTTCGTCGGCTATTCCCAAGAATGGCCGACGATTTTTCTTTCGTCGGTAAATAAAAAATCGTCGGCTATTCCACAAGAATGGCCGACGATTTTTTATTTCGTCCCTAAAAAATATTTTTCGTCGGCTATACCCTAGAATGACCGACGAGTTAAAATTTTCGTCGGCTATTCTCTTAAAGTATAGCCGACGAAAACTTTTGAAAGTTTGGCCGACGAAATTGGAATTTTCGTCGGCTATAAGTCTTTATATTTTCAGATCTGGACAGAAGCTGCTCATTTAAAAAAAAACGAAAAAAAACGGGAGAAAGAGTGAAAAATCTGTGGGTATTGTTGAAATCCGTCATCTCTTACATTGTGGAGCTATATATAGGTACGTATATGTGTATATATGTTGATTTTGAGTTTTAGTTGAGTTGATATTGAGTTTTAGTGATTTTGATATAGTAAGTGATTTTTTGTTTTGTTGTTGTTTTAGTGTTAGAATGTATGTATATATGTTGATTTTGAGTTGTAGTTGAGTTGATTTTCAGTTAGAGTATAATTATGTGTTTTAATTTGATGTTATTTTAATTAGTGTTAAAATATATATAAATATGTTAATTAATGGTTGTTGATAGTGTAATGAACTTAAATAATGGTTGTTAATTAATGGTATATATATATATGAGTTGATGTTGATAATAATATATATTGTAATATATATGTGTTAATTAATTTCTTATTAATTAAAGTTATCCATATATATTATTATCAGGCTATATATGGATCGAGATAAGAGTTGGATTTCGCTTCCAAGGCATGACCGACGATACACTACAGGAGTTGTGGATTTTTTGCAGTTCGTCGAGGAAAATGCAAACGGGAAGGAATACCATTATTGCCCGTGCAAGAAATGTAAGTGTCGCAGTAATATGTGTCGATTTCCGATTAGGACAGTATGGGAGCACCTAAAGAGTAATGGGTTTTGCCCGAAGTACAAACGTTGGATATATCACGGTGAGCCATCATTAGATGGATCGCATGATCATGGGCAGTTTTTTTAGGCGGGCAGTAGTAGTACATCCAACGATCCAACAATGACATTCGTCAACGACGTGTTTCTTTTTGAAAGCGGTGTACGTGGGGAACAATATATGCATGACCCGGTGCAGCCGTTCCCACAAGTTGTCAACACTGCTGCCTTTGACAAGTACAACAAACTGATTGCATTGCAACAGACCCCTGTGTCTTCAAGTTTTGAGAAGACAGTTCTTCAAAGTGTGATGGAGGTAATGAGGATTAAAGTCGAGACAAAATCGAGCATCAGGCAAGTGGATGAATATCTACAGTACACTTCTTCGTTGTTGGAGGAGGGTCATCGTAATCCTACCAATCACCGTAAGGTCCGAAGTATCCTCAAAGATTTAGGGCTTTCCTACATTAAGATCCATGCATGCGCATTTGACTGCGTTCTCTTCTGGGGTAAAGATGCAGAAGGGAATGACCTTGCTAGCCTTGACGCATGTCCGATATGTCAGTCTGACCGATATAAGTTGACGGGAGCAGGCAATAGGAAACCTGTGAAAGTGCTTCGGTATTTTCCGTTGAGAGATAGGCTTGAGCGGTTGTACATGTCAGAAACCACTGCAAAAGCTATGAGATGGCACGGTGAGCGGGACGCGGGAGACGCAGATATCATGACACACATCTCTGACGGAGCGGCTTGGAAGCATATAAACAATGAGTTTCCTCATTTTGCGTCAGATGTCAGAAACGTCAGGCTCGGGCTCTCAACCGACGGGTTCAACCCTTTCGGCACTATGAGTCTTTCATACAGTATATGGCCGGTGGTTTTGGTACCTTACAACCTTCCTCCGTGGATGTGCATGAAGAAGGAATATAATATGTTGACGTTGTTGATTCCGGGGCCTGGTTACCCAGGGAAATGTCTCGATGTGTATATGAGACCATTGATTGAAGAGCTTAAGGTATTGTGGGACGTTGGTCATCCCACTTTTGACAAGTACAAGCAGGAGACGTTCCAGATGCATGCCATGGTTATTGGTACCATCAGTGATTTTCCTGCTTATGGGATGTTGTCGGGCAGCGTTGTTAGGGGATACAAGGCTTGTCCAGAGTGCCTCAGCGATTATGGGAGCACCCCTCATTGCAACAAGATATGCAGAATGGGTCATCGTGTGTTCCTTCCGGCGGATCACCACTGGCGTTACGAGTCCGCCGCATTTGATGGAACCGAAGAACACGGTGGTCCTCCCAGAAGATGGACGGGAAGAGAAATTTTAGCAGTGCTTAATGAGTACGATTTTGGGCCCCTCAGCAATCATCCCGATATTGTAGCGGAAATACCTGAAAGACCTGAGGAGTACAAATTCTGGACACATAAGAGCATATTGTGGGAACTCCCGTACTGGTGTGAGTTGCTGATCCGTCACTTCCTAGACGTTATGCACATAGAAAAAAATGTTTCTGAAAGTGTGGTGGGCACAACGCTGAACTTGGAGGGGAAGACGAAAGACGGTCCTAAGGCTCGCACTGATCTGCAAAACATGAATATCAGAAAACAACTATGGTTGAAACAAGGGAAGAGAAAAATGCCTCAAGCTCCTTACACCGTCAAGCCTGAGCATAAACCAGAAATTTTCCATTGGATAAGTCGGGTCAAGTATCCTTCAGGCTTTGCTGGAAATATAGCCAAGTGTGTGAACAGACAATTCAGCAATCTTTACAGGTTGAAAAGTCATGACAATCATATCCTGCTACAACGTCTCTTCCCTGTTTTCATTCGACCGTTCCTTCCCCGTCACGTTGTGGAGCCGTTAGTAGCGTTGGCAAGATTTTTCCAGAAGGTATGCACACGGGAAGTGAGAAAATCTGACCTCCGGGAAATGCAACAAGACATCGTTCATATCATGTGTAAATTTGAGATGATATTTCCTCCAAATTTTTTCGACATCATGCCTCACCTCATGATCCATCTTCCTCGGCAGTTGTTGCTTACCGGTCCTGTGCACTTCACTTGGATGTATCCGATGGAAAGGTACGTATTTTACACCTTATGTTAATTTCCTCATCAATATATGTGATATAGTATTAATGTATTATCATAACACTTTAAAAACTTGATTTATAGGCAACTTGGACAATACGGTGATTTTGTCCAAAACAGATTCGCACCTGAAGGATGTATAGCTGAAGCATATATTGCGCACGAGTGCGTCACCTACATGAAGCTGTATTTAGGAGCGTTACAGGAAAGCATACCGGAAGATGTACCTTCACAGTTCAATCTTTCCATACTCTCCGACGATGTTGTACTCGGTGGAAACATGCCAGTTTCCTACAAGTTGAAAGATTATGAGGTAGCCATTGCACATTGGTGGGTACTAATCAACTGTCCAGAAGTTCAGTTTTGGAAGAACATGCATCTAAACTGTGAACAAGTAGGAGGTGATCTCGATTACCACAACCGGACATTCGCAGAGTATTTCGGCCGCTGGGTACGTAACTTTAACACTATTCTATACGTGTTTATATATTATTGTGTATAATTATTCATATTTATAGTTGATTCTGATGGTTGCAGATGGACCTTATTAAAAATGATAATCACCCAAATTGGTCGCACGAACTCAGACTTCTAGCGATGAGGCCGGTCTATTCAAAAGTTTATGTGACGTGCAAGGTGAATGGTGTGTTATTTCGATGTGAAGAGAGAGACCTCAGACTGAAAACACAAAATTCAGGGGTTATGGCACATGGTGGGGATGATGGAGTTGACTATTACGGTGTTCTCCATTCAGTTGTGGAACTGCATTACGGGAAAGGCATGAAAGTGCACCTTTTCAAGTGTAGATGGTTTGACACACGGCCGCAGAGCATGAAAACCGATCAGTACGGCATAACTTCTGTGAACACTAGTACATCATGGTATGAGGACGACCCGTTCGTTTTAGCCACATGGGTGAAACAAGTGTTTTATCTTGATGATCTCGCCAAGGGGGACCCGTGGAAAGTAGTCAACACTATCCACCATCGCAACATTTACCGGGCGTCTACACTTGGAGTGGCTGAAGAGAACGAGGAAGGTGGCACCGCGTATCAAGAGCCCAACTCAAACGGTATTCCTGACTCCTCTTTTATTCGCCTAGACACGCCGGTGCGAATTCGACGTGAAGAGCCACTGCTTGTTGATGTTGATCCAAATGAAGAAACTAACGAGGACTCTAGTGGTGAGGAAAGACATAGATTACCCCTATCGAGTAATTCAGAAACCGAAGAAGACTCATCCGATGATTCCGATTACAATCCGACGGATTAAGTAATTTAGATGATGTAATCTTTTCATTTGTAATCCACTCATTTCTAATGAACGGGCGTGGGGATGAGCCTCCCAGGTAGGCTGGGTTCCAAACCCCTTAAAAAAAAAATTTGGTTAAATTTTGGTTATATATGTTGACTGCTGGGTTTCTGTTTTTTTAATGTTCAATTTTGGTTATATATGAACAGGATATAATGTTCAATTTTTAATGTTCAATTTCTGTTTTTTTATTTTTTTCATAGAATAGCCGATGAAAAATGCATTATTTCGTCGGCCAAAACTATATTGAAAAATACATATTTTATTTTAGACACAAAACTACAAAAGAATAGCCGACGAGTACTAGGTTTGATTTCGTCGGCTATTCTTTACAAAAAAAAAAACAGACCAGCTTCCATTTTCTATCACTATCGACAACCCATTGCTTCATCCTTCAAATGCAAATGTGTTGTGAAATAAGATATGACCGAAATAATGAAATACGTCTACGGTTGAAAAATGACACGATTCCGACAAAATCTGCGTGCCGAATGTTGCGGTTAACTTTTTTTTACTCCCGTTTTCCTATAGGTAGCCTCACGGTCGGTAAATATTTTGAGGAAAATTTTTATACGATTAGTTGCGTCTCATCGATTTGAAACTATTATCTGTTGAAGGTCAGGCAAAAAAACGTCATTTACACAGGCCAATTTCCATTTCTAAGCGTTTAAAGGGTTGACTCACCTGGTTGACCATCCCGATCGAGCCTTTAACGTTGTCAGATGTAGTTGGATTTTTTTTCATACATGTATTTAATCTTAACGGTGATATCTGACTGTTGGAATAGATTTTCCAAAGTTTTAGATTCAAAATCGGAACATATGCACTAATGTTCCTTAACTTGTTTACTAAGTGTTTAAGTGAATGTATAGTTTCAAATAGTTACTATACGTACACTCTTCAAATGCAAATGTGTCGTGAAATAAGATATGACCGAAATAATGAAATACGTCTACGGTTGAAAAATGACACGATTCCGACAAAATCTGCGTGCCGAATGTTGCGGTTAACTGTTTTTTACTCCCGTTTTCCTATGGGTAGCCTCACGGTCGGTAGATATTTTCAGCAAAATTTTTATACCATTAGTTGCGTCTCATCGATTTGAAACTATTATCTGTTGAAAGTCAGGCAAAAAAATGTCATTTACACAGGCCAATTTCCGTTTTAAAGCGTTTAGAGGTTTGACTTCGCAGTTTGACCAAAGGTTTAGCCGACGAATTCAAATATTTCGTCGGCTAAACTCTTGCGATCCGCTTATTGTCCGTCGTTGGATGGCTCAGATCCAACGGCTGTGATTTTCCAAAGTATAGCCGACGAAATATTTGTATTTGTCGGCTAAACTCTTGCGATCCGCGCCTTTTCATTGTCCGCCGTTGGATGGGGGAGATCGGACGGCTGCTGAGCGCCTAAAGTATAGCCGACGACATTCAAAGAATAGCCGACGACATTCAAAGTATAGCCGACGATATTAAAGGTTTCGTCGGCTATAGTAGAGAATAGCCGACGAAATCTTTTTTAATCGTCGGCTATTCTATCGGGTATAAGTTTGAAACTGCCGAACCCTAGCCTCCGTTTTCTGCATTTTTCCCATTTCTCCTCCGTTTTTCTGCTTTGCGATCCGCACCGCCTCAGACAGATCCGCACCGCACCGCCCCTCTCCTCCTCCTCCTCCTCCTCCTCAAATTGACGACGAATTCTCCTCCTCCTCCTCCGACGATCCGATCCGGTAATTTTTTTTTTCAATTTAATTTAATTTAATAAATTATTATATATTTAATTGTAATTATATAAATGGTTATATATTTGTTAATAAATTTAATTTTAACAAATTGTTATATATTTGTTATATATTTTATTTTAATTATATAAATTGTTATATAATAAATTGTTATATATTTGTTATATATTTAATTTTAATTATATAAATTGTTATATATTTAATTTTAATTATATAAATTGTTATATAAATTGTTAAATTAATTATATATATATATAAATTGGTAGTCTAATTATATATATATATATATATATATATATATGTTAATAAAGAAATATAGTTATATTTGTATATAAATAGTTATATTTAGGTTAATGGATAGTATTATTTAAAATGGCCGCGGCTGCAGATGGCTGATGCATTCAGACAGTTCTTCGGAGGCCGTCGTTCTAGATCGAGAGGTTCTGGAAGTTCCGCCGGTTCCACAGACTCCGACAGGACCCTTAGCCAGCCTGAGAGGACCACCAGCCAGCCGCGGAGGAGTGTGGATTCCTCCCAGCCGCGGAGGACTGTGGATTCATCCCAGCCGCGGAGGAGTATGAGTTCTCGGCACCAGACCCTTCTCCAGGCGGGGTGGCCGTCGAGCAGTTCACTTCCGCCTGTCGGGCCAGATGCTCCGAGGTTCAGTCGGAAGCTATTTCAGGACGAGATAGCTGCAGACGTTCCTCAGGTTAGTATGCCTGAGGTTCATCGGGAGCCGATGACGAGTCCGACGACGTCTGCTGGTGACTCGACTGACGGTCCTACTCTCCCAAACCAGCTGTACCTCCCGTACAACATTCCTGCGATACCGGAGGTCGACTATCGTGGTGTGCCCATATGGCCTGATATGCCTCAGTACGTGAGTGCTGCGGAGGCATACCAGCATCAGCCATTTGAGAACCCTGACCTCCTGATTTCGGCGAGGAGAAAAGGAAAGTCGACAGACGGGTCATCGAGTTCAGGTAACATTCGATTTTATTAATTAAATGTTTTATTAAAATTAACGCACTAATATTTAATTTTATTAACCAATCGTCGTTTTTGTGATAGGGATAGCCGCTAGCAGTTCAACAAGGAACACGAGAGGTGTCATATTTTTTGACACGCTCAGGAGAACTGTTGATCTGAGGGGGAGGATCCAGATCAACGAACCTCCTAATCAGGAGGTTCAGGGGAAGAAAAAACGCGACTACTCGGGTTGCGTGGGGGCACTGATTAGGGACAGAGTCCCTATGTTGTGGACCCGGTGGGCTGATGTGCCCGAAGAGATAAAGAGGGAGGTGAACAACGCCGCGTCGGTGAGTAATTTAAAAAATTTAATTTATTTATCGTAATATTTAATAATTTTCGGTATTATTACAATTTTAAAACTAATAAAATATTATTTTTCAGACATTCTTCGAGATTGCCGAACACAAGCGGGATTGGGCGGACAGCGTGCAGAACTCGAGGTACATTGGGAATTCGTCATCTTATAATTATTAATATTTTATGATTATAATAATATTTCTAATGTACTTTTATTTTTTTCGTAGGTTCAAAGAGTGGAAGAACGAGCTCCATTCCCACTATAACGAATACGACAACCTTGGTCGTATGGGTACTCCCAGGGAGTTCATGTTCAGGGAGTACGAGTGACGTTGGTTGAAGACAGTAGACTTCAACAACCCAGTTATGCAGGTAAATACTAAACTTCACTACAAATGTTTATTTTGTTAAAATTTTAATTATTAGTTTAATTATTTTACTAATATTTTTTTATGCATTTTTCTAACATTTTATTATTTGTTTGAAGCAACGTTCTCGGATAAACTCTGAGAACCGCCGCCGGAACACAACCCCCCATCATGCTGGTTCTAGGCCGTTTGCACAATATCAGGAGGAGGCGCTTAGAGATCATCCTGATAGTAACCCGTACGTGGAGACGTTCAAGATCGCTTATCCACAAGCGACAGAACAGCTCGTAAGTTGTTCATTACAATTTTAAAATTTTAATTATTAATTTTACTTAATTATATATTTGTTAGAATATTAATTTTTTTTTTTCCCGTTCAATTAGGAGAGGGTGAACCGGGCCGAAGAAGAGGTGTTCCAGCAAGTAGTTCGGGAGACACAACCGAACATTTCAGAGGCAGATCTGGAAGAAGCCCTGCGCCAGGTCGACCGGTCCAATGTCCAAACGGCAGCGAGGATGTTCGACGCAGCCTTCCCAAACCGCTCAAACAACTACTACTGCCGGGGTTTAGGAAGTTCTGGACTATGGCTCCTGAAGACCACTAAGGGAGGTTAAAAGAAGGGAGGCGGGGAGAGCCAACATGTGAGGGGGGAAGTGCGGAGATTGGCCGAAGAAAATGCAAGGTTGGCGGCCGAGTTCCAGAGATCACAGGAGCAACACCGCAGAACACAGCAACATTATTTAGATCTGTCTAGTTGGAATGCTGAATGCGAGAGAATTCGGCGACTCAACTACGCCGGCCAACAAAACTGGTGGTATGAGATGTTCGCCGCACAACAACAAAGCCTTCCACCCCCGCCCCCGTTTCAGCCGTTAGTTGAACCTCCAATGCCTCAACCTCCCGAGTTCGGTCAGCAGGATGACGAGCATGATGGAGAGCAGGATGCTGGGGATGACGTCGTAGACTTTAGTGGTTTAGGTGATGATTAGGGTTATATTTTATGTATATTGGAACGAATTAAATAATAAGTCATTTAGACGTGTTTCATGTTGGTGTAAATGCATGGACTGTTTTTGTGATTTGCAGGTTGCTTGGAATGGTAATTTAGAAAATAATTTAATTTTTTTTTTCACCAAATGTACGAATAGCCGAAGATTTTGGCATTATTTCGTTGGCTATAAGCACTATAGCCGACGATTTTTACCAATTTTCGTCGGCTATAAGTCTTATAGCCGACGAAAATGACATTATTTCGTCGGCTATAACTAATTAATGTCTATTAAAATATTAATATATTTTGACGGAATAACCGACGAAATAGATGAAATCGTCGGCTATAGTTCAGAACAAATAGCCGACGAATTTCGAAGAGTGAGCCAAATAAGAAACTTCACTCTGTAATTTCAAAGCGAATCTCCGCTCTAGATAGAATATGTATTTACATATATGTAAGTATAAAACCTAAGCTACTTAACGATATAGTTTAATCCAAAGTCATGTACCACTTGGATTTAATCCATCAACGTAACACCTTTCAAAAGCTTGCACTATAACAAGTTATACAGTAGTAGTGTAAAAATCTTCCGATATAGATAAGTTTATGAGCTTAAAAAACTTTTGAGGAAATTGATAAAAATAGAAAGAAAACAGAAAAGGATCTAAGCATGTTTCAAGATTCCATCTAATGAAACATCACATGAATTAACCATGACCTCGAGGGCATATAATTAATACGGTACCATTTCACGACAGTTTTCTAAAGTTACAGTATAAGGTTATAATTAAACATCAAGAATGGTCCAATATGCTTCTGTGTTTAAAGGTGGAGTGGACCAAAAGGGAACCTAAATTATATGATCTGTTTGTCTTTCTATTTCTTAATTTAATTTCCTTCAAGGTCGTGTCTACTTTGAAAGTAACACACACCCATCAAATGATCCTAATCTGCATGTCTAATTTTCTAAAAAGCAATAGCAAAGGTCCATTTATGATATTCTTTTTCATGCTTCTGTTTCGCTATTCAAGAACTTGACCTGGTTTAGTTTAGGCGTTTAGATAATCAACAAGGACATTTGTCTAATGTAGTATTAAGCTTAGGGTCCCAATCTAAGCCGAAAGGGATTGACGAACCTGCTATGCCTTATATAATTTAACCTTTGTATATAAATATTATCATAGAGACGTTGGAAAAAATGTGTGACTTCTATAATCGTTTTTTATCAATTTGAATGTAAAGTTTTTATCAATATTTTTAGAATCGATATTACCTTTTTCAGGTTGATCAGTTGAAAAGAAATATAAACCGTAAATAGGTGAAAAAGAGGAAAACTCATGATTTCAGTTGCAAACCATCTATTGCTCATGCAAAATGTGGAGGATGAGAATGCATGAAGCCATTTCTTCCCTTCTGTTGGACCTAACTATCAAACTCAAATCTGATTCAAGCAAACCTGGAGGACTAGACCAACCTTAGGACTTGTAACAATAAAGCCACGTCGAAATTACAAATAGTGAAAACCTTGGGCTTATAACTTCTCAAGGTGCTGACAAAACCACTTCAACTATACTACTCACCCGACCACTCTTGATAATCTGTTGTACGTTTTAGTTTTTGGGTTGTAAGCACCTAGATAAGGCCCAACCCAAAATCTTGAAATTTATTCATCTCCGTCTTCTCTCTCGGCTCCTTAATAACACAGAAAACAAAATCCCCAGAATGTCCTCACCGTCCCTCCGTGTCTCCACCACCGCCCACCGCCACCTGGGTTTCAACCACTCACTCTCCCCCTCCCAAAACCTCCTCAGCTCACTCTCCTTCCCCACGTCCCCTTTCCCAAAATACCCTCGTAGCCTCGCTGTCCAGTGCCAAAAGAAACAGGGCAAAGCCAAGGGAGGAGGGTCGATCAAGGCCAAGGGCAAACCGGGAAATGTGTGGGGCGTGGACAACGAGCTCGCTGCTCAGGAGAAAGGGAAGCCCACGAGGAGAGTTGTGAGGGGTAGGAGAAGTAGTGGTGGCAGAGCTGTGTTGGTCTCTGGTGCTATGTTGATGGAGGTTGAGACAGTTCTTCAAACTCAGGTAGTTTACATTTTCAGTTGTTGATTATGTATTTAGGATGTTTGGGTTTGATTTGTTAGGCTATTTGGGTTAGTGGGTTAATGGCAGAAGTGGAAATGAATGAGAGGATTACATTAGGTACTTGGTGTGGAAATTACATGTCTTTTTGTGAAAAAGGAGTATTCTTTAGTTTCACTTGGTGTTTTCCTATTGGCATTGGGTAATTGGAGTAGTTGGGAACATGTGGGAACAGAAAGAGCAAACGAAATTATATTGGTTTACATTACCTTGTATTGGGTACTAAGATACTATTTGCATCTTGGTTGTGTTAATGAGGAAGTTGTTGCTTGGCTGCTAAGAAGGTTTGTGAGGACCAGAAGGGGGTAGAGATGAACTAGTGAGATGTCAAAACTAACTAATTGGTGTTAAGATTTGGTACCTTGATTGTAAAATGGGTGGTCGGAAATCGGGTGTTTTTATTGTCGTAGGAGCTGATTTTGGTTTAAATTGCTTTTTGTATTGAAGTGCTTTTATGTATTTTTTGAGCTTTTTGTTCATGAACTTAATGATTTATATAAAGTTGAAAATATTGGAGAGACCTCCAGATTCCAAGACATTGATCTGTCAAATAAATAGGCTACTTAGGCTAGACCTTTTAATTGATACCTTTTGGCAATTTAAAGTACTTCATTGTCACTGTTGGGAGTGTTCTGTAGATTGAAGTTTCTTCAAATTTATCCCAGTATCTTAGTTTTGAAGTTTTCTTTTGACTGGATGTGAAACTGTGAAATTGTAAAGATGCTTTTGGAACCTTTTTCCATCAATCTGAACATTATGTGAAATTGTTCTACTGCTACAAATTTTGCAGGAACCTGTAATAAGACCGTCCTGGAATACGTTTTCTAGTAGTGTCAGTGGGATATGGAAGGGTGTTGGAGCAGTCTTTTCACCAATTACTGCAGAAATGGAGCCAATTGATTTTGGAAGCAGGGATGAACATCTTTATGATTGCTACACTGTTTCTCGCATTGAAGCTGTGCCATCTTCTTCTGGAGGGCCTGCAACTCATATCCAGAGGAAAATTAATTGGGTGACTTTAAATCCTTATGGTGAAAAAAGCAATACTAATGAAAGTGGAAGAAATCATGTGTTGCCTGAATTTGAGGATTATAACTTTGAAAGAAGTGACGTGATGGAAGAAGATGTCATGGGCAAAGAACCTGGTCTTGTTTTCTTTGAGGTTGGCTTGATTCCTTTCCTCTTGTCTGATGATTCAGCAATCAGTTTATGCACGCGACTACTTTACCACAAACAAGTCGTCACATTATCTAAAATGATTCAGAATTTTGGACTTTATTGCTGCTGCACTGAAATATTAATAAAGATTATCTTTATTTTGGAAAATACTAAAGAAATAGGAATCTTTCTAATTGTCTTTTTTTTTTCTTTGATCTAAATGGATCTCATTTATTATCAAGAGTAGGTTGAGAGTTTTTAACAGTGTATACATAAGTGTTCAGAAATGCTGTTTTACAATGAGTTCTATCGCAAATAATCCTGTCATAGTTTATAATATACAAAATGTTATAGTTTTGGGACTACTAATGGAGCAATTTGTTGTTCTGATGTGTAATTTACAGGATGGATCTTATTCTAGGGGTCCCGTTGACATCCCAGTTGGTGAAGTTGATGACTCTAACTATTACCTTTCACCAACTTTCAAATTTGAACTGGTAAAGCTTAGCACATCATGACACATTCTTAATATGTTTCATACCGATCTAGGTTGTTCAATTCCTCTTACAGTGTGTAATATATGTGCACGCACACATATGTACCCATATAGGCCAGTGAACAGGGTCAATGACACGATTGTGTTTTAGTACACTAGTTGTTTGATTTTTCTATAAAATCCAATACAATCATATATCTGAAACTTCCAGAACACTTGTGTCGTGTCTGCTTAATTGGTTGGCATTCAACATTTGTCAGATGTTAAGGGCTATGAACAAAGAAAAATGTGTACATATATATTTTCCAAATTTTCTAATTAAAATGTAGTTATTCATTTTCTTGATCTTGCCCTTGTCTAGTGCTTGGTTAAAGGTTGCCACAAGAGACTTCGATTGTTCATACCATAGAATTCAGCAATGGTGGTACAAACATTCAGATAATGAGAGTTTCTGTGTACGAGGAACAGTGGGTTAGCCCTGTCAATCTTCTAGACCAAGGGTATATTGTTTCTACATAACTTGGGTCTTCTTTAGTTTTCGGTGATTTCCAGTAAAGTTATTTTGTTCCTTCTGTTTATAATTAAAGAACTAATTCCATGCCTATCACACACGGAACAGTGATACAGAGCTTGATTTGAAACCGTTCTCACAGCGGAAACGAACTCAGTCATCAGAGCTAGCTGGGTCATGGAAGGTGTTTGAGGTCAGTGCTACTCCGGTATATGGTGAGGAGATGGACGAGATGGTGTTGGAGCAAGAGAATACTGTTCCCTATGTCTACCTTTGCACAGAGGCTCTAAAAAAAAGGAGCTTGCCCGGGAATGCAGCTTACTTTGGCGAGGAAGAGATGCTGGACATGCAAGGTGCGACTATGCTTTGGCTTCCAGGTGGTGTCACTGCCTATGTTGATGTAAATAAGGATGGCATCCTTTGTATTGGAGTTGGGTGGTACTCAGATGAAGGGATCAACCTTGTTATGGAGAGGGATTATGGAGTAGATGGGAAACTCAAGGACATCCGATCAAAGTCGGAGGTAAAAAGAAAGTGGTCAGATCCACTGCCCGAGTAAATTTTCCTTTGAAACAGTTTGGTTCCTTTTCATTGCTTGTATATTTTCAGCTTTTCATGAGTATTTGCTTGTATATTACCTCCTCCAGAATAAGAAATAACTAGTGAATTTACATACCAATCTTTTGAGAATGCTAAAACATAACCTAAAAGAAGAAATGGTAGCAAAAATTGTAGCATGCATTCATTGCCTCATTGGGTTGAAGACTACCATGAAGTTAGGTGGATCTTGTACAGCTTAAAATTCTAAGCTAAAGCAGAACAGTGTCTTTTGTGCATATCAGCATTATATTCAAAGTTTTCAAAAGAAATGGATTTTCTTTGTACTACCATCATATTGGTTAGTTTACCTTTACAACATTACATCTAGGCAATTTCTAAGCCAAAAAATCGCATCTGGGTCCAGTTTAATCTCAGATTCGTATTACTCTAGACTTTGTACAAGATTGTTCTGGGCGCCCATGCCTGGACATCCTGTGCTTCCTCAAGCTCTCGTGGCATGGGGCAAAGAATTCATGACTAAGAGCTTCCTCTGCACTGATCCTCAGCCTCGGATTTACTGTCAAGCACTTGTCTACAAGATCAAATAGCGATTTCGGAATGAGATTGAAAAACTCCGATCTCTTCGTGTGAGCCTTGCACCAATTTTGTAGTTTCATTGATGGCAAGGATTTGACGTCGAATAACTCCTGGAGAAAACAGCAATTGTCAAGCCAATGCAGCTAAAACTTCAAGAGGAACCATATACCCGTATTTTGATCTTACAATGAGAGCAATGCATGGTTCTGCTGAACCGAATATGAGATTAAACAAACTAATAATATACCACTGGAAATGAGGATTCACGGTCATGTAGCTTGGCCACTTCCCACAAGTCTTCACTGCCTTTTAACTTTGCAATATCTTTTATATTCCTGTCATGATTGATATATATGATTAGGACTAGGGCCCCGAAAACGAAGAATTAATAAATTATGCTACTATAAAGACGGGGATATTACTGTTCAGGATCTCCAGTAAAAGGAGTCCTTCCTATCATCAGGTAAAGCAAGGTAACTCCAGCTGACCAGACATCAACCTTCGGGCCTTGATGCAGAGATCTGAACAAGACCTGTAAAATTGTAAAATCAAGTATCAGAAATAACACATTCGCTAAGGTCCAAGTCATTTCATTTAGGTACTATCATATTCGCTAATAGAAGTCTCAAAAGTAGTGCATAAGTGGTGCTGTTTGTTCGGTTCTAACTGAAGGTGACTAGCAAATTATCATCACTGAACCTATGATATGCCATTGCTTTGATCCAGATCTACTGGTCTTAGGGAACATTTGGGTTTGCCTATGTCTTATATATGCATGTGGAAAGTCTACTTTGGACATTGATTGATTTTCTAAAATCTCTCTCTATATATATATTGTGCAAGATCTTTTTTTAAAAATGTTAAGGATCTTATTAGGTAGAGACAAAAATAAAAACTCATAATGTTGATGCCAAAACAGAACAGAAGGATGAAAAAAAAAGGCACATATCAACAATTGAATGAAGCATTAGGTAGAGCATATGCATAACCCAGAAACCTAACCTCTGGAGCACGGAATCCCTTGGTTCCAGCACATGGACCTTCTCTCTTTTGTTTCCCGTCCCCTAAGACAACTGAAGCTATAAGCAAACAAGCTACTAGTAAGTTTACTTAAACTATGTTATCTGGCTACACACCTTTGCTTTTCAGTAAGGTGGCACTAGAAACTGCTCCACCAGTAAACTTCAGGGACATTGGAGTTGTATAGATTAGTTTGCTGTCTATCTTGCCCGGAGGAGCAGCAATCCTTTTCCTTTTGGACGCAGGAGATTTTGGTACATCATGGTTTGGACTAAGAATCACATCCTGTGCTAGGCTGATCAGTTCTTTCCTTCCAAGGCAAGGCAGAGGTTCCCTCACCTTTTCTGTGGATGGAGTCCTGTCCGTTGCATCTTTTGTAGAGGTTATACCTGAGCCATCTGCTCGCTGGTTTTTACATTTATTCCCACTCATCTTAGGATCGTTATTCAAGGTACCAACCTGAGACCTCTTCCTTAAGTTCCTACTAGCGTCAACTGTTTTCTTTAACTCTACAAGATCACTTCTCACAAACTTTTTTTCTCTGCTTGGTGGAGCAGATTTACTTTGAGGAAGAGGTACATGACCAAAGGACACATGACGATTTAAGTTTGATTTATCTGAGAAGTGCAAAGTTCCTACTCCTGCAACAATTAATCAGATAGAAATTTAAGCACAATACAGTTATGACTTTAGAGGACAGCAGACAACAAAATCAATATTTGGAAATAAATTAGTAAGTGATGATCTATTATCTGTTCTAACTGGCTTATATATAAGATTTATAATTTTGAACTTGTCTTCTATGGGGGGAGGGTCCGCATGAAATAGTCAGAAGACTTGGTAGAAATCAAGTTACTGATAAGAATTTCCCAGACTCACCACTTTTGCAATAATAGGAAGCAGATAAGACAAATAGCTAAGAATGGCTAAAAGTTAAAAACCAACTTACTTCTAATTGCATACTTCTCCTGTAAATCCTGTGAAACAAACAGTAGAAAACTGTGCACAATCAGATTTCCCTTTATATGGAAAAGAAAAAGGAAAAGTCTCATATGCACAAGACAGCACTGTCAAGTTCAAGATCCTAACCATGGCAAGGTTGAAATCAATCAGGTAACCTTTGCTTAGCCTCTTAGAAAAGAGGAAGTTTCCGGGCTTAACATCTCTGTGAACCACACCCTGCAATCACAAATTACAACTTAAAGCACATTCTACAAAGATTACATGAGAATTCAATTGATGTATGGCAACTGTAGTAAGATAGTACCTGCTTATGCAAGGATGCTAGGGCTCTAAACATGCAATAGCCATACCACTGGAGCTCAAATAGATTAATCTTTTTCTTCAAGACCTAGCAGTTAGAAGAAAATAAATTAAGACCTACAAAAAAACTGACAGTTGTGCTAAGCATTTCTGCTAAAAAGAGGTTTTATTTCCATTAACAGCAAACCAACATCAGTTTTCATTGACAAATCCAATTTCTTTATTACGTGTACAAATGAGTTGGGTCATTAGCTCAAAGAGACTTGAGCACTGTCAGGAATATAGCTGAACTAAAGCATTTCACAAGTACCTCAGGTCTATCATGTTCAACATGTTCTAAAATAAAGCACTCACTGTCACCACTTCTGAAAGAACCTTCATACTTTATAATGAAGTTCCTACCCCTGCAACAATAAATCCAATAGCATTTAGTTCTTTGGCATCTTATAAAAAATGAAACTATATTATCTAATCTCTGATCACCTTCTGAATACTTACCCAAAACGCTCTAGCATTTTCCGCTCATTTTCAACATGTTGTTTATGAGCTTTAACATGGGGACCTGAAAAGAAAGCAAACATCTAGCATCAACCATTGTAAATGTATTCATATATACAGGGAGTCCCAGTGCTCATTGTAAAAAAATAATAATAAATAAAAATAAAAACCCAAGTTTCTAAGCTTTTAAACTGTTGCTTAAGTTGGTGGATACATTTATTAAAGTGTTCTAATTTTTCTAACTGTGTTTCATCTCACATGCTGTTACTATTAGTCAACACCATATAAAGCAACTGGTTTCAGATACGCAAATGGTCATAAGTAAAATAAAAATGTACATGAAAAATATATTTGCTCACATTTTATAGCAAACCTTTTTCCATCATTCTTCCTCTGGGCCCTGTAAACCACTCCATAACCACCTGGACAATTGAGTAACGGCAGAACAACAATCAATGTCTGAAAACATGGTTCAACAGTAAACAGAACCAAGGCACTAAAAATCTGAATACCTGAACCTTCTTCTTCCTCAATGAGAAAATCCTCAAACTGAGGTAAGTTTATTCTCTCCAACTGATTCAACAAACAAACCAACTCACGTCATGTAGATCATTCCAATATCACTATCAGAACAGCATAAAAAACAGCTCAATAGTAGCAATTACCTTAGGAGATATAGAGGTAACATCCACCTTGTTTTCTTTTGGATGTATGCTATTTGTATTGTCTTTCTTCAACTTATGCTCTACAGAGAGAGATCTCTGACTACTTTTACATTGATTCTGCTGTTTGGGAGTGGTCAGAACATCATTCACTTCCAATGACTCCACACGAACTTGTTCATGTGACGGCAATTTCGTGTACCCACTCTTCAATTTTCCAGAAGAGTTCTCAGGCTGCTTCTTTGTAGAAGGGAATCGAGATGATAAGCAGTTAGGCTTAGACTCTGCATTTCTCATATTCCAGTCTTTGTCCAAAGTTATAACATTCACTGTAATGTCAGAGTCCAAGCAGTGTGTTGGTGCTTCACCAAATGCATCAACCTTCTCCGACAGAACACACTTTTCACCGTCTTCTTCTGCTCCTAATTCAACAAAACCTTCCTTCACAGTACCTTCAACCAGAGGTTCTGGATTGTCTCCTAATTGATTCATCAAACCTTTGCAAGAATAACTATCATGAATGCCAGCACCTATGTTGCTTTGAGCTTCTTGTAAGAAAACTGTGCCAGTAAAATCTCTGTCATGCTTTAAACTCTCGTTA
This sequence comes from Potentilla sterilis, assembly GCA_963682095.1. Lineage (NCBI taxonomy): Eukaryota > Viridiplantae > Streptophyta > Magnoliopsida > Rosales > Rosaceae > Potentilla > Potentilla sterilis. The sequence continues at coordinate 32,929,954 of OY821766.1, read as the reverse complement.
CCATCCGAGGCATCCCAATTGGAACTCGGTGGAGGAAAATTCAAATCAAACAAGCACCCCTCACCTCGAACAACTTGAATAGGCTGCAGAGCGAATTTATCTGCTTCAATTTTGAGCAAATTATTGAGAACATTGTATGTATCTAACAATCCAGGGATCTCCGAAAGCATCAAAGCACCCGGCCAAACACCACCATCACCTTCTTTCTCATGTTCAAAAAGTACCATTTGAAGACTCGAAGGCTCAGCATTGTATTCAAGAAGCAAAGGGCCCAAAGCTGTCTCGTTATTCGAATTTCCCTACTCAAATTAATAGCAGGCAAAGTAAACTAGAGTCAACAATACCTTCTAAATTCTAACAGTAAATAACCTAATAGAGACAATGATCAATAATATAAAGAACAAATGATAAAAACTCATAAAACATAATGATCAACTCAATACCTCAATCAAATCGTGGCGAGAATCTAACACGTCATCTGCTTCACCTGCTACAAATTTCACAAATCAATTTCGCAATAAAATTAATTCAAAACTTCAAATCACCAAAACTAAAACAATTCATACCATCCTCATTTCGAAACCGCAATCTCCTCTTCGCCACCGGCACCGCCACACTGTCCAAATCCGCCGCCTTCCTCTTCCTAATCTCCGTTTTCGGATAAAAACTCCTCAACAATAACAACTCCATAACCATCATCGACTCCGGTGCAAACTGTCCTAGAGCCTTAAACGCCGGAATAGCCACCGTGATCAGTCCTTCTTCCTCCTCCTCCGGCGAAGAGCAGATCGGAGAGTTCGGGATCGAGCAGAGGCTGAGAACCAGCTCCGCCGTCGCGGCGAACAGCCGGCACCGCGACGCCAGCTCTGAAGGAGAGGCGGCGCGGCGGAGAGTGAGGAGAATTGAGAGGATGTGCCATGCTTGCTCCGTCTCCGATGAGGTTTTTGTACGGCGGCGGAGGTGGTGGTGGTCTGAGGGTGTGAGATCGGGCATGGTGTGGATTTGAAACGGAGGGGAAACTAGTCGGTATCGGAGAGTTTGAGAGGTCGCATCTTTGGGTTTGTCTGTTTGGTGATTTGGAGAAGAAGAAGAAGAAGAAGAAGAAGAAGAAGGTGGGGTTTTCTGTGAGTTTATTTTTTCTAATTTTTTCATTTTAGGGAAAATTTACAGATTAAGGGAATTGAGATTACTAGAGGCGGGAAAAGTTGTGGTGCGTTGGGATTTTCCCGCTCTTCGAATTTTAGGCAGGGAAAATTACAGGAAAGACCTCTCTCTCTAATATGGATATATTTCAGTCACTGGCTATGTATGGAATATTTTTTTTCCTACTTGATGGAGTAGAAGACATTCCAACTCTAACTACAAGTTTGGACTCGATTTCTTTCAAGCATGTTATTTAATAGAGAGGTTTCTAATTAAATAATGCCTTATTATTTGACATTGTACAATGTGGTTGTCCTAGAGGCACCTCTATTTAATACATTTCATTTCATATAAACAAAAAAAAAAAAAAAAACATTTGAAACCATTTTAAGTGACTTGGGTCTGGTAGAAAACTCTCCAACCCGAGTACTTTGATCAACAAGGTTATCAAATTGGTCAGGCACTATGTGCACTGCATAGTTTGAGCATTTTACATTTGCCGAGGGATTAAGTTGTGGTCTAAGGAAGCCTTTGGATTACCTTAACTCAATCGAAAACAAACAAAAAAACTCGAACTAGTTAATTACAATTATATCGTAGCACCTCTATGAGACTTCCAAGAGCCTCATCAAAACAAGAGAATTTGTGCTATATATATTGTACCGCTGTCATATACATACATAAAAGGAAGAGTAGAAACACCCACTCAATACCAAGGTATTAAATATCGACGATTACGGAAATATCGATCGTTTGAAAAAAAAGAAATTTCAATGGAAATTTCGAGAAAATATCGAATATCGATGGAAATTTTACCAAAAAATTATATAAAAATTGTATATTTAGATAAAAATAGACTAAAAGTAAAATATCAGAAAGATATGAGTATTAATATCGATGTTTGAAAAAAACGGAAATTTCAAAGAAATATCGAGATTATCGAGGATATTTTAGTCCTTGCTCAATACAATATCCTTTTTAACATAATGATCGGGCTTTGAAGAATTAAAATTGGACAAGTTTGCCATTTGGTTTTTTGGTATTTCTTCTTTCGCAAAGGAGCTAAAAAGGATACATAATTAAGGACCGGATACATAATTTTCTACACAAAAACATGAGAGTTTGATAATATGCACGGAATGTGATTTGGATAATATGTATGCAATTCTTACTTTGCAACTGGATCTGCGATCAGTCTCTTCTAGGAACACCTTTTCCTACCATTATTCTTGAGAAAATCAACAAATGCACCAAGGTAGTGGTCTTGCTGCCGCTTCTCATCTCCAAAAACAGCTGCAGCTTTCCTTGAATTGATTCGCAGTTGCTCTCCTTCCTCTTCCACCATTGCTATCCTCAGCGTTTTCGCTATGTCATCTCCAGTAAACGACCCGTCTTCTTTGCGTTCCACTTCCGCAGCCAGACCCTTCTCCACTAGAAGCCTTGCATTCAAAGGCTGATCAATAATGAATGGTAACACAACAAGGCAGTGTCCAAACTGCAGAGTTTCTATCACAGAACCCCAGCCGGCATGAAACAGGGATCCCCCAACAGAAGGGTGCCCCAGAATTTCGATTTGTGGCACCCATCCTAAGCAAACATGGCCTTTCTTTGATGTTCTGTCCGTAAAACCTAGAGGTAGAGCCTCAGCATCAGTACTAGCCCAACTTGGTTTTCTGAGTGCCCAGAGAAATGGCAACTCTGAAAGCTCCAGACCATGAGCTATCTCATACACTTGTTCTTTGCTCAGCTTACACTCACTCCCAAACCCTACAAACACAACTGACCTGGCACTCTGCTTATCAAGCCACTCAAAGATCACATCTTTCCCCGACCCCCTTTTTGATTTCTTAGGAGGTAGCAAACCTGTGGGAATTACAGGTTTTCCGATGAGTTTCGCGTGCAACTCCAAGTACTCTCCTTCAATTTCATTGCAACTACGAACAGCTAGTACTTGACATCCTGACACAACCTTGGCATGCCTTGCAGCATCACTTATCCCAGAACGATTCACAGTATGAATTCCAGCATGCCAACGAACTGCTTCAAACCCCTTAAGTACTACCAGAGACGGAAAATGAACCCACTCCGGTGGAGAGGTAAAGACTTGCGGTGACGGCGGAACATGAGAGAGATATTCAGGGGAACCCAGGAAGACGTTCGAAGCAGAATTTAAAGCAGAGAAGTAGGCAAGAGGAACACCATACTCTCTGGACACGTCAACCGCCCAGTGAGCAGCAAAGTCGACGATGATCCAATCCGGGACTTGATCAGCAATGAACTGCCTAAAGGGTTGTCGTAGAAGATCAAATGCAAACTTCAAGTCGTCCATTTTCTCGATAGGTATGTCCACCGTGGCCTCGGCGCCTTCGGGCAAGAGGCGATCAGTATCCAAAGTTGGCAAAGGGAAAGCTACTAATGTTATGAGAGATTGCAACTCTGGTGGGATTTTGGGGAGTCTTTGGATGTTTTTGGGGGTAGATATGAAGGAGACATGAATCTTGGCCTTTGCTAAGGCTTTGGAGAGCTCAATAAGAGGGAGAATATGGCCAAAGGCAGACCATGGAAGAATCACTACATGAAGCTCTTTCGCCATTTCTAGCTAGCTAGTTCCTGAACTTGATAGTTCAGGTAGATAAGGTTGAACTATTTAATTGAGTGAAGAAGACATGGCGAAGTTCTAAACTAGTACATTTAATTATCTGCACCTTATTGCCTATCGGTTCCAGAATCCTTCTGCTGGCTTTCAATTTTGGTATTGGTTTCCCATTTTCCCAGGCTTTGGGGTTTGTGAGCTTAAGTCAGACGACGACACACAATAAAAGAGAATCAACAAAATGTTGCCAGCACCGGGTGTGATAATAGTAACGCATGGACACGAGTATAGAAGGACGTTTTACGAGTGCCAACCTATGGGTATTGAAAATGACTACTTCCAAATATTTCAATTTCAAAAAGATTCCACCTTAGTTTAGCTTAACAAAAAAGCCAGCTTCAAGCACTTGATTTGTATCTTTGCCAAACAAATTGATTCTACCATATATTAAGCTCCTTTGCTATTTGCTAAGACAATAGAATAAAGTCTATTATGTCTTTTTCCAAAAAGCAAAAAAAAAAAAAAAAGTATTGTTATGTTGAGTAAGTCTAGTATGCAAAAACACATGCACTGTTACTAACCTATTATGTGGAGTTAGGAAAACATACATTCAAAGAGACCAAAATACCAAGTTCCTTGTATAATATTTACTCCATCCAGCTTTACATTCAAGCACGTTGCGTATTAGCACCTAATCTCTCACGAAAAGAACGCACCGGCTACATCATCTTCACCTGAGCATATGAATGATATAGACAAGTAGTAGAAGCAACAACTTTATCTAATAGTAACACTTGTTAAAAAGAACAGCATTGACATATCGAAAGTGATGGATATTTAATACGATTAGTCAACGACACAAACATAATGAACCACCTCACCCACAAACACTGAAAAAGTATTTTGCAACAGATTGTAGCATTCCGTTTTGCATACATTTCAAAGTCCACCAAGCACTCCCATAATCATCCAAATCTAAATAGCAAAAATTGCAAATGTCAAATAATTTGACCTACATAGGAAAGGTCAACTCTATCTAAAAGCATACACAACGGTGGAATGCATCGACTTGAAGAGGTCAACTTATATAGGCTTGATCTTGAAGTGGAGCGAGATGAGGGAAAACACAAAGCACTTCAGATCCTGAAACACATATAAACATCATAAGAAAGAGTGATGGATGAAAAATTGATGATGTTCACTGTTGTCGTGACACATGAACAATACAGATCCAGACCCCAACCGTAAAAGATATCATGTTTAAGAGGCTGAGATAACTGCAATGTCTCATCTCAGCAATAGGAACTCCACTTTGGACCTATCCACCTATGCAGCATCTGTGGGGAGCTACTATCTAATATTCTCCCCAAGAAAAACCATTCACCATGAAAGGTATATCCAGCTCAATAAGCAACTTACCCCGTTTACACTTTTTCTTTAGATTTGTAACAACTCTCAAGGCAACAAAAGGGTAGAATCAATTGGGTAATTAAAATGAATTACTATAGACCAAACCCAAAAACTGCAGCAGTTACTTACAAATATTAATACAAGATGTTGTACAAAACTGAGAACTACTACCAAAATGGATGCCATGCATATCCAATACAATTCAGGAAAAAAAAAATATATTCTGAAATCATAAATGAGTATTATATACTGACCTGAACAAGATAATAAAAGATGCGAAGACCTTCAGGATCTTTACTGCCCTGGACATCAACGAGGGATCCAATCTTTGAAGTAGTGAAGGAGATATGCTCATTCCCCATTACAATCTCAAGTTCCTGCCGCCCAATACGGTCAGGTTCAGGCCAGTTCTGATCATCCTCTTTCATGATCTAAACAAAGGCAAAGATACACCCAAATCAGGAAAGCCAGGCCACAGTGAATGTAAGCCTAGAAACAAAGAATGAGAAACCACTCACAACCATGATCAAATTTCAGAAAGAATACATTCACAGATTCAACCAATTTGCAGGGATGATTAACCAAAGAGTAAGTGTTGCCAACAGCCCAGGAATCTCAATTAAATCAGAATCAAACATGTTTGTCGAGTTGAGTAACTTAATGACTTGAACATAAAACTTAATCTAATCTTCCTCCATTTCTCAGCAACAAAAATTAATAAATCAATTGGGAACTTAATCTAAAAATCCTGAAGCCCAATATGAAAATAAGAAAGACCTAAAACAACACAGAAAACCTTTGGCCAAAAAGAATTGAAGAGAAGAGAGTCCATTTGTTTAGGGGTTTTCGGATCTAGAAAAATAGCTTCATTACAAATGCAGAAAAACAATCTCTATACAGTTCAAGGATAAACCCCCCAAACACAGTATGCTTGCTGGTCGAAAGAGTAAGAATATAATTAGATCATATCCCTCCACAGTTTCTGTCTTACAACTTTGTGTAAGTTTATCTTACTTGTGTCACTTTAAACTTTGTTATCGTACCCACAAAATTCTCTCATCCATTTGAAAGGTTTCTCTGGCTTATCTACTAAAACAGAGAATAATTGTGAAAGCAACTACTCAAATTTTATCTCATCAAAGAGGTAAGCACATTCACAATCACAAAATGAATTTAACTGGACAGTCGGAACTATTTAACCACAAGCACTCTGAGTTTTGTGGCTTTCATGTGCAGTGGTCATCTGACAGTTGCAGAAATTTTCCTTGTCATTCCAATTCACAAAGTGATCCTTACAATTTTCCAGCATCCCATTATATACCCAAAGATCTCATTTAATAAGCCTAGAATACCAGGTAGAAACCTTTATTCTTCCATACTATTTTAATTCCTCAACACCTAATAGAAAAACCAGTATCAACTCAATAAATTAATATAGCCGATTGACTGGAGTGTATTCATGGTCCTCAATCTAGTCTTTCCCAAACAATCCAACCTTTGATTCCTCAACAGCTGGACCGCAAAACCCTTTTATCAACTTAACAGCTAAAATAGCCCATCGACTGCATTCATAGGCAAACTTAGCAGATTATAACAAACTCAGTAAGACCTTTTCATCCGTCCAATCAAACAGTATACTAATCGAAACCCAAAGCCTCAAACTTCAACAATAACTTGATACATACAGATAACTATACAATAGCCACACTATCAAATTTTCCCAGCACAAATTAAAAACAGAAACCCTAATTCGGAAATTAATAAACAAAATTGATAAACCCTAAAACGTAATAAAGAATGAGAATTAGAGAGAGGAGAAGGGACCTACCTCGCTCTCAGTGATGATGCGGCGGCACTCACGGACGACGGCGGGGGTGACGTAGACCTCCTTGCGGATGATGGTGTCGTTTTTGTAGTTGGAGTTGTTGGCATATCGGAGCTTCCCGTCGGGTCGAAACTCGAACTCCAAGAACTCGTGACCGAACTTCCCCTTGTGACCCACGTAGTAACGCAGATAGAACTCGCTGTTTTCTTCTTCTCCGGCCATGCCTTTCTCACGAACAAGGATTTGGGATTTTAGGTTATATAGCAACGGGTCGGAGTCACTGTTATTGCCTCTTGTTAGGCTGGGCTCCTTCTAATGGGCTTGTTCCCCACACTTTTTTTCTTTCTCTTTTATTTATTTATTATTACGTATTACCTCTGTAATCTACGGCTCACGTTGCTCACCCCCTTTTGAACCAGTTTCGGTCACGGCCCTACCTCTTCACTCTTAAAGAGTTCCGATGACTATAGTCAAGTCTGTAGAATCGATAGGGTTTCGGCGTTTTATAGTCCTCCCTTTTATTACTCTAATCAGAGAAATTCTTGTATGTCTAGCCGTGTAGGTATACGCCGTAGACTGAAAATATTCGGAAAAGATAATACCTTTTTTTTTTTTTTTTTAAACAGAATCTCATTAGTAAAAATAATGTCATGAGTGTAACAAAAAAAAAGATAAGGTCATGAGTCCTGACAAGAATTCAGACAACGGTTAAAATGGATGGTTGAAATCTCCCCATAAAGTGTCGTCACGGTAACAAAAGTATCTAGTTATCATTGGTTTTCACTTTTCACCCCACGAGATAGAGAAAGGAGACTGAATCCCTAAAACTGTAGAAAAGGCGAGTTACCTTGGTGGCTTGGTCACACAATTCCCATAACAAGAACTGTTTGAGAAACAGACGGAGCATAATTTCAACTTGGCACTTTTACAGAAGCAAATTCATCTCAATATATTACACGTTGTGAAAAGTTAAAAATATGTTCGCAACCCGAGCACAGATACAAGTGATTATGATTTAGGTAAACAGAGGGATGAATGGTACAAGAGCAATTAATGGTACAGTTCCACGACGTAGTAGTTGCAGTGGGGCATCAATGAATTCAACCATCTACAAGGACAACACAACAATGAATCTAATGAACGGACACAACCGAGTGAGGACGCTGTTGCTGCTAGGTACAAATTGAGGACCTCGTGTAGTGAACAAACTGAAGAAACCCTTAGTTAGACCATACGTGAACAAGACCGAGCCTATTGCCCGTATAGCTCTCCTTGCGGTCTTCACCGTAGAAGAGAGCAGTGATGTCTTCTAAGGCTTCTGCGACTTTACTTCTAATTCTTGATGCCTGGGCGCGCTTCTTGGAACTGCAACTGGTTGCACAACAGTCACCACTACAACTGCATTCATTTTCCACGTTTTTGTTGGCTTTTATTTTAGCAAAGCATTTCCCTGTCAAATTATTGCTAATATTGATGGATCCTGCTGAAAATAGAGTGCAAACACCATTAGAGATCCAGCCAACAAAGTTTCAGATAAAGGAATAACTTTTCAAAAGAGCAACTGAAACCAGACTGAGTGCAACTGCCGCCCCTAATAAAAAACAAAAGCCTTTTCAGACCCTCTACCTTCCAGGCTAGTATGGCTAGTGAACACTATAAAATCCTCCGCTAAGAATAACAAAGATACAGCACTTATTCTATACAAAGACTACAACTTCAGGACATTCTTCTCGGACTATATGCAAAGCAGGTCATCAAAGCAAAAAACATCGCCCAGTACTGAACCAGCTTGCATATAGTTCCTAAAGAAGAATGTCCATGATACATAAATATAAAAAGGTGATAATCCTGAATAGGGACAAGACAAAATTACCATTGCCTTCAGCTAATGGATAATCAGAATCAGCCTTGCAGAAAGATATGATGAGATCCTGGTCACTAGTAATATATATGTTACTAGTGATGCCACAAAAGATGATCCTCAAACGAAGTCGCAAGTTCCCCTCAAAAGTTCCAAACAGCCACAGTATGATTGCGAAACATTAAAAATAACTGGTTCTCGTACAGAAATATAAAAGCTGACGGTCTCATAAATTCATTTTTGCTAACTTCTGTCATCTCAAAATTGCGAACCTACAGAAGTACAAACAACACCAATCAGGCTCAGAAGTACAAGTGTCACAAACCAAATGAACACAAAATAGTACTTTTTCAAGACATAAAAACAGATACTCACGTCAAGAATCTGAAGGTTCTCATTCTCTTGCTTCACAAGAAGCTTTTCATTGAACTGTTCAATGAAATCTACCTTCTTATTCCGATGAAGTAGATGGTTAAAGAATTTGAGAACACTACCATCCTCTATAGAAAGAATCTTGAGAGGAACATGGCTACTGGCTTTATTGAAAATTAACAACATGATCCCAGGACTGCACCAAGAAAACAAACCAAAAAGGACACAGATAAGTGCCTGCTATGAAATAAGAAAAGAACAAGGCAAAAGCCCAAAACAACCATCACTGTATGGGTCTGTGATTGAGACATGTGAAGAAAGCTTACCTAATTGTAATTTCTTGGACATGATTATCTGATATGGAGTTCAACATTGTATAGTTTTTGAGATCAAACACCTTGTATATACTGATCAAAATAGAAAACAAAAATTAGTTGAATCAGGCACAAGAAGATCATCACGAGAACTTAGAAGTAGAAACATGAAATATTTACCTGTCTTGTGCAGAATGAGTGAGAACCTTCCCATCTACATCATCGAACTCTACAAACCCAGGTAACTTTAGTGACTCAGATTCAAAAAGAGCAAAGCCAGCATCTGGTTTGCCCCTCTGTATGTATCTGGAACATACAATTTGACAGTATCTTTAGCAAGCAATCATAGATACTGATGTAAATTGGGTGATTACATAAATGTTTATGTGTGTGACTGTGTTTGTTGTTGGAGGCAGAAGGGTAGAGGAAGTCACGTACTCAATCTTTGTGCTTCTACATTTCAAAGAACTGAAGTTGTCTGAAGCATAAACTGAAACGGTGATGAGTGAGTCATTGTTTTTATTATAAAACAAGCTTCTTATAACTTTGTCGGGACTGACATTCAAAAAACATATCCTGTGATTGGTTTCTGCATCCAACAACAAAAGTACTACATAATCATGTTCCCCTCCATGAACTTCTAGAGGTCAAAACTTATTCAGTCTATCCAACATAACAATGAAAATCCAAATAGAACAGGTACTACCTCGACTAATCGCTCGCAAACAGCAAACTGCGCAAGAGCAAACACAATGTCGCGAGCTGCTACAATTTCAATAATTTTAGACCTCTTTCGCAGAAAAGGCAGAACCATGGCACAATGACCTTTCGGATCATGGGTATCATATTCCTCCTGGTGCATTCAAACATCAGCAGAGAACTTACATATTTCAAACAGACCAACACCAAAACAAATCAAAAACTTGTCACCAATATATCAAATAAAACAAAGCATAGGTATTCCATATCATCAGAGTTTACAGCAATAATGGAACTTAAAAATACAAATACAAGTTCCAACAACTTCCTACTGCAACCAAGCACCTATAATCATACAACATGCTTTCCGAGTACTGGTATTAAAATTGCGGAATAAGTTCTAACCAAAAATCCTATAAGTAGAGCCTGTAACAAGTTCAAACCACTTATAGTGCACAGAAATTTAAAGTTACCCACCATTAAGATTTTCAGCTAAGATTGTTAAAAGAGCCTAACACAAGTTCCAAACTTCAATCTCAAACTTCCAATTGCCCACTAGTCCCTAAACCTATATAGCATTCTTCCCTAATAATCAGGTATTGGTTCGAAAATCGCAATATCAGTTCTAAACTGAAATCTTACACGTAGAGCCTTAAACCACTACGAAATGAAAGCCACACTGCACAGTGAATAAAGCTCCATACCCATATTAAACACAAAACAATTAACTAAAATACAAATCCCAGCTCTAATTAATCATTAAACCCAATACCATCACAAAACCCAGAGCTCATCATAAACCTCAAAACCACCAAAAGCCCTAAACTTTTCACCTCCATTAAATAAAAAAGACTCATATCAAACTATATATACTTTACCTGAAGACGAATATTTCTAAACCTCTCCCGGGCATCGCTCATAGTGAAAGCCCGGTCCCTCTTGGAGCTGATTTCGCGTCGGTGAAGCTTCTTAACACTATTTTTTAGGTCTGAATTTAGTGACCAAGCGAATTAAGCATAGAACAAGAGGATCAGCAAACTAGAGGTAATGCACCAAACTTATTGCTTAAAAGCATGCAATTCTTTTTCCTGATCCAATGTCGCTGTTTTTTTTTTTTTTTTTTTTTTTAAATCAAAATTATGCACTAACTATTACATCCCACTCCCACTACAAAAGCAAGACGAAAGAAATTTTCCTCTAGTTCGAATAAGACATTTTGTATCCAAAAAGCAAATAACTAGTAAGGCATTCTCTTAATTTCATTAATCTATATCTATTATTAACATAACAGGTTTTGTTAGTCAAAAACGTTGTGAAGTTATGTCTTGATCCTTGCAACATATGTTAATTTCAAATTACGTTAATAATTAAGGACGAAAAAGGTAAATTGCAAAATTAAAACACAAAATAATGAATAATAAAATCTTCTATTCTGTAAGTAATTTCCCTTCATGTGCAATTGTGCATCCACTATATGTAATCACTTCCAATATTTTTTATGAATATCTCTTTTATTTATTTATACATAATATTATCCATATTCATCGGGCGTGTTAATGACAATTTTTTTTATACTAACAACTAATAATTACTCTTTTGTCATTTCGTATGACTTATGTTTTCGCTAAATGATTATGGACATGGACCAAACAACTCTTTTTTTTTTCTTTTTTGAAAATGTAATCTTTGAAGTGAAACTTACGATAATCGATCATAGGAATTTCGACATACAAGCCAACATGTTCTTGTTTTAAGGTTAACTTTACTGAGTAGAGGGATTCTAAAACAATTGGAATTTATTCTATAACAAAATTCAATTTAGCACTATCAACTTTTGGGTAAAATCATATTACACTCTCTTTTTAAAAAAAAATCAGAATGACCTCTAAACTTTCAAATATGATCTCCCGGGTTTAAAATTTCAAGTGACCTTGAAATGTGACGTAGGCTGCTGTTTTGGAACTAGCAATAAGGCCCACATTTTGGCTGATTAAGACCATATCTTTTGTATGTACACTTTATTTATGATTAGGACAAGAATTATGTGTTTTTTATTACTACATTTTTTCATCTAACTAGTCTCTTATGAGTATGTTAATTAGGTTTCATTTCAAATTTAGAAGCTTTATATGCAAATGGTCAATTTTACCTTCTATGAAGGTTTCAATATTGGAGTATGAGCTCTTGTTGTCAGTTCTAAGTCAGCAGCTTACGTCACATTTCCAGTTCACTTGAAATTTTAGACCTGGGAGATCATATTTGAAAGTTTAGGGATCATTCTGTTTTTTTTTTTTTTTGAAAAAGAGAGTGTAATCTGATTTTTACTCAAAAGTTTAGGGTACTAAACTAAATTTTGTCATTTATTCTATATATATACCAACCGTATAAGTGACTTGACACTTATTAGGTGATCTCAGTCTTGATATTTGTGCTTATTTTTTCTTTTAAAACTGAAAAATGTACTCTAATTAATGTTATTCAACCTTCCATTCATATAGGTGCAAGTGCACGCGATGCTTTAGCTTCTAACATAATATGTAATCTCTTTCACTACCCTATCATTTGCTTACCAAAGTTGGGACCTTTTCGAATTCTAGATTTTCATGGAATTGAACCCCTTAGTTTAAGGAAGGGCAAATTCCTTCTATGGTACCTCACATATACTTAATTGGACAGTTTGGTACCTGATGTATCAAAGAGGACAGTTTGGTACCTCATGTTCTTCTCCGTTTGACCATTTGGTACTTCTGTTAATAAGGCTGTTAAAATCGGTCACGTGTCACGCACGTGCCTCTAATTTCAGGGTCACTTTCGTAACTCTAATCTCAACCCATCAAAATCACTCTTTCCCATTTATCTATTAGTTTACCGCAGATCTCATTCACCGAGAGAACCCAATCAAAAATCTAGACTCAACCTGATTTAGGGTTCGAATAGAGAAAGGTGGAGTAACTACGATATCTTCTTTGTTCTGAGATGGTGATTTTCAGTTAAAGGAATATCAAGTCAGTGATGTCTAATTATTGGAGAGAATTTAGAGTTCGTAGACAGCTCCAATATCATGGTAAAGTTCTTTCACTTATCCTCATTTTGATACATCAGTGGCTTATTTGTGGCTTTTATTCTTTTTGAATTGAATATATTCGGGTCCATGTGCATATTCTGGGATTATGGTCTTTATTTTGATTAATGCATATTATTTGAATTTGAGTTGGTTTAGTCTGGAATAAGATCTAGGACCAAGTTGAAAGAGTAGTTTGAATAAACTTTATGTTTATTTTCATACGTGTCTGTCATTTTGGAGATACACCATGGTGGCCAGTTTGTTGAAGTTGGTGGTGGAAGGTTTGAATACAATGGAGGTGAAGTTCATTGGATGGAAATGATTGATCCAGAGAGATTTTCTTAGGCAAATTTGAATTGTCTTGCATGGAGATTAGGCTATAGAAAGTCACTTGTTCATTATTGGTTCAAATGTCATGCGAAACCAAAATACTCACCCATTAGGAATGACAGGGAAGCTGTGCATATGCTCGCAGATTTACCTGAGGTTAGGAAGGTTGATGTATATTTTGTTGGAGGAGGTGACAGAGATGTGGAAATTTGTGAGAAAGAAGATCAGTTAAAAAAAAATTCTGAAGTGGCTCCACATTTAATGTTTACATTTAATGTTTATGCCAGAGATCATGATGGTGCCACTTAAAGTTGCTAATATGGGGAATCATAAATGGAAGAGGAAAGAGCTGGACGTTCAAGCTAGCGAGGATGAAGAATGCTATGAGCAAGATGATAATGATGATGATGATGATGATGACAGGACCCGACCCAGATTTCACCCTGAAACCAGGATAAGGCCCTGCAGGGACCACTTTAAGACTAACTCTATCGATAAATCGATAAGTCAATCTTAAAATGGACAACCCTAAAACCTGCAACAACCAAAACACTTCTAATTCCAGTTCCAACCTCAACACCTGGAGCCATCTGCTTCCCAAACACAACCACCGCCATAGATAAACAAAAAATCAAATTAATTTAATATTCAAAGGCTCACAGATAATCAGAGCAATCTAACAAAATGAACTGGAATCACAAATGGAAATATAACAAGAAATGTAATATGAAACTAAAAGAATAAGGGATCACAGATCCCACCTAGCGGAAGCGACAATGATGATGACTATCCTTCGACTCCGAATACTCTTGACCTCTGATCACTACTCTGCACACTGGACGATTTTTAAAACGAAGGGCCCAGGGGAAAGTAAATTAAAAACACGTTAGAGTGAGTGGATAAAAATAAAACAATCTAAAATAATACTTTAATTGAAAGTATCATATTACTTTCCCAATATTTTGTAAATAAAACCACATTGCATGCCTTTAATAAAACGTCCTACGTTTTAAGAAAATCATAATAATTAATCAGCCCCGCTGATATATCAAATAAACAAATAATGATTTTGTTTATATATGTATTTCAAAACGAAATATTTTTGAAAATCAAATAATAATATTTCACGACCAATCCCATTGGTCATATAAAAACCCAGCCCCGCTGGTTCGGGAATTTATTAAAATCAGAAATCTCATAGAGAAAATATTCCCGAAAACCTCATAATATAAAAATCATGACTAAACCCATTGGTCATATAATAGAATAGGAGAACGTTATTACCACCATTTAACAGTAGCCTCCAAGGCTAAGGGTCAAAACTCCAAGAGTCTCAATAGCGTTCTCACGCTATGCCCGTACACGTCGACCACCGAGCGTGAATCTGACCTATGTGGTCAAGTCGTCACCTCGCGTGGGCTCAGGCGATACTCTCCCCGTACACGTCGACCAGCGAGCGTGAATCTGACCTATGTGGTCAAGTCGTCACCTCGCGTGGGCTCATGCGACTAAGCTAGCTAGCATCAATATACACATATATCCCGACCCTGATATGGTGAAAATCCGAAAACAAAACCGAAAATACGTATCCCCTTATATATCATGAATCCGTACGGTCCTCGACCGCACATCTGAGGTTTATAATAATCATTAGTATAATAGCCTCGAAATATACTCATATATATCCGACATATCCAACATGCCGTAAAATAATATCGAAAATTATATTTATAACATCGACATGTCTCACATGTCGAAAATCATAAATAACGAAAATATAAAATCCCCGGAAATCTCATTTCCGGTCACTACCTTTAATTAAAACTTATTCAACATAATCAATTATAAATAATTAAAATATACCATTTCCGAAAATCTCATTTCCGATTAAAATACGTACTACTAAAACAGTAGTAAATGTATAACCCAAAACCACATTTCTTTTAAATATCAATATCATTTTAATTATATGAATTCTCATGCTTCTCAAATCATTTATTTAAAATAAACTGCATTTCATTAAAATAATTATGCATGCATTTATTTAAAATAAAAATCCACTCACAGTACGGCCGAGCGTGCCGCTGTTCTTCGCTCTCATTACGTCGAGTAATTTCTCGACCTATAACAGAGACGTAATTATAAATATTTCAAACTTCGGAATTAAATTATAAAAGTTAAATCTACGGACGTCCTCACTCGCACAAAACCTCTTAATTTTCTCTTTTTCAGTTATCGGTATAGGAATTACGCCTCAATACCGAAAATCTACGTCCGAAATTACTCAGGACACCCACCTCGTGTCCGATTAATCATTTTACTAGTTATTTCGTCGTAAAACCCCTTTAAAACAGCTTTTACCTTTTTACGGTAAGTCAACAGTAACTTTTAATGATCAAACGGTAATTATTCTAGGTAAAACAGTAATTCTGAAAGTCAAACAGTAAATGGTTAAAATATAATTACTATTTACCATTTACTTTTACTGTTTACCTTTACTTTTACTGTTTACTATTTACTTTTCACCTTTTACCGTTTTACTTTTACATTTTACTGTTTCACTGTTCATCGTCTTCAACCTCTCGCCGCCGCCACCGTCGCTGGCAGCGCCGCCACAGGAGGCCAAAACACCTCCAATCGATCCCAAATTCACCCAACACCATCGCCACCACCTCGGGGACTCATCCCCGACGCCAAAAACAGCCCCAGCCGCCGCAAACGGCGGCCGGTACGGCGGCCCATTTTTCCCAAATCCAATTTTCTCCAAAAACCAACCAATTCAACATCAAAATACACCCAATCGACTCCAATCATCGTCCTAAACCCAATTCTAGCCTCCAAATCCACCAAAAACACCAAAATCACAACTCTCCAATTTAAACCCGAAACCCTAGAAAATTCACTTTCTAATTTCTCCTTACCTACTACGAATTGGTTCAATTCCTTTGATGGAGAGGTAGTGCAGGTCAAGGCCTTCAATTCCCCCCAAGAATCAGGTGGAACCTTGGCCGGAGGAGGGAAAACCAGCCCAACTGGGCTTGATGTTCTTGGGCTGGAATCAGCCGAACGGCGGCGATTCCCACCGTGCCACCACCACAGGCTTGAAGGGGAGGAGGAGACGGTCCAAACGGGACGGGTGGCACTCTGATTGGTGGCCGGACGGCGAAGATGAGAGGAGGGCGGCGCGGGTCGGTGGACTCGGGCCGAGTCGGGGAGAGAGAAGGAGAAAAGAGATAGAAGAAAAGAAAAGAAAAGAAAAAGAAAAAGAAAAAGGAAAGTTTCCCGTTCGGGAAATTTTTCATTTCCCACTATTTATACTTGTCCAGAAATCGGACAATTCCGATTTACATCGTAACTTTTTCGTACGAACTCCAAATTGAGCATGCTACGTGTCCACGAACTCGTCTCAACGTCTACTACCTCGTCATGAAATAAAATTCTCGGTCGAGTCAACTTATTTAAAAGTCAACCTTTAGAACTCTCGAATCGTAAAACAAATTTCCGAGGAGTAAAAGTAAAAGTAAACCAGTTAAAAGATAATTCGAGGTTCGGGTCGTATCAAATGATGACGACGACGACGAAGAGGTTGATGGCAAGTTCATTGACAGTGATTATGAGTTGAACCCTCAGGATGATGGTGAAGCATATGGTGTTGAAGCAGATGATGTTGAGTTCGATGTAAATGTTGACAATTTAAATGAGATTGAGGAATGGACTGATATGGGTTTTGCTGGTGAGATATCAGATAATAGTCAAGACAGTGATGAGTTCGGAAGTACACTTGAGGAATCTGAAGATGAAGTTGGTGATGGTTCAGTATCAAGTAAAAGGAAAAAGATCAAGGGGAAACAATGGGTTTCTAAAAGAGATATGAAAAACCCCTATTTTTAATTAAGTCAGCATTTTGATAACAGATTTCAGTTCAAGGAGGCAGTAAGGCGTTATGCAGTACTTAACCAGGCAAATCTACACTTCCAAAAAAACAATAAGAAAACAGTCATTGTTGTATGTGGAACGAAGCAAAAAGGTAAGAGGAGTGAGAGGAAATGCCCATTTTGGTTACTTGCTAGTGCTATCAATGATGACTCAACTGTTTTCGTGGTGAAGACTTGTGACCTGAGACACAACAATTGCCCTCAGGTGGCTAGAGTGAACATGTGCACCACAACGTTTCTCACAGAGTCATATCAGAAGAGGTGGAATGGAGACCCTAATATGTCAAGGAAAAACTTTATGGACACTGTTCATGAGGATTTGAAGCAGAACATCTCAGTGAAACAAGTATGGAGGACAAGACATAAGGCAAAAAAACTTAATGAAGGCAGTGAGGCAGAACAATACAACTTACTTCAGACTTATGCACTTATTTTAAAAGAGACTAATCCAAATTCCACCGTGGTTCTAAAGATAGAAATGGAGGGGGATGTTCAAAAGTTCAAAAGATGTTCGAAAGTTCAAAAGAATGTATGTATGCTTTGGTGCTTGCAAGAGAGGATGGCTTGAGGGTTGTCGACCCCATATAGGATTAGATGGCTGCCATATTAAGGGACAATATCCAGGACAAATTTTATCAGCGGTAGGCATTGATGCCAACAATGGCATGTTCCCGATAGCATTTGCCATAGTTGAGTTAGAAACTTATGATAGTTAGACTCGATTCATAGAGCTTTTAATGGTTGATTTGAATATGAATTGGAACTCCGAAGGTGCTTATGTATTTATGTCTGACAAGCAAAAAGGGTTGATAGATGCGGTAAAGGACTTACTTTCTGAAGTTGAACACATACATTGTGTCAGACACATGTACAATAATTTTAAAAAGAAAAAACCAAGTCCTACTTTGAAAAATCTGGTGTGGGCTGCTGCAAGGGATACAACTGAAAGTTGGTTCATGAAGCACTATGATCAGATCAAAGTCGAGTCATTGGATGCATGGAAGTGGTTTGAGAAACATGAAAAGCCATGCCACTGGACAAGATCAGCATTTAGGACTGAAACAAAGTGTGATTTGTTGTTGAATAATTTATGTGAGTCTTACAATGCCAGCATTATTGAAGCAAGAGATAAGCCGATTCTAAGTTTGATGGAATCGATGAGGGTTAAAGCAATGATACAGTTAGCCAACAGGAGATGTGCTGGTCTTAAGTGGAAGGGACAAGTTGGACCAAGAATTCAGAAGATTTTGAATAAAAATGCATTGCGAAGTTATGCGTACACGGCAGCCAGATCATCTGATTATGTATTTGAGGTAAAAGGAACAAGTGGCACTATGTTTCAATCACAACACTCAGTCAACTTGGCTGTAATGGCTTGCAATTATAGGAAATGGGCTTTATCTGGTATCCCATGCCCTCATACAATTGCTTGTATCTTTGTGAAAGGGCATGATCCAACTCAATATATTCATCCTTATTATAGCAAGCAATTTTATTTGCAAGCATATGCATATCCGATCAATCCAGTTCCCAGAGTAGACTTGTGGAAAATGGTAGATCATCCCATCCAACCTCGACCATTTAGGCGAATGCTAGGGAGGCCAAAGAAAGTTAGGAGAAAGGAAGCAGGGGAGGATATACCAGCTAGTGAAGGGACTACCAACCCAACAATCCCAACATCAAATAAAGTACACAGGGTATTGTATGTTACAAGAGCATGCAGTTGCTGTAGGGATCCAAATCATAACATTAGAACTTGCCCAACTTGTAAGGTAAATTCATATCATATGTTCCACATGATTTTTATTATTATATATATTTTTTAAAGCAATGCATATGTTCCTAACTTTGACCACATTTTTGTAGAATGAGCTAGAAGACGAGCGAGCAAGTATCAGAGTAAATGTGAGTAATCAAGGAAATAACACTGTCAATGTGAGGGTTCAAAATCAAGGGAAGAATGATGGAACCATTAATGCCAAATCCAAGCAAGTAGCTGCTGTAAAAAAACAGGCATAATACTAATGATTTGTTACTTGAGGTAGTCTATAGTTTAAATGCATCATGTTGATTTATCATTGAGGTACTTTGTGGTTACAAGCTAGGAGAAACACAAGTAAGGTTGGTGAAGCATCTGTATCAAAAACGATGACTTCTCAGCTCCAAACTCCATGCATACATCATCTCAACCATCAATTCCAAAACTATTTTTCAGCTTAATCACTCATCCTCAAGTCAGCCTATTGGTTCATCTAGAAAGATCTGAGAGTCATATGTTAAATATGGGACTACTTGAGGTTGGAAGTATTGACGTATCAGTCAATCTCTTTTGTTATGTATGGAATTTATTTTAAGAAGGCATGTTAGAAACTGGTTATTATGTAAGATTAATGTATGCCTTATTTTGAGAGGTAGGAATTGGCCTTTTGGAATCAGTATTATTTGCAATTCAGTTGAATGTGGAATCAATTACTTTCCGGTTGCATATTTTTGTTGAAAAGTTGCTTTCTATTTTTCACTTTTTTAATTTAGATAGATATGGCGGGAAAATTCAAGTTTGTGGCGGGAAAGTGAGAGGGTTTAGTTGAATCAAAGAGGGAACGGTGATGACATGTTTTCAGAATCATATAGTTACGAAAGTGACCCTGAAATTAGAGGCACGTGCGTGGCACGTGACCGATTTTAACAGCCTTATTAACAGAAGTACCAAATGGTCAAACGGAGAAGAACATGAGGTGCTAAACTGTCTTATTTGATACATCAGGTACCAAACTATTCAATTGAGCATACATATGGTACCATCGGAAAAATTTACCCTTTAAGGAACCATATGTTATGAACTTATGATGGTGGCCAACTCAGATTCTGATATAGAAGTGAGATTTGAGAACTTAATAATATTCCAATTTCTCATTAACAATAACCATAATATAAACATAAAGGACCCTGCCTCTTTCACCTATGATCACACAAAGTTAACGAAGTACACCGAGCACATGGTCAAATTATTAGGAATCCAATAGCAAAAACATAAAGAATAGCACTGCCTCCTCCCTAGCCCATAAACGCAATCAAAGTTGCCAACACAAGTGGAACCCCAACCAAATTCATATGAAGACTACTCGCAGGTGATGGTGTCTTAGGTGGTGGCGGTGGTGGAGGCGGCGAGTCATTGCTGGCAGGAGTTGTGGTGGTGGGTGGCACTGGCGTGGAGGTTGTTGGTGCTGGCGTGGTGGCCGGTGGCGATGGCGTCGTGGTGGGTGGAGACGGGGTGGTAGGGGTAGTAGGCGGGGTACCACTTGGGGTGCTAGCAGCCACTACATTGACCAAAAGCTTCATGCCACCAGCACAGTGACCTGGGGTAGGGCATATGAAGTATCTTGGACCAGCTTTAGAGAGGGTGATTTTTGCGGGGCTGCTGCCATGGTCTTCGATAGTATTACTTGAACTGCAACCGTTGTAGTCTGGTAGGTTTACCTCATCCACTTGGTGGTTGCCTTGAAAGTTGAACACTAGCAAATTCAAAAGCAACATTCTTAGGATTAGTATGTGAAGCCGATGAGATGACGTATATGAAAGTTTGATATCAGAGTGATGGTATATATAAGATCAGTTAAAAGAGGTTGAAGATAATTACCAAGAGTGTCACCGACGGTGAAGGTTTCTCCGTCGGCCCAAGTTTTATAATCTACACCAGAGTCCCAGCCTGCGGTACCACCAACAGTGTGCTCAGCTCCATAAACTGCAGCTGGAGCTGCCACCATGAGTATAAGGAAAGCTATTCCCAGGGCCATTTCTATCTCTGAGAATGTATCAGAGATGAGAGAAAATGAGGGAGAGAGTGGGATAACTGTCTTTACGCACGACGGTATAATATATAGGCGAAGAATAATTATATAATGCGAAGTGGAAAAGTCATGCACCTACCACAACAGGTTTATTTGGTTAAGGTTCATAGTATACAATTTTTTCTGAAACAAAAAGGATTTATATAGGACTGAAGGAGACAGAGTAGTATAAGTTGGTGTGGACTTGGTGGTTCTCTTTCGTTAATAATCTATCTAGATAGAACTCTACCCGCCACCGCTGTTTTTGTTTTTGTATTTTTTGGCCAGCTCTTTCTACCTACTGCGTATATAGAAAAGCATACAGAGCTAGGCTTGGAACAAATTATGAGGCATTCTCTGACTTTTCTTTCTACCTCTTTCTCTCTGGTTCGAAGCTTATTTGACTATGGCATATTGACATATTGCAGTACGGGTCTGGCTTCAGTTTGTTGATGGTTCAGCATGTCGTTGTAGACTTGTAATTAGAGATTATCCAATATTTGATTTGTGGATTTGTCTATGGTGTAATATTTCATGATATATATGTTGCAAAGTTATAGACACACTGTTGATGTAAAAAGAGAGAGTATTTAGATTCATCGGTATTGCATAGCATGCAATGTTGCATTTACCTCCATCCTTTAAAAGTTAGGGACAATAACCAATTGGTTCCACCACTTGATCGACCCTAGGCCTTGGGCACTATATATCTATCTGGATCCTGCCCTAACATGATGATCATAAGAGACCAAGAGAAATTCTTACATGGGGCATTCTTATTCTATTTCAAATGCCAGTTCACCTTCTCTTTCTGCAAATATTCTAATCTGCTATTAACACCATTTCAGTCTAATAATGTTTATTTAGCAACTAAGCCAGCACTACTAGCTAGCTTTATGATTGAAAACTCGACACAAAAATATAGCCGAATGGACCACATAGAAGCTAAAGGGAGATCATATACTTCAAAATGTCATTAGATGATTTCACCATATCCCTAGTTTTATGAATTTATCCTTGCTTTTATCAAATGCCACCTACCCGAGAAGATAAGGGACATCATTATGTAGAGATTAGGTATTCATATCCTTCCAAATATACCCTAGTATCATTTTCTCACTTACAAATATAGAACGAAACGTATTAGTTATATTAAGAAACGATTGTTGACAATGTAAATCGAAGAAACCGGTGGAGTTGTTAAGCCGTGCATTAGTTTAATCACTACGAATGCTCTCTTCGCCAAATGACAAAATTGTGAATTGCAAAATTGCAAAACTTAATAGAATTTTTCCATTGTCTTGATCGGCCCAGATTGGTGATAATATGAAGTTGCATGGTCAATTGCTTATTCGACCTTTGTGACGACTCGACAGATTGAGTTTTATCTGTCTTTCAGTCATTCTTTCTTGAACCAAATCCCACATACGCAGGGTTGGACAAATTCTTGCACACCATTAATTTTTAACGAATGTGAAGTTTTAACAAGTCTACAAGCATGAACTATTATTAATGATCCTTGTTGTAATTATAAATGTGGTAAGCTTCAGAGAGGATATACTAAAGCTGAAACTTTCTTTCTATCTTATTTTGACTCGATCAAACGAGAAAGAGTGAGAAAAGATCAACAACTTTTGAAATGACTAGGTGTGTTGTTTATTAGGTGATGTAAAACAGAATGTTGGAAGTTTTGGAGCAATTTAAACGATTCAAGGGTGTCCTTAGAAAAATATAACAACGTGTTGTCTTGGTGATGTAAAACGGGCTGTGAGAATTTTTGGAGCCAATGAAAATTTGATATTTGCACAGCATTCATAAGGGACTCGGACTCATGTGAGTCCTAAAGAAAGGGAATGACGAGACTTGAAGTTTTCTCCTAGCTTTCTTCGAGTCCAGATATCCAAATGATCAAGCAGGTTAATGTTGACTATTGTGCATATCTAGAGGAATTAATATTGTGCATATTTAGAGGAATTAGGATTCCTAATGTAAAGCTGTAATTGATTTATTCTTTATTCCTTTCCTATTAGGAAGATTTATTCTTTATTCCTTTCCTATTAAGAATCTTGTAATAGATGTTTAAATACCCACTTTGGGGATGAATGAAATCATACAATTGAAACCCTAAACACTTTTCTACTTGGTATCAGAGCCAACCCTGTAGACCTATCGACAAAACCCTATTTTTTGTCACCCACTACACCTTAAAATTCCGCTGCCATGACTAATGTTTTTGAACGAGTTGAAGGGTCCGACTCTGCTGAGACCTCTTCTCCTCCACCTCCTCCACCTACATCTACCTCCATCCACTACCACCAAGAAACCTCCTCTTTTCCAATTGGAGTTCTCTTGGATGACTCAAACTACTCTACATGGGCTCCGACTATGCAGATGCGCATCGGAGGCCGGAACAAGCTTGGATTTATTACTGGTTCCAAGACTGCTCCGCCTTCTGGAACCCCTGAACATGAAACTTGGGCCACTGACAACGAGAAGGTGAAGAGTTGGCTGATCGACAACATGTCTCCTGGCATCGTTCGGCGCTATCTCCGTCTCAAGACTGCTGCTGAGATCTGGAAGGCCCTCCAGTTGACCTATTATGATGATCAGGATTTTACCCGGATCTATGAGTTACATCGTCTCTGCTTTACTGCCAAACAAGCGGGACGTCCCTTGTCTGTCTACTACAATGAGATGGTTGCTTGGCTTGAAGAATTGGATCAACGAGTGACGTCTCTCAACGACAACGTCGATGCCATTATTCTGGACACCAGTTATCAGAAGATGCTTCGGGTACATATGTTCTTGGGAGGTTTAGATCCTGAATTTGAACAAATACGGGGGGAGCTTCTTCGTCGGGAGGACTTATTGAGTCTCGACAAGACATATGCTTATGTCCGTCGTGCTCACACCGACAGACTTGCCCATTCTGCCGGCCCGAGTCAGCCTGCAGTCATGAATACCACCATCTCTCCACCACCGGCCTCGGTTTCGGCTCCTCAGGCTGCTGTGGCTCAGCGTCGGTCTAATTCCCGTTTTGAGCGTCCTCCCAACCCGTTTGCAAACTCGGTCTGCCCTTTGTGCAAGGATAAGGGTCACTCTCCAGACAACTGTTTTGCCAAGATTGGATACCCTGACTGGTGGGGCGATCGCCCGAAGAAGACATTGCCTAAACCTACGGGCAATGCCGCTCCCGCCACCTCTGCTTCTGCTCATCTCGTCCAATCAGGTATGTCTGGTAAGGTCTCTCTTGCTACATCTTGTGGGAATAATGCTTGGATAATTGATACCGGTGCATCTGACCATATGACTAATACCCCTAGTTTAGTGGAGTCCCTACACCCTCCTTCTTCACCTAGTGTATCTACCGCTAATGGTTCTCCTTCTTCTATTATTGGTGAAGGCTCTGTCACTCTCTCTCCCACCCTTACTATTGATTCGGTTTTAGTTGTCCCTGCTCTAGCCTATAACCTTTTGTCTGTTAGTCAAATTACTATGGCTCTCTCATGTTCTGTCACGTTTTATCCCAATTACTGTGTTTTTCAGGACATCCTAACACGGCAGATTCTTGGTTATGGTACTAGACGGGGGAAGCTGTACTATCTTGATTTGACGACCAGTGGGGAGCAGCAGTTGAGTCAAGCCAACAGTGTTACCAGCTTAGAGAGGGTCAAGGAGGACGTTTGGTTATGGCATCGTCGTTTAGGTCATCTTTCTTTTGGTTATCTTAAGAAGTTACAACCCCATCTGTTTACAGGTGTTGATGAGTCTGTTTTTAAGTGTGATGTTTGTGAACTGGCCAAGGGCCACCGTGTTTCCTATTCTCCCAGTTTGAATAAATGCTCAGTTCCGTTTATGAAAATTCATTCTGATGTTTGGGGTCCTGCTAGAGTTTCTACACCCACTGGGGCTCGTTACTTTGTTACCTTTATTGATGAGTGTACCCGGATGACTTGGGTATCCTTGATGACCTGCAAAAGTGAAGTCTTCTCTCGCTTCACTGACTTTCACAAGATGGTGATGACACAATTCCAGCAGCCTATCCGTGTCCTTCAATCTGACAACGGAGGTGAGTATGTTAGTAGCTCCATGTCGACATATCTGGCCTCTCATGGAATCCGTCATCAAACTTCTATTGCATACACTCCTCAACAGAATGGCTTGGCTGAACGTATGAACAGGACACTGCTTGAGGTTGTTCGTGCCTCTTTGTTTGGCATGAATGTCCCTCGCTCTTATTGGGGTGCTGCTGTTACTTCTGCCGCTTACCTGATCAACCGGACTCCTTCCCGGGTTATTGATTTCCAAAGTCCACTCCGAAAGCTACAAGACTTGCTGCAGGTCCCCTCTCTTCCTAATCTTGAGCCTCGGGTGTTTGGTTGCACAGTGTATGTCCATATTAACAAGCAGTTGCGTGGCAAGCTGGATCCCTGTGCCTTGAAATGCATCTTCATTGGTTATGCTGACTTTCAGAAAGGTTATCGTTGCTATGATCCTATTACCAAGAAGACTCATGTGTCATTAGATGTCTCTTTTCGTGAGTCTGAATCGTTTTACTCAGGGGGAGTTTCAGCGTCTTCCCTTCAGGGGGAGAGTGCTTGTGAAGGTAATACTCTTACTCTACCTGAATTTGATGACTTAGAACAGTTGGAGATGCGTTTTGGAAGTTCTGACAAAACTGGTCCGGAGCAGAATGACAGCATCGACCGGTCGAGAGATGGTCTTCGACCGGTCGAACATGTTGCATCGGATGTACAGAACGAAGTCATCGACCGGCCGAGTGATGGTCTTCGACCGGCCGAACATGTTGCAACGGATGGACAGAACGAAAACCCGGTAATGGACGGACAGAATGAAATCATCGACCGGTCGATGAATGTGGCTCGACCGGTCCAAAATGCTGCTGACAGAGAGGTTGTTTCAGTTTTCCAAAATCAAGATAGTACCACAGCTACCTTCCCCTCGTCTACATCACCAGCTGAGATCGCTGTTCAGGATGCTCCACTTGAGGTACGTAAATCTAACCGGGTAACTAAAGGAGTTCCTAAACAGCAATATGAACCTAGTATAGATGCAAAAGCCAAATACCCTATTGCTAACTATGTCTCCCACCATAGGTTGTCTGAGTCTCATGCACTTGTTGTTCATCAATTATCTTCAGTATCTATTCCTAGAAATGTACAGGATGCCTTAACAGATCCCAAGTGGAAGCAAGCCATGAATGAGGAACTCGAAGCCCTGCAGAAGAATGAGACTTGGTTTTTGATTCCTAGGCCTCCTGGTATGAAGACTGTTGGATGCCGCTGGGTATTTACCGTAAAGCTCAAGGCTGACGGAAGCATTGATCGCTATAAAGCTCGACTGGTTGCCAAGGGTTACACCCAGAAGTATGGAATTGATTACCAAGAGACTTTTGCACCTGTTGCCAAGATTAACACTATAAGAATTCTTATTGCTCTTGCAGCTCGTTATGATTGGCCCCTACGACAGTTTGACGTAAAGAATGCCTTCTTGAATGGTGACTTGGAAGAGGAAGTATACATGGATGCTCCACCAGGTGTCATCTGCAAACCAGGTGATGAAGGAAAAGTGTGCTACTTGAAGAAGTCCTTATATGGTCTGAAGCAGTCACCTAGAGCATGGTTTGGGCGCTTCTCCAAAGCAATGAAGAAGTTTGGATATCGCCAGTGTAATTCCGATCATACCTTGTTTGTGAAACGCAACAATGGTAAGACTACTGCCTTGATAGTATATGTTGATGACATGGTGGTTACAGGAGATGATCCGTGTGAGATGGCAAGTCTCCAAAAGCAGCTGTCTCTGGAATTTGACATGAAAGATTTGGGAGACCTGAAGTATTTTCTGGGAATCGAAGTTGCAAGATCCAAGCATGGGATTACATTGTCCCAACGAAAGTATATCTTGGATCTTCTTGCTGAGACAGGTCTGTTGGACTGCAAGCCTGCTGTCACTCCTATTGAGCAGAATCACAAGTTGGAGCTTCTTCCAGATCAAACTCCAACGAATAAGGCCAGGTATCAGCGTTTAGTTGGGAGACTTATTTACTTATCACATACTAGACCTGATATTGCATATGCTGTCAGTGTGGTGAGTCAGTTTATGCATAACCCTGGAGTAGATCATATGAGTGCAGTACTCCGTATTCTCAGATATTTAAAAGGCACACCTGGTAAGGGGCTACTATTTGCAAGAGACAACGAGTTGTGTGTCTCTGAGGTGTGTGTTTCAGGTTATAGTGACGCTGATTGGGCTGGTGATCATACCAACAGGGCGTCTACTTCAGGTTATTTTACTTTCATTGGTGGAAGTTTAGTAACCTGGCGTAGTAAGAAGCAGAAGGTCATTGCTCGCTCTAGTGCAGAAGCCGAGTATCGAGGAATGGCAAATGGCGTGTGTGAATTGTTATGGATCAAGAATGTGCTTAAACAGCTAGGTTTCAAACTCCAGAAACCTATGGATTTACATTGTGATAATACAGCTGCTATTGAGATTGCTCATAACCCCGTACAGCATGACAGAACTAAACATGTGGAGGTGGATCGACATTTCTTAAGGGATAACCTTGACAAGAAGATTATCCGGTTTCCCTTTGTGTCATCTGAAGAACAGTTAGCTGATGTTCTTACTAAAGGTCTGTCACATGATGCCTTTAGTAAATGGATTATCAAGTTGGGCATGATTGACATCTACGCGCCAACTTGAGGGGGAGTGTTGACTATTGTGCATATCTAGAGGAATTAATATTGTGCATATTTAGAGGAATTAGGATTCCTAATGTAAAGCTGTAATTGATTTATTCTTTATTCCTTTCCTATTAGGAAGATTTATTCTTTATTCCTTTCCTATTAGGAATCTTGTAATAGATGTTTAAATACCCACTTTGGGGATGAATGAAATCATACAATTGAAACCCTAAACACTTTTCTACTGTTAAAAATGCGGTGTCAAACATAAACAATAGAAAAAGGTATATAGCAGTATGAAAGATATACTAGCTGTGAATTGACTGAATCAGCACTTGACACGTTTCTGGATTCCGTCGAATGGCCGGAAATTTATAAAGGTTTGTCCGGCCAAATATTTTCTGGTACAAGTTTTTGGCTTGTTTACGTCAGTCTATCTAACAATATTTGTTCTGATCCATGAGAAATTAAGCTGATTGCTGATGAATACAGAAACTTCATTCATGTGCTTTCTATTCCATGCATATTGACATATTGTTAGAAGATGATCCTGCTTTCTCCTTACTTCATCTTCTTCTTCCTAGTAGAGCTTAATAGGT
Source organism: Potentilla sterilis (assembly GCA_963682095.1). Classification (NCBI taxonomy): domain Eukaryota; kingdom Viridiplantae; phylum Streptophyta; class Magnoliopsida; order Rosales; family Rosaceae; genus Potentilla; species Potentilla sterilis. The sequence continues at coordinate 32,901,278 of OY821766.1, read as the reverse complement.
TACATTAATAGAGTAAATTAATTGCCATGACTACTGGTCGTTATCGTTGAAGATGAACTTCTCAGCGTAAGTGGTTTTTTCACTTCAATGTGGATAGGCAAAGCACCAATGTGGTAAGTGGTAACACATATCATTGGAAAGTCATCTGGAATTACTTTTTCTCATGCACAGAGGGACATGAGCTTCTTGCTTAAATTCTCGCATTCCAACCTGTAGAACATATCTACCTGTAGAAGAAGTAAACATGAAGAATGTAAAAATGCAATCTAGTACTTATCACTTTATTGTACTTTTAGGATAAACAAATGAATGAGAATAGAAATAGAAAATAAAAAGTACCTGGAGATGTAAATTGTAGAAGACCCTCCCTCCAGAGGACTCAAAAGAAGAAGCATTCAGTATTTGAAGCCCATCCTCCTCCAGACTTTGCAAAATTCGAGATATATTATTGTTGGTGGACTTAATCGTGGATATTTGAATGGCTATTTCACTATCATTAAGACGATTTGTTGAAACAACAGACAGTGAACTCGGACTCCTCTGAGCTGTGCTTTGTGGTTGCTTTTCCTCTTGTAACATTACATTTTCTTGCTTGGAAATTTTCGTCAAAAGCTCGTCTCTTTTTTGAATTAGTACCTCGACTCGTTGTTGGAGCTCTGGAATGTATTTAAGCACCCATGAAACTGTGGCTGGAATGCTCAATTTTTTCTGTATTAGAGAAAATATTTACAAGAGTGTAAGTTGGATTGAATACTTACAACTAAGTAGTATGGATACTTAGAAACTAAGTCACCAGAAAAATGATATGAACAATCTGTATGTCATGCTATTAAACCAAACCTTAGTCTTAATTTTTTTCTTTCATGACAAACAAACACTTGTGAATTTGAGGGTATCGGAAACAAAATGTACTCATACCGCATGATCAGAAGGAACTAGAGACTGTAGCGATGAGTACAAGTTGTTGATCTTCTTGCGGCGGTCACGTTCACTAGCGTTGTGGTTAAGCTTCTTAGCCACTGAAGATGTGTTGGAATCGCCGCTGATTGCGGTGGATGGCGTGGAGTGATTAAGCTGATCGTACTGTGGCTGCAGACTTGAAGGGAAATGAAGAAGTGATGATTCTGCTGAGAAATAGTTGTTGTGGTCGTGACTTATGGAATGATCCTCCGAGGGCCATCCAATTGTTGGAAAAAGAGGAGGAGATAAAGCCAACATCATATGAGATATGTGATTCCTTAGTTTGCTGAGTTGTTGAACTGAATTTGCTGGGATTTCTGGTAGATCATGACATTCATATATATACAAACAGCCATCATTTTCATGGTTTACTCAGCATCATTAAGTTATTTAGAAGTTGTAGGAGTCCATACACTTAAATTACATATAACAATCAGAATTATTCATTACAATAAGATGGTTAGGAAAATGACTTGCCAATTTCTTCATACCAGCATGTGTGTGCCCGTGTCCATCTGTTGTTTCCATAGATTTCTCAAGTTTATAGGGACAATGTTCCTCGAGTCTCAAACAATTTTGTCCATGTGGAATTGTGGATAGTCTAAAGAATTTGGGTGCCAAAGGGGGAAGTGCATATAGCTTGTGCTGTGCATATAATACACGAGCTTGGGAGAGACTTGGTCACAAATTCCACATGCCTAAGCTTCTATTTCTCATGGAGACCTCGTCTCTCGTATTTCATTGTTTCCATTCAAATCTTATCATCTAATTGACAGTAATGTAATTAACAGTTATGTACTTATGTGCGAGTGTGTGTGCTTATATCTTTGATGACGTTCGATCTCCTTCTTGAGATTTCTGCTTGTACTGGAATTTTCCCTTGTTAGTATATCTATTGGTTTGAAGGCAATGAAAAATAAAAACTTAGTTTGGTATTGAGTTTTAGAATAAACGAAAAATGTCCATTTAGTACAATTTTGACCCCCTCATTACCCATTCCAATGAACACCCTAATTTCTTGCTCTATTAAATATAAGGTAACAACTCCTATTGCCCATTTCAACAAATCTTTTCAATCCTAATACAATTTTAATATTTTTCTTTCCTTTTTACCTTCACTCCTTATACACTCATACGAAGAGAAAGTGAAGATAGAGAAAATTTTGCCGGAAGGTCACCAAACTCCGCCGGTGTCTAATTGGTGGTCGCCGGATTCCAGTCACGGGACTCCGGTTGCCGGATTCCAGTCACCGGACTCCGGTTGCCGGATTCCAGTCATCGGACTCTGGTCACCGGATTTCGGTCACCCAATTTTTTCGCCGGAATATTTATTTAATATTCTCCGGTAGCTGGATTCCAATCACCGACTTTAGTCACCAGATTCCAGTCACCAGACTCAGGTTACTAACCCCCCGTAAGCAATTTACAGATTCCAGCTTTCCAGTAATCAAGTTACTGATCCCCAGTAATCAGGTTACTGACCCTCAGTAAGCAACTTATAGATTCCTAATTTCCAGTAATCAAGTTAATTATCCCCAGTAATCAGGTTACTGACCCCCAGTAAGCAACTCACAGATTTCAGATTTTCAATAATCTGATAGGAGCATAAAATGCGACGTTTTTAATATATTTTACCCTCGTTTATACTTTTCTTTAACCCTTATTTTTGTAGAATCGAGTGATATAATAGAATCATGAGCTTTTGGTAGAGTTATATTGAAAATGTGATAAAACATAGGAAATTTACAGAAATTTGACAAATTGCTCAAAATATGAGTCTCTAAATGTTTTGTTGATTTTATAAAACTTTCATGATGCTTTTGATGGATTTTTCTTCTCTTATGAGCAGTATATATGTTGATTGATTGAGCAATGGAAGGAGTTATAACAATTGGAGCAAAAGAATCTGCTAAGAAATACAAGGAAAAGTTCATCGCAAAATTCAGCAAAGTTCCAGTAATTTCCTAGGCACATCATCCAACTTCCAGAATTTCTCCAGGACGGACCACAAGGAACTAGAAGGCTTGCCATATATGCACGAAAAGTTCTATGAGTCTAGTTTCTAAAAATTTGAAATCACATCAAAATATGCGTTGAGGAGGAAGTTATTCTAGTCAGAAGGCCAGAAGGTCACTGCCCTACCGAGAAAGGAACTTACTGCCCATTTTTACACTTTTCTGTATTTGTGCACCAAAGTGGTTTCTAAATTCATTAAATGAGAGTTGTTGAGCTACATGAAGTATATAGGAGTCGACCAAGCAAAAAGAAAATACAAATTATGGACGAAAGAGTTTTCCTAGTCCAAGCTAAAAACCTGCCAATTCTAGAAGAAAGTTTTCCCGGACAAGTTAGGGAGGCTAGCAGCCGAACCATTAGATTTTTTATCTATCAAGCAATATTTCTAAATCCATTAAGGAGTCCATAAAGTTCATTGCAACCGGTCCATGAAAAAATCGAGAAGAACCAAGTCTTGGCCGGCAAGTAACCAAAATCAACTCGGTTTAGGTTTTCTGTTTCCTTGTTGTTGCCGCCAATGCTCTAGGCTTTCTCTTATATAAAGGCACGAATTCCATACAGAAAAATCATCTCATTTCAAAGAAAAAATCTAGTCTTAAGCTCTACCAAAGTTCAACCTCAAGCCCTACATAAAACTACAAGCCGAAAACACTCTACCACCACCTCTAAAATCTGGCCATGCCATACCAAGTTTCTGCCTCCATCCGAGCATCTTCAAGTCACGTTTGCAGCCTCTCTTCAAGGTGTCTACAAAGCGTGATCCGCCCCATCTCATCTCTCTCTTTCGGTTTGTAATAGTTCTATATAGTTATGCAACGTTTTGTCTATGAAACTTGTGTGTGCTTGTGGTCATTGTTTGTATGTCTATGTATGAAATAATTTCGAATTTGGTTTTATAAAATACATGTTCAATTCGTGCTTAATATGTTTATAAGGTTTTCTAGGTTTAAGTTTCGAATTGCATGCTAAAATTATAGGGAAAATATGTAACAAAAAGATAGGTCTAGGTTCGGCAAGCATGTTAACTTAGTTTTAAACTTGTTCTTGGTTTATTCTTTAAACTCGTGTACACTATAAGGTTGCTACCCTATACAATTGCAATGTATTGTGGGCGTTGATCTCATATGCCAAAATAAATATAGGTTGAGTCTAGCTCTTCGTAGTCTTTGTTTGTGTTGTTTCACTAGGGATAGAGTAGTCTAAAGAATTTACATATCGATGTATGATAGGTGAAGCCATATGTAATAACGTGTCTCCGACTAAAAAAACTTATGTTGTTAAGTGTTAATTTGTTTTAGTGTCGACTTTTCGTGTCATTAAAATCAGATTAGTATAAAGATTAGGGTAATGCGTTTGTCAAAATCCTAAGTACTTGCAAAGTCATAAAATGGATTAGTGAACCTCTTCCAGAACTAATTAGGTTGGAACTAAGTCGAGCCTAGAACACTTTAATGTCTTTGTGGAGTCCTCTATTTGTCTAATTGTTATGTGTTTTGATTGCTTGTGTGCTATGCTTTGTGTGGAAGAATGATGATCACTTGTATATAGTAATTTATGGTTTAATTTCGTGTTCTTTAGTTTTTAGAGCAGCCTTGCTGCCGAACCTCAATCCCCCTTTGAAACATGTGAAATTGTGAATATGTATATAAGTGTGACAATTGTGTGCATATATGTTGTTTGTCTAACATTCTTATATTTCAAGTACCCTTAATCCCCGACTAGAATGATCCTTATTTATCATATACTACTAACGTTTCTTGTAGGGTTAGTATTTACGTGACGCTTAGGCGCCTCGTCATAATCAAGTTACTGACTCTCAGTAATCAGGTTACTGACCCCAGTAACCACTAATAATAAATTACTGACCATCAGTAACTCCACTTTTAGACCCCAATTCAATTCAACCCACAAAAAAAAAAAATCTTAATTTCCCAATTCGATCAAAATCCTAAATTTCAATCGAACTTTATTCTTCTTCTTCTTCTTCTTCTTCCCTGACCGAATCCTTCTCCTTCTCCGGCCCTGGCTCTGGCAGCTCCTCCTCCAACTTTTTCACAGCCTCCCTCGTCCTCAGCCTCACCGCAGCCCCAGCTGTCTCCCTCGTGATCGCAGCATGCATCCTCCTCGACGGCGGCAGTGGCGGAGGTTTCGACGGCTTGTGAGCTACCCTAACGCGACTGCGGCAGACACATCGGTGATGAAGAAGGTTCAAGAGTCAGGGACTTGGCCTGAATCGGACGAATCCGAGGTCAATTGAGCCAGATTGGATCTGATTGGAGAAGAAATTAGGGTTTGTTTAGGAGACTGGAAATTTTGGGGGTTATGATTTGTTAAAGGATGCGGGAAAACAGAGAGAGAGAGAGAGAGAGAGAGAGAGAGAGAGAGAGAGAGAGAGAGAGAGAGAGAGAGAGGTGGTTTGAGTATAGGGTTGTTATGTAATTTTGCCAAGATTCATTGGATTGGAATATAAATATTGGATTGGGAAAAAAACCATATTTTTGACTAATTGGTCTTTTTTCCTAGAATAAATAATCATTCTCAATTATCATTATGAGTTGATTATGTGTTTGGTAAGTATTTTATAAAGTGTTTATTTATAAAATTTAGTTGAAAAAACCATGATTAAAAAAAAAACAAGTGAGATGTTGCTTATTTAAAACACAATTTTTCCATATTTGAGTTTTCTAACTTTTTTTTTTTTTTGAAGAAATCAAGTTGATTGTATTAATTCTTAAGTCAGAAAAGACAATTATATATCCTCCCTCTACCGACTAGGGGTAGATAAAAACTTTGTGGAACAGACCACAACGATAAATAGATTGGGCATAATCATGTGACGGTACCCATGCTCACTTATTGAAACTAGCCTACTACCAATGCATGACAAATCGTTGTAATAGGCTAATTTAAATAAAACTAGCTAAAGATTTTGGACCTAAGAAAGTTAGGTAAAAAATTAAACAGAAAGCCCTAGGCCCAATTAGCAACCCATAAGGCCCAAAAAGAAAATATTGCCCTAACCACCAACAATTTGTTTTCGCCGCTATCCAAAATGTTGACGCTGATCGGCAAGCTTTCACCTTAAACAAATTGAAGGCAGCGTTTCCACTACCCATATTTAGTTCATCGATATCTAAACAAGCCAGACGCTTGCAAGATTTTTGTATTCGAGAGGATGGGTGAGATCTTTATTCAGATTCTTCAACGTTGTAGTAGATGTACAGCAGATCCATGGCTGCCATGGTTGTAGTTCAACGCTGAACCAGCTTAGAAGCACCACCGCACAACCATCAGCCCAAGCACACCCCTGACGAGGTCTGACTCGATTTGCCTCAATAAATGACCGTATATACACAATTTCTGAAGACGATGGAGGTCTCCTTGGAGGCAACCCAGAAAAAATGCCATTAAAGGGAGGGGTCGGAGAAGAACGACTATGGAGATTTAGCTAACAACGGCTAGGTTTGAGAGTGAGCACCGCGCTCGTCTTGAGAATTGGGATCGAGGGAACTTCTATGTCACAATGTGGCAATTGGTTTAATTATATGTTTTTGAGTTTTTTAATCTCAGTACCAAACTAAGCCAAAGTAGGCTCGAGTCCAAAACCATCTTTTATCCTATTCTTTTCAATCTTGAACAAATTTTTTTTTTTTTTTTTTTGAGAATGAAACTAATTCTAATTTTACCATTTTGTAATATTTCTACATATATATGTTGACGACTCTATTTTTTTCTTCCTACTTCTTTTGCTTCTTCATTTGCACTGTCTATACATAACTAAGAGTACAATTACGACTCATCAAATCGATCATATATAACCGTTTAAATGAGCATAGTCATGGCTAGCAGCAAAACCACTAGAGGTTATTTTTCAACTATTTTAGAAAAATAAGGTCATAAATCGGTTTGAAGACCCAAAAGGCCAAACAGGACGGTTATATATTCTTCCAAATTTCTCATCTTTGAAAGTGATCTTCAAAGCTTTGCAATTCAAGATTCAAACACGTACATGGTATGCATGTTATGCAAACTAATTACCTCACAAACAAAGAAAAAGCAAAACGTAAACGGAAACATTGAAAAACTAATGCAAGAGAAGGTTTTCTTGATCACTCTTGCATATATCATATCATAACACGAGACAAATCAATCGATTCCATGAAGCAAAACATACAATTATTGGCATCCTGCTCTTCAAAGTATAGTACTTTCTGAAAACGCATTTGGCGCGCCGAAACATACCCTTGAACCTTGATTGAGCCCTTAGTACAAACTCGAGTAATGAGATATTTCCAAACCAAGAAGGATTGAGACCGCCGGAGTCTAGGTAGCACCTTTGCATGGATGGAGGAGGTCAACCGAACCCCTACTATCATGGGCGCAATCTCATCCAGAATCAACATGGGAAAGTAATACGGAAGTAAAATTTGGGTTGATATATAGTAGTTTATTGAAGAGTACGTACATGCAAACGTATAGTTGATTATGCTTATGAAGAAGATAAAATCGTCACTACTGGAAACAAGGACTGAGGCGACGAAGATTTGAAAGGGAAAACCAAAGTTTGTCGCCTCAACACATCGAAGCGACCAATATAGGATTTGTCGCTTCAAAAAACGAGAGCGACGACTATTGATCAATAGTCGTCGCTCATAAATTATTGAAGCGACGAATAAAAGTATGTTGTCGCCTCCGATCATGTTCTGTAAAGTGTGGCGACGAAAATTCAATCTTCGTCGCTGACTTAAAATTGAAGCGACGAAGTTAATAACTTTCGTCAATATTCGTCGCTGACATATGAAACGAAGCGACGAGTTTTGAGCAATAGTCGTCGCTTCATGTTTTAAAATCTGTTATAAAACCCTCGACTTCAACAGATTTCAGAAGTTGAAGTTTGAGGGAAAAAACTATTCCGGAGCTGCGAAAAAAAGGGCAGATCGGCTGATTTCGTCAATTTCGGGGTCTAATTTCTTGGGTCTTCTCTTCCAATTGCTTTGTAGGTTAGTATAATCTCTCATCTTCATTGTAATCACCATATTTGGGTTTGATTTGTTGAATTAAGTGTTTGATATCTTGAGTTGGATTTGGTTTATAATGTGTTTTTTTGTTGTTTTTAGGGTTAGGTGTTTGAATATATGATAGAATTGGTGTTGATTTTGGTGAAATTGAGATTTTTTAGGATAGTTTGTGAAATTGTGAAATTTTAGTGACATTGAATTTTAGTGTAATTTAGTGAAATTGTGAAATTTAGTTAAATACAAATTGAGTGAAACTAAAATGGCTTGAAATAGTGCAATTTATTGAAATTTTGTGAATTTTATGGCAGATTAGGTTGAAATTATTAGTTAACGATGTAATTTGTTTGTGTTGTGTGTGAATTGTGGTAGTTAGGATTTCTGAAACATGCGAGTGGCTTAGTGAGGGAGTGTGGTGTCGTGTGTAAATTTATTGTTTTGTATTATATATAATTGTGGTGTTTATCAGCTTAGAACTCTCGTTTGAGAATCAACAACGCATCTAGTTGATCGAGATGGGTTGTTGATTCTCGAATTGTCCAATTTTTGGACACTTTAGGCGAACACGAGTTTGTTGATCCTTTTGTTATTCATGTGGTTTAAGTTTAAGTTTTGGCATATAGTTTCGACAGTGTCTCTCTACAATGTTCCTCGAGTGCAAATTAAGTTGTTTAGATTTTTGTGCACTTGAGGAACTGTAGGGAGATGCTGTCGAAATTTTCCAAAACTGTAGCTGAAACCACATGAATAGCAAAAGGATCAACAAACTCGTGTTCACCTGAAGGGGATAGGACCCAACCCGGAGGCATAAGGAGAAGAAGTGTTGAGACAGGTTTTGATTGTATCATAAATGTTGTGTGCTAACGTTATGCATATTGTCTGTTTATGTTATGACAGGAAACATGGATGATGTCCCCGACAAATCTTGGATGAATCTTCACTTTACACACCCTGATTACAGCACATGCTTAGTTAACTTCATCAATTTTGTTTCCGCTCGCACTGCTGGAATCGAATTTCTCCCTTGTCCGTGCGCAGTTTGCAGAAATGGTCCTTATTATAAGAAACTCATAGAGATTTATCATCACTGCTTGCACCATGGTTTGGATCCGACTTACACAGTTTGGCACCTACACGGGAAAGTTTCTGGTGAACCGGCAATGATCAGTAAACGGAGACAGTGGCTTCAAGAGAGAGTCCAGGCTTCCAGTGTTGCCGGTCCTTCAGTGATCCCGCCTGTGGAGATTATACAAGATGTATTTCCATACTATCCTGGATACCATGCAGATGCACCACATAATGTCGTTGAAGAAAACGCTGAAGTTCAGTTCAATGACATGGTAGATGATGATTATGCTAAGTATGAAAGGCTTCTAAAGGAGTCTCAAACCCCATTGTATGAAGGGAGTGAAGAAACTGTATTAAGCCACATTACATGTTGTTTCTGCACAAACCCGTAGGCCTTGTCGAGACAGATGAATCTTCACGTGATCTCATGTAAACCTGCTTACTAAGGGGAATACCGGGCGGGCCGGTCTTCTCCTCTCCGATGCCTAAGTTAGTATAGTTGGAATAGATATAACTTAAGCACGTATATAAGCGGTAGGAAGGATCAGTTACCTATTAATGAGGGTAGTTGGGGCCCTTATATAGGTGGCCAGGAGTGAGGTCTGGCCTTACCCTTCGATGTGGGACTGGTTCCCTTCTGTTTGCACACCAAAGGGCAGCTCTGGTGACCTCTTTGGCTGGCAGGCGCCCCCGGACCCCAAGCCCCTGGTGGTAGGATAGACTGCTGGACCCCGAGGCCCGGTGCTGGTGATCCGGTCCTGGGCCTCAGGCCGGCCCCTGGTGCACTAGCTGCGGGTCTGTGGGCCTGCCGTAGCCCCTCTGTGGCTATTGTCAACAAGTCCCCCAAGTTCCAAGTCAAGTGCAATCTTGAATGGGGACTTAAACTGTCTTGCCCTTGTCCCGCAGACCCGCAGGGTTACCAACCCAATTGTGCCCAGTCCCCCAAGTCCGCGTTGAAGATTGGGCGTGACCGGGGTGAGTACCTGTTACCGATGGTATGCAACAGTTTGTGAGTATGTTTGTCATATAAGTAGTACTGTGCTCAAGTGTTGTAGTGCTATGAGCATGGAGATGATAGTGGGGCGTTGAAATCCGCCATGCTATAGATGTGTGCATGGAATAAGTATGGGGCGTTCAAATCCGCCATGCAATAGATGTGTGCATGGAACTTGGACCCCGCGTTCTGCCATATCAGAGCGAGCCGGAGAGCATGGGATCTCGACCGGGCGTTCTGCCAAATCGGTACGAGTCGGAGAATATGGGACCTCGACAGAGCGTTCTGCCATATCGCAACGAGTCCATATTGCTAGGCTGCGACCTCGACCAGGCGTTCTGCCAAATCGGTACGAGTCGGTATTGCTAGGTTGCGACCTCGACCGGGCGTTCTGCCAAATCGGTACGAGTCAGAGTATGGGACCTCGACCAGGCGTTCTGCCATATTGCGACGAGTCCATATTGCTAGGCTGCGACCTCGACCGGGCGTTCTGCCAAATCGGTACGAGTCGGTATTGCTAGGCTGCGACCTCGACCGGGCGTTCTGCCAAATCGGTACGAGTCGGAGTATGGGACCTCGACCGGGCGTTCTGCCATATCGCGACGAGTCCATATTGCTAGGCTGCGGGGCGGTGGCCCCGGTGTTGCTGTCTACTGAGGCGCCGGTCAACACTTGCTAGTTCTTCTCAGCTTGTGTTGGAATAAGCGTTGAGGCAATGGGGTGGCGTTGAGGTGACAAGTCTCGCCGTAGAGCCCCAGATTGATCCCAGTTCAGTGCGATGCAGGGTTTTTATCCTGCTGGACAAGAGTACATGTGTTAGATGTAAACTCACCCGGGTGTATAAAGCCCATGCCGGTCGAATGTTCTCATGACCGGGGTCGTGCCATGGGGCCGGGTGGACCTCGTCCGGGCGTTCTGCCAAATCGAGACGAGTCCCCCAGTGAGATGCCATGGGGCCGGGTGGATCTCGTTCTCGGAAAAATGCTCTCGGGCCGGTTGGATGATCATAACCGGTGAGATGGTCTCGAGTCGGTTGAATGTTACCTAACCGGTGAGATGGTCTCGAGTCGGTTGAATGTTACCTAACCGGTGAGATGCCATGCAGCCGGTTGAATGATACCTAACAGTGAACTGTCATGGTGCCGGATGGATGGCTCATACCCGGAACACTGGTCTCGAAGCGGTTGAAAAACTCATAACCGGTGAGATGCCATGCAGCCGGTTGAATGATACCTAACCGTGAACTGCCATGGTACCGGATGGATGGCTCATACCCGAAACAATGCTATCGAAGCGGTTGAAAAACTCATAACCGGTGAGATGCCATGCAGCCGGTTGAATGATACCTAACCGTGAACTGCCATGGTACCGGATGGATGGCTCATACCCGGAACAATGCTATCGAAGCAGTTGAAAAACTCATAACCGTTGAGATGCCATGCAGCCGGTTGAATGATACCTAACCGTGAACTGCCATGGTACCGGATGGATGGCTCATACCCGGAACAATGCTCTCGAAGCGGTTGAAAAACTCATAACCGGTGAGATGCCATGCAGCCGTGGAGCCTGGGGAAGTGTGGGGGGGCCTGACGCCTCGGTTCCCGCTCCTAACTCCCTTACTTGTCGCCAGCAGGCGGGACAAGTGGCTGACATGCATTTAAGGAGGAAGTCCATCAGTCCCATCAGTTATGATGGCGTGGGCAGTTTACTGATACTGGGACACGTGCTGATAGGGAGCGGTCTGAGATGGAAGGTCTGGATTCGCGAGCGTTTGAGTTGCTCTGATTGCGTGTTTGGGGGGATTACAAGCGCCTAGGGCACCGAACCTCTCTATAAAAAGGGCCTCCGCTGCCTTTTTCATTCTGTTTTGCTTCTTGCTCAGAGAAACTAGGAGAAAGAGAGAAATTCGGCGAAAGCTCTGTGGAGGTGCCCCGCGACATCCGTTGCCTCAAGTGTTCTTTTACTCCTCCTACCATTGCTCGCTGTTTTCGCAATGCGGACTTTCCTCGGTTGAGCATCACTACCGGATACGGACGAATAGCCGACGAAAATTTTTTCGTCGGCCATTCCATTTTTTCGTCGGCTATACCCTCTGCCGACGAAAATTTCGTCGGCCATAAGTCGTCGGTAATACGCCGTCGGTAATACCAATGGCCGACGAAAAAAAAAATTTCGTCGGCTATAGTTAAGTATGGCCGACGAGTCAAAAAATTCGTCGGGCAAACGTGGGTGAAATAGCCGACGACTTTCGTCGGGTATTTTTGAGTATGGCCGACGAAATCCATTAAGTATGGCCGACGATTTAATAAAATTTCGTCGGCTATGGTGTTTTAACTATAGCCGACGATTTAATAAAATTTCGTCGGCTATGGTGTTTTAACTATAGCCGACGATTTAATAACATTTCGTCGGCTATGTTGTTTTAACTATAGCCGACGATTTAATAAAATTTCGTCGGCTATGTTATTTTAACTATAGCCGACGATTTAATAAAATTTCGTCGGCTATTTCCTCGAAATATATTACTATTTTTATAGGTATTAATTAGTTATAGCCGACGAAATAAGGCACTTTTCGTCGGCTATACAAGTTATAGCCGACGAAAATTGGTAAAATTCGTCGGCTATACTTGTTATAGCCGACGAAATAATGCAAAAATCGTCGGCTATTCTTGCATTTAGAAAAAAAAAATTAAATTATTTTCTAAATTACCATTCCAAGCAAGCTGCAAATCACAAAAACAATTCATGCATTTGCACCAACAAGAAACACGTCTAAATACCATTTTTATTAAATTCGTTCCAATATACATAAAATATAACCCTAATTATCCCCTAAACTACTAAAGTCTAGGATGTCATCTACAGCATCAGGCGCATCATCCTGCTGACCGAACTCGAGAGGTTCAGGCATTGGAGGCTCCACTAACTGCTGAAACGGGAGCGGGGGTGGACGGCCTTCTTGTTGTGCCGCGAACATCTCATAAACCCACTGTTGCTGGCCGTCGTAGTTGTATTGCCGAATTCTGGCGCACTCAGCATTCCAACGGACCATATCCAACTGATACTGCTGGTACTGCTGTTGTCTGCGGCGCAGCTCCTCTACTGTCTGGGACGAGGTCGCCAATTCTGCGGCCAATCGCTGCACTTCCCCCCTCATATGTTGGGTCTCCCCGCCTCCCTTCTTTTGACCTCCCTTAGTGGTCTTCAGGAGCCCTTGTCCAGAACCTCCTAAACCCCGGCAGTAGTACTCGTTGGACTGTTGTGGGAAGGCTGCGTTGAACATCCTCGCCGCCGTTTGGATATTGGTGCGGTCGACCTGGCGCACGGCTTCTTCCAAATCTGCCTCTGAGATGTCCGGTTGTGTCTCCCGAACTATTTGCTGGAGCACCTCTTGTTCGGCCTGGGTCACCCGCTCCTAATTGGACGGGGAAAAAAAATTAATATTCTAACAAATGGATAGTTAAGTAAAATTAATAATTTAAATTTTAAAATCATAATGAACGACTTACGAGATCTTCTGTCGCTTGTGGATAAGCGATCTTGAACGTCTCCACGTAGGGGTTGCAATCAGGATGATCTTTGAGCGCCTCCTCCTGATATTGTGCAAACGGCCTTGAACCGCCGTGATGGAGGATTGTGTTACGGCGGCGGTTCTCCGAGTTTATCCGAGACCGTTCCTTCAAACAAATAATAAAATATTAGAAAAATGCATCAAAAAATATAACTGAAATAATTATAAAATATTTAAACTAATAATTAAAATTTTAATAAAATAAACATTTATAGTGAAGTTTAGTATTTACCATCATAGCCGGGTTGTCGAAGACTACGGTCCTCAACCAACGCCACTCGTACTCCCTGAACATGAACTCTCTGGGAGTACCCATACGACCACGGTTGCCGTACTCGTTATAGTGGGAACGGAGCTCGTTCTTCCACTCTTTGAACCTACGAAAAAAACAAAAGTGCATTAGAAATATGATTAATATCATAAAATATTTCTAATTATCAAATAAGACATTCCCAACGTACCTCGAGCTCTGTTGGGAGTCCGCCCAACCCCGCTTGTGTTCCGCAACCACAAAGTATGTCTGAAAGATAATATTTTATTAGTTTTATAATTATAAAAATACCGAAAATTTTTAAATATTACGATAACTAAATTAAATTTTTTTATTTACTCACCGACGCGGCGTTGTTCAACTTCATCTTGATTTCTTCGGGCACATCAGCCCACCGAGCCCACAACATAGGGACTCTGTCCCTAATGAGTGCACCCACGCAACCCGAGTAGTCGCGTTTCTTTCTCGCCCCAACCTCCTGATTAGGAGCTTCGTCAATCTGGATCCTCCCGCTCCGTTCAACCGTTCTCCTGAGCGTCTCAAAACTGATGACACCTCTGGTATTCCTCTGGGTTGAACTGCTAGCGCCTGTCCCTATCACATAAACGACGATTGGTTAATAAAATTAAATATTAGTGCGTTAATTTGAATAAAATATTTAATTAATAAAATCGAATGTTACCTGAACCCGATGATTCGGTTGCCGTCGACTTTCCTTTTCTCCTCGCCGAAATCAGGAGGTCAGGGCTCTCCCATGGCTGCTGCTGGTATGCCTCCGCAGCACTCACGAACTGAGGCATATCAGGCCACTGGGGCCGACCCTGATAGTCGACCTCGGGTATCGCAGGAATGTTGTAGGGGAGGAAGAGCTGGTTTGGGAGAGTAGGCCCCTCAGTCGAGTCACCAGCAGACTGAGTCGGACTCGGCATCGGCATCGGCTCCCGATGAATCTCAGGCATACGAACCTGAGGAACGTCGGCAGCTATCTCCTCGTGAAACAGCTGCCGACTAAACCTCGGCGCCACAGAGGGACCGACATTCGGAAGTGAAGTGCTCGACGGCCGCCCCGCCTGGAGAAGGGTCTGGTGCCGAGCACTCACACTCCGCCGCGGCTGGGCTGCATCCACACTCCTCCGCGGCTGGGCTGCATCCACACTCCTCCGCGGCTGGCTGGTGGTCCTCTCAGGCTGGCTAGCCGTCCTCTCGGAGTCTGGGGAACCGGCGGCATTTCCAGAACCGGCGGCATTTCCAGAACCTCTAGATCTAGAACGACGACCTCCGAACAACTGCCTAAATGCATCGGCCATCTAAAGCCAGACGCATTAATACATTAATTAATATTAAATTATATTATATTAAATAACAAATTCTAATTAATATAATACCCAATAATACTAACATATTTTAATATTTACCGATTTATATAATAACCAATTTATACATATAAATTATACAATTACACCTAAATTATACAATTAAAATAAATTTTACAAAAATTACCTAAATTAACATAAAAACCTAAAAATTACATACATTAACATAAAAACCTAAATTATAACTAAATTAACATAAATACATAAATTATACCTAAATTAACATAAATACATAAATTCTACCTAAATTAACATAAATACATAAATTATAACTAAATTAACATAAATACATAAATTATATCTAAATTAATATAAATACATAAATTATACCTAAATTAACATAAATACATAAATTATACACAAATTAACATATAAATACATAAATTATACCTAAATTAACAATTATATCTAAATTAACAATTATATATAATTTATTAACCATAATTTAATTTATTAACAATTAAATAACAAAAAAAAAAAAGGAGGCCGGGTACCGAATCGGGGAGGAGGAGGAGGAGGGGGAGGCGGCCGGAACAGGGAGGAGGAGGAGGAGGGTCGGCCGGGGCTGCCGGAACAGGGAGGAGGAGGAGGAGGAGGGGCGGCGGATCGAACCAAGGAGGAGGAGGAGGAGGCGCCGGGCTGTCGGAATAGGGAGGAGGATCGACGGAAGAAGGAGGGCCGGATTCGAGGAGGAAGATTGTTTAGGGAAAATCGGGCAAATGGAGGCTAGGGTTCGGCTGCATTTTACTTATACCCGATAGTATAGCCGACGAAATAAAGCGATTTCGTCGGCCATGATATAGTATAGCCGACGAAATAAAGCTATTTCGTCGGCCATACTATGGCATAGCCGACGAAATTACATAATTCATTTTTCGTCGGCCATGCTATGGCATAGCCGACGAAATTACATAATTCGTCGGCTATAGTCTTCGTCCCTCAGCATCAGTCCGATCTCCCCCATCCAACGGTGGATAATGGGAAGGCGCGGATCACCAGACTTTAGCCGACGAAATATAACTTCGTCGGCTATACTTTTGGTCAAACTGCAAAGTCAAACCTCTAAACGCTTTAAAACGGAAATTGGCCCGTCTAAATGACGTTTTTTGGCCTGACCTTCAACAGAGAATAGTTTCAGATCGATGCGACGCATCTAATCGTATAAAAATTTCCCTCCAAATATTTACCGACCGTCAGGCTACACATAGGAAAACGGGAGTAAAAACCGCCTAACCGCAACATTCGGCACACAGATTTTGTCGGAATCTTCTCATTTTTCAACCGTAGCCGTATTTCAATATTTCGGTCATGTCTTATTTCACGACACATTTGCATTTGAAGGGTCTACGTATAGTAGGTATTTGAAACTATACATGCACTTAAACACTTAGTAAACAAGTTAAGGAACATTAGTGCATATATTACGATTTTGAATCTAAAAGTTTGGAAAATCTATTTCAACCGTCAGATATCACCGTTAAGATGAAATACATGTATGAAAAAAAATCCAAGGTTATCGGACAACGTTAAAGGCTCAATCGGGACGGTCAAACTGCAAAGTCAAACCTCTAAACGCTGTAAAACGGAAATTGGGCCATCTAAATGACGTTTTTTGGCCTGACCTTCAACAGAGAATAGTTTCAGATCGATGCGACGCATCTAATCGTATAAAAATTTCCCCCAAAATATTTACCGACCGTCAGGCTACCCATAGGAAAACGGGAGTAAAAAACAGCAAACCGCAACATTCGGCACACAAATTTTGTCGGAATCTTCCCATTTTTCAACCGTAGCCGTATTTCAATATTTCGGTCATATCTTATTTCACGACACATTTGCATTTGAAGAGTCTACGTATAGTAGGTATTTGAAACTATACATTCACTTAAACACTTAGTAAACAAGTTAACGAACATTAGTGCATATATTCCGATTTTGAATCTCAAAGTTTGGAAAATCTATTCCAACCGTTAGATATCACCGTTAAGATTAAATACATGTATGGAAAAAAATCCAACTACATCTGACAACGTTGAAGGCTCGATCGGGACGGTCAAACCGCAAAGTCAAACCTCTAAACGCTTTAAAACGGAAATTGGCCCGTCTAAATGACGTTTTTTGGCCTGACCTTCAACAGAGAATAGTTTCAGATCGATGCGATGCATCTAATCGTATAAAAATTTTCCTCCAAATATTTACCGACCGTCAGGCTACACATAGGAAAACGGGAGTAAAAACCGCCTAACCGCAACATTCGGCACACAGATTTTGTCGGAATCTTCCCATTTTTCAACCGTAGCCGTATTTCAATATTTCGGTCATGTCTTATTTCACGACACATTTGCATTTGAAGGATGAAGCAATGGTTTGTCGATAGTGATAGAAAATGGAAACTGCTCTTTTTTTTGTTTTTTTTTTTAATCATAGCCGACGAAATCAAACCTAGTATTCGTCGGCTATTGTTTTGTCGTTTTCTGTTAAAAACTTATGGCCGACGAAATATTTAATGTTCGTCGGCCATTGTTCGTAAATAATTATTTTTAAATAACTTATGGCCGACGAAATAATTAGTTTTCGTCGGCCATTGTTCGGAAAAACATTTTTTTTAAATAACTTATGGCCGACGAAATAATTAATGTTCGTCGGCCATTCTCCGTTTAGCCGACGAAATAATGCATTTTTCGTCGGCCATTCTCTGAAAAAAAAAACCAAAAAAATCAGTGGTTTTACACCTCTCCTATTCCGATGTCCTGTTCACATATAACCAAAATTGAACATAAAAAATCAGAAACCCAACAGTCAACATATTTCAAATTTTTGTTTAAGGGGTTTGGAACCCAGCCTAGCTGGGAGGCTCATCCCCACGCCCGTTCATTACAAATGAGTTGATTACAAATGAAAGGATTACATCATTTAAATTACTTAATCCGTCGGATTGTAATCGGAATCATCGGATGAGTCTTCTTCGGTTTCTGAATTGCTCGATAGGGGTAATCTATGTCTTTCCTCACCACTAGAGTCCTCGTTAGTTTCTTCAATTGGATCAACATCAACAAGCAGTGGCTCTTCACGTCGAATTCACACCGGCGTGTCTAGACGAATAAAAGAGGAGTCAGGAATACCGTTTGAGTTGGGCTCTTGATACGCGGTGCCCCCTTCCTCGTTCTCTTCAGCCACTCCAAGTGTAGACGCCCGGTAAATGTTGCGATGGTGGATAGTGTTGACTACTTTCCACGGGTCACCCTTGGCGAGATCATCAAGATAAAACACTTGTTTCACCCATGTGGCTAAAACGAACGGGTCGTCCTCATACCATGATGTACTAGTGTTCACAGAACTTACGCCGTATTGATCGGTTTTCATGCTCTGCGGCCGTGTGTCAAACCATCTACACTTGAAAAGGTGCACTTTCATGCATTCCCCGTAATGCAGTTCCACAACTGAATGGAGAACACCGTAATAGTCAACTCCACCATCCCCACCATGTGCCATAACCCCTGAATTTTGTGTTTTCAGTCTGAGGTCTCTGTCTTCACATCGAAATAACACACCATTCACCTTGCACGTCGCATAAACTTTTGAATAGACCGGCCTCCTCGCTAAAAGTCTGAGTTCGTGCGACCAATTTGGGTGATTATCATTTGCAATAAGGTCCATCTGCAACCATCAGAATCAACTATAAATATGAATAAATATACACAATAATATATGAACACGTATAAAATAGTGTTAAAGGTACGTACCCAGCGGCCGAAATACTCTGCGAATGTCTGGTTGTGGTAATCGCGATCACTTGCTACTCCTTCACAGCGTAGATGTATGTCCTTCCAAAACTGAACTTCTGGACAGTTGATTAGTACCCACCAATGTGCAATGGCTACCTCATAATCTTTCAACTTATAGGAAACTGGCATGTTTCCACCGAGTACAACATCGTCGGAGAGTATGGAAAGATTGAACTGTGAAGGTACATCTTCCGGTATGCTTTCCTGTAACGCTCCGAAATACAGCTTCATGTAGGTAACGCACTCGTGCGCAATATATGCTTCAGCTATACATCCTTCAGGTGCGGATCTGTTTTGGACAAAACCACCGTATTGTCCAAGTTGCCTATAAATCAAGTTTTTAAAGTGTTATGATAATACATTAACACTATATCACATATATTGATGAGGAAATTAACATAAGGTGTAAAATACGTACCTTTCCATCGGATACATCCAAGTGAAGTGCACAGGACCGGTAAGCAACAACTGCCGAGGAAGATGGATCATGAGGTGAGGCATGATGTCGAAAAAATTTGGAGGAAATATCATCTCAAATTTACACATGATATGAACAATGTCTTGTTGCATTTCCCGGAGGTCAGATTTTCTCACTTCCCGTGTGCATACCTTCTGGAAAAATCTTGCCAACGCTACTAACGGCTCCACAACGTGACGGGGAAGGAACGGTCGAATGAAAACAGGAAAGAGACGTTGTAGCAGGATATGATTGTCATGACTTTTCAACCCGTACAGATTGTTGAATTGTCTGTTGACACACTTGGCTATATTTCCAGCAAAGCCTGAAGGATACTTGGCCCGACTTATCCAATGGAAAATTTCTGATTTATGCTCAGGCTTGACGGTGTAAGGAGCTTGAGGCATTTTTCTCTTCCCTTGTTTCAACCATAGTGGTTTTCTGATATTCATGTTTTGCAGATCAGTGCGAGCCTTAGGACCGTCTTTCGTCTTCCCCTCCAAGTTCAGCGTTGTGCCCACCACACTTTCAGAAACATTTTTTTCTATGTGCATAACGTCTAGAAAGTGACGGATCAGCAACTCACACCAGTACGGGAGTTCCCACAATATGCTCTTATGTGTCCAGAATTTGTACTCCTCAGGCCTTTCAGGTATTTCCGCTACAATATCGGGATGATTGCTGAGGGGCCCAAAATCGTACTGATTAAGTCTTGCTAAAATTTCTCTTCCTGTCCATCTTCTGGGAGCACGGCCGTGTTCTTCGGTTCCATCAAATGCGGCGGACTCGTAACGCCAGTGGTGATCCGCCGGAAGGAACACACGATGACCCATTCGGCATATCTTGTTGCAATGAGGGGTGCTCCCATAATCGCTGAGGCACTCTGGACAAGCCTTGTATCCCCTAACAACGCTGCCCGACAACATCCCATAAGCAGGAAAATCACTGATGGTACCAATAACCATGGCATGCATCTGGAACGTCTCCTGCTTGTACTTGTCAAAAGTGGGATGACCAACGTCCCACAATACCTTAAGCTCTTCAATCAATGGTCTCATATACACATCGAGACATTTCCCTGGGTAACCAGGCCCCGGAATCAACAACGTCAACATATTATATTCCTTCTTCATGCACATCCACGGAGGAAGGTTGTAAGGTACCAAAACCACCGGCCATATACTGTATGAAAGACTCATGGTGCCGAAAGGGTTGAACCCGTCGGTTGAGAGCCCGAGCCTGACGTTTCTGACATCTGACGCAAAATGAGGAAACTCATTGTTTATATGCTTCCAAGCCGCTCCGTCAGAGATGTGTGTCATGATATCTGCGTCTCCCGCGTCCCGCTCACCGTGCCACCTCATAGCTTTTGCGGTGGTTTCTGACATGTACAACCGCTCAAGCCTATCTCTTAACGGAAAATACCGAAGTACTTTCACAGGTTTCCTATTGCCTGCTCCCGTCAACTTATATCGGTCAGACTGACATATCGGACATGCGTCAAGGCTAGCAAGGTCATTCCCTTCTGCATCTTCACCCCAGAAGAGAACGCAGTCAAATGCGCATGCATGGATCTTAATGTAGGAAAGCCCTAGATCTTTGAGGATACTTCGGACCTGACGGTGATTGGTAGGATTACGATGACCCTCCTCCAACAACGAAGAAGTGTACTGTAGATATTCATCCACTTGCCTGATGCTCCCTTTTGTCTCGACTTTAATCCTCATTACCTCCATCACACTTTGAAGAACTGTCTTCTCAGAACTTGAAGACACAGGGGTCTGTTGCAATGCAATCAGTTTGTTGTACTTGTCAAAGGCAGCAGTGTTGGCAACTTGTGGGAACGGCTGCACCGGGTCCTGCATATATTGTTCCCCACGTACACCGCTTTCAAAAGGAAACACGTCGTTGACGAATGCCATTGTTGGATCGTTGGATGTACTACTACTGCCCGCCTCAAAATACTGCCCATGATCATGCGATCCATCTAATGATGGTTCACCGTGATATATCCAACGTGTGTACTTCGGCCAAAACCCATTACTCTTTAGGTGCTCCCATACTGTCCTAATCGGAAATCGACACATATCACTGCGACACTTACATTTCTTGCACGGGCAATAATGGTACGGTCCTTTTGCATTTTCCTCGACGAACTGCATAAAATCCACAACTCCTGTAGTGTATCGTCGGTCATGCCTTGGAAGCGAAATCCAACTCTTATCTCGATCCATATATAGCCTGATAATAATATATATGTATAACTTTAATTAATAATAAATTAATTAACACATATATATTACAATATATATTATTATCAACATCAACTCATATATATATATACCATTAATTAACAACCATTATTTAAGTTCATTACACTATCAACAACCATTAATTAACATATTTATATATATTTTAACACTAATTAAAATAACATTATTAAATTAAAACACATAATTATACTCTAACTGAAAATCAACTCAACTACAACTCAAAATCAACATATATACATACATTCTAACACTAAAACAACAACAAAACAAAAAATCACTTACTATATCAAAATCACTAAAACTCAAAATCAACATATATATATACACATATATATATATACATACCTATATATAGCTCCACAATGTAAGAGAGGACGGATTTCAATAATACCCACAGATTTTTCACTATTTCTCCCGTTTTTTTTTTAAATGAGCAGCTTCTGGCCAGATCTGAAAATATAAAGACTTATAGCCGACGAAATTGCCGACTTCGTCGGCCATTCTTCCCAAAGTTATATAGCCGACGAAAACTTTAAATCGTCGGCCATTCTATGTGTATGGCCGACGAAATAATGAATCGTCGGCCATTCTATGTGTATGGCCGACGAAATTTTTTTTTTGGCCGACGATTTTTAATTTTTAACGACGAAATAATTAATTTTCGTCGGCCATAAATGTAATATTTATTTTAAAAAAACTTATGGCCGACGAAATAATTAATTTTCGTCGGCCATTATTATTATAGCCGACGAAATGATGCATTGTTCGTCGGCTATTCTATGAAAAAAATAAAAAAATAATGATGATGTTAGTGACACTTCGGGTAGCATAAGTCCTCTTTCTCGTGCTTCGATGAAAGGAAAACAGAATGCCAAGCTCTCTGGAGTTTTTATCAAAACAGAATGATGATCAGAAGGTGATCCAGGCTACTAAAATGTTCAAACCGAAAGATCCTTTTTTCGCAGTAATCTTGTAACCATTCGACTTCATTAACTACTTAATCCTCACCAGATAGCAGTTAATGAAGTTGAATGGTTGCAAGATAACTGAGAAAAAAGAATCTTTCGGTATGACCAATTTAGTAGCCTGGATGACCTTCTGATCATCATTCTGTTTTGATAAAAGCTCCAGAAACCGTCAGATATTCTGTTTTCCTTTTATCGAAGCACGAGAAAGAGGACTTATGCTAGCCGAAGTGTCACTAACATCATCATTATTTTTTTAACACTAATTAAAATAACATCAAAACCGATTACTCTTTAGGATTAAAATAACATCAAAACATATATTAAAACTCAAAATCAACTCATGCAACTAAAACCCAAAATCAACATATATACACATGTACGTACCTATATATAGCTTCACAATGTAAGAGAGGACGGATTTCAACAATATCCACCGATTTTTCACTCTTTCTCCCGTTTTTTGCAAATGAGCAACTGCTGTCCAGATCTGAAAATATAAAGACTTATAGCCGACGAAATTGTAAAATTCGTCGGCCATACTCCAAAAGTTGTATAGCCGACGAAAATATTAATTCGTCGGCCATTATTGGAGTATAGCCGACGAAAATAAAAATCGTCGGCCATTCTTGTAGAATAGCCGACGATTTTTACTTTTTACCGACGATTTTTTTTTTTTAGCGACGAAAAAAAAATTTCGTCGGCCATTCCTGGGAATAGCCGACGAAAAATCATTTCGTCGGCCGTTTTTTTTTTTTTCGTCGGCAAAACTCATTTTTCTGGTAGTGCATACTAATCGGTAAGTTCTTGCTTTCTTTGCTTGGTGTTGTTCTTGTTTTTCTTTTCGGTGTTTTTGCGGCAGGGGGAGGGGATCTCTTGGAGAGGGGCTGCAGAGAGCGCTGTTCTAGCCTGTTGCTGACCGGCGCTAGGGTTTTGTTTTTTTTTCTTCCCCTTAGGTTAAAAAATGTCTTCTGCAAGTTCTGATGGGGCTTCCGAATCGGCAGTCAGGCATCCCGTTGTGGACGATGAGGAGAGACTGGAGGACTGGCTTGGTTCGGAATCCCCGGTGTCCGAAGCCGCTGACCGCTCCCGGAGCGGGGCTTCGTCTTCCGGGTCCTCAGGATCTGAGGGAATACCGCACGGTGTGCACCTTGCTGGTGCTCCGCCCGTGAGCTACACCATCGGGAGAGGGAAAAGTGCTGTGGTGTGTGACGAGCCGGAGGGTAGCATGAACCCCGGAGAGATTGTTGTGTTCCGGGAGACGTGGAGTATCTCGGACGAGGTGGCGCTACGGCCACTGAATCCCGGAGAGTCAGCCTGTAACCCGGAGGCAGGTTGGGTTGCCGTGCATCTAGACCAGTTTCGCCACGGGTTTTCGCTCCCGCTTCCAGACTTTGTGCAATACATGCTCAGTGCACTGCAAGTATCTCCCGCGCAGCTTCCAGGGCTCCAGTGGAGGCGACTGCTGAGCCTCGGCTGCCTGTACGAGTTGTCCGGGATGAGTATGCCAACGGTAAACGAATTTCGGGCACTATACAGGTTATCATACTCGAAGAAGCGGGGGTCCCGGGGTTGCCTGTCCTTCAATGCCCGGTGCTTTTAACCTATCATCACCCATATGCCTTCTTGGGTGGATAACAACTGGAGGAAGAAGGTGGTGATGGCGGGCGGGAAGTGGCAGAAGAGGAGGAAGATGTACCGGGTTCCTGGTGCCTTCCAGGCCCTTGGGGATCAATCGTTCGAGCTCTCCGAGTTGGAGCAGGAGAGGATCACGACCATACTTGGATGTTGGGATGATCTCGAACGGAGCTCTTACAACTTCATCCGGCGGGAAGTGTTGGAGTATTGCTGTCTCGAGCGAGATCCCGGTGCGTAGAAAGTTCTAGCGGTGACACTTTTGCTAGCTATTTTAAATACTAACCTTTGCTCGTCCTGCAGGTGCATCTTCCCGGGCGGTCATCAAACCCGACACCACCCTATCCATGGACGGTGAAGAGCTTCTCGTGATGCTGAAGGAGAAAGGCGAGGCCGTTTCACGGACTTCAGTGGACGAGGAGTCCGGTCGGCTTACGGTTCATCCCGAACTGCGGGCCATGGATATGGAGGACGAGGGCTACATCCTGGCGCGTGTGAAGAGCCATCCTGCTGCGCCCAAGGCGGGACCCAGTAAGGGCAAGACTACCGGGGGCCACTGAAGATTCCCGGTGGAGTGAGTCGGATTCCATACCGGCCGGGGTCAGTCCCGCTTGTCACCCGGGTGACCCGATTAAGCGCGCAATCTTCTTCGCCTGACGGCCAGGGTGAGAAGAGGCGAAGGATCATGGACGTTCCTCCCTCCACGCTGGTGACGCTGACCGGTGGGTCGTCCGGTGAGAATCTAGCCAAAAGGTTCAAGGTAACCAGCGGTGCATCGAGTTTCGCTGGGGAAAAGGCTGCCACTGCCCGGCAGAGTAGCCCCGTGCCTGCAGAGGCGCAGAGGGGAAGCCCGGAGAGTGCACTCGCCCGGCAGCTGGCGGCAGACTTAGCCGGCCTTGGTCTGGACAGGTCTGAGGTCACCGGAGCCTTGGCGGGCGGTAAGCGCCAAAAGTTCAAGGAGTCGGTCCTGCATGTAAGAATTACCCGGTGTCATTGTACCGCTCGTTACTTATTTCCTTTGTTGCTTGCTTAATTGGCTCTCTGTTGTTATGCAGCTGCTGTACAATCTGTACCAGCCCGATCCGAGCGAGGAGCTGAAGAGGCAGGTGGCCGAGCTGACAGGAGCTCGAGAGCGGCTGGAAGCAGAGAGGTCCCGGCTGGAGCGGGAGAAGGCCAGATCGGAGGAGAGGGCCAAGAAGCAGGTGGCCAAGCTGGAGGAGCGGGTCCGGAACTTGGAGAAGGAGAAGGAGCTGGCTGAGGAGGAGAAGGCCGAACTGCAGGCTAGGGTGGACGAGCTCCAGGTGGGAGCTGCCGCAGTGAGCGCCGCCTCTGCCGCTGCGGCCGGAGAAGAGGACCCGGAACTGTACGAGCGGGTTGTTCTCAAATACCATGAGAGAGATCAGTTCCTTCAGTTCCTGGAGAAGGCCAGGGAATCGGGCATTGCGGATGCGTACACGGAATGGGAGCAGAAGGGGTACCTGGATACTTCCCGGATGTCGAAGGCTGCTGATGAAGATATTCATGAGCAGTCGGCGGAAGAGCAACCGGAAGGGGAGGGTGGACCTCAGATTGCTGAAGGCGCGGCTGCTTCATCCGGAGAGGCTGGCGGATTGCCCGCTGAGGGGGGAGGCGTAGCTCCTTAGGATTTTGCCCTTGCTCTTTTTTGTAAACTTGCCCGAACGGCCTCTGCTTGTATTATCCCTTGACTATGAATACACTTGAATTGATGGAACCGGTGGAGTTTTTCTTGAAAGTAGTTTGTATATACATCATGTGGCGTTACAGCGGTTGAACCGGTAGTATGCCAAACTAACCGCTTGGTGGCTTGGCGAGCCTACCAGCCCCGGTCCTGCTCCCGGTCGGGATTTGCTCTCCTTTCCCCTATATACCGTTGGAGCTGGCCGTTACTAATCAAACCCTCCACCGCTGTCTTGAGAGCACAGCACTGGCTCGTTCGATGAGTAGCCTCATCATGATAGGAGCAATACTTGCCCGTTTGCGCCCTGGTAAGCTTCCCCTTCGGGTACTTTCTCCTGGGCGGTGGGGGAATGATGTTCCCATTCTCGAGCAAAATGTCCTCGTACGAAGAGGTGAGAGCGGTGAAGACTTCTTGACCGGCCGGTTGTGCTGGCATGATTGCCAGGGGGCGTTCTTGGCGGAACTGTGCCGGCTTGTGCTCGCCCTGGGGCTTATCATGATAGGGTATTTGCTGCCGTTGCCCCCAATTTCTGCTGGGCCGGCTCGGTCGGGCGGATCGGTTCTCGGTCCGCTGGCTGGTCTTGTCTTCTTGGCGGGGTGGGGGTGCTCTTCCCGGGGGTGGTCTTCCTACTGCCCTTCCCGCTTCCTCTTCAGCAGGTGCTGCCCGTACGTCTCGTGATCGGCCTGGGCGTGCCGGATGGCCATTGCCATCAACTCGTCATACCCCTGCGGGAGTTCCACCCGCACGGCGTAGGAAAATTTTCCCGGTCGGAGCCCTTGCTTGAACGCCTTCTCGGCGATACCTTTGTCAAGGTTCCGAACCCCGGCCGTTGCCGTCTGCCAACGGTTGACGAAAGTCCTCAATTCCTCGCCGGGCGCTTGCATGCAGTTGGAGAGGATGGTCGATGTGCGGGCTCCCTCGACCCGGAGGATAAACCGGCCTACAAACCGGTCGGCCAACTGTTCGAAGGCCTCGATTGAATTTGCCGGAAGCTCATAGAACCAGCTGAGCGCTTCTCCAGACAGAGTTTCCTGGAAAATATTGCAGCATACTGCATCGGAGTATCCCTTGGCGCATGTCTGGGACCGGAAACTATCCAGGTGCTGGTACGGGCAGCCGGACCCTGAATAGGTGAGCTTGAGGGACTTCTGGTTACCAGACCTCCCCGACTCCATAACCCGGTGCGAGAAGGGGCCCATGCGCTCGTTGAACCGTGCGCCTTCCATCGGCCGTGCCGCTCTTCTCTCATTGGCCTCCATTTGGGCCTTCAAATCCGACACGGTGTCGGCAAGCATCTGCAATGCCTGTGCAGTCGGGGTCATGGCTTCATCCTCGAACGAAGCGTGGCTGAAGGGGCGTCGGCGAGTTCTTGGGCGGTGCCGTGCCGGCCGGTGACTCCACTCGCTCGGGATCACTGAGCCTCCTGCCTGATGACTGCCCCGCCTCAAACCGTCGAGACTGGCTTGGTGGGGGTGCCTGTGCCCTGGTCATAGCTTCGCTGCGCTGTTGTCCTCTCTCCAGGGCGGCTACCAGGGCAGCGTTTACCGCCTCCATTTCTGTATACCGGGCGTTGGACTTGGTTCTATCCCGGTCGCCCTCCTCACGCAGACGACTGACCTCTGCGGCCATTGCCCGTATCTCTCCCGCCATACTGCTCTGGTCGGGGCTGTACGTGGTGTCTCGGTCACTGTTGCAGTGCGGACTCTCCTCTCGGTCACTCGGATCATCCGAGAACGTCAAAGAAAAGCCCCGGTGCACAGGCCTGTCTTCAGTTGCCGGACCTTTCCCGCGCGAGCTGTCGTGGTGTGGCCCCGGCGTGCCGGTCGGCCTCCCACAGCTCCCGCCTTCCTGATCGCCCTGGTCGCTGCGCTGCTTCCGCATAACGACCGGGGTGGAGACAAGCGTTTGCACTGGTGCAATACGCTGCTCCTCGACGGTATTCCTTTCCTGCCTTGCTTCCGAATTCTCTGCCATTGATAGTGCTCACGTGGTTTCTTGTCCAAACTTCCCACAGACGGCGCCAATTGTTTCTGCACAAACCCGTAGGCCTTGTAGAGACAGATGAATCTTCACGTGATCTCCTGTAGACCTGCTTACTAAGGGGAATACCGGGCGGGCCGGTCTTCTCCTCTCCGATGCCTAAATTAGTATAGTTGGAATAGATATAACTTAAGCACGTATATAAGCGGTAGAAAGGATCAGTTACCTATTAATGAGGGTAGTTGAGGCCCTTATATAGGTGGCCAGGAGTGAGGTCTGGCCTTACCCTTCGATGTGGGACTGGTTCCCTTCTGTTTGCACACCAAAGGGCAGCTCTGGTGACCTCTTTGGCAGGCAGGCGCCCCCGGACCCCGGGCCCCGGGCCCCTGGTGGCAGGATAGACTGCTGGACCCCGAGGGCGGGTGCTGGTGATCCGGTCCTGGGCCTCAGGCCGGCCCCTGGTGCACTAGCTGCGGGTCTGTGGGCCTACTGTAGCCCCTCTGTGGTTACTGTCAACACATGCAATGGAAATTAAAGTTGAAAACGGATGGTCGGATACGAGTATTGATAAATTATGTAAATGGGTGCATAAGTTTTTTAAAGTGATTAATTTTCCTGTGAGTTATTCGAGAATTAAAAAAATCATCAATGATATTTCCCTTGGATATGAAAAAATTCATATTTGTGAGTTCAACTGTTACCTATTCAGGGGGGCTGCAAATAAAACTCGTAGGACTTGTCCAATATGTGGTGCTCAAAGATATAAGCCAGATACGGATGACCTTCCAAAAAAGATAATATGGTATTTCCCTATCACTCCAAGGTTGAAACGCCTATTTATGTCCCCACACACAGCAAATCATATGCGATGGCATAAGGAGAGGCGGCAAGATGAAAGTACCCTCCGGCACCCATCTGATGGAGAATCATGGCAACATTTTAACAGGACATTTCCAGGTTTCGATGACATTAAGGGAAGAAATGTGCGGCTTGGAGTGGCAACTGATGGTTTCAGTCCATTTAGAACAATGACAACCCAGCATAGTACGTGGCCCGTGGTTGTGATGCCATATAATCTACCCCCTAATATGTGTATGAGGAAGGAATATAATATGCTGGCCGTGTTCATTCCTGGCCCTAAATCTCCAGGAAAGGCCCTAAATTCCTGGCCCACCGGAAATATCAGGTTAACAGAGGAGCAAACGACTGAGGCTCACTGGCAAATTTTGACGGATACAGAAGAAGTTCAATATTACATGGACGCTCATTTGCAGCTTTACACGGCGAAATATGGTGACGATTACGACCAGCGCCATCGAATGAGGAGTTTCCATCCATGGTTCTTAAAATTTGTACGAAAACTAAATATATGGTTCTTAAAATTTGTACAAAAACTGAATAGTATAGAACTAACACAATCTATTTTTCAGGCCAAGAGAATATATGATGCTCAGGACCCTAATTTTAACAAGGCAATATGGTCATTGGCTCGAGGTCCGCAATTCACTCAGATTATAAGGCGTGCTACGTGAACGGTATCAAGTATGTCTCATTCGATAGAGATCAAAGGCTCGTGACTCAAAATAGCGGGGTGATGTTAAGCACGAAGCTTGGAAACCTGTCTCAACACTTCTATGGCCATGTTGACTATGTAGTCGAGGTATGTTATCCAGACAATTTATCGGTCGTATTGTTCAAAGTTATATGGCACAACACCACTGACGATCAGGATGACGAAGAAATTGACACCGTCAAGGTAGATCATGGTCTTATATCAGTGGATACTAACACTAGTTACTATGAGAGTTCACCATTTTGTCTTGCTGTGAAGACTAAACAAGTGTTCTACTTGGACGATCCTGCAACGGGTGGTACTTGGAAGGTGGTGCAAGAAATGTCGCATCGAAATGTATACAGTGCCGAAGTACTTGTAACAGAAGACAACAGGCCTCCTTCAGGGAATCAAATCACAGAGCCTTACCAAGAGGACACACTAGGTTCAATACAATTTTACCATATTGATGCATCTAATCTCCAACTCGATTTAGAAGTACACGAACATAATGAAGAATCAAACGGTGAGGAAGATGACAATGGCGATGAATTCGATGAGGATCAAGAAGAAGAGGAAGATGAAGACGATGATGGCGGAGACGACGAAGAGGAAGACTACTAGTTAATTATGGTACATGTTGTAATATGATAATGATGATATATATTTATTGTTGTAATTTTGAACAATATTTACAATATTCTTATTAAATAAAAACAAATGCATATAAACATAACTAATCTGTTCAGTCAACTTGAAGCGACGAATATTGCACAATACTTGTCACTTTAAAAAGTGACGCGACCATTTTTGTCAAACGCCGTCGCTTCCGTTTTCCGAAGCGACGAAGCTGGACCTCCGTACATTACCTAGTGGGTCAAAACTTCGTCGCTTCATATTATCTGAAGCGACGGAGTTTTAACCCACTAGGTAATGTAGGGAGGTCCAACTTCGTCGCTTCCGTTTTCCGAAGTGACGACGTTTGATATTTCGTCGCAAACTTAAATGTGAAGCGACGATATTTGGTCATGTTTTGTCGGTTAATATTCTAAGCGACGACGTTTGTCTATATTCGTCGCTTCATATCTGATTAAATGAACCGAGACTTTGCTCCTTCCTCAGTAGCGCGAGCCCCAAATTTCAAAACACCCAAATCCCAAATTCTTCTTCTTCTTCCCCCAAATTCTCTTTCTCCGGGTGCCATTGATAAACCCAAACCCCCTTCTCTTACAACCCGAAACCCAAACCCCTTCTCACCAAAAACCCCCTTCTCACCGAAATTCCCTGATCTCTTTCAAAGTTATAAACCCTAAATTCACTCCTAACCCTTCGATTCATCAATGGCACCCGGTTCTAGTACCCAGAAGAGGAAGAAGGAGATGGAGGCGAGAAGAGAGAGGAAGGCGGCGGAAGTTGCCGCTCAAATAGCTGTTGCGGCGGCGGAATCGGCCAGGACGGCGCCAGAGGCGGGGACGATGGTTCCCATCCCGTCTCTGGCCGAAACCGATCCTTCGGCGGGTGTGGGGGCTACTGGAGGTGGCGCTGACCTGGGGAGCGGTGGCCGCGATGGCGGTAGTGGTAGCAGTGGTGGTGCCGCTGGAGGAGCAGCTGGTGTGGTAGGCGAGGATGCTCCTCCCCTCAGTATTAGGACCAAGAGGGGTCCTCAGGAGCCGGGTGAGTGATTCTATATGGGATTAGCTAAAACATGCTGCACTAACATTGTTAATTGTTAGTTTTGGCAAACCACTAACATTGTTAATTGTTATCAACTTATGGGATTAGCTAAAACATGCTGCACTTAATGGATCAACCCCATCCTTAATGGGACAGTTTCATATGCTAGCCTAGGTAGGACAAGAAGTATAGACTACCTTAAACTAGCAGTGGCATATAATATAGCCGCCCAAAATCGAAAAGATCTTATAGAGGAAAGAGAATTTTGTTGGTGAATTGGTGCTTAGCATTTAAACTAGGAGGACCTTATTATATCCAAGGTCCTTAAGGAGGATATGTATGTAGTCCAGGGACTGTCTTTCTTCAGTTTTGGTCACTAATAAACAATAACCGACCATCATGAGTTTTGTGTTTCACACAACTGCTATTGCCTTAGTGAGAGTATAGGCGGTTGCATGTTTTGAGGCCTGAGAGTCATTTGGGTTGGCAACATATAGTGTGATCAAAATGCGTATGCTTACGCCAAATAATGAGGACATCCTGTTATTATAATTAACTTCTTTGTCATGTGTAACTTTGCAGTTCAGTAGTCTAAAATGGTGTACCCATTTGTGCTCACATGGTGGCCAACACCAGTTCCTACACTCCAGATAAGATTCATTTAGTTTCATCTCTCTTGTAGTTATCCTAGGCTTCTCATTGTGTGTGTGTGTGTGTTTTTTTTTTTTTTTTTAAATACGATTAGGCTGCTCATTGTTGTTATGTTCTAGGCTTCTAGCAATTTACTTGTAGCATTTAGTGGATACTATTTAACATGATCCGAAGAGACTGTTGTAGCAAAATGCACTCTTAAGTACTGTAAGTTTGAAGCCCTCAATAGAAAATAATAGTTTAATATTTGCTTGATTATTATTCTTCTCTATAAGGAGGTATATATAGGATACAAAGGTATATCTACAAGGAAAATATATCCTAAGGTTACATAGAATAATCTACCTATACATACAAGGAAAGTAAATTTCCTAGAATATTCTACACTCCCCCTCAAGTTGGTGCATAGATGTCAATCATGCCCAACTTGTCAATTGAATTGTCAAATGCTTTCCTCGACACTCCTTTTGTAAGAACATCTGCCAACTGGTTTTCTGTATATACAAAAGGGAATCGAATGACTTTCCTCGACACTCATTTTGTAAGAACATCTGTCAACTGGTTTTCTGTATATACAAAAGGGAATCGAATGACTTTCCTGTCTAAGTTCTCCTTGATAAAGAATCGATCCACCTCCACATGCTTAGTTCGATCATGCTGAACTGGATTATGGGCAATTTCAATTGCTGATGTATTATCACAATGCAAGTCTATAGGCTTCTTGAGTTTGACACCTAAGCTCTTTAACACATTTCGGATCCACAACAATTCACATACGCCATGTGCCATACCTCGAAATTCTGCTTTTACACTTGATCTAGCAACAACTTTTTGTTTCTTACTACGCCAAGTCACTAGATTTCCTTAAACAAAAGTGAAGTATCTAGATGTAGATCTTCTATCAGTCTTATCACCTGCCCAATCAGCATCTGTGTATCCCATGACCTCTAATTCATTCTTCTTTTCAAACAACAAACCTTTTCCAGGTGCCTTCTTGAGATACTTTAAAATACGATATACTGCATCCATATGCTCTTCACTGGGACAATGCATAAATTGGCTAACCACACTCACAGCATAAGCAATATCAGGTCTAGTATGAGAAAGATAAATAAGTCTCCCTACTAGACGTTGGTACCTTCTTTTATCTGTTGGAACTTGATTTAGATAGATGGCAAGGTTGTGATTCATCTCAATTGGTGTATCAGCTGGTTTGCAATCAAGCATCCCTGTTTCAGCTAACAGGTCAAGAACATACTTGCGTTGGGACAAAGAAATTCCTTTCTTGGACCTTGCCACTTCAATCCCAAGAAAATATTTCAGTTGTCCAAGATCTTTCATCTCAAACTCCTTCGAAAGATATTTCTGTAGGGCCTCCATCTCTTTCGGGTCATCTCCTGTGACAATCATATCATCAACATATACTATCAGGGCAGTAATCTTACCCTGACTATGCTTAATGAACAAAGTATGGTCTGAGTTGCTCTGTCTATAACCAAACACCTTCATTGATTTTGAAAATCTTCCAAACCAAGCTATGGGTGATTGCTTTAAGTCATATAATGACTTCTTCAATTTGCAAACTTTGCCTACATCGCAAAGCTTATTTTTGACTCCTGGTGGTACATCCATATAAACCTCTTCTTCTAAATCTCCATTGAGGAATGCATTCTTCACATCAAACTGGTGAAGAGGCCAATCTCTAGTTGCTGCTAGTGAGATCAATATTCTGACAGTGTTGATCTTTGCTACAAGTGCAAATGTCTCTTCATAATCAATTCCATAGCGTTGGGTGTACCCTTTGGCAACCAGTCTGGCTTTATATCTGTCAATACTCCCATCTGCTTTGAGTTTCACTGTATACACCCATCGACATCCAACAGTCTTCTTTCCAGGTGGCATTGTCACAATATCTCAAGTTGAATTTTTCTGCAAGGCTTCAAGTTCTTCATTCATCGCTTGTTTCCACTTGGGATCTGCCAATGCATCTTGTACACTACTTGGAATAGATATAGAAGATAATTGATTGACAACAAATGCATGTGACCCAGACAACCTATGATTAGACATAAAATTGGCTATAGGGTATTTTGCTTTGGCTGTGATGTCTGGCTCATAATGTTTTGGGGGAATACCCTTAGTAGCTCTATGTGATTTTCTAGGTTCATTGGAAATTAATGGTACCTGACAGGGAACATCAGAAACTGTGCTCGGTGTGGGAATTATTCTGTCTTCAAAACTTCGTTGAGAAGTCAATGACCCGGTACTGGTAATGTCACAATTATCAGACATGTCAACATTATCACTGGGGCTCTTGGTTTGATTTGTCTGCCCAAATGTCTCTTCACGTGGGCCTGACATGGTTTGTCCTGTCTGGACATCACAGCGGCTCGGCTCGGCAGATGCAGGGCTGCTCGGCTCGACAGGGTGACGTGGCGCAGCTTCTTCTTCAACTTGCTGCACGTGACTCGGCTCGGCTTGGCAGGATGGCTCGGCATGATTGACTGACAGATCTGGACACATTTCAGTTTGACTTTGGTTTGAAGAGACATTTGGTATTTCGGCTTGACTTTGGTTTGGAGAAGACACATTGGGCCCACCAACTTGCACATGCTGGTCACCAATCTGCTCATTAGCAACACCAAATCTGGACTCCAATGCTTCTAACTGCTCAAATTCTTCTATATCAAATGAAAATTACGAATTTCCTTCACAAGCTTTCTCCCCCTGAAGGGAAGGCTCTGAAACTCCTCTTGAGAAATAAGGCTCAGATTCCCGAAAAGAAACGTCAAGTGATGTATGTATTGTGTCAGTGTGAGGTTCATAACATCTGTAACCCTTCTGAAACTCTGCGTAACCCACAAAAATACACTTCCTTGCACGATCATCAAGTTTACTTCGTTGAGGCTTGGGAATATGAACATACACTGTGCAGCCAAATACACGCGGCTCTAAGTTGGGCATTGATGGAATTGAAAGAAGCTTGTAAAGTTATTGCTGAGGGTTTTCAAACTCAATCACTCGAGAAGGAGTGCGATTGATGAGATATGCAGCAGACTTCACAGCTTCTCCCAAATATTCACGAGGCACATTCATGCCAAACAGCGAGGCACAAACAACTTCAAGTAACTGTCGATTCTTCCGTTCTGCCAATCCATTTTGCTGAGGAGTATAAGAATTTGAAGTTTGATGTCGAATTCCATGAAACTGTGTGAATTCTTACATAAGGCCGTTAACATATTCTCCACCATTGTCAGACTGGAAAACACGGATGGTCTGTTGATATTGTGTAGACACCATTTTGTGAAACTCTTTGAACCTAGAACAAACATCACTTTTGTTCTTCAATAGGGACACCCAAGTCATTCGGGTGCAATCATCAATAAAGGTGACGAAATAACGAGCGCCACATAGTAAAGGGATTTTCGCAGGGCCCCATACATCAGAGTGGATCTTCATGAAAGGGACTGGACTTTTGTGAAGACTTGGTGAGTATGAAACACGGTGACTCTTAGCCAGTTCACAAGTGTCACAATGGAAATCAGAAGCGTTGACACTAGAAAATAACTGTGGTTGCAGCTTCTTGAGATAATGAAAGTTGAGGTGTCCTAGGCGACGATGCCAAAGCCACACAGCTTCGCTTCCACTTACGACGCCATGAACCTGATTAGCTTGCCCCAAAAGATGTCTATGTTTTTCTCCAGTCTCTGTCAAATCCAGGTAGTATAATTTCCCATTTCTTACACCATAACCAAGAATTCGCCTGATCAGAATGTATTGAAACACACAGAATGATGGATAAAAGGTAACAATACATGCAAGGGATAGAATAATCTGACCAACAGACAGAAGATTGTATGCAAGTGATG
Source organism: Potentilla sterilis (assembly GCA_963682095.1). Classification (NCBI taxonomy): domain Eukaryota; kingdom Viridiplantae; phylum Streptophyta; class Magnoliopsida; order Rosales; family Rosaceae; genus Potentilla; species Potentilla sterilis. The sequence goes on along the minus strand of OY821766.1, from coordinate 32,865,468 downwards.
GAACAATTAAGACAGATTCAAGAGTTAAAGTATCAGATAAAACGACAGAACCTTCTCCAATAACTGGGGTTAGGGTACCATTAACAGTAGACACAATATTTTGAGACGGAGATTTAATTGTGGTCAAGAGACTAGGGTCATTAGTCATGTGGTATGATGCACCTGTATCAATTATCCAGGACGTATTTGAAATAACTGTGTCTTTTGCCATTAGAACAATTGGAGGACTAGAACAAATTGCAAGATTTGGCTATTCGGCTGTTTGAAGAGGCAAAGGAGGGACCTGGGGTCCACTAGACTGCACAGCAGTCCGACAAGAGCAAGGAGCAGGGCAGTCCGTGGTGGTCCCACCGGTCCTGGGTTGATCTGTGGCTGTTGCAGTAGATGCGTCGGTGAGAGAAAAGAAAATGGTGGGAAGGGGACAAGGAGCAGCAAGCTCTGCTGTGGAGCAGGAAAAGCAGGGCTTCGGCGGCTCGGCTGGGTTGTCGGCTCGGCTGGCTTCCCACCAACTCCTTTTTGCTTTTGTGTTTCCTTTGTCTTGGGGTTTTGTGTATGCTGTGTGAATATGCTATTTGGATTTTGGTGTGTGTGTTATGACATTTTGTTTCTTGTGGGATTTGTGGGTGGTAGTTTTGCAGCGGAATTTGTGTAGGGTTTGTGGTTTTGATTTGGCTTGGCTCTGATACCAAATAGAAAATAATGGTTTAATATTTGCTTGATTATTATTCTTCTCCATAAGGAGGTATATATAGGATACAAAGGTATATCTACAAGGAAAATATATCCTAAGGTTACATAGAATAATCTATCTATACATACAAGGAAAGTAAATTTCCTAGAATATTCTACACCCTCATCTCTGGTTATAAAAGCATTATGGTCTTGAGTCTTGACGTTTAATACATTGATCGGAGAAAAAGTTGATCCAAGGAAAGATACGATTTTTCAGAACATTCAAATCTGAGAAGAACTTTTCCTTGATAGTGAATGACATTATTCATTTCTCTGTAAATCTTTTGGATCACTTTAGTAAATCTGGTTATTGGTTTAGATTGAAGACTGTAGAAGTTCTGGTCTTTTCTGGGTTTGCTTGGTTCATTCACTGCTAAATAATTGAAAATAAAAGGGACCATACCAATAATGCAACTTTCATTCATCCCCATGTTCAAACTGTTATTTGCAACATTATACAAAAAGTCAGTTGAATTGGGAGTTATAATATTATCAAAATTTAAGAAAACAGATTTACAGCTTTAATTAAAGATTTCATCTCTACGAAGTGTATACAAATTTCCTTTCACAAAAAAAATAAAAATAAAAATGTGTATACAAATTTATTGTGATTGGAATGAAAAACTTAATGTGCTGGAGGCAATAAGGGGTCTGCTGAAGCAAGAGACTTGTTCTGGTTTCCTTTCAAAGATAACAGAAGCCAATAGAGAAAACCAGCAGAGAAAAAGCTAACAAACCAGGCATTGTTGTAGATGATCAAGTAATATTGGTATCATTTTACCTCAAGGGGATGTTAGGATGTAGATCACTATATGTGTATATAAGGGGAAGAAATTATGTGCAGGGCGATGTCCAACTTCCCTTACATTGTGGTTGGCAAGTGTTGCAGATATTTGTCACATAGCTGACCCTGTTACTCCGAACCAACTTCATTACAGAGCATTATATGTATGATTAAGAAGAGATAATGCTAATTAATCAACTAATCAAATAACATTTCTTTCTAAATTCTCATGTGTCTTTCTGTTTAATACATGTGTTTTTGGTTGTTCTAATATGGCAGAGCTTGTTGATATGACAACGGGTCAGAAGGTGAATGGACGGAACCCGGACAAGCCTGGCATCATAACCGGTACGAAGACCCTATATTTGGTGTCGCTGAACGGCGGGAAACCTCTGAAGCTTGACTACTCGGAACAGCACAAGGGTCCGAGCCTCTTGAAGTGGAGGACTTTGATGTCCCGAGACATCGGGAGCGCCATCCGGAGCAAAGTGACCATGCTTGCGCCTTCATATACTGAGCTGGCTGAGGAGCACCGAGATGCACTGACCACTTATATGGAGGTAAAACACAATTTCATAATAATTTCAAATTCTTAAATTTCAGTCATATATATTGAAATATGTTATTTCTAATGATTTCTTTGAAATGTTTTTTTACTAGATGTTCTACGACCTCCCTCCCACCGAGATAGGCATGTGGAGATACATCGACGAGACCGCTGCCAAGATCTACAAGGACTGGAAGTATGACTGCCACACCTACTACGTCGAAGTGTCAAAGGCGACGCCTGCAGAGTTCATCCACCGACCCGAGCAGTGAGAGTACCTCAAAATTCACTTTGAGGACGACGATTATAAGGTAACGGAAATTAATTAGAGGTTTTTAAATTTCATATAATAGATTTTGATTCTAATAGATCGTGCATATTTTTGCAGAGGATGTGTGCCCGGAACGCCGCAAACCGGAACAAAGCAAAGGAGAAGGGGTGTGCAGTCAACCACCACTCTGGCACGACTCCCTATAGCTACCGGGTCGTTGCGAATGAGGCGAAAGGCAGTTTGGCGCCTATACTTCAGACAGTCTGCGATGTTTATGCGCGATCGCAGAATGCGCAGGAGAAAGTGGTGAGTTTCCTGACGAGTTAGATACAAGAATTCCTAGTTTTTAGCTTCTGATTTTATTTATTTACAATTTATAACTATACAAACACAAACTAACTTAATATGGTATTTTTTGCAGGCAGCGGTCAAGAGGAAGATGGATGAGCTAGTCGAGCGGCTGATGTGGAGAGCGGCAGTCAAGTGACGGGCCCCGCTACCGTCGAAGAACAGATAGCGGTAGTGGACGAGTGTCTGGGTGGGAAGCCGGGGACGAGAGTCCGAGGTATGTACAAATCATAAAATAACAGTTTCTATTTTATATACGAAAGAGAATTTAATTTGAATAATTTTTTGTGTTTTACGATCTTTGCAGGGCTAGGAGGTGCATTAAGACGTCCGGCAAAACCAAGAGGCGGTGCACGCGTGTCCAGCAACGATTCAGAGGTTGAGAAGTTGAGGGCAGAAGTAGCAGCCGCCAATGAACGTACCAGAATCAACTAAGAATGTAGAAGAATCGAAAAAGAAGAAAGCAGAATCGAAAAAGAAGAGATGCTGCAACGTATTGCAAGGATGGAGGCTGCCATCGGCATGTCGACCAATCCGGATGCCAATCCCGCCGCAGCCGCCGCAAACCCTCCGACGATTGCCGATAAATCATCATGTGCTGAAGGTATGGGGGCAATGGACGTAGACTTAGATTTGGACCCTTCGTTACTTTGTACTTGGAACATATGTACATCATTGTTAGAACACATTATAGTTTTGAATGAAATCTATGTATTTATAGTGTTTGTGTTATGTTGGATATGTGATTTGAATGAAATGTTGGTTGGATATGTGATTTGAATGAAATGCAGGTTTCAGAAATGAATGAAATGCAGGTTTCAGAATACCAGAATGCTGTTATTTTGTCTCTGTAACAAATTTTGAAGCGACGAACATTGATCATTGTTCGTCGCTTAGATTATAGTGAGGCGACGAAGATTGAACAAAATACGTTGCTCCCTGCCTATTCAAAATGAAATAAAGAGACCAATTCTGTTATTCTGTCTATGTAACAAATATTTAAGCGACGAACATTGATCATTGTTCGTCGCTTAGATTATAATGAGGCGACAAAGATTCAACAAATACGTCGCTCCATGCCTTTTTAAAATGAATTTAAGAGACCAATTTTGACCCAAACTTTGTGGCCACAAGTAGGGGGCGACAACCCAAAATACGTCGTATGGGTTTTGAAGAGATGAGTCAAACTTCATCGCAACAGAATGCAAGCGACGCGTCTAAAGTGGTCGCTAGAGATCTCTGCCGACGCGTCAAAAGTCGTCGCTCTCTTCTGAGCGACCACTTTTGGAGTCGTCGCATAGATATATGAGGCGACGACTTTTGAGTCATTATCGGTCGCTTGGAATTGAAACGACGAATGTGAGGTGACGACTTATTGCTGTCGGCAGGATGCTCAGGCGACGACTTCTTATGCGAAGCGACGACTTAAAGTCGTCGCTTCGATGCTTATCTGCAGTAGTGCGTATAGTAATGCATTTATATAATTAAATAAATGAAAATGAAAGGGGGTTGCTGGGGAGGACCCGGAAGACTAGGGCAACTAGCTAGGGCATCCTTTATTAGGGTTTTTCTCAAACTACATGAGAAGACTTATCCTCATGAACATGCTCTGCACCCTTTAACCTGGTAAGCTAGAGCCATCTGGTCAAACAGTCAAACTAGCAGGTTAACTGTGTTAGAGTATAAAATGCCATGGTCAATAAAGCTTAATACCAGAAACAGTCAATTGGTTTTGGCCAATACCAGAAACAAACATATAGTTTTAGGTCAAGAAACTCAATACCGGCCAGAAACAAATAATGGGGTTTGGCCTATATAAAAAACAACCAATAGTTCTTCGATGCCGTATTCCTGCGCGTGAAGGATACACACGTGCAACCTGCAGATCAAAGCTGAACCTTTTTCATTTCTATCGGATTAAAATTTCTGAGCAGCTAGCTAGAGATTAAAAAAAAAAAAAAAAAAAAAAAAGAGAAGATATCGATCAGTTTCAGATAAGGGTTGAAGAGGGAATTTGGGACCGTTCGATCGATTAACTATAACATGATTGATGGATAATTTCTACTGCAGATTGCTTGTTAGCTTCTTTAAATGCTTGCCTCACTTGGCTCAAATGTCAATGACTCTCCCCCGGCCCACTGCTTCTCTCATATTTATGTACAAAAAGCTAATTGGTGTTACATATGTATATTCTACCGGCCATTTTTGTTCCATACACTAACTGTACAAGACGCAAAAGTATATTCTACCATATTTTTTCCATACACTGTAACTGTACAAGAAACAAAAGTAAGTGATGAAGTTGACGATATGGAATACAAAAATAGTACTCTCTTCATTTTTATACCCCTATAAATAGCTTCCACTCCGATCCCAGTAGCTATCACGTACTTGTCACTCATTCACTCACAGAAAGCAACCTGGCTGCTGGGTTTTCAATTCTAAGCACAAAAAGTTATACATATGGAAGCTGGTGATGATCATCCAGAGCTCCCAGAGAGCTCATCACCCTCCTCATCAAAAACTAGTGGCAGTTCTAGGACTTCAACATCATCATCATCATCATCATCATATTTCACTAGTGCACTTTCTCTAACCCAATCGGGGGTTTCTCATGTGCCTCAACGCTATGTTCTCCCTCCTTCCCAACGGCCAAGTGCTTCTTATCCATACCTTTCTACTACTGCTGATCTTCCCATTCTTGACCTTTCCTCTTTGCAAAGTTCTTCTCTTAGGCCTCAAGTCATCAACAATATTCGGACTGCATGCAAGGAATTAGGGTTCTTTCAGGTATGCTACTCTTGAATATCTATCTGCAAAACAATACAATACATATAAAATTGAACCAATTAATCAGATAAGAACACTATATATTTTCAAAACTAAAATCGATTTCTACGTACTATAGCTGAAGGTACATTAATGTGAACATATATAGTAGATTTTTTTTTTTTTTTTTTTTTTTTTTTTTTGGAAATCCTGTTTATGAAACTTATTTACCTCTTTACGGACGACAATAAACTGCATGCATATGCTCACACTATCATCGCTTTTACAACTTCCGATCTCCTTCCACGCTCCAACGCAATATCGATCACTTCATCGTTGTGCAGAATTTCAGGTTAAGGAAGAGTGCAAATAGCCTCTACCTTGGAAAAATTTACTGCATGCATTTTTAGTGTTTTTTCTTAACCTAAGTTGTGTACTTTTTCGTTTCTCTAACCTTTACTGTTTCAATTTTTCAGGTTATCAACCATGGAATTCCTCTTTCGGTGATGAAAGAAGCCCTAAGTACTGCAAATGAGTTCTTTAACCTACCTGTTGAGGAAAAGATGCTTCTAGGGTCTGATAGTGTTCATGCACCTGTAAGATATGGGACAAGCCTAAATCAAGCGGTTGATAAGGTTTATTTTTGGAGAGACTTCATCAAGCACTACTCCCATCCTATCTCAAAATGGATCCATCTTTGGCCATCAAACCCTTCTACTTACAAGTAAATAGCCAAGCCTATAGATTCATGGCATTCTTTTTCAGCAGCATGTTGATAGTTTTCTATAACTTGCATGCTTAATACATGCCTGTATGCATGCATGTATGTTGGCACATTTCGTAGCTAGCTAGCATGAAACAGTAAGTTCATAAACATGTGTTTCTATATTTGATAGGGAGAAGATGGGAAACTATGCCAAAGCTGTTCAAGTGTTACAACAGCAAATAATGGAGCTTGTTATAGAAAGCTTAGGGTTAAACCCTAATTACTTACACGATGAAGTTGAAATTGGCTCCCAAGTGATGGCTGTAAATTGCTATCCCAAATGTCCAGAGCCAGAGGTGGCACTAGGCATGCCTCCGCATTCAGATTACGGTTCCATAACAATTCTACTTCAAAGTTGTCCAGGGCTTCAGATCATGGACCAAAACAAGAACTGGATCTCAGTCCCAGACATTGAAGGAGCTCTGCTAGTTCAGCTGGGAGACCAAATGGAGGTTATGAGTAATGGCCAATACCAAAGTGTACTTCACAGGGTGACTGTTAGTGCTGAGAAGAATAGAATTTCTATTGCCAGTCTCCATAGCTTTAGTTTGGATACGAAGATAGAGCCTGCACCTTTGCTTGTGGACAGTGAACATCCAAAGTCGTACAGAGAGTTCAGCTTTAGGGACTTTCTTCATTACATCACAAGCAATGATATTGGAAATGGGAGGTACATTGATACGCTGAAAGAGAATCCATGAACTGCAGAACAGATGTCTAGGATATGGGGTACTATTTGGTCAAAAAAAAAGGATATGGGCCGGGGTACTAGCGAGCTTTTATTATTTTCAAACCAGCCTAACTGTTTTGTTTTCCTGCTTTTTTTTGGTATGTAGTCCAAATGAAACGCTGAGAAGGAGAGTGGATAGAGGGTTTGTATTGTAGTTTGGTGTTGTTTCTTTGTGCAACCGGGAAACAAGAAGTCTATTAAATAAATAATGTGTTTACTCAAAATTGATATCAATTAGTTTCTCCGAGCAATCAAAATTAAGGATCCGAAAATTAATAACCGTAAACATAAAATAGCCTTATTTATGTCAAACAAAATAGCCTTAGGAAATGCAACTTCTACTAATTAATTAATCCAACTTCCTTTTAAACTATAAATTAAATTGGATTATATGGATCGATAGTAGTCAAGCTAGTCCACTGTTTGATTCTTCCTTTTGTTTTGTGAGACCTTTCCAGTTCTTACACACAATCTTTTGGTCATATTTGCACATGAAAATAAAGAATGTGAAATTCATCACTTTCATACCAATTTCAAGTTCTATAAATAACTGTAAGATTTGATAAGCTAAAAGAGTTCGTGGTAGCATTACATGATTCGGGAGACTAATTTCAGGATAGTATACTTTGCCTGATTTATGAAATTCCATACCGTAAAACATAACTACGCAATAATAATCGACAATCGAAATCAGAAAGTGGCAATTTATTGATTTTGATCGATTTACTTCAACAATCTAATACAAGAAAGAATTACGAACAAGTAGATTAACTTCTTTTGTAGATTTGCTCAAGAGCGAGTGAGGCTACTTACAGATTGCTCAAACTATCTAAACCGTTCCCGACTACTCCTCAAGTCTCTGCGCTCAGGTGTTGCCTTTCGTTCTTTTCTCTAGCTTCCTTGGTTTTGATTGGAGATCTTCTCGATCAGTTACAGATCAGAGATGAAGAACTTTGCTAAAGAGAGCCGTAATGCGATGTGATGCTGAGCATGGCACTCGGTCTATGACGTATTTCAATCTAATGGTTGGTATACAGTATAGCTAAAGATAACCATATTTTGATTGGGGTGGAGTAGCATGTGAGCGCTTGTAATGTTCTTTTGGTCTATTGCTTTTTATTTGCAAAATCAATAAAAATTACAATACAAACTCTCGGATTCAACATTACATTACGCAAGCTGATAAATTTACTGCCTTTTAAAGAACTAACGCAAAATTTTATCACTTCGTTGATGCTTCATATACATTCTGATCACAGTCATATATACGTACAATAATCAACAGAAAATATGTATCATTGCATAAACATGAAGCAGTTAAATTTCTCGATCAAGTACATCTTATTTGACCACCAAGGTGGTTAATTAATCTTTTCAAACATAATAATAAAAAAAAAAAACCAACTAAGTCGTTGTACCAAAAAACAGGTATAAATTTCGTTATTTGGCATTCTACGTCGTAGATACAATCAAGTAGGTATATTATATATTCTCACTTATACGTAGTCCTATACCAATCAAAAGATAGTTATCATTGTTCTTGATATAAAAAAAATCCTCACCTTTTTGAAAGTTTTTCAAAAGGCAAAATTACTGTTTTGGTCACTGATCTATGTCAATAACGACAGTTTGATCACTATCGAATGTCAAATATCAAAATGGTCACTCAAGTTAATGTTTCATTATCAATTTGGTCATTAGAGGTCAAACGACCGTTAATTATAGAATATTCTTCGAATATTCCGTTTCTTGCCAGGGGTATTATGGTCACTTCACAAAAAGTCAATATACATTATTATTTTGTTTCCCTCCCAAGAGCACACGGCGTCGTTTAGCTTTGCGGCTGAGATATAAAAAGACGACACGCCGAATAATTCGAAGCCTGAGATCGATCGACTGGGAGTGAAGCGAGAGATGGTTGAAGCTGAAGACGAGGGGCCTGCTATCAGAGCCCTTGGATCTCTGTTGAAGCTCACCCAAGTCTTTCTCTGGTGCGTTTCTTCTTCTCTGTTTGTTCTCCGCAAAATACTAGGGTTTTGTCAGGCTCTGTGATTGTTCGGTTTATTCAGTTTTTATCTGCTTGGCAGGGACGATGGCACGGGGAACGACAGGTCCTTTTCTCTGAAACAGACTGTAAGTGTTTGCTTTCTTAAACTCAATTTCAATTTTTCTTGCTGAAAATTTCAGTCTAATGCTATGAATTTCGCCGATGATTACAGAAACCAGCTGAGGATGACGAAGACGATGGCTCAAACGCCTTTTTCTCAGGCAAGTGTTTTCACTTTCATGCTTTCTTTGATTAGGTTTAACTATTCTTTTGATTTTCTAGAGCTAGCGGTGTGTTTAGTAATTTCATTGTGTAATTATGTGGGTGTAGTCGTGTTAAAATTTTATTGGAATTGCTGGGTTTCAGAATGTGGAAATTTGCCAGAGGATATGGAACTTACTAGGCAGATGAATGAATTGGGGCTTCCGGTTTCATTTCAAACAAATAAGCAGGTATATTAGCTATACTGTGATTTCAATTTTGAAGTGTTATAAGTACTGCTTCTTCAGCATTCTAATTCACCACTACAAGTAGTATTAATTGGATTTGTTTATGCTGAAAATTTATTTGCAGAAGCAGCAAAGGAAGACTGAAGGCAAAAGGAAGGGAATGCGTATGAACCATCCAGACACTTCTCAAGACGTTGTGGGTGAAGCCCTGGACTCTTCCAAAGTGAGTGTGGAGGAGAGTGTATCTCCTATTATATTTGATGATAATCCAAGCACTTCTTTGTGTTGTATGTCGATGATGGGCCAAAGTGAATCATCTTGCTCTGATGTTGCAGTTGATGCCACCAAATTGCAGTGCCCCTTTGGTGAGGGAGATACTCCAGCAAGTTTAATTGAGATTACTAGAGATTCTGCCAATAGGAACAACGTGATGGGACACACAACATTGTTTCTGATGATGGCCGGGATTTTGATTCCTTGCACAACAGTGCTGTGGTCACTGATGCAACAAGAATTTTAGCGAGTTCAACTGGGTTAGAAGCTGTACTCGACTCAGGTAGCTGCTCAGCAGATGCTGCTAACGGCCATCATAAGATGGAGCCAGATGAAAGACTGCTGGAGCATGACCACTTAGAGTGTCCAATAATGGCGAGTCATGAAGGGGAACTTACCATAACTGGTGAGGATCATGTCCCTGAGCAGCCATGTGTATCTGAATCAGTCTCGTATTCCATGACTCTTGAAGTTCTTGACAACGATGAAATAAACGGTCAAGAAAGCGGAGATTTTGGAGACTGGATGGTATGTTGGGATTGTTACTACATGAGTTGGAAATGAAATCGGACCGTGCTGTAGTAAAACGGAAGAAGAAAGTTATATCTCAGCCGCAAAGCTAAACGACGCCGTGTGCTCTTGGGAGGGAAACAAAATAATAATGTATATTGACTTTTTGTGAAGTGACCATAATACCCCTGACAAGAAACGGAATATTCAAAGAATATTTTATAATTAACGGTCGTTTGACCTCTAATGACCAAATTGATAATGAAACATTAACTTGAGTGACCATTTTGATATTTGACATTCGATAGTGATCAAACTGTCGTTATTGACATAGATCAGTGACTAAAACAGTAATTTTGCCTTTTCAAAATCAATGTGCAGCATCCATCTTTTTAGTGTGGACAATTGATTATGGTGTGAGAAATATGGCTAAGGTTGCCCATGTGATTATTTGGCGGTCCACTGCAGATAGATACACTTAGATATTTTTGAACGGAAACGTGTGAACACCGCAAGCATTTGGGGGCCACGTTTCATATAGCTTGATATGCTTAGCCGGCGACAACTATACCAAATATAGATTAATACACAAAGAATAAAGTCGGCCTTGAGATCGCAAGCGATCCTCAATCTTTGCGATTTTGTTCCATAATTTAAGAAAGAAGAAGAAGAAAAAAATGGCAAAGTGGAAGTCACAATGATGGAAAATGAAACAAAACTCCATGAGTACTTGTTTATGGAGTCATTATTGGTCTTCTCCAGTCTAATTAATTAAGATTGATTGTAAGATCTCGTTTAATTAGCAGAAACTAAGTGCATCAATTGGATTAAGAAAGTTGTTCATTTCCTATGTGTAAAAAAAAATGAAACATTTTTTGATAGAAGGGAAAATAGAGAGAAAATTGATTAATTTTTAAGTATAATTGGTGTCGATTAACTTGATCTTTTAACCCAAAAACAAGTTACTACTTAAAACCCTTAACCCCTCACGCGTTCTACCCTATGTTAGTTTCTCAGCTGTAGACAACAATTGACTACGTCATATAGAAAGGAAGAGAAAATTATAATAGAATGACAGACGACCATGTCTATCCTGTTTATTGACTAGTCGACGTACACTCACTTTTCTCTGTTATATTGACGGACGATCAACTACTTATTTGAAATTATTTTTGAACAAAAAAACAATATTAATATTTATGTTTTTAGGAAGAAAATTTGAACGTGAACTTCAATTCATGCATTTATAGTGAAAATTAGCGAGGAACCAAAACTAAGAAGAGATACAAAACAAACAAGAGCAACACGCTACTTCAATTGTCATGTAACAAACAAGACCTACGTTGAGAACCACTCCTATATATTCTACGTATATCCTTTCTTTCGCGCTCTCGATTGTTCATGGTTCTCATATACGTACATCAGTCAAAAATCATATTTCAACCATTGATGATTATATTTCATATTTTCATTCATATACGTATGCGTACGTCAGTGTGACCAACTACATGTTGAAGGTATGCAAACGTACGTGCCACATATATACTTAAATCAAAAGTTGTATATGCGACCAAATAATTTTTGCAACCATAGAAGGAAACACAATACCAAAGTAGAAGGAAACAAAAAAATGATATGTATTAACACAATACCAAAAAAAAAAACCATAGAAGGAAACAAAAAAATACTCATGCATGCACGTCAAAATATGAAAGAAAGAAGAAATTGAAACAGTTGACTATATTTCTACAGAAAAGACTCATTGACATTCACAAGAAGACTTGCCGCGCGCCTTCAGAAAAATGCAGATGAAAGCTAAAAAATAATATGAGAAAAAAGCAACAGAATTGAAACTATTTGTTCTTCTCAAAACAAGAAAAGCAAAAACCACTCTCATTTATCATACGTACACCTATTTCTGATTATATAAAAAAAACGTCTAGAAAACTGCCCTCATTAACTATGAACGTACAGGAGTTGAAAATACTTAAAAATGATGATTAGAGTATATATAAAAAAAAAAAAAAAAATCAAGACTTTGATAAGAATTCCTTCACTCTCGTATATGTTGTGTGTCATAGAGAATCTGAGAATGTATATATGCACAGAAAAGTTGTATAGCTCGTATGATTATACACAGACATTTGTGAATTGTTTTCGGAATTACATACAAATTTGTTTAAAATTTCACGTCTATTCTTCATAAAAATTAAACGGTGCAACTTACTGTGTTACTAAGTTCTTGAGCAACTTCGATCGAGTCAAATTTCCTTTGAAACAAAAGTAGAAGTTGGTGATTAATTGGAAAGACATTCCAAGAGGAAAAGCCTTTTTTTTTTTTTAAAGAAAAAACAATAAGACAATACTCAAACTCCATTTGCATGCCAAACAAAAATCAATGCAAAATGAAATGAGCTCGTTCATGCAAGCTAAGCTTCGGAAAACAGTTTACCTTTGATTGAAATACTCCAAATGATTTAGCGAAGGCTTTGGATTCGCAGCATGCACTTGATCTTGCAGAAAAAAACAGGCCTTGTGTAAGAAGTTAGGAAGGAGATTTCTGAAAATCTTAGGAAGATGGAAGTAAGTACTCCTTTCTAGATCGTTGAGGATTCTCGAGCATTGCTACTTATGTGTATATATAGCTTTGTCTTCGCCACGGAGCTATCTCAGTCCAATGAAACCATGCACCACCCCATGCTAATCAAGAAGAAAGGATCCACTGGTATTTCAATGGGCCTAGAATATATATCCCTGCCAGGAAAAGACAATGCAGGTGTGTATATATCAAACTACACAAGCACAGAGAGATTCGCTGGGTTCGGAAGGATCCACAATACTGATGAGTACTGCTTCTACTTTCTCTCTTATATATTCTACAGTTACGTACTGATGTTTTATTTCTCTGGAATGTAAAAACTAAGAATTTCCCATGAAGAAAATCTCACGTGCCATGCTCGTCTAGTTTCTTATCCTGAAACCGTTCAAATGTCTCGGACTCTCGGTGGCTTAATTCCTTATCACATGCCTTGCACAGGTCGGTATTTGTATAACCTAAAATGGGGATGATACCTGGTATTCTTACGTATTTTTTTCTTCTATTGAATACTGATACCGCCCCTGGTATTATATGGCATCGTCTGTACGTGAAAGGAAACAGCTTCTCTTGTGATATCATCATTTCATTAGAAAATAAATTCATCGAGTTCCGATCAGTATGTGCATTTTCTTTCTCTATAAGATATGTATAAGTCGTGTGTGCGCGCGCGTGCATTGTATGCGAAACCGCTATGTTCTGTGACTTGTTTTGACAAGAATCTGTAGACGTGCATTGTATGCGAAACCGCTATGTTCTGTGACTTGTTTTGACAAGAATCTGTAGACGTTCATGGTTTTCAAATGCAAAGCTAAGCTAGCTGTAGCTGAATATTCTATGGACAGTTACGTATAGCTTGGAAAATAATTGAATTATGGATTCATCGAACACTACCAAATCCGAGCGAATAGCCGACGAAAAAAATTTCGTCGGCTATGCCAATTTTTCGTCGGCTATTCGTTCTGCCGACGAAAATAAGTCGTCGGGAAAACGCCGTCGGTAATACCAATGGCCGACGAAAATAAAAAAATCGTCGGCTATAGTCGAGTATGGCCGACGATGTTACCGATGAAAATTTATTTCGTCGACCAAACGTGAGCAAAATATCCGACGAAATTCGTCGGGTATTTGCGAGTATGGCCGACGATATCGTAACCTTTAGCCGACGAAATTCGTCGGCTATTTGTTCTGAAATATAGCCGACGATTTCATCTATTTCGTCGGTTATTTCGTCGAAATATATGAATATTTTAATAGGCATTAATTAGTTATAGCCGACGAAATAATGTAATTTTAGTCGGCTATAAGTTTTATAGCCGACGAAAATTGGTAAAAATCGTCGGCTATAGTACTTATAGCCGACGAAATAATGCCAAAATCGTCGGCTATTCTTACATTTGAGGAAAAAAAAATTAAATTATTTTCTAAATTACCATTCCAAGCAACCTGCAAATCACAAAGACAGTCCATGCATTTGCACCAACAAGAAACACGTCTAAATGACTTATTATTTAATTCGTTCCAATATACATAAAATATAACCCTAATCATCACCTAAACCACTAAAGTCCACTACGTCATCCCCAGCATCCTGCTCTCCATCATGCTCGTCATCCTGCTGACCGAACTCGGGAGGTTGAGGCATTGGAGGTTCAAATAACGGCTGAAACGGGGGCGGGGGTTCAAGGTTTTTTTGTTGTGCGGCAAACATATCATACCACCAGTTTTGTTGGCCGGCGTAGTTGTGTCGCCGAATTCTCTCGCATTCAGCATGCCAACTGGACAGATCTAAATAATACTGTTGTGTTCCGCGGTGTTGCTCCTGTGATCTGCGTTGTTCCTCCTGTGATCTCTGGAACTCGGCCGCCAACCTTGCATTTTCTTCTGCCAATCTCCGCACTTCCCCCCTCACCTGTTGACTCTCCCCGCCTCTCTTCTTTTGACCTCCCTTAGTGGTCTTCAGGAGCCCTAGTCCAGAACTTCCCAAACCCCGGCAGTAGTAGTTGTTTGAGCGGTTTGGGAAGGCTGCGTCGAACATCCTCGCTGCCGTTTGGACATTGGACCGGTCGACCTGGCGCAGGGCTTCTTCCAGATCTGCCTCTGAAATGTTCGGTTGTGTCTCCCGAACTACTTGCTGGAACACCTCTTCTTCGGCCCGGTTCACCCTCTCCTAATTGGACGGGAAAAAAAAAATTAATATTCTAACAAATATATAATTAAGTAAAATTAATAATTAAAATTTTAAAATCGTAATGAACGACTTACGAGCTGTTCTGTCGCTTGTGGATAAGCGATCTTGAACGTCTCCACGTACGGGTTGCTATCAGGATGATCTCTAAGCGCCTCCTCCTAATATTGTGCAAACGGCCTAGAACCACCATGATGGGGGGTTGTGTTACGGCGGCGGTTCTCAGAGTTTATCCGAGAACGTTGCTTCAAATAAATAATAAAATATTAGAAAAATACATCAAAAAATATTAGTGTAATAATTATAAAATAATTAAACTAATAATTAAAATTTTAACAAAATAAACATTTGTAGTGAAGTTTAGTATTTACCTGCATAACTGGGTTGTTGAAGTCTACTGTCTTCAACCAACGCCACTCGTACTCCCTGAACATGAACTCTCTGGGAGTACCCATACGACCACGGTTGTCGTATTCGTTATAGTGGGAACGAAGCTCGTTCTTCCACTCTTTGAACCTACGATAATAACAAATATATAACAATTAAATTTATTAACAAATATATAACAATTTATATAATTAAAATTAAATATATAACAAATATATAACAATTTATTATATAACAATTTATATAATTAAAATAAAATATATAACAAATATATAACAATTTGTTAAAATTAAATTTATTAAAAAATATATAACAATTTATATAATTAAAATTAAATATATAACAATTTATAAAATTAAATTAAATTGAAAAAAAAATAACCGGATCGGAGGAGGAGGTCGGCGGCTTGAAGAGGAGGAGGAGGAGGAGGAGGAGGAGCCGAATGGAGGATCGGAGGAGGAGGAGGAGCAGCGCGGCGGCGGCGGAATCTGGAAGAGGAGTGGCGTTCGGCAGCAGCTGCGGAGGAGGAGGAGGAAATGAGCAAAACGGAGGCTAGAGTTTGACAGTTCCGGACTTATACCCGAAAGAATAGCCGACGATTAAAAAACATTTCGTCGGCTATTCTTTACTATAGCCGACGAAATCTTTAATATCGTCGGCTATACTTTGAATGTCGTCGGCTATACTTTAGGCGCTCAGCAGCCGTCCGATTTCCCCCATCCAACGGCGGACAATGAAAAGGCGCGGATCGCAAGAGTTTAGCCGACGAATTTAAATATTTCGTCGGCTATGCTTTGGACAATCAGCAGCCGTTGGATCTGAGCCATCCAACGGTGGACAATAAGCGGATCGCAAGAGTTTAGCCGACGAAATATTTGAATTCGTCGGCTAAACCTTTGGTCAAACTACGATGTCAAACCTCTAAACGCTTTAAAACAGAAATTGGCCTATGTAAATGACGTTTTTTTGCCTGACCTTCAACAGATAATAGTTTCAAATCGATGAGGCGCAACTAATCGTATAAAAATTTTCCTCAAAATATTTACCGACCGTGAGGCTACCCATAGGAAAACGGAAGTAAAAAACAGTTAACCGCAACATTAGGCACACAGATTTTGTCGGAATCGTGTCATTTTTCAACCGTAGACGTATTTCATTATTTCGGTCATATCTTATTTCACGACACATTTGCATTTGAAGAGTGTACGTATAGTAACTATTTGAAACTATACATTCACTTAAACACTTAGTAAACAAGTTAAGGAACATTAGTGCATATGTTCCGATTTTGAATCTAAAAGTTTGGAAAATCTATTCCAACCGTAAGATATCACCGTTAAGATTAAATACATGTATGGAAAAAAATCCAACTACATCTGACAACGTTAAAGGCTCGATCGGGACGGTCAACCGGGTGAGTCAACCCTTTAAACGCTTAGAAATGGAAATTGACCTGTGTAAATGACGTTTTTTTGCCTGACCTTCAACAGTTAATAGTTTCAAATCGATGAGCCGCAACTAATCGTATAAAAATTTTCATCAAAATATTTACCGACCGTGAGGCTACCCATAGGAAAACGGAAGTAAAAAACAGTTAACCGCAACATTCGGCACACAGATTTTGTCGGAATCTTGTCATTTTTCAACCGTAGACGTATTTCATTATTTCGGTCATATCTTATTTCACGACACATTTGCATTCGAAGGATGAAGCAATGGGTTGTCGATAGTGATAGAAAATGGAAGGTTGTCTGTTTTTTTTTTTTTATCATAGCCGACGAAATCAAACCTAGTACTCGTCGGCTATTCTTTTGTCGTTTTGTGTCTAAAATAAAATATGTATTTTTCAATATAGTTTTGGCCGACGAAATCACGCATTTTTCGTCGGCTATAATTAGTATAGCCGACGAAATAATGCATTTTTCGTCGGCTATTCTGTGAAAAAAATAAAAAAAATCAGTTGTGTTACACCTCTCGTACCCATATGTCCTGTTCATATATAACCAAAATTGAACAAAAAAAAAACAGAAACCCAGCAGTCAACATATTTCAAATTTTTTTTTAAGGGGTTTGGAACCCAGCCTAGTTGGGAGGCTCATCCCCACGCCCGTTCATTAGAAATGAGTGGATTACAAATGAAAGGATTACACCATCTAAATTACTTAATCCGTCGGATTGTAATCGGAATCATCGGATGAGTCTTCTTCGGTTTCTGAATTGCTCGATAGGGGTAATCTATGTCTTTCCGCACCACTAGAGTCCTCGTTAGTTTCTTCATTTGGATCAACATCAACAAGCAGTGGCTCTTCACGTCGAATTCGCACCGGCGTGTCTAGGCGAATAAAAGAGGAGTCAGGAATACCGTTTGAGTTGGGCTCTTGATACGCGGTGCCCCCTTCCTCCGGAAGGAACACACGATGACCCATTCTGCATATCTTGTTGCAATGAGGGGTGCTCCCATAATCGCTGAGGCACTCTGGACAAGCCTTGTATCCCCTAACAACGCTGTCCGACAACATCCCATAAGCAGGAAAATCACTGATGGTACCAATAACCATGGCATGCATCTGGAACGTCTCCTTCTTGTACTTGTCAAAAGTGGGATGACCAACGTCCCACAATACCTTAAGCTCTTCAATCAATGGTCTCATATACACATCGAGACATTTCCCTGGGTAACCAGGCCCCGGAATCAACAACGTCAACATATTATATTCCTTCTTCATGCACATCCACGGAGGAAGGTTGTAAGGTACCAAAACCACCGGCCATATACTGTATGAAAGACTCATGGTGCCGAAAGGGTTGAACCCGTCGGTTGAGAGCCCGAGCCTGACGTTTCTGACATCTGACGCAAAATGAGGAAACTCATTGTTTATATGCTTCCAAGCCGCTCCGTCAGAGATGTGTGTCATGATATCTGCGTCTCCCGCGTCCCGCTCACCGTGCCATCTCATTGCTTTTGCGGTGGTTTCTGACATGTACAACCGCTCAAGCCTATCTCTCAACGGAAAATACCGAAGCACTTTCACAGGTTTCCTATTGCCTGCTCCCGTCAACTTATATCGGTCAGACTGACATATCGGACATGCGTCAAGGCTAGCAAGGTCATTCCCTTCTGCATCTTTACCCCAGAAGAGAACGCAGTCAAATGCACATGCATGGATCTTAATGTAGGAAAGCCCTAGATATTTGAGGATACTTTGGACCTTACGGTGATTGGTAGGATTACGATGACCCTCCTCCAACAACGAAGAAGTGTACTGTAGATATTCATCCACTTGCCTGATGCTCGATTTTGTCTCGACTTTAATCCTCATTACCTCCATTACACTTTGAAGAACTGTCTTCTCAGAACTTGAAGACACAGGGGTATGTTGCAATGCAACAAGTTTGTTGTACTTGTCAAAGGCAGCAGTGTTGACAACTTGTGGGAACGGCTGCACCGGGTCATGCATATATTGTTCCCCACGTACACCGCTTTCAAAAGGAAACAAGTCGTTGACGAATGCCATTGTTGGATCGTTGGATGTACTACTACTGCCCGCCTAAAAAAACTGCCCATGATCATGCGATCCATCTAATGATGGCTCACCGTGATATATCCAACGTTTGTACTTCGGCCAAAACACATTACTCTTTAGGTGCTCCCATACTGTCCTAATCGGAAATCGACACATATCACTGCGACACTTACATTTCTTGCACGGGCAATAATAGTATTCATTCCCGTTTGCATTTTCCTCGACGAACTGTAAAAAATCCACAACTCTTGTAGTGTATCGTCGGTCATGCCTTAGAAGCGAAATCCAACTCTTATCTCGATCCATATATAGCCTGATAATAATATATATGTATAACTTTAATTAATAAGAAATTAATTAACACATATATATTACAATATATATTATTATCAACATCAACTCATATATATATATATATATATATATATATACCATTAATTAACAACCATTATTTAAGTTCATTACACTATCAACAACCATTAATTAACATATATATATATATATATATATATATATATATTTTAACACTAATTAAAATAACATCAAATTAAAACACATAATTAAACTCTAACTTAAAATCAACTCAACTACAACTCAAAATCAACATATATACATACATTCTAACACTAAAACAACAACAAAACAAAAAATCACTTACTATATCAAAATCACTAAAACTCAAAATCAACTCAACTAAAACTCAAAATCAACATATATACACATATATGTACCTATATATAGCTCCACAATGTAAGAGAGGACGGATTTCAACAATACCCACAGATTTTTCACTCTTTCTCCCGTTTTTTTTCGTTTTTTTTTAAATGAGCAGCTTCTGTCCAGATCTGAAAATATAAAGACTTATAGCCGACGAAAATTCCAATTTCGTCGGCCAAACTTTCAAAAGTTTTCGTCGGCTATACTTTAAGAGAACAGGCGACGAAAATTTTAACTCGTCGGCCATTCTAGGGGTATATATAGCCGACGAAAAATATTTTTTAGGGTCGAAAGAAAAAATCGTCGGCCATTCTTGTGGAATAGCCGATGATTTTTTATTTTTAGCGACGAAATAAAAAATCGTCGGCCATTCTTGGGAATAGCAGACGAAAATAGTATGTCGTCGGTCGTTTTTTTTTTTTCGTCTGTAATGGGTTTTTTTCTGGTAGTGGAAGACAGATGCAAAAGATACAATCCCTTTATATATTTTAAGAGATCGATCTGGGAGTACCTCACTGAAGCTAAGGTTGCTAGCTAGGTTCCATGCAACGTACTGGTGGCGTTTAATTTGTAAATTAGGTCCGAGTCAAATTTCAACACAAGTAGCCTGAAAATCTGAAATAGATTTTGCGTACAACTAATGGTACATATATTGCTGGCAGCATATTTTTGTTTATAAACAAGTTGATCCTGGATTCATTCGAATTCTTGTAAGTTTCTGAGCTTCTTTTGGAGCCATACCTGATCACATGCATGTATGGAGGTTTCGATTATCATTGTTTTTTCCTTTTTGAAATTATAAGTTTCAAGTTGTTTTCCATTGACCTGAATATACCGGAGTATTTGCTGTTGGTATTATTGCTTATATCATGAATAGGGACAAACGAAACAAAACCTGCTAGCTTTCTGCTTTACAAGCATATCTAGGGATAAGATCGAGCACATGAGAGCTAGCTAGCGAGAGTTCAATATATGTTAATTAAGCTCCTGGATGACACCAGATTTTCTGTGCTTGCAGATATCTTTGTTTTATTGCAATTGGGCTTTTGCGGCACGAAATTGCGGGTGAGATCTAGAAACCCTTAATGGTCACTTTGCATTTAGCTGAAGTACAGGCAGGATTTACTTATTTTACTTATTTCACTTTGCATTTAGGAGTGTCAAATTTTTATTGTTGTATTATTATGTTTTGCTTATTTTACTTCATATCTATACCTCCCTCTATACTATTAAGAAACGATGATCTGAGTGTTTGTACCTTTTTCCTGAAGAAATGACGTAAAATCTTATTCTTTATTAACATGAACACGATCCACCTCATTGCAAGGGTTGGGCAAATCTTGGAGATTATTTTCTCACTGCGTGGTCAGCTGCAAGGCTGCAATGTTGCTTTGGTGGCGTCGATGACTTAAGAATCAGAGTTGGTGGCGTCGGGGTTGGAGTCGCTGGAAGTGCTAGAGCCGCACCTGTAGTGGCAGCTTTTGTAACGACGGCAGTGGCTGCATGACCGGGGGAGCCGGGGGCCGGGGGAGGTGGAGCGCAAATTCAGGGCAGCCCTCTTGTTGTTTCAGATAGAAAAATGAAGGGGTTAGTTCAACCTTGTCATTACAGGTCTTTCTCTCTTTCAAATTTGTGATTTTCCCTTTTTCTTTCTTTGGTGGGATGTTACAAACTACACGGGAAACATATGAACCGACATGAATTTACAATTTAAGTCATATATTTCTAACAAAATTATCACAGGAAATCCAATTATTCTAGTTAGTTTCCTGCTTCAGATGAAAGAAATTAACTCAAAAAATCAAATGTCACTGAGACTGTAGGTAGGGGGTCCCTTCACTATCTCACTTGCCACTCAATGTTGGGAAGTGAGAAGGATCTTCAATTGGTGGGGATTTCGCGCTGCTTTGTGAGTAGTTGCTGCTAGTCCCTCCTCTGGGACCACGACCACGGTCACGGCCACCACGAGATGGGTAAGAGAACCTTTCTCCTTCAGCTGGCTTCAAGAAGTCATTGATGCTGACAGACTAAAGTAAAGCAAGAAACAGCAGTTCAGAAGCAGGAAAAGAAAACAGAAGCTCTACAAGATGAGAAGATTCCACAGCCAACAATACAAAGCTTAAAAGCACAGCACCAATTGGATGAACACCCATGTCACAAAAATAAGAGACATGCATACTGCAGCGATATTGCCAAAGAGACAACCCATATGACAGGCATTTCAAGCACACCATATAACCATTAGTTTGACAAGAAATTTCTAACAGATTTATTAAGGACACCATTAACCCAACTGAAATAAGGTGCAACTAGGTTGAAATTGTACCAAGTAATATCAAAACAAATAAACAGTATCATTACATACGTTATCAGCAGAAGTCGTACCTTTTTGGCCTTTTCTTCCTTCTCAGCAGACTCTTTCTTCTTATCCTTCTCAGATCCCTGAAAAGGAAAAATTCAGGTAGTATCATCAGGTAATAGGTTGATGGCTTGATGTCAGCATCACAAGATGAACAAGGAGAAAAACTTCACAATAGGATAAGCAGTTCTCACCAATTTAATGAAGATATCATCGTTCCCTTTCTTGTTTGAAAGCTGCTGCAGAGATTCAAACTCCTTAGCATCAACCTTTCTTTCTTCAATCTTAAGTGCCTGCAGGGCCTTCCTCTTCTCTTCAAGCACCTTCTCATACTCTTCAAGTGTCATTTCCTATTCAGGAAAGATAAAAAAAATCAAACCAAGTTAAGAAAAGAAAGGGAGCAAAATGCTATAGTGGTCAGATAGTCACCAGGACCTAGAATATTAACATCAATATGTTCATGTTATTCACTGTATTCACTATTAGATAGCTGTAATGAATTTTATAAGCGTGCCTTCCAGAATCATCTCCAGCAGTAGAGAGGAAATTATTATCCAGCAACACAGTTCATAAAGGTATAAATACATGCATTCTGATCCCTTCATTGAGTATGCAATCTATTCATGAAATTTTGACAATAGAGATCATTTAACTAGTACCATGATAAATCAATTCATGTGGCACAAAGTAGTGTATCTGTATACCATAAGCTTTTAGTATTTCAAATTCAAAATTAAGTTAACCATCCAAGAACAAAACCACCGGATACCAAATTCAGGATAAATGTTATTTTGGCATATGACTTTGATAACTCACCTTCTCCTCAGGTTCCTTTTTCTCAGGATCATTGGTAGGAGTATCTTTGCTGCCATCTGCTGCCTCTACCTCCCCAATAGGCTTCTCTTCACCCAAATTTTTTTCAGTTGCATCAACTCCCTCTTCAGTCACCCTAAGTATGAAGAGATGTTTACCAAACATTAAGCACAAAACTAAAAAATGACATATTAAACCAAATGAAATGAGGTCTAAGAGGTCTTAAACAAAAAAATAATATTCAAGAATACTTACTCAGGAAACTCATAAGTTTGTGATCCCCAATTTCCACGACCAGAACCTTCACGTTTGAGTTCATTTCTGTGCACAGAATAAAACAAATAGTTAACATATTTATTAAGGACAAAGCATACTCTAAAATGGAGAGCCAAAATAATATTTACCCGCGTCCAGTCCCACTACGACGTTCATAGTTCCTCCGCGGGTGCTCCTCATCACCAACTTCACCACTACCAAAACCACCACGTCGACCACCATGGTAAGAACCATGAGGTCCACCATAGCTACGCATTTCAGTTGTCCTCCCATCTCCATCTCCCCCATAGCTACGCATTTCAGTTGTCCTCCCATCTCCATCTCCCCCATAGCCACGCCTTTCAGACGGCCTTCCATCCCCATCCCCCCCAGAGAAACGCCTTTTAGGAGGTGCATCCTCAAAAGCACCCTGACCAGCAGGGGCTGTTTCCCGATTGTACCCACTGTTGTTTTCGTTATTGGCTGAATCACGATTGTAGCCACCACGGCCACGGCCGCGCTCATATCCATATCCACGTGCTCCACCACCACGACCCCCTCGACCGCCTTCATTCTTTGATTCCCTCACTGCACAAGATAAAGAAATATCGACAAACAAACTCCAACAACAGATTCACATTACCAAAAAAAAAAAAAAAGAAGACCACTTTTCCTAATATATATAACTAGGTGAAAGGGAAAAAAACATGTATGCCATTTGAACCATAGCCAAAGTAACAAAAGAGTAAGAACAATCAAAACAAGTTTTCATCCACTTAATTTCAAGATGTGAATTTTGAAAGAAAACAAAGCAATCAAAAACACACAAATTAATATTTTCTCATTCAAATGTTCATCTCTACAAAGTATTAAAGTTTCTAAAATGATGCGCAGAAACTCACCATTCAAATTTACCAAAAAAAAAAACATCCATCATACATTCCAAAGAGACAAATGCATTCATCACAGTTAAATTAAAAATTAAAACTTGCTCTGTAAATTAAGTACGTACCCACACATATTCTCAATCAACGTAAGCAAAACAAACAAAAAAGCAACCATATACAATCACAACTCACCTAAATAACAACTCCCCTAAATAACAACTCCCAGCATACAAAACAATCCCAATAACCTCAAGAAACCAAAAAAAAAAAAAAAAACAAAAACACAAAAGAAAAGCAAGAGGGCAAAGATGAAAAGCTCACCAGCCTGAGTAGGAGGTGCAGGCTTGGAAGGTAGCTTAGCGGGCTTGGTCTCGACACCAGGCTTGGTGGGCTGGGCTTTCTTGGGTGCGGCAGCAAGCTTGTGCTGCTGAGCCGCCACAAGTAGCGATGGGTCCTCGGCGTCATCATCGCCCAACAAATCAAAGGGGTTCATGGTCGCCATTTTCTCACCCACAAAAAAAAAAAACCCTAATTTCCTTCTTCAGATTCTGACATGACAGACCCCTACCCCGACAAGACCTCCATGGATGTATCGGTTGTACGAGTTATGGGACTGAAACGGATCTCGAAGATTGATGCTTTTGGGGTTTCGGAGACACAGAGAGAGAAAGTGAGTGGGAGTGGAACCTAATTTTAAAAATGTTTAATTTATTTTTTTGGGTTTGTTCGTGTGGTATTTTTATTTAATATATATATATATATATATATAATTTTTTTTACTCAATAGAATGGCAAAACTCTCCGTGGGCAAGATTGTCCACGAGTACGACTACAAGCCATTGAGTGAAAATCATGGCGGAAAAAACTTACATGACCACAGCTGGTCAGTTACAACTGACCACAGTCAATGAAAAGAGATCACGTGGTCTTTAAAATAAATTAAATAATAATATAAATACTCACTCAGTCCCTGTAAATACCCACTCAGCCTCTGTTATGTTCTTTATTTTGCCAAAAAAACCACATGGCCTCTCATCATTAGGTTTTGTCAGCTAGAGCTGACCAGCCCATGTCTGCTAAGTTCCCTCCATCATGGTGGGGATCGCAGTATTCGAATTATGCAATCGGGTATGAGACAGAGATAAATATGGAGATCAAAATATCATCTCTATTTCGTATCCGATTTCAGAATTCAAATATCACATATCCTCATACGTGCTACTAACAAAAGAAAAATACTTGTGTTCATACAAGTATAGACGGTGTGCGTCCATACTCTCTCTAATTTGTATATAAAGTTGAAGTAATCAATAAAAATCATCTATGTAAAAATTTGGAATAAACCAAAATCGTTTGCTCATTCGATTGCATCAAACAAATGAACAGTTCTAGTGAAAGTTGGGAGTCTCATGATCAACCGTCTATTTGTTTGATACAATCGGTTAAACAATGATATTTGTTTATATTTATTTTTTATAGAGATGATTTTTATTGATTAATTCAACTTTTGAACGGTTAAAATCGTTGATTACATTGTCCAAGATATGAAAATTAGAAAGAGTATGGATAGTGTGCGTCCATACTGATATTGACACAAGTATTTTTCCTAACAAAACTATACATTGATTAGATTTAATAATATTATTAAAAGAGTGGGTATAGGGGCATTATCCCTAGCGGATGAAGATGGGGAATCCCCAATTTCATATTACAGGGATTAGGACTCGTACATGGATGGGAAATGAATTTGAGAACGAGAATGGTATTTAAGTCTCATGACACTACCCTCCAATTGTCATCCCTATAAACCTCGCCATTAATTGGTATTCATCTTCGAGTGATTTATCTAAATGTTTTTCATTTTTAATAAATCATTTAGATTTTTTCATTTAACTAAAGCCATAAAGACCATTTTATGCTCTCCATTTACTGATATTCTCAATAAAAAATAAATCGCTCTAGCATCACAATAGTACATAAAAGTATGTCCACTTTTTAATCGTTCGACCTTTCTTTTTATTACATTTAAATCTCATGGATGTCAGATAATCAGTCAAATACGAAACCAAAAGCCCTAAAATAGACCATATTGAAGCCATCGAAATAGAACCCATCAATTTGAGCACTCAATCTGATTTAGGCAAGGTTCGAAAACTTCTAGGCGCTACTAGTGCGGAGGACAGGCTTGGAGTGCCTAGGTGGGCTGGGCAACCTTGTTTTAAAACACTACATATAACTCAATCTCGATCATTGTTGTTGCATATATGGACGTCGACAATCTTGCGAACCCTCAAGCAAGAGTCTTTCTAGCATATTTGAGAACCCAAATTGCGGTAATCTTCATTTCTTAGGATATGGCGTCACACCCAAAAGAAATGAGGTTACGCAATATGTAGAAACAACCTTATAAGTGTTTGGTTGCATGCAAGATCTTAAAAGTATGACTCTAATCCACATTTGCACTGATATTATGCCAGTTTAACCGCTATGAGGTGTTGGATTGTGTCAAAAGATCTCCATATAATTGGAAGTAAGTCCCAATAGAGAATCTAATATGGGGATCTTTCCTTTCTCTAACATGAAACCTCTAAATCCACATACACATTGAAAAAACTCAAACTTTGTGATAGAAATCCTTAAAAAGCTAGAAGAGAGATCGCCAAATAATCAAAAATGAAACCATTGGATTACACAGTATTAGATACGGTTGGATTGGTAGGTATACCAACTCCATTTTTCCAATACCGTGTACCAACTAATATATGATTGGTATGAAAAATCCACCATTTATACCAACCAATAACGTTGATATACAAATTAATTGGTACGGTTGGTACTCGGTTGATACGGTTGCCTTCTACCAACATATTTATGGCCCAAAAATTTAAAGGCCCAATCTAAATAAGTAACAACAAATAACAACATAAATCTATAGTCTTATACAATTTCAACCAAATTACCAAATAAAAAGTCACAAACTGAATGCCAAAATCTAAATAGCCATACTTCTAAATTACTAACAAGTAACAAATTCTCAAAACGATTAAAAAAAGAAGAAGAGATGATAGGTCTAAAAGCGGGACATGTAGACATGTTGTAGGTGGTGATGGTGCTACTGTTAGGCCATAAGCCTCTAATGCTTGATGCCTAAACATTTGTCTGACCAGAGCTGTTGCTACTTGGGCCGCCCCTTGCTACCTCAAAACTTTGCAACAAAGCATTATCTACAACAATTGCATAAATACATAATTAAATCCAGTAACAAGTCATAAAAACAGTATAACGCAAATTAAACACCATTATGTAAACACGAACAAGAATAAAACATCAATTATAAAGTTCACAAAACAGGAAAACTGATTTCACAACAGAACAAGCCTGAGCAAAGATATTATGCGGTCATATCTCCTCTCCATAAAGAGTATTCTTTTCATAGTTACTTTATTAATCCGCATAACTAAATATTTCGCAATAAACTTTGAAGCATCATCTTGTACCGTTAAAAAAAACAGAAAAAAGGTATCAGCTTGTACATAATTGTAGCATATAACACTGGCACTTTGGCATAATACTACCATAGAGATTGCATAACATGGTATCCCAAAAGAGTAGGGCTGGCAATGGTACACAATTCCATTCCAACCAATTCATATACCAACCGTACCAAATACGTTGGTATACCACCCAATTGGTATATGATACACAGTACAGTATACTGTACCAACTTCAAAATACAGTACGGTAGGTGGTACATGTTTTCCCTGTACCATAATATATTGTACCTACCGATTTATACTGAAAATACATCTATTTTTTCTAACCCTACTATTTTCTCTCGATCTGCTTCTTTTCACAACTCTCAGGCCCTCAGTCAAACCTAAACTCACCCACCTCCCAAATCTCAGATTTTTCCTAACTTCGGCTTCTTCCCCATCGACCCACCCACCCACCCACCTCACCACCTTCCTTCACCGCCACCGTCTCCTACTCCGGCACACTCCACTTCTTCTCCTTCGACACCCTCCGCCTCATCGACGGTGTGAATTATCAGAGCACCACCTCTCATCGATTTCACATCGATCTGCTTCTCCTTCTCTGCTCTCTTTGTCCCTCGTTTGCTCGAATCTCCCAAGTCTCCTATCTTTGTCTCTCAGTCTCTCTCTATCTCTCGGTTGCTCGACTCTCTCAAGTCTCTCTCAAGCTTGACTCTCGATCTCTTGGTTGCTCGGTTCTCTGACTCGCCGCCCGCTCGCCCGCCCGCCAGCCAAGTTCTCTCGTCTTCTTCGTCAGGTGCACTCCTTCTCTCGCAGACGTAAACTGATATACTGTTGCTGGGTTGGTGAATGAGTTGGCTGTGCCAGATGCTGCATTGTTAGGAAACTTGTTTGGGTCGTTGACTGTGGGATAGATTGGATTGCCCAAGTCCTTCAATAGATAGATATGATTATGATTATAATGGCTGGATTTGTAGTTACTCGTTAGGCAAACGAAAAAAATGCATAATGTAAGGGAGGATAGAGTTGAGGGATTGAAACTTTGAAATTTAAATCCTTTAATGTAGATGGGATGCTTCACCAGATGTTGTGTTACATTGGTGAGTGTTTCTGGAGGTTTTGAGTAACTGATTGTGATAGAGATCCGTAGGCTGCATTGTGCGATATGCAAGGCTTTACTTGGCAACATGATTAGATATATGAGGTGTGCTCTTTTCGGGCTGGATTGGTAGGTATACCAACTCCATTTTCCCAATACCATATACCAACCAATATATGATTGGTATGAAAAATTCACCATTTATACCAACCAATAACGTTGGAATACAATTAATTGGTACGGTTGGTAATGGGCTTCTACCAGCATATTTATGGCCCAAAAATTTAAAGGCCCAATCTAAATAAGTAACAACAAATAACAACACAAATCCATAGTCTTATACAATTTCAACCAAATTACTAAATAAAAAGTCACAAACTGAATGCCAAAATCTAAATAGCCAAACTTCCAAAGTACTAACAAGAAACAAATTCTCAAAACGATTAAAAAATAAGAAGAAATGATAGGTCTAAAAGCGGGACATGTTGACATTTTGTAGGTGGTGATGGTGCTACTGTTAGGTGATAAACCTCTAATGCTTGATGCCTAAGTATTTGTCTGACCAGAGCTGTTGCTACTTGGGCCGCCTCTTCCTGCCTCAAAGCTTTGCAACAAAGCATTCTCTCAAAAATTGATACGATGAGAATCACACGTAATTTAACCCTACAAAAGTTCATTAGTAGTATAGAATAAGTAGGGATCGTTCTAGCCGGAGATTAAGGGTATCTGAAATATAAGAATGTTAAGAACAAATATTCACATCTATTCACATATTCACACATTTCGAAGGGGTTTTGGCTTTGAGTTTTATAACCTACGGCATGAATTTAAAATGCAAGAAAATAAATCATAAAACTAATATTTACAAGTGATCATCATCTTTCACACAAAACATAGCACAAAAACACATAAGAACACATAAGAAAATCATGCAAGGCACACGACAACAATATTCAAGTTTCATAGACTCTACTCAATTCCGATTTCAATTAGGGTCAACGGTTATCTAATCGTTACTAGACTTCACAAGTATTTAGAAAACACACAACGTCAAATCCTAAAATTATACTAATCATATTTGAGAACACGCAACGTCGAAAACAAACATGAGAAGTAATTATGCACAAAAGTCTTAAATCGGAAACATGAGCAAGGTATGGCGTCACTCATCCTATTAACATGGAAGTTTCTATGAATTATTCCTGCCTTTATTAAACAAATTAGAATGAATTTACTCAACGCTTAACAGGATCCTAAGTTTGTGTTGGTAGATGAAATCGCAACCTACACAAGAGTCATGGTCGTGGCTTCATGTTAGCATTGATTTTTATGCGTGAATTCATGAAACTAATCGAATAAAACCTAAAAATACATGAACATGATACTGCCATATTCTAATGCATGAATTCAAACATGTTACAAGTTGCAAAATTGTTTCATAAATCCAAAATAGAATTCAGAAATCCAATACAAAATTACAAAACTGAAATTTGAAATTTCTACCTACATACAACATAGACATCATACATAGAAGAAAAATATAAGCCATGAGATGGTAGAATCACACTCTAAGGTCACCTTGAAGAATGAACCTCAGATGCAGGTCTTGGTGACAAAGGGATCGGTTGAAGGATTAATTTTGGTAGTGGTGGTGGTGGTTTCGGCTTGGTATTTTTCTGGACTAGAACTTTTGAATTTTGGCTAGAGCTTTTGGCTAGTATTTTTGCTTGAGATGAGACGATTTTTCTGTTAGAAAATCGTACCTTTATATAGGAGAAAAGCTAGGGCATTGCCGACAGCAACAAGAAAACATAAAACCTAAACCTAGTTGGTTTTGGTTACTTGTCGTCCACTCTTGGATCTTCTAGACTTTTCTGTCCAATTTCTTCATGGATCAGCCTTCTTGGACTCCTTAATGGATCAGAAACATCTCTTTGTGGATAAAAGTCCAATGGTTCGGCTGCTAGCCTCCCTAGCTTGACCGGGAAAGCTTTTTCTAGAATCGGCAGTTTTCCTGCTTGGACTAGGGAAACTCTTTTGTCCATATTTTGCACTTTCTTTTGGCTTGGTCGACTCCCATATGTTTCATGTAGCTCATCAACTCTCATTTGATGAATTTAGAAACCGCTTTGGTGCACAAATACATAAAAGTGCAAAAATGGGCAGTAGGTTGCATTCTCGACAGGGCAGTCACATTCTGGTCTTGTGACTGGCATAACTTTCTTCTCAGGGTAGCTTTTAATGCGATTACAAATTCTGTAGAAACTAGAGTCATAGAGATTTCCGTGCATATGTGGTACGTCTTCTAGTTCCTTGTGGATCGTCCTAGAGAAATTCTGAAAGTTGGGTGATGTGCATAGGAAATTACTGGAACTTGCTGGATTTGTAATGAACTTGTCTAGCAACTTCTTTTGCTCCAATTATTATAACTGCTTCCATTGCTCAATCATCAACATGTCTACTACTTATAAGAGAAAAAACAAATCCATCAAAAGCATCATAGAAGCTTTACAGAATCAACGAAACATTTAGAGACTCCTATTTTGAGCACTTTGTCAAATTCCTGTAAATTTTCTATGTTTTAGCACATTTTTAATATAACTCTACCAAAAACTCATGACTCTATTATATGACTCGATTCTACACAAATAAGAGTTAAAGCAAAGTATAAACGAGGGTAAAACATATTAAGAATGTCGCATCCTATCAATTCTCTACAACAATTGCATAAATACATAATTAAATCTAATAACAAGTCACAAAAACAATATAGCGCAAACTAAACACCATTATGTAAACACGAACAAGAATAAAACATCAATTATAAAGTTCACAAAACATAAAACTGATTTCACAATAGGACAAGCCTAGCAAAAACATTATGCGGTTATATCTCCTCTCCATAAAGAGTATTCTTTTCATAGTTACTTTATTAATCCCCATAACTAAATATTTCGCAATAGACTTTGAAGCATCAGCTTGTACCGTTAAAAAAGAAGAAGAAGGTATCAGTTTGTACATAATTGTAGCATGTAACACTGGCACTTTGGCATAATACTACCATAGAGATTGCATAACATGGTATCCCAAAAGAGCACACCTCATATATCTAATCATGTTGCCAAGTAAAGCCTTGCATATCGCACAATGCAGCCTAGGGATCTCTAAAGCTTTGGACCGTCTTACCGACAAGAAAGCTACAAACCCAATAATGGCTTCACTTGAAAGCTAACTGTATGCAAGTTGCTTGAAAGTCATGAAATTTAAATTGATGGGAATTTAAATCGAACAAAAGCATAAACTTCCTTCTACATGTATAAAGTTCCTGGTTAGTGCTAGGAGAATTATTTCCAATTTTTGCCAAACCTTCTCTGTAATAGCACAGTTTTCAAATAATAGAATATTGTAATTACAATTACACCTCCCTATAACCCTATTCTCTCTGTTCTTTCTGTATTGTGTAGGTAACTCCCATACCTTTCTTCCACCTCTGTTTTTACAAACTAGTCAGTAACTCACAGTTCTTACATATAGGGACAGTTTGTTGTCCATAACTGCAAAAATGGACTTGCACAACTATCACCCACTCTTGAATTTCTCAATGCCAACATAACGAGCTAGTAAGCTGTAGTTCCTTTTTTTGGTTCTTCTTCTTCACATATTTTTCTCTAATGCAATAATTGATATTCCTTTACTATGAAGAACTAAGAACAGGGGTGGGGGTTGTAGGGTTCTGAGTCGTAAGTTTCTTGTTCCTATGGCAAAAAGAAGGAAGAAAAATGTAACGGACAATTTAAAATCCGGGCAAAATTGATAAGTCCGCTACTCCTCTTGGAAGATCAGCAACTTTCTTCAGCAAAGCAAGCCTGTTCTTTCGAATTCTTTCTTCTTCCTGCACATACATAAGAGAAAACTGGCATTCCTCATTCCCCCAACTCCATTGATGAATAATTAGAAATTAATAGTTATCAAATGTAGGTTCATATGTTGTGGCAGCCCAAGCCTGTAAGGAGTCTAAACTGCACTCTTAACCCATGCAAAAAGTGAACAATAACTGAAGACTCGTTCCATTGCTCCAAGCAACAGTGCAAGGGCCCATTATGCAATACAGAATTTTGTTAGGGAATTCATTTTCAAGTTTGATTATATGGTCCTAGAGGTTCAAATTATTTTGTTTCAGAAATTAAGCACACCATTATGACTGAGACTCCGAGAGTTAAGTAATAAGACCAGACAGAAATACAAATACCATCATGGTGAAAAAGTGTTTGGCAAATACTGTTCTTACTCTTACTGTTTACGCAGATACTAGCTGTGAAAATGAAAGTGATACAATAAAACGGGTAAAGGAAGCATACCACCATTACAAAAACATGATTGAAGAAATCGTCAAGTGGTTGTACTAGCTGTGCTGATATATTGACAAACTCATCAACTTCAATACCTTGAAGACAAAAAGATATTCAACGTTAGTATATATGCTGTCAAAGTCAAAATCAACTGTACAGCCACATTGGAAAACCATTGGAGGAGATACGAAAACTACCATGGTATAAATTGTCTTTAACCGCCAAGAATGAAATCCATAGAGCTCTCTCTTCATCTGTCTCAAAGGCGGCCTCATCCACCTGTTTGGGAGGAATTCAAATACATACGAATTTTCCTTTGAATTAGTTTCGATAAATTCAAATATTGGGTCTTCCTAGCAAGACAAAAGCGTCCGTACTACATTTACACCTACGGTTATTGACATGGCAGTAATCATTTAAAAATGTTGAAAGTCCAATGCATTTGACCAATGTTTAAATGCCACATCAAGTGGCTTAAAAATGGTTCCAGGCCATGGATACTGATACGAGTGGGATAGAGCAGTTAAAATGTCTATATATATAATATGTTGAGATATAAATCCAACATGGGAAAATGGGACCTAGCCTGTGGGTTTATAAGGATTTGGGCTACTCCATCCACTGCCAATTGGTTTTAGATTGGAACCCTAGACTACTTTATCATGGTATCAGAGCGGGTTACCCTCGTGTGCTTTCTCTCTCTCCTCTCTCTCTCCCTCCTGAGCCACACAGATTCCACATCACTCAAATAGTTGTCCACTATGGCTTGAAAGTTCGCCACACGTGCGGGGACGTGTTGAGATATAAATCCCACATAGGAAAATAGGACCTAGCCTGTGGGTTTATAATTGGGGCTATTCCATCCATTGTCAATTGGTTTTGGATTGGAACCCAGACTACTTTATCATTATATACCTCTGATAAATAAGTTAAATAATATTGCAAACTTCAGTTTTCTTGATTTCACAAAAAACAAAAGAATTAATATTCCAAAAAAAAAAAAAAAAAGCTCAAGACCCAATTATTCATGTTCAACTTTCAAGCTGAAACTGCAAACTCCCATCCATGTTTCAGGGTCGTCAAACAAAAAAAAATCTTGGAGACCAACTTCAGGACAATATTAGACGAGAAAGAGTACCTCAATATGAGGGTCCACATCCTTTCCTCGGACAATTCTTGTAGGACGAGAATATGCTTCAAGAACCTTTGGCAAAAGCTCACCTTTCAACAAGGCTTCCATCTACAATTAATAAAGAGACATGATTTGAAATGTTGACATATTGTGACACTACTTCAGAGCAGGATAAGCAGAAGTAAATGAAGCAACTTACTTTACAAGCAGTCTTTGCTGCAAGACAAGGTAAGTTTGCACGCTCGGCAAGGACTGATCGCACCACTTCCGAACTTATTCCCTTATCAACCTGTAAACAAAATGTAGCAGAGGAAACTACATGACCCCCACAATCTCAATCCATGAAGTTAAACCAAAAGCCAAAGTATTTCTGTGCAAGTTAAATCGTGGTAGGTCTTCAAAGCTACACAATCCCAATAAAAAAAACCCTGATCCATGAGGACCATGACACAAGTTCAACCTTTTTTCACATTGGGGTTTGGGAGGTACTTACCTATGCTTCCATATAATAGAAGTACAAGCAAACAAATAGTATCATCAATTATAAATAAATAAATAAACAGATGAAGAAAAATAGCACATTTGGTTTTTCGAATGACCCATCGACTCTCTGTAACTGAACCCTCATATACATAACACTCAGAAAAAGAAAAAAGAAAAAAGAAAAAAAAAAATATATATATATATAGAGAGAGAGAGAGAGAGAGAGAGAGAGAGAACTAAATAGTGAAAAACACAACATCGTCACATGGTATACTCAAATGAATGTTATACATACCAGATATTGTTCTAATCTCCGAGTAACGAATTGATGTGCCTAGACAAGGAAAAATATGCATCATATGAGTGGAATGCTTTATAAACAGAATAAAAGGTAAAGAAAGGCAGTGTTGGCACAAATAAGTGGAAAGTGCAGTTCTGGGTTTTGAAAACACCATGATTAAAAAGAAAACAAAAGGAGATCATATTATTATTGGAGGTATATGACAAGAGAACCTCTCTTCATAATGACTTCTTTTTAGAATTTCAGGTGAACAGAGTTGTTTGATTGTGGTGGCGAATTAGGGTCAAATTTAAAAAAATAAAAAATATAAGGAACTATATTTAGAACCTAGAAAAGGACTTGTTCTCATACATCTTTTACAGTAGTGGCATCTACTTTAATGGGTTGCACCTCTGCTGCAAGCTCCAAAGCTTGTTGTAAATCCAGATGCTTATCTTTTTCCACCAACACCTGGACCTGGACGGAACAAATTTCAATTTCTTAAGCTTCGCTAGCAGTGCCTGAGCCTTAAAGTGTCACAATGATCACAGAACTTACAAGGCCATAAGATATTCGCCGCAGGCCAAATGGGTCATTAGTAGAACTGGGCTGACAACCAGCAGCAAATAAGCCAACAAGGCTATCTAATCTGGAAGAAACATCAAAGTTTAGAATTTTGCAGTAAGTAGAGTAACCATGCAACCTTACAAGGATGGGGGAGGGGTAAAGCATAGCAAATGACGCAAATATGAGGGAGGAAATAATAACAATATGTATTTGGGTTTTGTTTTGAAAATTTTCTAGAGGAATCAGTTAGTCATCATGTTTCTAGTGGGAGGGGACTGTTCTCACGACTTTCACCCCTTCAATATTTCTTCTCCAGTTCAAAATACCAGAAAGAAATGGAATTGTGGAAGGATGTCAAATATACAATGCTTTTAGATGTCTCCACAATTATAATCCCAGCTAAACTAATAATAACCGATAATCAGTATCACCTGTCAGCTACTGACAGAGCTATGCCTGCATCAGTTTTAGGAAGTATATCTCCGGAAAATCTAGGAAGTGTAATCTCAAACAAAGCCTCAGCAACCTACCATACCAACAAAAGTAGAGAAAAGGGAATGGTTAAGAAGAACGGTTAAGAAGAACTCAAGTTGAGTTTACTATCACGTAAAATCCTACAAGAGACCGAGTATAGGCACACACGAAACAAAACTAACAATCCAGAGTTAAAACAAACCTGCTCTGAATGTCCATCTCTAAGAGCATAGTGACGAGCCATTACTCCTGAAAGAGAAGTAAATTCTGTGACAACTGCTGTAGCTAGTTCTGACATAGCAAGGGATGCAGCATGCTGGACAATTTTATTTGTACTGTCATCCATTCCAAAGGCCAAAGTCAGTTTGTCAACCATATTCTCAAGACGCAGCACCTTCTCCAGCATTGTCCCTAACTTCTCCTATAGCATTTCACATGTCAAAATAAAAGAGCTACCAAGAGATCCAACAAATTAACTCAATTTTCTACACTGTGCTAACAATGTTGGGAACTGTCTTATTTTTAGTTCAAAGATATATACAAGGTTAAATAATCACTTTAAATACAAATAATAATTCTAACTACACATGGTGCGGCAGTTGATATGGCATTTACATCGGACAATGCTCAGGAGACCACATAGACCAATTTTACAAGGTTTACTTCTAGTACCATGTTTAGATGTGAAAAATTGTTGTTTGTTCACCTTGGAGTTCAATAAAAGGACTTACATGGAAAAGAATCCCCTTCAGTTGACTTCTAAATTCTAAAAACCTTTTCCGTGTATCCATCTCATAGAAAAATTTAGCATCTTCATAGCGAGCTCTGCAAGAATGGTGAAATGCTGACTCAATTTTTCAAGCTTAGTAAAAGAATAAAAAAAAGTTAATAGAGAATTTGGAATCTACCCAAAAATTCCTCCTTTTGCTAGGTAATGTGCTCACGAAATACTTTAATAGCGGAAGGGAGGATATAGAACATATGGAATTTTCTACCAGAACACATTACCTTATCACATTTCTGGTATTTTCCCAGACACCTTACTAGTAGCCCAATAGATTTACCAAAAACGAACAGTTCTTTCTAGCTTTAAGAATAGAAGAAAGGAAATCTGAAATATATAAAAAAAAAAAGTGTATCTTACTTTTCCCTTTCTAC
Source organism: Potentilla sterilis (assembly GCA_963682095.1). NCBI lineage: Eukaryota > Viridiplantae > Streptophyta > Magnoliopsida > Rosales > Rosaceae > Potentilla > Potentilla sterilis. The sequence goes on along the minus strand of OY821766.1, from coordinate 32,828,480 downwards.
TAAAACACATTCTGGAATTTGAAATGTTCCTCAATACCTTTGCATATGATTTTATTAATTTTTTTGTTTTCATTCAGCTCACAAAAAATCTTGTAGGCTATTGAATTTTACCGAGTTCTAACGTAAAGAACATGTTACCAATAGAACTTTAATTTGTTTCATTGATGAAAAAGTGATCTACAATTAGTGGGGCATTTCTGAAGAAACAAATACTGAAAATTCTTGTTCCTCTTTTTATATATCTGTTGGGACCAGATTAACACCATCCCAAATCCAAATCAATAAACATTGGAAAGCTTCCCTAGAAAAAAAAAATTCTGGTTGTTTATTTAATAAATTTCTTCAATTCACCTTTCTTTTTTTGTACATTTATTCTTCACTCGTAATAGAAACTATTCTTAAAAAAAAAAAATTAAAAAAAAAAAAAACCATCATCGATGCTCAGCAGACAAGGACCTGAAATCATAAAATTAGTAAGGTCCAAGCTTTACCTCAATACAGCTTCATTTCCTTTTCTAACCACCATCTCGTCAATTGCCCCATTCGCCACCTAAAGGACAAACCCCCATGTCACCAACAAAATTAGAATTACCAGCAAAATTAGAGCAACACATTACTGTACATATCAAGTCACAAACACATATATGACTGAAAGCATGTCTCACAGCAATGAAGTAAGGCAACAGCACTCCATTCTCATCCCTCACAGAAAAGTACTTTTGATGCTTCTGCATAACCTGCAGGATCATTTATAACAGTTAACAGAATCAAAATAATTACACAGACGGAAGCAAAAATCTACCCAATGCACAGACGGATCAGATTTTACATCTGTTGCTATTTAGATATTGGAAAAATACACACTTACGCTATTCAATCAAGCTCAAAGAATTGCACGAGAACTAAGACATGTTTCCACAGCCAAGTACTTTATTAGAGGCTATCATTCATTTCTAGCCAATTTGGAATAGACTTCTCAACTAGAAAAAGGCTTCCCTTCCCCTTCTATTATGATTATATTCTTATAATTTAATATTTTTATAAGGGAAGATTAGTAATACCATTGAAACAAACAAAACCAGATACATCAAGAAGTGGAATGGGGAATGTATGCAGATGTAAAGACACTAATGAAAATACACCATAGAATTTAACCTCTTACCATTGTCAGAAGATCACTAGGAAGCTCTAAGAAGGACCTTTTAAACTCCCCAAGAACGGGAACAGGTGCCTCAACAAGATTTACAACCTACAATTTATGTTGGCAGATTTAGATGACATGCTTACCTCTAACAACCAAAGACAACCATTTACCGACCTCATTAAGCAAGCCCTCTGGAATAAATGCTTGTCCATTTACGCTTCTGGCTAATGTACTAGAACATTCCATTACTTTTTTCTTACGTGCCTGTAAGTAAGTACAAGCTCCCACTATCAGTACTCTGTCTAAAACCCGTGTGTGTGTGTGTGTGTGTGTGTGCGTGTGTGTGTGTGTGTGTGTGTGTGTGTGAGAGAGAGAGAGAGAGAGAGAGAGAACTCTTTAGAAGAGAAATAGGTGCCAAATCACAATACGATACCTCCATTTCAATATTGATACCCGCATTCCTCATCACACCAGCATAAGATTCCGCAGTTTCAACCTGTGAAATTTTCCGGAGTTATAATTATATACACTCCAGCATCTTAGAACAGAAAACACAAAGTAGAGACATAGAGTAATAAATTGTCATTTGCAAGCCAAAGTTAAAACTTCAGATTTACGTAGTTTATATGTTATTGTTTTGAATGCCAGGAAACTGAACATGAAAAGAAATCCTCAGTTGATTGCAACAGATTGGCCTATGATTGAAAACGTTTGCAAAGGTGAAAGGCTTAAAGCAACATTCTTAAACATATTGCATTGTGAGCTGCACAAAGCAAATAGAGCTTAAAATGGAGCACATACAAAGGAGAAAAGGAGAGAGAGAGAGAGAGATCTAATAAAACCTAGTACCAAGTTCCAGCTCGTAAAAGCTGCGGAAACTTGATGTAGCACCGACCAGGGTTTCATCTAATTGCAGATCGAATAGCAGTTTACTGTTAAATAATGTTTTGCAGAGGGCGACAGACGGACAGACAGAGACACGGAAGGAGAGGAGGGGGGGTGGGGGTTGAACAGCTTCCAGAAACATTCATAATAAGAGTATAGAGAATTTAAGAAAAAGTCTGGAAAATTAGAGTATGGGAAAAGGAAAAGAAAAACAACGAGATCTTACATATGAGAGTTTCTAATGCATCCGAAAGTCCGAAAGTAAGCTTTAGTTCTTTAACAATTTGGTCTAAAAATTATACCCTAAACAAAATCCCTTTTTGATGAATGTTTCTAAGGTCGAGAAAAGATTGTAACCAAAATTTATATGCACGTGTCATACTATGAAAATCAGACAACAAACAACTCTGAGAATAAAGACAATGAAGGTGATAATGAAAATAGGATACGATAGATATTCTAAGTTCAACACATACCGTGACAGTAGCGGAAGGAGTGTTGCGAAGACCATAAGACAGGTTTCCACTGCATCCAGTAAAGTTTAGTGAGAGAGAGAGAGAGAGAGACCCCAATAAGTGCACTGTTTTTTTTTTTTTTTTTTTTTGTAAAAAAAAATCTCCACGGTACAAATATGAGAAATTCACATTTGACAACTATTTTATTAGTATATTGTAGACTGAAAACATAAGAAAACATACACTGATTGACATCAAACAGGATTTACGTTGAACAAAATAAACTCTCCTGACAGGAACCACATCAAATTAGTGCTATACTACACAGAATTGTGTCATCAGCAGCTAACAGTGGTATACAATAATTCTCATTTGGGACCCAACTCGACAGTTGCAAGACCACAGTAACGCTTCAGGCTGGAGCTCTATGTCATCTCCAAACTTTTTAAGGGTGTCTATCATTTGACATCCATCCACATTCAAACTTAACAGTTCAACATGAGGCTTGGGACAAGGAAAACACATACAAGAGAAAAGTTCAATATTACACAATCCTACTAGCCTAATAGCCCGTGTTTTATTTTTTTTATAAAAATAAATAAATAAATAAAAAACAGCCTGCGTCAGTGCCTCAGTGGCTGTATACTACTATCTGAGATCACAAGCACATGTTTTTATATTTGCCCTTTAGCTAAACCGTAGCAGGACAAGATCAAGAGAGATAATGTTCATGCAAGTTACTATAGGAAGTTCAGTTGACCAGAACATTGTTGATCATGTCAGTAGTCAGTGCTAAATTTCGTAGTTCAACTTCAAAAATTCTTTGCTATAGGATACTATCTACCTTTTATAAATGCTTCAGAAAAGGGCCTTCGCTTCGCAACCCCACTGAAAGCCTTTCTCAGTTGAGAAAGACTCTTAAACATCTAACTCCTTAGACAAAAGATACTGTTGCAAAATAATGTGATCCAGAAAAAGTCCAGCGATCAGTCTGATTACCTCAAAACTTGAGCAAACGTAAAGGGCACAACTACATCTCCATGCAGTGCTAAGATCCAACGAATAGGTCTGCTAAACATAACCTACATAATAACAAGAAGTACACAAATAACACATTACCTAAATGGAACTCCCATACATATTAGCCTGCTCCTCTGATATAAATGCTGATATCAGAAATTGAAGATTTAAATAAGAATGATGCTTAAAGGACCATATTTTCTTCTACCACATCTAAACCACATGACATCAATTCAGCACAAATTTAACAATTAGCATACCTGACAGTTCCAGCGCATTGATTTTGGAAATGATATTCTAGCAATTGCATTGGGCAAATCCTCAGACAAAACCTAATGAAAAGAAATTAGGAACGTAAGCACTCTATAATATATTTTCTATGTGCAGGAAACAATATGAGCACAGTGAACAGAAGGTCCACCACACAGAGACTAATAAAGTCTTTAGCTCAAATTCATAAGACTACAGGAGAAAAAGGACGCAAAAATGCTTGGACCTACGCTGTAGCATGATTTCTACGCAAATAAAAAGCAGTTATGTCCAGTTCAACATAGATGACAGAGATATGACCTACTCACTGATTTTGTTTTGTCATCGGATTAAAATAGTTCAAAGAATTAACATATAAATCATCTAAATAATATAGATAATCATTTTCAATCCTGACTTAAATAAGCAATGGCACAGAACATGGGCATCGTTGAGTGCATGTAGACAGCACAAGTACATCTTATCACTGAAATTACATGCCAAAACCAAGAAAGTACACAAGATTTGAAATTTAAGTTCGGTAAAAGGAAAAGATGAGAATCAGACCTCCAAAGAAGGTCGAGCAGACTCTACTACACGAGCATAAATATATTCTGTTTTCCCTGCAAAGTAGATAACAAAGTCCTAGTGAAAAGAATCTTTCGAAAATTAATTTGTCAGTTATATAATAGTTTGAAAACATAACTAGGTATTTCGTGCATGCATCTATGAAGATAAAAAGTAAAAGGTCTTGAGAAGAAAATGGTCCTATACTCACCATCAGTTTTTCGATACAATGAGTTCAACGATACAGAGTATCTCCGGCAGAATCCCTCAGCAGCCTGACAAGTATCAACATATCCAAATCTATTATCATATAACACCATGAGAATGTATGTAACATTAGCTTGCACAAGCAATGACATTAGTAGACAAATAAGAAAAAGAGGTACAATGGGCCAAAAAGAGGAGTGCAAGTCCAAAATCACCTTTGTAGGACTTCCTTGATCATCAAAAGATTTTGAAACAGGAGGCCCTCGAACCTCAATCTCATTCTCCAATTGTTTAGTGCAGAGACTCTCAACACAAACCTGGAAATGTGAAAGTAAATACTAATGTGAGAACATAATCATCATAAGTACAAGAATTCCATAACACCAACGAGCTTAAGTTAGTTCAAATTCATGCAACAGGTTGTCCTAATAATTTTCGCATTTTCCATGTGAGGCTTGCATTACAACTATAAACACAATACTTATTCTTAATAGCTGTGGCAGACCGAGGAAGGGGCAAGTGGGGGTTCTTGCCCCCAGCCAATGTTTACACAGATCCTTAAGATCATCAAAGCGTAATACTATTTGAATATTAACAATACTGTATATGATAATTTTCAAGATTCAGCCAACCATATTGACATACGGAAAAACAAGGAAAAACAAGGCAAAACAAATAAAGAGGTTCATCATTGAAATGAAAATGCTTGAGAATAATAAAATTTAGAAATGACGGTGCATAGGGAAATATTATATAATGATACCACAATTCTGCGAGGTGTGCCGAAAGCTTGGACTTCACCATGGCCCAGCCTTTGCTTTGCTAGTAACTGCACTATTAGATCTTTCAGCTGCAATGATCAGCAGAGCAAAGTAAGAGACGTTCCCAATCTGGAAAAGCACATAAATTGTGAAATGCCAGAGGGAGAGACTCTCTCTTACTCTGTGAGTGTGTGTGAGAGAGAGAGAGAGAGAACTGAAACACATTACTATTATTATATTATTATAATTATTATTATTATTATTATTATTATTGAAAACGTAATTTTGTGAAACGAAACAAAATTATTGATGAAAAGATGATACCAAAAAAGAAAGTAGACATGAGGTCCAAACAAAGAAAACCAGCATTAAATAGATAAATACATCAACAGAAACTAGGATTCACAACCCACCCTAAGAAAACAAAAGCCCTAGGTACTACTGTGATCCAATCTAGCAGAAAGTAAGAAACCACTAATTCTTCGTAGACTTAATTTCTGATTTATAATAATAATCAAAGAGGGTACAAAAGAATTCAACAAAATCTTTGACCTGCAACAGCAGGAAAAAAAACCTTTTTAAGTGTAAAATCACTATATATGAATTATGAAAAGCTATACAAAGGAAAAGAAAATAATGATTTTTGGTCAACTATACATCAACACCAAATCACAAAACAAAGGCAATAATGTATAAGAGTTGCAATAAATCGGGGGAACTACAGAAGACAAGGTTTATAAACATATTAACTGATCTTTTCTTTACGGAAAAGCCCAAGATCCAACTCACCTCCTCAATTTTCAAGTTTTCAACCAACTACAGAGCATAAAATATAATATAAAAATAGAATGAACAGCATGTAGAAAGAAAATCTGCTTGATATGAAAGATAATTAATCATACTTGCTGGCTTGCATCAACTACATCTTGAGGTGGCATCTCTTCAATTCCAATTTCGAGAACAAATGACCTTGCAGTATCATGCACCTGGGACGCAAGCCAGCAAACAAACAAACAAAAAATCAATAATTAGAAATAAATTTTGTGTTGGATAAGTGAATAAAACCAAACTGCTTGAATGGGTGAATACACAACAATTTCTGAAAGTTCAATCCAACCAGATATCCAGTCACTAAGGACATTACCAAATTGATACCAGGACAAACTAATAAGAGGAATTTTTTCATGTTGCACAGTTTGGAAGCAAGAAGTTAAAGACATGACATATTTAAATTATTATTGGGTTATTTGTCAACTTTGTTTCGTTTTCCTATATATGTTTCGTCTTGATAGAGCCCAGTGTTCACTGAGTTTGTACTATTTCTCTCTCTATCTGATGCTTCTTTAGCTAGAACGGTTATATGAATGTTAAAGCATCAAAGGCTCCTGGTGTCTCCAACTAAAAAGAAATCCAAAAACATTGGTGCCAGACAATGGCAATTGGACAAGTACTTTTGGGAACCACTCAGTAATGAACATGAGAGAAACCTTAGAAAGTGAATTTCTGGCTTCATGGCTTTACAAAAAAAATAAAAAAACAAAAAAATAAAAAATTATAGAAGGCGACAGCTATAATGTCAAGATTTTCATATAAAAACTAACCTTCTTGACCGCTGCCTCCACAAGCTCTTTAGGACATACAAGATTATCAGTCTCAGAAACAACACCCAATGGATAACCAAGGGACTCCCTGGTCTTTAACCAAAGTTGTGCACACTGACGAGCTAAACTGATAAAACAAAATTAACAAAATTTAGTAAAAACCATACAACCAAAAGTGAAGAGTGAAAATCCTATATACTGGTGTGCCAGAGAGTTTATTCTCATTTCAGCATTAACCAATCCATAGGATATAAATCACAGGGTTAGGTAGGTAGATGAATATATCTGTGTCTTTTATTTTATTTGTCCCTTTAGAGTTCATTCCCAAAGTAATATCTGTGAGGATAATAGTCACCACTCTATTGGACTAATAGAGCTTTGGGAAATAACATATTAAGCATTTGGTTCTTGGCAGGTTCACTCCCATAATGTTAGGACTTCTGTTAAAATCTTTTTTATTAAGAATCCAAGAGAACTACCCACAAAAATGAACTATGATGATCCTACAAGGGAGAACGAAAAAAACAGTAATGATTAATAGTACACTACCTGTGGAAAGCATACAGGATGTGTGCAATCAAAGATAAGTTGCAAGTATGGGATTGCAAAAAGAAATGTCCCACAATTCACAAATTATTGAGCACTGAGAAAATTGACTTCTGTATTTGTACTATCTTTTTTTTTTTTTTTTTTCCTAAATTTTTTCCCTAATAATTTAGGACAGAAATAAATTCCCTGCATTGACATTCTTAGCGAGCAAACTTACTTTGCATGTACATGTACCTAGTTTTTGGCAAAACTTGTTTGCTATAGGGGAATGTAGTCTTACCTACGCATTCGACCAAAGTAACGAGCACGCTCTGTCACCCCAACAAAGCCTCTAGAATCTAATACATTGAAAGCATGTGATGTTTTCAGAAGTTGATCATACCTGGCAAATTAACAGGAGAATGGTTTTTAAAAAATGGTTAAAAAGGGTGTTCACAGTTAACAATCACAATGAGGAAAAAAAATATGGTTATCAATCATAAGAGAAATAAAAAGTTGGCATACGCAGGTATCGCTAGGCCTGAAGCAAGCAAGGAACGAGCTTCCTCCTCAGAAAGATCAAACTGTTTTTGAATATGATTCACACCAGCATGCTCTAGATAGTATGCACTCATTTCCTTCCTGAAATGAAATTGTTATCAACATTACTCAAATTATACATGAAACATGTTTAAAAAGAAGTCACTAGCACATGTAGAAAGGGAGAATGGAGTTGAAAATTTAGACTGTGTGACTGTTAGAAAACAAAACGACGTGAATCTAAAATATACTTTGCCTCGTAAAATGAAATGATAACACAAAAAAAAACAGGCATCAAGGTGTCAAACAATAGAAAACTTTCAAAAATCATTTTCAGAGTAGACATGCATCCAACACACTTTGATATATTTTTATATTGACCGGAGGGATGGGAGCTGTAACAGAAATATAGGAGAATTCAGGGAATATCTAATCAGCTCAGTATGCCAGTCAAGCTCCTTCCTTCTCCGATACAAAATTAAAATGGAAAAGCAAAATACGAGAAAGTTAAGCCTCGTTATTAATAAGGTAATGCAGACCAAGGGTTTTTTTTTTTTTTTTTTTTCAAAAGTTGGCTTGGGTAAATCTCTCCACTGTCTTACAGAATAGTTCTAGAAAAGGAAACTAATAATTAATCTGTAGATGGGGGAAAAAAAGATAATGCTGAGTTGCTGACTATCAACTCTGGATTGAACATGCTTATTTGCAGAAAGGCTAAAAAGCAAATGATGATATCCAGGGTACAGTGCTCCCGCAGACACATAAGTCAATGACGACAGATCAAGGAATGGCACCAGAATAATGAAGCTTTATTTTAAATTGCTGAGCAATATGCATATCGTCCTTGCATCAACTGTTATAAATGATTTACTGAATCTCCAATACTGAGCAGACATAAAAGTAATCAGTCGTTTAAGTAGTTTCCTTACTCATTCTCCAAGAATAGCTCCCCATAAGTAATTCCATCAGCATATTGAATTTTCTTAAAATGATCCACTCCCTGCAAGTTGGTTAGGAGAATATAAGAGGATAGAAAGGAAAGAAAATAGAGTGAATAAATTAATTAATTAAAAAGAAGTTATCTACACTGACCTGAAGCAACATGAGGATTCTCTCAAGACCATAAGTGATCTCAACAGATACTGGTGACAATTGAAGACTTCCAGCCTGTAGAGATGACACACACACACACACACAGAGAAAATAGAGAGTACAAAAATTAAGCTAATGCTCAAAAATAAAAAAAATAAAAAATCAAATCAAATTGAAATCAAATTAGGGTGGAACCTGCTGAAAGTAGGTAAACTGTGTGATCTCCATCCCATCCATCCAGATTTCCCAGCCCAAACCCCAGGCTCCAAGAACCTAAAAAAATATAGTAAAAGCAAATGACATCACATCAGCTAAATGGTATACTTTATCCTCAAATGTGTTCCTAACGAACGCAGTCCAAATTATTTTATTTCTATGTCTATAACTGATCAATTGGAAGGGAAACTAAATAATGAGCAAGTGCAATTCTCACTCAGTTGTTCAAACAGACACTGAATAAAACTAACATGGGTTTTGACCAGCTAATGACAGAATACTACCGGACTCTCCCAGTTGTCCTCCACAAATCGTATATCATGTGAACAAACATCAATACCTGTAAGGATGCAAACATCAAATATTAATCGCAGAGTACATTGCTTAGAATCAGACAGGACACAAATGGTATAAATTCATCTAATCATTATCCTCATATCTGTTCATTTCTACCATTTTCCTATTGAAATGGAGGAGTGTTACTAATCTTCATGCAACGATGAGTAGCACCTCAAGACGCATGTTCTCTCTATATAATGTTCTCTTTTATACCTAGAAATTTCCCAAACCCAAGACTTCGAACTGGGGACTCCTGCTCAACGTATTCTGTTAGGAGGCAGAAAACTTTATGAAATAGCTAGAGAGGTCTTTGAGCAGGTTGAACCCCAGATTACATGAGAGCAAATCATGAGCCTCACCGCTATACTTAAACCTCACTGGTGGGTCCTCTTCCTTATTTTGATCATGATAAATAGCAGTTTCAATTCGTGTAGGATCTATGACTGGTAATTTCATTTTCAGTTCTTCTCTTTCCATGGTAAGTAGAAAGGGAAGGGAGTTTACAATGGGTGGCGTTTAAAAAGAGAGTACAATGGGCAGCCCCTCCCTGCAGACACCATTAAATGAGGGACCCACACTGAAGATAAGAGACTAGATTTGCTGCTATATCAGTTTCACAGACCCAACACTTGCCATCCAACCAAAAGAGATGGTGCAGCGTACCCTGCTTACAAGAACAGAATCCAACCCATTTCAAGGTAATATGGACTGTAAGACTAAGAGGTTCTTAAGCTAGTTTATAGAATGCTTCTCATTTATTTTCCCATCATTAGGGAAAATTGAAGCTTCAAATTATGGAAAAAGGTATCTGACAATGCCACAATGATTGGTACAACACATGGAAAATGTAAGTAATTAGGTATATAAATGTGTGGTATTACTGAAGTGATGCTTAGCACAATTGGAGGCCACTTGCAATAAGTTGAACAGACTATCACTACATGAACAATTTGTTACTGGAAGATTGTGCAGGATGCATTTACATGTAAAGACCTGTTTGTATAACCAAGAAAATAGTGCGCTGACTACCTAGAGCTGATAAGCTGCGGATAAAAAGGTCTTGTGAGTTTCCAGGGTCAGGCTTCAATATAACCTGAGATAGATCAAATGAGAAGAATAAATGTCCATAAGAGCTGGTGTAGAAGAGTTTCAAAATATCACAAAATTACTGTATGCATTTCAAAATTACATTACCGCAAAAATAAACTAAACCTGAAATTGAGTGTGCCTCTGGAGCCTGTTTGGGTTTTCCCCATAACGACTATCATCTGGCCGAATACTAGGCTCTGCATACCTATCACCAAGAAGTCCCATTGGCAGTTACAATGAATAGCCTCAAAAATAACGTGTGCAACCTCCATTTCAAGTAAACATACTAGTACTAACAATATAATGATGTATAAACCCTCTGGTACGGATATCAATATGCAACCGCGTGACTGTAGTAAGAACTCACAAACTTACGCATACTTACGCTACATTCCACGGTTCGGGACCAAGCACCCTCAGGAAAGTCAATGGATTCATAGTCCCAGCTCCGACCTAATCACCATCCAAAATGCCACATTAAACAAACTAATAAATCATCTTAATTTAGTATGCTAAATTAAGAAGAAGCACAACAACTAAAACGTGACACAGAGAGAGTTGCTGCATTACCTCAGTGTTGCTGCATTGCATTATAGCGCATCCAACTGAGGCCCAATACTCCTACACCACACAATACACAATACACATCATCAACTTACATACAAATATAATGAAATTGAAAATCAATATAGAGAGTGAAGAGAAGTGAGTGACCTGGAGGCGTTGAATGGCTTGTTGGAAAGTGAGGGCGGACGGTTTGGTGTTGGGCTCGGGAATCGGGTCGGAGTGGTGAGGAAGAGGAGAGGTGGTGGCGGAGGTGATGGAGGAGACGGGGGATGTGGAGAAGCGGCGGTGGTGGTGGTGATTGCGGAAAAGGCGGGAAGAGGGGCGGAGGAGGAAGAGGCGGGAAGAGTGGGGGGTGAGGGCGGAGATGACTAGCGGGAGACGAAGGATTCCCATTTTCTTCAGAGAACCTTACCCACTTCTTTTGGGTTTATCAGCACAACATATATGACTGGCATCAACCTCATGGGGGGGTTTAACATTTTCTTTTTTCTTTTTTCTTTTTTCTTTTAAGGATGATGTGAATTACAGAATTTGATGAATGTATGGTTGGTTATTTCTACGTATTGTTTTGCTTATTATACACCCTCGCATAGTCGTATTGTACTGACTAAGTAAACTCTACCTGTTTGAGATCGAAAGCAACTAAGAGCATCCGCACCCATATAGGAATTCCTATCACCCCAGAAATTCAGGAATTTCTGTCACTATTCATCAAATAGGAATTCCTATTCATGTTTTTTGCGCAGCAGTGCAATAAATAGGAATTTCTATTACTATTCATAAATTATAAAAACTTAATTTATTTTATTATTAGTAATATGTTCATCCAATAAATAGTCGACACGTGTCATTATCGTGTAAATTATTGAACCAAATTTCCGATAAGATTTCCGATGAGTCATAATGTGACACGTGTCACTTCCACGTAACGTTATCGGCTAAATTATTGATGAAGATTTCTTGGCCGCCTTCACTCCTTGTTTCCCTTTTTGTGTAATCGCATTTTATATTGTTTGAGTGCTATTTATTTTATTTTAATGTAATGTGTTTGAAGTTTATTTAAATAATTAAAGTGCGTTTTTATTTCTTGAAAAGTTAAATTACATAATGACATGCCAAGCATAGATTTATTTCTAAGACAAACTAACAATCACTAAAATCAAAATTGGGGTGATAACAATTTTTGTTGCTTGCATCGCCAACTTCTTCCTCATTGTCCTCCACTCGGTTAAGGATAGCCGCTTTTCTCTTCATGAAATACTTCTTTGTATTAGGGGTCATAGCCCCAAAGTTCATCGTCATGATCCTTGTGTCTTCCTCTTCTTTCCTCATACGGTAGTTATGCTTTTCGATCATTAGTTGCTCTTCTTCATGTGCCATGTGCCAATCGGAGAACTTTTTTTGATTAGCCGCAATAGTCTTCAAAGTTTCATCCCTAACCTCATTCGTAGGTGTCATGGGCTTCTTTCCCCTTCTTTTTGCTTCCTTGGCCGCCTTCACTCCTTGAGGTCTAGGCGGACTTGAGGTACCTCCAAGGTTGCTTTGTGTTGTCGGAATCTCCTCGTCTTCACTCAAGTTCACGCTAGGAGACACTTCACTAACGGGAGGAGTAGCTTCGAAGTTGGAATGGTAAGATGGTGGAGTGCTAGTTTCGACGACTCTAAAAGTGGGATGATCTTTGACCGCTTCCCAACACGCAAAGTCCTAAACTCTTTTTTTTTGTTCCTACATATTTTGTTTGAGCTTTCCTTATCTACAAAAAAAATTAACAAATTAATAAATCACAATATTATCAACAATGTTATCAAATAAATCAACACTGATATCAACACTAATATCGACAATAATATCAACAATAATATCATAATAATATCAAATAAAATGGACTACACATATTATATTTTGTATAATTAAATAAAATTGAGAGGACCAACATAAATAAAAAGATTACCTCATCTTGCAAATTTCCACCGGATTCCGGATTCCTTCTTGCGTATGCAAGCGCCCCTTTCCACGCCGACAAGTTTGGCCTCAACTTAGCAAAACGGGAGATAAGTCCGCTTTGAGTCCTAGGCTCCTCCCTCGCTTCACCTTGACCCATCACCCAATTTTGGTGGTAATCGGCATAGATTTTGGCCCACAAGTTATCGGACTTTTGTTTGGCGCCGGAGACGGGATTAACGCTATGTCGACAATAAGAGATGCACAATTGCACATCTTCAGAAACGAGCCAATTGGTGGACATCTTTTGCAAACAAAAAAAAAAAAAAAGGATTGTGAGAGAGAGATAGAGAAAGGAAGAGAGGGAGGATGATGATAATTTGTTGTGCACAAATTGGTGTGAAGAGATTGTTAAAAATGAAACTTGTATTTATAGGGAAAAAGTTGAGAGTTCATTTTAATTTTTTTGGAATTTTTCGGATTTATCTTTTATTTTTTTAGGCTTGGAGTGAAATCTGCCGTTTTTTTTGTTTTTTTTCAAAGTACCGTTGCATTTGAATTTGGGCCACATGATCAGCCTAGAATTTAAAAAATGGAGGGCATGATCTGTTTTACCGTTGGAGACCAAATTGGCATGCAGCAATTTCTCACCCACGTGCGTGGGGTCCGCCAGGGAGCAATTCCTCTCCCACTTGCTATTTTGGCATGCTGGAGAGAAATTTCTCTCAGTCAAATGTCGGTCTCTGCAGCCATCAACCACCGTTGCACACTCTCAATCTTGTAATAATTGCTATTTGGCTGGGACCCACCATATTTGGGGAGGAATTCCTCCAATAGCACCCCCCGCTGCAGATGCTCTAAGGTATGGGCCCTGGCAAGATGAACCCCTTTAGCATATGCACCACTTGAGGCCTAACATGTTTCAGTTACTCCAATAGATATACATAAAATATATAATAAATATGATAATTGAGATACTGTGAAAGCATTTTTCAAAAGCAAGACGTACACTAGGGTTTTCAAAGAAAATTTTTCTCCTTTCGTCTGGCTGCGCTGCGGCACTGATGCTGGTCTATGGCCATACCAGCGTCTGACAAGCATGGTCAGACGGGATTTTGGATGAGGCTTGGGTTCGGAGATCTAAGTTTGGAGAGGTCTGATTCCTTATCTCACTACCAGAAAAAAGCCCTTTACCGATGAAAAAAAAAAAACGGCCGACGACATACTATTTTCGTCGGCTATTCCCAAAAATGGCCGACGATATTATCTTTCGTCGCTAAAAATAAAAATTCATCGGCTATTCCATAAGAATGGCCGACGAATTTTTCTTTCGTCCCTAAAAAATATTTTTCGTCGGCTATACCCCTAGAATGACCGACGAGTTAAAATTTTCGTCGCCTGTTCTCTTAAAGTATAGCCGACGAAAACTTTTGAAAATTTGGCCGACGAAATTGGAATTTTCGTCGGCTATAAGTCTTTATATTTTCAGATCTGGACAGCAGCTGCTCATTTAAAAAAAATGAAAAAAAAGGGAGAAAGAGTGAAAAATCTGTGAGTATTGTTGAAATCCGTCCTCTCTTACATTGTGGAGCTATATATAGGTACGTATATGTGTATATATGTTGATTTTGAGTTTTAGTTGAGTTGATTTTGAGTTTTAGTGATTTTGATATAGTAAGTGATTTTTTATTTTGTTGTTGTTTTAGTGTTAGAATGTATGTATATATGTTGATTTTGAGTTGTAGTTGAGTTGATTTTAAGTTAGAGTTTAATTATGTGTTTTAATTTGATGTTATTTTAATTAGTGTTAAAATATATATATATATATATATATATATATATATATATAAATATGTTAATTAATGGTTGTTGATAGTGTAATGAACTTAAATAATGGTTGTTAATTAATGGTATATATATATATGAGTTGATGTTGATAATAATATATATTGTAATATATATGTGTTAATTAATTTTTTATTAATTAAAGTTATACATATATATTATTATCAGGCTATATATATATGGATCGAGATAAGAGTTGGATTTCGCTTCCAACGCATGACCGACGATACACTACAGGAGTTGTGGATTTTTTGCAGTTCGTCGAGGAAAATGCAAACAGGAATGAATACCATTATTGCCTGTGTAAGAAATGTAAGTGTCGCAGTGATATGTGTCGATTTCCGATTAGGACAGTATGGGAGCACCTAAAGAGTAATGGGTTTTGGCCGAAGTACAAACGTTGGATATATCACGGTGAGCTATCATTAGATGGATCGCATGATCATGGGCAGTTTTTTGAGGCGGGCAGTAGTAGTACATCCAACGATCCAACAATGGCATTCGTCAACGACGTGTTTCCTTTTGAAAGCGGTGTACGTGGGGAACAATATATGCATGACCCGGTGCAGCCGTTCCCACAAGTTGTCAACACTGCTGCCTTTGACAAGTACAACAAACTTATTGCATTGCAACAGACCCCTGTGTCTTCAAGTTCTGAGAAGACAGTTCTTCAAAGTGTGATGGAGGTAATGAGGATTAAAGTCGAGACAAAATCGAGCATCAGGCAAGTGGATGAATATCTACAGTACACTTTTTCGTTGTTGGAGGAAGGTCATCGTAATCCTACCAATCACCGTAAGGTCCGAAGTATCCTCAAAGATCTAGGGCTTTCCTACATTAAGATCCATGCATGTGCATTTGACTGCGTTCTCTTCTGGGGTAAAGATGCAGAAAGGAATGACCTTGCTAGCCTTGACGCATGTCCGATATGTCTGTCTGACCGATATAAGTTGACGGGAGCAGGCAATAGGAACCCTGTGAAAGTGCTTCGGTATTTTCCGTTGAGAGATAGGCTTGAGCGGTTGTACATGTCAGAAACCACCGCAAAAGCTATGAGATGGCACGGTGAGCGGGACGCGGGAGACGCAGATATCATGACACACATCTCTGACGGAGCGGCTTGGAAGCATATAAACAATGAGTTTCCTCATTTTGCGTCAGATGTCAGAAACGTCAGGCTCGGGCTCTCAACCGACGGGTTCAACCCTTTCGGCACCATGAGTCTTTCATACAGTATATGGCCGGTGGTTTTGGTACCTTACAACCTTCCTCCGTGAATGTGCATGAAGAAGGAATATAATATGTTGACGTTGTTGATTCCGGGGCCTGGTTACCCAGGGAAATGTCTCGATGTGTATATGAGACCATTGATTGAAGAGCTTAAGGTATTGTGGGACGTTGGTCATCCCACTTTTGACAAGTACAAGAAGGAGACGTTCCAGATGCATGTCATGGTTATTGGTACCATCAGTGATTTTCCTGCTTATGGGATGTTGTCGGGCAGCGTTGTTAGGGGATACAGGGCTTGTCCAGAGTGCCTCAGCGATTATGGGAGCACCCCTCATTGCAACAAGATATGCAGAATGGGTCATCGTGTGTTCCTTCCGGCGGATCACCACTGGCGTTACGAGTCCGCCGCATTTGATGGAACCGAAGAACACGGTGGTCCTCCCAGAAGATGGACGGGGAAGAGAAATTTTAGCAGTGCTTAATGAGTACGATTTTAGGCCCCTCAGCAATCATCCCGATATTGTAGCGGAAATACCTGAAAGACCTGAGAAGTACAAATTCTGGACACATAAGAGCATATTGTGGGAACTCCCGTACTGGTGTGAGTTGCTGATCTGTCACTTCCTAGACGTTATGCACATAGAAAAAAATGTTTCTGAAAGTGTGGTGGGCACAACACTGAACTTGGAGGGGAAGACGAAAGACGGTCCTAAGACTCGCACTGATCTGCAAAACATGAATATCAGAAAACAACTATGGTTGAAACAAGGGAAGAGAAAAATGCCTCAAGCTCCTTACACCGTCAAGCCTGAGCATAAATCAGAAATTTTCCATTGGATAAGTCGGGCCAAGTATCCTTCAGGCTTTGCTGGAAATATAGCCAAGTGTGTGAACAGACAATTCAACAATCTTTACGGGTTGAAAAGTCATGACAATCATATCCTGCTACAACGTCTCTTCCCTGTTTTCATTCGACCGTTCCTTCCCCGTCACATTGTGGAGCCGTTAGTAGCGTTGCCAAGATTTTTCCAGAAGGTATGCACACGGGAAGTGAGAAAATCTGACCTCCGAGAAATGCAACAAGACATCGTTCATATCATGTGTAAATTTGAGATGATATTTCCTCCAAATTTTTTCGACATCATGCCTCACCTCATGATCCATCTTCCTCGGCAGTTGTTGCTTACCGGTCCTGTGCACTTCACTTGGATGTATCCGATGGAAAGGTACGTATTTTACACCTTATGTTAATTTCCTCATCAATATATGTGATATAGTATTAATGTATTATCATAACACTTTAAAAACTTGATTTATAGGCAACTTGGACAATACGGTGATTTTGTCCAAAACATATCCGCACCTGAAGGATGTATAGCTGAAGCATATATTGCGCACGAGTGCGTCACCTACATGAAGCTGTATTTAGGAGCGTTACAGGAAAGCATACCGGAAGATGTACCTTCACAGTTCAATCTTTCCATACTCTCCGACGATGTTGTACTCGGTGGAAACATGCCAGTTTCCTACAAGTTGAAAGCTTATGAGGTAGCCATTGCACATTGGTGGGTACTAATCAACTGTTTAGAAGTTCAGTTTTGGAAGAACATGCATCTAAACTGTGATGGAGTAGCAGGTGATCTCGATTACCACAACCGGACATTCGCAGAGTATTTCGGCCGCTGGGTACGTAACTTTAACACTATTCTATACGTGTTTATATATTATTGTGTATAATTATTCATATTTATAGTTGATTCTGATGGTTGCAGATGGACCTTATTAAAAATGATAATCACCCAAATTGGTCGCACGAACTCAGACTTCTAGCGATGAGGCCGGTCTATTCAAAAGTTTATGCGACATGCAAGGTGAATGGTGTGTTATTTCGATGTGAAGAGAGAGACCTCAGACTGAAAACACAAAATTCAGGGGTTATGGCACATGGTGGGGATGATGGAGTTGACTATTAAGGTGTTCTCCATTCAGTTGTGGAACTGCATTATGGGGAAGGCATGAAAGTGCACATTTTCAATTGTAGATGGTTTGACACACGGCCGCAGAGCATGAAAACCGATCAATACGGCATAACTTCTGTGAACACTAGTACATCATGGTATGAGGACGACCCGTTCGTTTTAGCCACATGGGTGAAACAAGTGTTTTATCTTGATGATCTCGCCAAGGGTGACCCGTGGAAAGTAGTCAACACTATCCACCATCGCAACATTTACCGGGCGTCTACACTTGGAGTGGTGGAAGAGAACGAGGAAGGGGGCACCGCGTTTCAAGAGCCCAACTCAAACGGTATTCCTGACTCCTCTTTTATTCGCCTAGACACGCCGGTGCGAATTCGACGTGAAGAGTCACTGCTTGTTGATGTTGATCCAAATGAAGAAACTAACGAGGACTCTAGTGGTGAGGAAAGACATAGATTACCCCTATCGAGCAATTCAGAAACCGAAGAAGACTCATCCGATGATTCCGATTACAATCCGACGGATTAAGTAATTTAGATGGTGTACTCCTTTCATTTGTAATTCACTCATTTCTAATGAACGGGCGTGGGGATGAGCCTCCCAGCTAGGCTGGGTTCCAAACCCCTTAAAAAAAAATTTGAAATATGTTGACTGTTGGGTTTCTGTTTTTTTTATGTTCAATTTTGGTTATATATGAACAGGACATATGGGTACGAAAGGTGTAACACAACTGATTTTTTTATTTTTTTCACAGAATAGCCGACGAAAAATGCATTATTTCGTCGGCTATACTAATTATAGTCGACGAAAAATGCGTGATTTCGTCGGCCAAAACTATATTGAAAAATACATATTTTATTTTAGACACAAAACGACAAAAAAATTGCCGATGAATACTAGGTTTGATTTCGTCGGGTATGATTAAAAAAAAAAAAAAAAAGACCACCTTCCATTTTCTATCACTATCGACAACCCATTGCTTCATCCTTCAAATGCAAATGTGTCGTGAAATAAGATATGACCGAAATAATGAAATACGTCTACGGTTGAAAAATAACAAGATTCCGACAAAATCTGTGTGCCGAATGTTGCGGTTAACTGTTTTTTACTTCCGTTTTCCTATGGGTAGCCTCACGGTCGGTAAATATTGTGAGGAAAATTTTTAAACGATTAGTTGCGTCTCATCGATTTGAAACTATTATCTATTGAAGGTCAGGCAAAAAAACGTCATTTACACAGGCCAATTTCCATTTCTAAGCGTTTAAAGGGTTGACTCACCCGGTTGACCGTCTCGATTGAGCCTTTAACGTTGTCAGATGTAGTTGGATTTTTTTTCATACATGTATTTAATCTTAACGGTGATATCTGACGGTTGGAATAGATTTTCCAAACTTTTAGATTCAAAATCGGAACATATGCACTAATGTTCCTTAACTTGTTTACCAAGTGTTTAAGTGAATGTATAGTTTCAAATAGTTACTATACGTGCACTCTTCAAATGCAAATGTGTCGTGAAATAAGATATGACCGAAATAATGAAATACGTCTACGGTTGAAAAATGACAAGATTCCGACAAAATCTGTGTGCCGAATGTTGCGGTTAACTGTTTTTTACTTCCGTTTTCCTATGGGTAGCCTCACGGTCGGTAAATATTTTGAGGAAATTTTTTATACGATTAGTTGCGTCTCATCGATTTGAAACTATTATCTGTTGAAGGTCAAGCAAAAAAACGTCATTTACACAGGCCAATTTCCGTTTTAATTTAAAGCGTTTAGAGGTTTGACTTCGTAATTTGACCAAAGGCTTAGCCGACGAAAATTATGTTTCGTCGGCTAAACTCTTGCGATCCGCTTATTGTCCGCCGTTGGATGGTTCAGATCCAATGGCTGCTGATTGTCCAAAGCATAGCCGACGAAATATTTAAATTCGTCGGCTAAACTCTTGCGATCCGCGCCTTTTCATTGTCCGCCGCTGGATGGGGGAAATCGGACGGCTGCTGAGCGCCTAAAGTATAGTCGACGACATTCAAAGTATAGCCGACGATGTTAAAGATTTCGTCGGCTATAGTAAAGAATAGCCGACGAAATCTTTTTTAATCGTCGG
This sequence comes from Potentilla sterilis, assembly GCA_963682095.1. Lineage (NCBI taxonomy): Eukaryota > Viridiplantae > Streptophyta > Magnoliopsida > Rosales > Rosaceae > Potentilla > Potentilla sterilis. The sequence goes on along the minus strand of OY821766.1, from coordinate 32,808,121 downwards.
CTATTCTTTCGAGTATAAGTCCGGAACTGTCAAACCCTAGCCTCCGTTTTGCTATTTTCCTCCTCCTCCTCCACAGCTACTGCCGAACGCCACTCCTCTTCCAGATTCCGCCGCCGCCGCGCTGCTCCTCCTCCTCCTCTGATCCTCCATTCGGCTCCTCCTCCTCCTCCTCCTCCTCCTCCGATCCGGTTTTTTTTTTTTTAATTTAATTTAATTTTATAAATTGTTATATATTTAATTTTAATTATATAAATTGTTATATATTTGTTAATAAATTTAATTTTAACAAATTGTTATATATTTGTTATATATTTTATTTTAATTATATAAATTGTTATATAATAAATTGTTATATATTTGTTATATATTTTATTTTAATTATATAAATTGTTATATATTTGTTAATAAATTTAATTGTTATATATTTGTTATTATTTAGGTATATAAATTGTTATATATTTAATTTTAATTATATAAATCGTTATATAAATTGTTAAATTAATTATATATATAAATTGGTAGTCTAATTATATATATATGTTAATATTGAAATATAGTTATATTTGTATAAAAATAGTTATATTTAGGATAATGGTTACTATTATTTAAAATTAGTTAAATTGTTATATATAAATTTGTTAGTATGTTTTGAAATATGTTAGTATTATTGGTTATTATATTAATTAGAATTTGTTATAAAATGTAATATAATGTAATATTAATTAATGTATTAATGCCTCAAGCTGCAGATGGCCGATGCATTCAGACAGTTGTTCGGAGGCCGTCGTTCCAGATGCAGACTCCGACAGGACCCATAGCCACCCTGAGAGGACCACCAGCCAGCCGCGGAGGAGTATAGATTCATCCCAGCCGAGGAGGACTGTGGATTCATCCCAGCCGCGGAGGAGTGTGAGTTCTCAGCGCCAGACCCTTCTCCAGGCGGGGCGGCCGTCGAGCAGTTCACGTCCGCCTGTCGGGCCAAATGCTCCGAGGTTCAGTCGGCAGCTATTTCAGGACGAGATAGCTGCAGACGTTCCTCAGGTTTGTATGCCTGAGGTTCATCAGGAGCCAATGACGAGTCCGACGACGTCTACTGCTGACTCGACTGAGGGTCCTACTCTCCCAAATCAGCTCTACCTCCCGTACAACATTCCTACGATACCGGAGGTCGACTATCGTGGTGTGCCCATATGGCCTGATATGCCTCAGTACGTGAGTGCTGCGGAGGCATACCAGCAGCAGCCATTTGAGAACCCTGACCTCCTGATTTCGGCGAGGAGAAAAGGAAAGTCGACAGACGGGTCATCGAGTTCAGGTAACATTCGATTTTATTAATTAAATGTTTTATTAAAATTAACGCACTAATATTTAATTTTATTAACCAATCGTCGTTTATGTGATAGGGACAGCCGCTAGCAGTTCAACGAGGAATACGAGAGGTGTCATATGTTTTGACACGCTCAGGAGAACTGTTGATCTGAGGGGGAGGATCCAGATCAACGAACCTCCTAATCAGGAGGTTCAGGGGAAAAAAAAAGGGGACTACCCGGGTTGCGTGAGGGCACTGATTAGGGACAGAGTCCCTATGTTGTGGACACGGTGGGCTGATGTGCCCGAAGAGATAAAGAGGGAGGTGAACAACGCCGCGTCGGTGAGTAATTTAAAAAATTTAATTTATTTATCATAATATTTAATAATTTTCGGTATTCTTACAATTGTAAAACTAATAAAATATTATCTTTCAGACATTCTTCGAGATTGCCGAACACAAGCGGGATTGGGCGGACTCCGTGCAGAACTCGAGGTATGTTGGGAATTCCTCATCTTATAATTTGAAATATTTTATGATATTAATAATATTTCTAATGCACTTTTGTTTTTTCCGTAGGTTCAAAGAGTGGAAGAACGAGCTCCGTTCCCACTTTAACGAATACGACAACCGTGGTCGTATGGGTACTCCCAGAGAGTTCATGTTCAGGGAGTACGAGTGGCGTTGGTTGAAGACAGTAGAGTTCAACAACCCAGTTATGCAGGTAAATACTAAACTTCACTACAAATGTTTATTTTGTTAAAATTTTAATTATTAGTTTAATTATTTTATAATTATTACACTAATATTTTTTGAAGCATTTTTCTAATATTTTATTATTTGTTTGAAGGATCGTTCTCGGATAAACTCTGCGAACCGCCGCCGTAACATGTACAACCCCCCATCATGGTGGTTCTAGGCCGTTTGCACAATATCAGGAGGAGGCGCTTAGAGATCATCCTGATAGCAACCCGCACGTGGAGACGTTCAAGATCGCTTATCTACAAGCGACAGAACAGCTCGTAAGTCGTTCATTACGATTTTAAAATTTTAATTATTAATTTTACTTAATTATATATTTGTTAGAATATTAATTTTTTTTTTCCAGTCCAATTAGGAGAGGGTGAACCGGGCGGAAGAAGAGGTGTTCCAGCAAGTAGTTCGGGAGACACAACCGAACATTTCAGAGGCAGATCTGGAAGAAGCCCTGCGCCAGGTCGACCGGTCCAATGTCCAAACGGCAGCGAGGATGTTCGACGCAGCCTTCCCAAACCGCTCAAACAACTACTACTGCCGGGGTTTGGGAAGTTCTGGACTAGGGCTCCTGAAGACCACTAAGGGAGGTCAAAAGAAGGGAGGCGGGGAGAGCCAACAGGTGAGGGGGGGAGTGCGGAGATTGGCAGAAGAAAATGCAAGGTTGGCGGCCGAGTTCCAGAGATCACAGGAGGAACAACGCAGATCACAGGAGCAACACCGCAGAACACAGCAGTATTATTTAGATCTGTCCAGTTGGCATGCTGAGTGCGAGAGAATTCGGCGACACAACTACGCCGGCCAACAAAACTGGTGGTATGATATGTTCGCCGCACAACAACAAAACCTTGAACCCCCGCCCCCGTTTCAGTCGTTACTTGAACCTCCAATGCCTCAACCTCCCGAGTTCGGTCAGTAGGATGACGAGCATGATGGAGAGCAGGATGCTGGGGATGACGTGGTGGACTTTAGTGGTTTAGGTGATGATTAGGGTTATATTTTATGTATATTGGAACGAATTAAATAATAAGTCATTTAGACGTGTTTCTTGTTGGTGCAAATGCATGGACTGTCTTTGTGATTTGTAGGTTGCTTGGAATGGTAATTTAGAAAATAATTTAATTTTTTTTCACTAAATGTAAGAATAGCCGACGATTTTGGCATTATTTCGTCGGCTATAACTAATTAATGCCTATTAAAATATTAATATATTTCGACGAAATAACCGACGAAATATGCTGGAATCGTCGGCTATACTTCAAAACAAATTTCGTCGGCTATAGTTTACGATATCGTCGGCCATATTCGAAAATACCCGACGAATTTCGTCGGATATTTTACCAAGGTTTGGTCGACGAAATGATGTTTCGTCGGTAAAGTCGTCGGCCATACTCGCATATAGCCGACGATTTCGTTATTTTCGTCGGCCATTGGTATTACCGACGGCGTTTTTCCGACGAATTATAGCCGACGAAAATTTCGTCGGCAGAGGGTATAGCCAACGAAATTTTGTCATAGTCGACGAAAAAATTTTCGTCGGCTATTCTATCCGATCTGGTAGTGTCTTCTTTCGTTATGAGGCGACGACTGCGTCAAGTTTTGTTGGGAGGCCATGGATTGGGTGAATGCGGTTTCTTGCTAGGTCATGTCAGTGGCTGTCGAAGGGCTGGTTGAACATGATGGGTACTTGTTCGGATCATTGGCTTGTCAGGGAAGATGTCAATACATATATGTTGTTAATTTTGGCATGTAGTGCTAAAAACTGTTGTTTCTTCTTGAGGTTGACTAGAAGGATGTATCGAGGTTTCTGGAAGGGTAAATTCCTCCTATGGTACCTGACGTATGGTCAATTGGACACTTTGGTACCTAACGTTTCAAAGAGGGCAGTTTGGTACCTGAAGTTAAGTTTTATGTGACACTGTGGTACTTATGTTGACTTCTTTGTTAAATATAAGAGGTAAAATTGACATTTAGATATTAATTATAAAAAAAATATTAAAAAAACATGAGTGTTATGCATCTAAGGCTATTGGTTATCACCTTGATATTCATTATTTTATTTTTTTATTTTTTAGGATAAAATAAATATAATTAATCTTTTGTCAAAAGAAAAAAATATGAATTTTTGAGTTCTGTTGAAGGTAAAATAATTAAAATTTTGTTTAGAAAATCTAGTATTTGTGATTTGGACACCCACGATAATACATTTGGTTGATTAGATATAGCTCTACGGAGTAGTCTTGTGAGTGTTTACATTACCACGATTGAATTTCTTAAGTTATGTTTCCAACATAACTAAAAAAAATTAAAAAATATATGTTTTTAACCCAAAAAATTAAGAAAATGCAAGTTTTTATTTTATTTTTATAGATTATGCTAAAATGTCAATTTTACCTCTTACATTTAACAAAGAAGTCAATATAAGTAGCACAGTGTCACATAAAACTTAACTTCAGGTACCAAACTGTCCTCTTTGAAACGTTGGGTATCAAAGTGTCCAATTGGCCATACGTCAGATATCATAGGAGGAATTTACCATTTCTGGAATAGGTTAGGTTACAGTTGAATCTATTCGATCCTTGTCCACTATAATCACTGGTGTTTTGGATAGAGGCGAGTGGGGAATTTATGTCTACCACCGAGATCTCCCATGTTTATATTTTGTATCATAATTTATATAGATTTCTTCAATCTAAAAAAAAAAGATACTAGGGAAGCTAACAAAGAAACTCAAATAATAACACTCGATAGACGTAGGGTCTTCTCGGCTTACTAGAATTTTGTTTGACATTGTACAAAGTGAATGCCCTAAAGGCTCATATATATATATATATATATATATATATATATATATATATATATATATATATATATACTGTATAAAAAATCGTCTTTACGTGAATGATTCATTTTGATCGAAGTTGCAAATTATTAAGTAAAGTTTCATATTTAGAGCATGAGAATCAATCATCAATCATTGTACTTCACAATCACACACAATTGTGGCCACCAATATGCATTATTTTTCACATTTTTTTGTTGGAGATGATTTGGTTGTATAAGGTTATACAAGATCTCTCTATGCATAGAGAAGATTCTTGGGGAACTCTAACAAATATAATATCCAAAACCTTGTAGTTCGGCCTTGTTACTGACCTCTTTTTTAAAAACTTCATAGGCTTCGTATCCTCATCCTTGGATTTGTTGTGCCCACCAAGAGATCGAGTTCCTTTTTCTAGCAGGGGAGACTGTTAGAATAGTCAGCCCTTCCTATTCTGATTAGAAATTGCATCTCTCTTTAATTTAAGCGCATCGTTTTATTATATCAAAATGTACTGTTGGGTAGCTTGGTACAAAGAATATTTTAGCTGTATTTGTCTTATGCGTGTCCTATCACGATTAGGCACGTGTCCCGTTCTAGAATGGTCCTGCTGCTATATAGCTGGGATTTCTTGTTGAAGAATCTCATGAATGAAAATATCTATTTTATCTTTTTGCATTTGTTATTCCTTTTCTGCAATTCACCTCTGTTAGGGTTATTATCCTAACATTTGGTATCAGAGACCAGCGATGGTCACACTGAAATCGGCGGGGGGTTCCTCGTAAAATTCCAGAGAACTTAGTAACCTAGAATTTGATTTTTAGGTTCATAAAGATGAAATTGCTGCTCGTTTTATGCAGATGCAGGAATCGATTGATTCTTTCAAATCAGTTATGATGGAGGAATTTAAGAAACTCACCACCATAAGAGAAAAGGAGGCAGAATCTGCTCGTCTCCTACAGTTCGGCTCCATACTTAGCTCTCATGCTGGTGCTGTGTGTGTGAAAGGACCTGCTACTACTACAGGGGGAGCGGAGTCCACTCAAGCTATGATAAAGTCGCCTTCGTTTGTGGGTGAGAATTCTGTTTCAGAACCTCTTTCTTTACTCTTGCGCAGTTTGATTGATAGTGAAGTATTACTTGACTTTGTTAATGGGAGTAGTAGTAAATTTATGCTTCATAATGAAACTGTGTCACATGAGTTAGTTCTTGGCCAACAATATGACCCAAAGTTGAATAGATGTGAGTCACAAAGTGTGGGAGAAGGGAAAAGAGGACAAAATTATACAAGTGATGGGACTCTTGGTCATAAAAGGCAGAATCACTATTATCCAAGGAATGCAAAATCGATTTTTTCGGCGAAATTTCGCAGAAATTTTCGTTTTTCCGTGGGATCGGTATTTCGATTCAATTCTTTCAGTTTCTCGTCAAAATTTCCCGATATTTTCCGATATTTCCGATATTTCCGATATTTCACAGAGTTTTCCGATTTTCCGGCGAAATTTCCGATATTTTAAGAATGTAAATGTATAGGAATGATTTAGTGTTCAATGTTCATAGAAACTGTTAGGGACTTAGGGTTGTATAAAAGGAATACTGAGTATGATATTTGGAATCAAATGATAGGGTCTTGGATGGTTGTGAGTTTCTGGTTGTGATTTTATGTCCATTTTATCTCAAATTCTCAATAAAGCATGAAATTGGTAAGTCCCAACTTGGATTGTTGGCTTTAAATTTTATCTAAAACCAACAGGTTTGGGATTCAAGTATTCAACCAACATAATCAGAAGAAGCATTGAAATGGAAGTTCAAGTTCAGAGTTTGGGTTTGTGCTGCTACGATGTCTTTGCTCGGAGCTGTAGTTTTTGCTTACCTTCATTACCAGTCAATTAGCATACCTACCAGTTATACCATCCAAAACAGTTTCCCACTTATTTTAGTAATATATTCATCAAGTTAAGTGACGCATAATGTAGGATTGTTATATCACTTACATGCCACTAACACTGATTATAAGTAGTAAGCAACTATAAATCTGATATATGTTAGTTACTTTGATTGATTCATAGCGAGTGTGTGGGTGTAGACTTTGAAGATTAGGTGTGGAAAATAGGTTTGATTTGAAGATAGGTTTGAAGATTAGCTAATCAGGTGTGGAAAATAGGTTTGATTTGAAGATAGGTTTTAAGATTAGGTTTGTGTTTGCCTATCAAGTTCCCCTCCGTTCAAATAGGTTTGAAGATAGGAAGTTAGGAACCACAACCTTTCTCTGTTTCTTAATTCTGATTACCTCCATCTTTGCATACTCAACTTTTTTTACTTGTAACTTTAGTCTATGGATGATGCTCTGTAAACCCGAGTGATCGAGAAACCGAGTCACCATCAAGGTAAAAGGCTGTAATAATGTTTGTTTAATCTCTGATTCTCAATATTAAATATATCTTAATTGATTTCCATGCAAGTTACTGATCACCTCTCTATCCTCTTGCGCACCAGTCTCCGTCTTCCAAACTTTATATAATGTTAAGACTTTTATAATCTTCAGCTATATGAATCTACATAAATGTCATATTAGACTATTAGTGCTGTTTTCAGTTCTTTATATCGACTCGAGTTCATATTACCATCAGTTCATCTGTAAAGAGTCAAAAGAAGCAGAGTAAATATGTATCTATAGGTATGTCATATTAGAGCTGTTCGTAGGTTCATGTTACTATGACTTGATCTATAAAGAGGCAAAAGAAGAAGATAAAGCAGGCAAGGAGAATAGGAAGCTGATGAGCAAGCAATTGAGGTTGTATATTTTCTATAATATATATTTTTGTAACATGTAATTAAAATAGTAATGTGTAATCATTTTACATGATAATGTATGTAATTACAATTTTATTGACATGATTTTTCTATGATAATAAGCGGGTTTATCTTTTTTTATGTAGGGATTCAACGACTATACAATGGCTAGTGAGAGTGGGTCAAGTAGACGTGATCCAGCTTGGGAGCCTGCGGATGCCATTCCCGGAAACAAGAATGGGTCAATATGCAAATATTGTGGATTAATGATGAAAAGCGGAGGAGTCACACGTTTGAAGTATCATCTCAGTGGAGTTGATCCTAGTAGCAATGTCAAAAGATGTGAATCGGTCCCGACAGATGTGAAGAAGTATATTGCTTCATTAATAAAGAACAAACAAGCAGAGAAGAGCAAAAAAGCACACCGAGTAGATGAAATTCGAGCCAAACTCAGTGGAGAATCATTTGGGGATCTAGATGACAACAGCGAAGATGAAGATAATTATCTAGAAGACATGAGACAGGAGGAGAGAGCTCAGTTCAGACAAGCTTTGCGAGAGTCAAAGAAGGTGTAATGGGATAGAGATCATCTCCACAAAATTTCCAACAGAGGGCAGAGCAGTGGGACTATTACACAACGAACCCATAGCTTCAGGGAAGCACCAGTAACCGCACCACTCGCACCAAACCTATCAAAGTCGGCTCGATCACGCCAGAAAAGTTTGAAAAATCTCTTCTCAGGGAGTTCAGTGAAAGAGGCAAAGGGAAGGTTAATAAGCAAATTTTTCATATACGAAAATGTACCTCCATCAAAAGCCGCATCTCCTCACTTTAAAAATATGCTGATTGGATGTCAAAGAGCCGGTGAAGGAGTGCAACGCCCCACCCCCCATGAGATCAGGCACAAGTACTTGGAGAAGGAGTTTAAAGACATCACTGATTATGTTGATAGATTGAAAGCTGAATGGGAAACTTATGGATGCACAATCATGTGTGATGGGTGGACAGGGCCAACATGATTGTCTATCATCAATTTCATGGTGTATTCTAAAAGTACGACTGTTTTTCTCAAGTCTGTTGATTCTTCTATTGAGAAAAAGGATTATGCATATATATACAAATTGTTGAAGAACATTATCCAGGAGGTAGGAGAGCACAATGTTGTTCAAGTGGTGAGTGACAACGCAGCAAATTATGTTAAAGCTGGTAAGAAGTTGATGAAGCATCATAATGTTTATTGGAATTCTTGTGCGGCTCATTGCATTGATCTCATGTTTGAAGAAATGGGAAAAAAGCAGAATGTTCGTGATGTGATTTACAAGGGTAAAGTTATTTCAAATTACCTTTATAATCATAATATTTTATTGGCAAAGATGCGTGAATTCTGCACAGGGGAGATCATTCGTGCTACACCTACTCGATCTTATAGGCAACAATCTGTTCATCAACATGTACTTTCACAAACTCTCTCCCAGGTTTTTTGGTCTTTTTGAGGTGCTTGAAAGAGTTAGAACAGTGGCTTATAGGCTCAAGCTGCCAATCACTGCAAGAATTCATAATGTTTTTCATGTCTCACTGCTGAAGAAACATATTGGAGACTCTGTAACAGTGTCAGCTCAACTTCCATAGTGGTAAACCCAGATAACCCACGATGGGAGCCGGCAACAATTCTGGAAGAAAAGCCAGTTGAAAGGCAATGTATCATTGTGGTGCAGTGGTTAATTCAGTGGATTGGGACTTCCCCAGATGAAGCCACATGGGAAGATGTTGAATCAATTATTGCAAGGTTTCCAGAATTCAACCCCTGTAATACTGAAGGGCCAAATGGACATCCCTAGGCAGCAGCTTATTTTTGAAAGAGGGTGGAGTGTTAGAATAGTCGGCCCTTCTTATTCTAACTAGGAATTGCATCTCTCTTTAGTTTAAACGCATCGTTTCATTATATAAAAATGAACTGTTGGGTAGCTTGGTACAGAGAATATTTTATTTTAGTTGTATTTGTCTTATGCGTGTCCTATCACGATTAGTCACGTGTCCCGTTCTAGAATGGTCCTGCTGCTATATAGCTGAGATTTCTTGTTGAAGAATCTCAAGAATGGAAATATCTATTTTATCTTTTTGCATTTGTGATCTCTTTTGTGCAATTCACCTCTATTAGGGTTATTATCCTAACAGAGACGAGCACTAAAATAGTGGGGGTCAAAATCACTTGCTTGGTGGGAAGACCACGAGTTGTTAGGGTTATTATCCTAACAGAGACGGGCACCAAAATAGTGGGGGTACAAATCACTTGCTTGGTGGGAAGACCACGAGTTGTTAGGGTTATTATCCTAACAGAGACGGGCACTAAAATAGTGGGGGTCAAAATCACTTGCTTGGTGGGAAGACCACGAGTTGTTAGGGTTATTATCCTAACAGAGACGGGCACCAAAATAGTGGGGGTACAAATCACTTGCTTGGTGGGAAGACCACGAGTTGCCAACGTCAAAAGAAGAAATAATGTGCCTTTCCCTGAGAATTGGAAGCAAAAGTGACGTAGGGAAATAGGGAAGAAAACAACGTAGAGAGAGAATACTAGCCCCAAAAATTATATATAAAAAAAATGCACTAAAAAGAATTTTGAAATCGAAAAAGTTGGTGCACTTGCCTTACTAAAGCAAAGATATTGCGCTAAACTTGTACATGCACAAAACCATGCCGAAAACCTAACTCGTCGAATTGGATTGAAGGATTCCAAACTCCAAATCAAACATCTTTGTCATATTCTCATTTGACAGAGCCGGAAGTAAATAAAAAATCTGAATGCAATTATCTTTCAAATGGATTGACATCTACTCACTTTCAAAAAGACAAAAACAAATCCCAATTTAATGGGAACAGAGAACTGCCCAAGGAAACGTACTTACAATTCTATCAGTTGTACATTTGTTAGGTGTGTTCTTTGAATGCATGTATTGATCGAATTCGATACTGGTAAGAGATTCCACATGAGTCTGCACAAAATGAACAGAAAACTTTATGTTTAGAGATGAGTAGTTTGTACTCGTAGAAAAGTTTTCAGTACTCGTGTGTTCATTTTCATGTAAGTAATATCTGTGGATTGTACGTGTTGTACTGTCATAGAAATTAAAGTGATCGAAACTGTGAGGTGTTCATGACGAGGCTGAGTTTGGTTGTAGTAACTCACCTAACTTTTGTCCACTGTTCAAGCACGATGAACAATAATTCAGACAACAAGGACCAGATTTTTTTCCTTAAAGCCTTCAGGGAGGGGAGCCACAAGTTCTAGCTCATTATTTGACTCTCTCAGATTCAGTGTCATGACTAGCTAGGGGGAAGATTATAATGAATCATAGGGTTTTCCATTTTGTGAATGAATTACATACATATTTAACGTCCCCAAATCCCTAATTATGCTGCTGCAGCTGTTTTCTTTGCTGCTATATATGTTGCTGATGAAAAATTGAGAGGTTTACGTACCTCATGCATCAAATGCATACTTTTGAGCTGACCTTTAGTTCTGTTATTACTTAGTTTAGTTTCTACCTCAAAATAAAATAAAAATAGTCTATTGGTTTTCTTGTTTTTTCGTTTTTGTTCTGTGTTCTGTCCTTGGCTTTGTTTTTCTATAATAAATCTAATTTTTCGTTAAGAAAAATGAGCAGTGGAAGTGTTGGGAAATTAATCCCCCGCCAAGCAAGTACTAGAAAATTGATGGAAATAAGAAATAAATAAGTCGAGAAGACAACAAGATTTAACGAGGTTCGGCCAATAACTTTGCCTACGTCCTCGGAGAGTTTCACCTTCACTATGAGAGAAATAATACAAGTACAAGATTACACCACTCAAGTTTATGCTCAACCCAAGCCCTTGTACCCAAAATGATACCCCTTGTACACCCTCTCTCAACCTAGAAGATCACTACACTCCAAGAGTTATTCACACTCTTGAAACACAACTCACTTTGCTTCTATACACGAAGACCCTAGAGTTCCTCTCTTTCTCCCAAAAGCTATACACGCCCTTGAACACACAACTCCCCCTATCTTCTACATCTTGAAGATCCTTGGAGTTGCTCCTAACTCTCTCCTCGCTTATTTCCACACAAGCTTAACTCTTTATAACATTTGATAGAAGTCTCTTCACTTACTCCATCAATGCCCATTCATGAACCAACATTTCATTTCCCTCCTTAACTCCCTAAGAAAACTAAGAGACATTTCATGAATTTAACCATGTATTTATGTCAAATACATGCACTTAACTATGTATTTATTCATGAATGCATAAACCAATAACACCATGCATTCATACCATGCATAAATTGTCACCATGAATGCATAAACCAATAACACCATGCATTCATACCATGCAAAGATATCTCCACCAAGGAGGGATCACCAAACCTAACAGGAAGGTGAAAGTCTTTCCATGTTTGCAGACTGATGTTGGAGAGTAAATATCTTCTCAAAAAAGAAAATTAGAGAGAAATAATAAAGCATGTTCAAATTTACTCCATGGTTAAGTAAATAAAATACTACTGTACCATCATCTTTTGTAACTTGGGGCACGACCGCTAGCGCACTAAATTTCCTTTCTTTAATAAGCTTGGCCACTAGATCTGTCAATTCCTCTATCTACATGCATTTTGGTACGGCAGTACGTTCACTGTTAATCATATATATTGGCTCAGCCTTGGAGACTCTTGAGAGTCTAGCTAGTCTTGCAAGAAGCAGCTAATATCCCAACTAAAATGCCTTCTGTAGATGAACTGCCCCAAGAAAGCTTCTTTGAGAACTTGGATCTGTGCCAATGGGAAGGTTTCTGGTACAGACCAAAGCACCTTGAAGCTGCATTTGCCTTTCGATCCCAGTTTGAGGCCAGGAATGATGACTTTATCTTGGCCTCTTCAATGAAAACAGGTAGCACATGGCTCAAGGCCCTTTGCTTCAGTATTATGCAGAGGCCATTTCGTACTACTAGTAATCTTGAAGGCAAAGAAAATAAGAAGAAGTTTGAGGAGGAAGAGGATCAGAAGAAGAAGGATGAGGAGGAGGAGGGAGATCTTTTGGCTAAGCATCATCCTGCTCACTATGTTCAGACCCTAGAAGTCCAGGTTTATACATCCAAACCACCTCAGCTTGATGTTTCAGGTATGCCCTCTCCAAGACTGTTCCACACTCACTTGCCCCTTAAGGCCTTGCCTGAATGTATCAAAAACAACTCCTCACCATCAGCTGATCAGTGTAAGATAGTGTACATCACCCGAAACCCGAAAGACACGCTCGTTTCGATGTGGCACTTCCTCAACAAACTGAGAACACCTGAGCAAGGTCCATACTCTTTGGAGAAGGCATTTGAGAGCTTCTGTAATGGAGTTTGCCATTTCGGGCCGTTCTTCGACCATGTTTTGGAGTACTGGAGTGAGAGTTTGAAGATGCCTCACAAGATTCTGTTTCTGAAATATGAGGACATGAAAGGGAAGCCAAATGTAGAGGTGAAGAGGTTGGCTGCATTCCTGGGAAGGCCATTCGAGGAGGAGGAGAAAGAGGTAGAGGAGGTGATTCGAAGGTGCAGCTTGGAGAGGCTCAAGAACTTGGAGGTGAACAAGAATGGGATCGACCCTTGGGTTGGGATGCCAAACAGTTCTTTTTTCAGAAGTGGAATTGTTGGGGGATGGAAGCACTTCCTCACAGCAGAAATGTCAGAACGCCTTGATCAAATTGCACTCACCAAGTTAGAGGGATCTACTCTTACTTTTGACTATGAATGAAGTATATATGCTAGATCTACCAGTAGTGTTGATCTATGTATTTATTATTTAGAAGGATGGTTAATTTGTATGTATGCTTTGCTCAACTAGAATCTACTTTCTGGATTCGATCTGTTGATGGATCTCTGTTGATGTACTTCAGAATATATATTTTTTTTCCTTTTATTTTCCATGACGTTCACGAACTCATAATTAGAAATTATACTCCATCGATCGAGCTAAATGCTTTGATATATATACTTATCATGCATCTTTTTTTTTTTTTAATCGGAAGTTAAGAAATTTATTATTCAGTAAACAATATAAAGATAACACACTCATTTAGGGCCGACAATAAGACGTATCTTTTATGACTCACCAACCTATATTAGGCCAAAGAGCCAAAAATACATATACTTTTTCTCTCGATAAAGCACAGTGAAATTTAGCGTTTAGAATATTTAGAAGCAAGATAAAAGGGTAATAACCAAATACTCTAAACACTGAGACTAGATTCAAAATCAACCCAATTTAGCAGGAGAAGGCGGAAGCCTCCTTGCCTACCAAGTTATCTGTCTCCAAGCTACCTATCTCCAACCAAAACCACATCAGAGCGAAAACCCAAATTAAAGGCCCAATACCAAACGCTAACCCAAAAAGGTTGTTCGGAGATTTGTCGATTCCGGGGACTGCGGCAATCTCACTCCGACCAAAACTACCTCCTCGGCATTGAAATGGTTCTCACCACCCCACAAGCCCCAACATCCACTGAATCCAATGTCCAGAGTCTCCGCCGGAGAAACAACCTCTTCACAGCCTGTCTTTTTGCTCCACCTAAGTATAGCAGATCCATAAAAGAGGAAAGCAGCGCCGACATGGGATCGACGAAAGTTCCATCGCGCCATCGCCAGACTCACATGGTCACTGCTCCTGAGAAGAGAGCAGCGCCGCCAGGAAACCCAAGAGGAATTTCGCATTAGATCAAAGTGTTGGCCGAACAGACAACCAACACGACAAGCATGACTTACCAGCAACAACGCCTGACTCGCCTCCCCGAGATCGACACTCGCCGAAATGGACCACCATGCTCGATGTCCTCCACCAGGCTGACTCCCACCAACTCGCATCGAGCCAGGATGAGAAACCGCCCTACCTGTGGGTATAGAAAGAATGATGATTTGGGAATTTTGATAAAATTTGGTCGACAAAAGCCTTCCTCGAACCACAATAGCGGCGGAGGGGGCGGTTGAGCGATAGGGTTTCTCAGAGAGCATTTTTTCTCTAGGTTTAGGGTTTTAGCACTTACCATGCATCTTTATATAATAGAAAATATATACAGCACTGCTAATTAAGAAGAGTGTTTTTAAGCTTGAAAAGAACTAAACAACTTGATATAGACTATACTAATGTAATTAGTATAAAAATAATGTAATTAATAAAAAATAATAAAAATATTTATTAGAGAAAGAGAAAATCGTGGGAGTGGGAAGTTGTACAATATATATATATTTTTTTTAGGGGAATGAATAAATTTATTGGCATAAGCCATGCGACCGAGTTGTGCCTGGTCAAGTAGAAACCGAAACTCCACTACAAACTAAACAGTTCTGAGAAAAAAAAAAACAATGAAACGAAATAAATGAGACTAAAGTTCGAATAAAGCAAAACATCCAAGACAAGCGGACACCAAACTACGAAAGCAAATAACCATCATAATAGTAGAGAGCACTCTACCAAAACCATCAGGCATAAGACCACACGGTGTACCTTTCAAGTAGAGATTGAGTGGTCCTAGCTCCCTATTCTCATGATGGGATCCTGGTGCGATAATGCACCACCTTACGCCGCGATTGTCCCATCGCCAACCTCCAAGGCTCCAACCTCAAAGGCCGACCCTGACTCTAGCAAACCCCCACTGCCTCCTCTAAGGGTATGCCCAGGCCCAGGTATGAAAGCCCAGGTCCAAACCCGGCCCAGAATCACTAGCCTCCTCCTCTTCCCAGCAGAGGAAGTCCCCGACGCCGGCATCAGAGTCCCAACGTCCACCACTGCAACTCGACCCCGAAACTCTTCCTTTTTCAGGAACCTTTGCCATCTCCTTCGAACTACCGCTCGATCAGACTCACCACCTACAT
Organism: Potentilla sterilis; assembly: GCA_963682095.1. NCBI lineage: Eukaryota > Viridiplantae > Streptophyta > Magnoliopsida > Rosales > Rosaceae > Potentilla > Potentilla sterilis. Next base: position 32,792,558 of record OY821766.1, on the reverse strand, counting down.
CCTGGAGCCGATAGGAACCAAAGAAACTTTCCTGCAATCTGGAGTTTGTATCAACACCTGCCTCAGACCAGAATCACGTCTCACTACCGGAGATAAGAGTCGCGCCATTAGGTAAGACCACCCACACGCAAAAGGTCGTACTCTTCCGACTCTCAACACGCCGGAAATGATACAACCCCACCCGACGATCAGAGGCTAAGACCTTTGCCGACCAATAAGAGAATCTGCGCCGGAGGCGCCTTGTGGCCATGGAGTTGTCGCTGCCCTGCCGCGCAAAACCTAGAAAACCTAGGTTTCGGTATGAGATTCCGAGAAGAGCGGAGCCCATAAATCTTTGGGAAGTTATACAGTTATTGAGAGATTTCATAAGGAAATTCATTAAAAAAAAATTATATTATTTTATTAATTACTGTTTTGTCTTTTGTTTATTAAAACTTACATTAATATAATATATAATGAAATTATTAAAACGTATTTTCACATATTTTTTAACTAACAAATTCTGTTTTTTTTTAATAATAGTACTTTAATAATAGTATATATAGATATATAGCTAATTTGCTCGACTTGTTTTTGGCTTCAAATTTGAGTGAGCAAATGCATTGTTAGTTGAGCTACAGGATAATTATGCATGGAGCTACAATTGAACTTTACATGCATTTGATAGTTCTCGCCTTCATTTGAATCAGGATGTAAATTGACCGACAAGGTTACTTCTTCTCGAGTATTCCTAGCTACTTGGAAATTACAATTCAGTTTTTCTTTCTTTTGGACCTTTTCACTTGTGTTTTGTATAATATGCCTGGTTTCACTATAAGCTTTACGTACACTTCGGCATGCTTTCCCAGTTTTTTTTTTTTTTTTTTTTTTTTTTAAGATTCCATCACAGTTTCCCGGTTTTGCCCCAAGTGTTTTTTTTTCCAGTTTTCCACTAATAATATCTCGAGTATGTTCTTTAATTGTGATCAGTCTCTTTCATTCGAAAATCGAGAAGCAACGCTCAATAAAGGAACTTTAAAAAAAAAAAAAAAAATCCATTATATAATTTGGGCTCTGGTTTTTATTTGTGAGAAATCTATAGTAAACGACCAAGTTTTTTATACTCGCTGTCGCTTCATTCTCTTGGAGGCCTCTATGCTATGTTATTCAAAACTTCATATAATTGTATCTTACAAAAAAAACAAAAAAACAAAAACTTCAGATTGGTGTATCTCCCAAATTATAGTGCAGCTATGTTTTTAAGGCACTCTGAGATGTGCTCCCCTCCCCATATCTTGTTATCGTTACATATATTCTTCAATTTTATTTTATAAAACTGGTCATTCCTATTCATTAAAAAAAAAAGATATATTAAATAACCACATATGGTATAATGACCTTGCTATGTTTTTGAATACTTAAGACTAGTTGATCTGATTTTTTTTTTTTTTTTTTTTTTTTTTTCCGATGGGAATAGTCTGAAACTCTGAATAGTCTAGTTGATCAGTTGACTAACACGAACATATCTAGGAAAATAATTTTTTCAACTATCAATTTTTTCTTTAAAGAAAAAAAAAAAAAAAAAACTCAAAATCACTAGCGGAGTTGGACGAAATGATGAAATTGACCATAAACCCAAGTTTCATTTAACGGAACAAAACGCCCACCCATCGAACCTTTCCGAGGACCAAGCGCGATTACAGAGGTTTCTGTAATCTCCATTAATGGCCGCCGTTGAAGAAGAAGACGTAACGGCGGAGCTCGAAGCCGTGCAAGCAGTCTACGGCGACGATTGCGTCGTTCTCTACTCCTATCCTCCCCGTCTCCACCTCCACATCAAACCCCGCACCGCTGACGTCGCCTCCCAACAGGTCTCATTTTCGCATCTTTCTCTTCGATTTTCCCAGTTTTCAATCTCAGCTTCTCTCATTCGTTGATTATCTCTGTTTGTAGTTTGTGGAAGCTGTAATTGAAATTCGAGCTAGTCCTCAGGTATATAGATTATGATGGAAATCACAGTCCCTTTTGAGTTCTTCACTACTCTTACATTACCTGATTTTTTGTTTTAGTATCCGGAAGAACCGCCGCATATTTATGTTGTGGATTCAAAGGGTCTTGATGAGGAAAGGCAAAAGCATCTTACAAGTTATATTAGAGACAAAGCATCCGAGCTTTCGTCTTGTTTAATGCTTGTGGCTATTTGTGAGGTAAATGTTGTTTTATGTGTTGGTTATTCATGAATGTTAAGTATCGAATTCAACAAGTTTTTGTCTGATATTAGTCTTAAGCTCCTGGCAGGAGACTGATGGGTTGAATTTGTGTCCAGGAAGCAGTGGAGAAGCTGTCGGCTATGAATCACCCCGATGGCGATTGTCCACTGTGTTTGTGTCCTTTGTTCCCGGATGAAGAGCAGGGTGAAGCCTTGCCGTTTATGAAGTTGATGTCTTGCTTCCATTGCTTTCACAGGTAGCAGTCGCTTGATAAAGTGTGCAACTCTATGTAGATTGGTTTCTAGTTTTCATGACAATTGTGTGCGTTTTTTTTTTTTTTTTTTTGACAGTGAGTGCATTATTAGGTGGTGGAGTTGCATCCAATCAGAAGCAAAAATTAATGCCTCATCACGCTCTGTCAGAGAGACCAGAGATCTCAACGGTAAGGTTGGATCACAGTTATTTGTCAGTGGGTTGAATTAATCACCAGAAGTTGAGGAGATAATGTAGAAAAATAAAATTATTTACTTGAGGCTGAAGTCGGAGTTTTGGTAACATTGATTGGTTTGAACGAGAAATATAAACTTTATGAAAGCTTAGCAAACACTGCCAAGAATAAGATTGAAAACATATGTAAAAGCTTTCAACTATTGATTTTTCTACATTATCTCAGATATTGACCAAATATGGATAAGTATTTTACTTTCACATTTGGTCAATATCTGTATCTTGATTTCAGGATGACTATTGGGGTTGTTTTCGATATTAATACTTGCTTCAGGTATGAGTTTAGTCTATACTTGTGCTGGCATGTATGAGAGTCTCTTCCTTGATCATTAAGTTAGTAATAGTTGAGTGAAAAAGTCACCTAGTAATTGATTACCAGTAGAGGTAAAACCATACGATTTAAATGTGGCCGTTTGAAAACCAAACTCCGGTGAGATTAACAGAAGAAAGAACTCTAACATATTGATAATATCCACATTGGTACCTTGTGAAGTGCTGGTGGTTAGTCATGATCCCATTTGCATTGCTCGTTCAATGCGTAGAATTTTATTAGCTGCTGCAATTGCTTGTGATGGTCATTTTTTCTCGTATGTTTTGCCATGTATCGTAGGCTTCTTGCATTTTTCATTTAAAACAAAAAGGCAAATAATTGCAAGATGGGATAGAACAACTTGCCATGTATCCTAGGGTTATGGCCGAGCTAAACATTTGGTGTGATGCCATTCATGTGGGATTTGTATATTTCTGAAAGGAATTGTTGTTTGAGTTTTGTGCTATTATTTTAGATTTTAAGTGAGTTGTTTGTTGTTGTTAGATGCACGAGGAGCTGTGGAAGAGAGTATGGGTACCTGTCCAGTTTGCCGGAAAGACTTTCATGTGCAGGACTTAGAACATGTGCTTCATTTGGTTGGCAACAAATTCTCTCAATCTGTATGTCATCTTATTTTGAACTACAAATTATAGATTTTGCAGATGAATATTTCATTATTATAGTACTGAGTTCACTTGCATTACACTTTCTAATGTGCATGTTAGTATGTTTATTAAAGATAGCATTATGTGCGTTAACTGGCATTTTGCATTTATATTCAATCCTTCAGTTGTGACAGTGTGGTATGGATATCCCACCCATGACTAGGAAAGATTAGTTAATAGCATTGATCGGGTTGGTTACATCATTACTCATTCATATTTTTGGTCTGTAGAAAAGCTAAATTCAATTGCGTCTAGCCATCTTGACACATGAAGAACAAAATATCAATATGTATGTATGGTCATTTAGAACTTGTGAATAAATGCCCAGGCCTGCACTTACGGTTAGTGTAAGAGCTGGTCTCAGAACTGGGTATATTGATACCATTAGATCTAGTTGATGCTCTTGTAGTAATGATTTCATTTATTTTGAGTGTCTTGAACTACTTTGCAAAGTACTGGAATATATGAGGCAGTTCCAGGTCAACTTTGGCCTGAAGGTTTCTTCTTTGTCAGTAATTTGATCATCCAGCAATTTTGTAGCAAGTTCTTGTTTCCATCGATTGCTTAGTATATAGTTGGCTTTTAGAAATTAAGACAAACATTCAGGTTTTCCACATAAATCAAGTATTGTTTATTAACTTTATTTCTTTTAATTGAAGTTTATTGACAAGTTGATTTATGTTAAATTCAGAGCTTGGATGAAACTGAAGACGTTGACAGTGAGAAATTCCTTCAGTCTGATAAGGAGAAGGCCCGGAGAGAGAACTTTGAAGCCATATTTAAGTTGCAACAAGAAAATGGGGGTTTAATTGAACCTAAGAAAAATATTGTCATCGTCCCTGGTATGTTTCTTACACCGCCAGTTGCACCTTCTAATTCTGGGGCAGCCATAGAATCTCCTGAAGAGCGACATAGAGAAACCCCAGTCACCTCAGGCATGCATCCTGGTGGTTCCTCAGGGAGGCATAATACCAATGAGCTGAAGAGTTCCAGCTCGCGGAAGCAGAGAGAGCGAAGAGGACCTAATCCTAGGCAACCTGCCAAACAGTGGATTAGAAAAGAAAGTGACAAGGTATAGTGACCAATTTGGTATAAATGGTTATTCTGGGAGCTTTTTTAATCCCTGATGCACCTTAAGTTATTCAAGAACTGCTATTTGAAAAAAATGTAAGTTGAAAGGAAGTCTGAACAAGACGAGTAGGGAGCGATGGAGCAGATAGAAACTGCCCGCTCTCAGTATGATCGGTTTCATCACCATGTCTATAAGCTGAGCTTCATCTTTCTGTAAGGCCATGTGTGTTTGAGTTTGTATTTCAAGGTATGATTAGTGCCTTTGGTGATGTTTTGCGAAACAGTTTTTTGTTGAGATGTATAATAGAACGCGTTTGAAATATTATTTTCAAAGTTTAGTTTATGAAAAGACCAACCATCCTTTCTGAAGGATAACTCAACTTCAGCTACTCCATATATATTTGGCCGTCGGTCTCCTCCCACCAACGTTGATCTCACTGACTGACAAACTCCACTAACTTCAAACTCGGCAACTTCTTCAACTGACTGGTTAATTCAGTAATTGATTAGCGATCTTACTGACCGATCGACAATGTTAGCGGTCGGCGACTTCGGTGATCAACTGCAAAAATCATAGCACCACCTCACAAGCAACACTACAATAACTTGATTGGTAATCCCAGCTACCGACCACCATTAACCTTAGTGGCCAATTGCAAACGCTACCACAATCGACCAATCTACCAAATACTCCACAGTCATTTGATAATCCACCAATCGCATTCTCAAATCTTGACGACATTCATGCAACTCTAATTTCATTTACAAAAAAAAGCTTTCCAAAATCACTTTGTGAAACATTACCACAAGAATTCAATTTCCATTTGCTAAAATGCAATTTCTTGACTGTCACACATCACACATGAATCACATTATCATATTTATAATGTTTGTTTGTTTCATATCTTTAAACTCTTTTAACAACAAAAGTCCGTGCCATAAACTACTTATTAGTATACTCATCGCGACGATCCAACTTTTAACCCTCATTCTGAACTGCATTCTCAAATGATGGAAACAGACTTTGAGTAACCAATTTATACTAGTGATCGAGACGTACATTTCTTTTCTTTGCTACTACGTCTTCACAGCATGCAGATTAAATTTGAGCAATGCAAGAAAGTTGATATTAGAAGCTTCTTGTGGGAACAAACCATGCATGTCAAACTGCTGATCAATCATTCAAAGAAATAAAAGGTTTAGGATTTATATATGTGGAATTTTCTTAGGTACCCACACATGTATGGGATATTTATATTTATAAATATGACAATAAATTTATCGTCACTCTAGTTAAAAAGATCATTATTTAGGTAAATGTAGTTCGATTTAATTATAGATGATTATTTCACTTATAACATTTTCACAAATTTTCAAATAAATTGTTGTCAATATGATAATTTTATTGTTAAAGTCATAATTTAATTTAATAAAATTATTATTAAAATAATAATTTTATTTAATTAGTTGTAAAATAATTGTATTGTATTAACCGTACTAAAATATAAACTAAACCGAGGTTTATGACTCTATGTCCAACAATCTGATCAATCTAATCTAAACACTATTTTCAGAATCTGGAGGAGATCCTGTTGAGATCTTAGAGGCCTATCTTGTCCGGAAAATGACGTGCGGACTACACCTGCAGCTTTAATAAGAGAGATTGGAAAAACAGATCGAGACCCAAAAAGTTCTGCAATTTGATACTGAACATCACAAAAGTTGGCGATACTTGCAAGTTGCATGCATGGATTTGATCTTCACTAGTCACTTACTCACTACTGGTTCTTTGACAACACAATAGTGTCTACTCTAGCGCCTTTTATTTTATATTAGGACAAATGTTATAAATAGTCCTCCTGCGTTCATGACAAATGTTGTAAATAGTCCTCCTGGGTTCATTGTTATACTCCCCCTTGTTGTTTAAAAATATCTAATTATAGTTCTTTAGTTAAATAACTGATTTTAGTCCAATTATGATATTTAACACAATTATCATCAGAAACCTCTCTTTCTTAACTCCGACCATGCCAACCCAGTGTCTCTATTTCTCATCTTGTTATTAAAGAATGAACTATACCCTAATTTTAATTAAGTATTGGGTTCCATAATTATACCTATGAACATATTATATAGATATGCGAATCATAAATATGAACATACATAACAATCATAATAAAAAATATATCATAGAACTTGCTTAGGTTTCTCCACTGTGATAGACTGCTTGTATAAGTTCTTCAGGATCTTATTAGATATCACCACTGTAATTCTCCTCATCACTCAGACTTACAAATGGATTCAGTCATTATCCCATATATCTTAATTGGCCTATCATCGAAGTAAATGCTTAACCATCAAGTTTTTCAAGCCATGATTCAGATGTGTAAAGCTATATGGGGTATGGTTAAATTTGCTACGGGACTCCACACATCAAAATCTTCATATGAAACACAAGGATCTCACTAACAATGTTGGTCGAACTAGTACAATTTGATTAAAATTACTTGATCTATCAATCACGAGAACCAAAACTAGAAATTTTTAAACACGAGGTTGGATATAACCACGACCCAAACCACTGGACTATTCATAACATCTCTGGTATATGATTCGTCCAAACCACATGATGAAGGTGATCAGCTGCACAACGATCGGCTTCCATCAAACTTTTTGTGACGATATATATGGTTTAATAGCATACAGTATATACGTCCTACGTTTAATCGAGTTCATTAGTTATATACGAAGGCGCGAAAACAATATATACGTACTAAGTTTAGAGATACTCATCAACTAATTAATACCGATATCAGATGATATGCATAACTCGATCTACAATGTGCATGTATAGCATAGTTTCTAACAATCTTTACATTGTAGAGTACTTTGATATTAGTTTACTTCAAGAATTCAGCTAATAAGAGCCAAAAGTATGGTTGGTCACCACAAGCTACAATAATTTTAAAGGCGTAGAACATCTCGACCCTACGAGAATTCCAGGAAGTTCGATCTGACGGAACCCCATTTTATTGATCCTGGACCTCATTACATAATTGCGTTGAAAAAACTCGAAGAACACTTCAATCATTCATCTAAGAAATTGCCAGAATACACCATCATTTCTCTTGCTATTGCAATTCATGTCCATATAATTTGTATTTCCATTTGCAGATGAATACCAGCAATGAAGTATGGAAACTTGAAGAGGAGTAATTATAACAGAATTTAATGAAAAAAAGTCTCAACGTCGATCAACATGTGTTGTGCTCGAAAGTGTGGTTACAAATATTTAATTCACATCTTGGTGCTACCCAGAATGAGACCTGATCGATATGCCTCTATTTTTACTCATGATAATTCCCTTTATAGTTTCAAGTTATGTCATGGCATGGGTATCTCTTTTCTTTTCTATATTTTCTGATGGCTTATTTTATAAAATTATTGATCTTTATTGATTAATTGACAGTATTAATGTGGATGTTTCATGCTCTGACTTTTTTCTTTAATAACGGCAATTCAGATCAAAAGTTGATATACAGTTCTTATTCAGAGCGAACATTCGCTATGAAATAAAGTTCTTTTTTTTAATACACTTTTCGGTCATATTTCTACATCTTCATCGTTCAGATGCTAGAACCTAATGTATAGATCATCTATGTAAAATTTCATCCAACTTGATAATCGTTTGACTTTTCGTTATGACGATTTACACGAACAATTCAAGTTGAACAGATTCGGTTTGTTCATTGATTCAATATAGTTTCGATACCTTTAAGGTAACCAAATTAGATGAAATTTTTCAAGAATGATCTATACATTAGGTTTAAACATCTAAACGGTGGATATGTGAAAATATGACCGAAATATGTATTAAAAAATGAATTTTGATTGCCCATACTTCTGGACATTAAGATATTAGATTTCTCCCAAACTGGCAATCGATCAATTTATGAAATCTACAAAAAATATTCGTATCATAATGTATAGCGAGAAACGCCGCAAAAGGTATCTGGTAGCTAGTTTCTCCTAAGAGCTATGGAAACTTGCATTGGTGAACAACTTTCAACTGCGCAGTCAAAAACCCTATATTTAATCAACTGCGCCTTCTAAATTTCCATATCACTCTCTGAAACTTCATTTCCTGGAGCACAATTGGATCCACATATAGACTTTTAGTATTTTGTTTTGCTTCGTTGGAGTTCGAGATTAAGTTGAGGTTTTACATTTGTTTTCATTCACTATGTCAGTATTCCTGTTGGGAAAAGTTTCTAAGACACCACTTAGAAACCAATTAAGGTCATTGTGTTTCTTCACTGAAATTTCATATGTGATTAATTACTGTTGAGTTGAAAATCACTTCCAGTCACCAACTCGATCACCATTCAACTACAACGAAATTTCATGAGGTATAAGCTCTTAGAATCAGCTCGCTCAACGGGAGATACAGTACGTGAATGAAAAAAAAAATTAAAAACAAAATAACGATTAGACTATGTCTTCAGTTCGATCACAACCAGTAGCCCTATTTCGAAAATTTAGCTACAAAGAGACAAGAGGGTGTAGACAAAATAAAAAGACCAAGAGGGTCGACGTCCATATCACCAGTACACTTAATTATAAAGTTATAAATTGACATATAAATTATTGGTAAAAGAAGTAAAACATCAAAAACCCGCGCAAAGTTCATAAAGCTCTCAAAGGATCCCCATTTAATACCGTAGCTCACGTATATAATTGCATGGATAGCAAAGAATCGATAAACTTCAATCATGCATCCAATTAAATGGACAGCTGATGCATACAATTGACGGAATACACCCCTCGGAGAATTCTCTGGCATATATAGCTCTTCCACTAAAGATCTCTTATTTTGTTAATTTTAAAAAATTAGTTGTTAGAGTAATTTTTTTATAACAATTTAACATTTTCATCGTTTAATTACTCTTTTTTTTTTGAATAAGTTGATAAGAATTTATTGAAAATAGAGATACAAAAATACAATTCAAGTATGCATCAATGGAAAAACACAGTCTAAAAAGAAAAATACATCTGAAAGTTTGGAAAATTTACACATTACAGTCACCGTTACGTCGAGACATCAACGCCGGTCCGGGTGTAAACTACTGACTGCGTACGTATAGTGAAATGATGAGTAGTCGGTGGTATGACTACTCATCTGAATCGTACGTACAAACTTTTGAAAGACAATTATACATACGATTGAGGGTAATCTTGCACCTAAAGGATCGAAGCCGACCAAGGGCGGATCCAAACATGGTCATAATGACATACGATCTTTAACGAACATGTATCATAATTGTGGGTCCGTCAACTAATATACCAACCAACATAGTGACCAATACCACCTATATTGGTTCAAGATCAAGCACACATTTCGGGATTGGTCCCAGGTCCAAGGTTCTCCTGGGTACCTGGTGTAACAGCCCAGCCTATACACTTGAGATATTGTTCGCTTTGGGCACTTTTCTCTCTGGCCCTCAGAGTTTTGTCTCTCAGAGCTCACGAACAACTTCCCAGTAAGTCACCCATCCTGAGATTGCTCTGGACTCAGCAAGCTTAACTTCAGAGTTCTCATTCCCTCCAAAGCCATTGAGCTCCCAAAACACGTCTCTATATATTGAGCTAACTCTGCACATATAAGCACAGCATCCACTCTTCCCCGGGCGATGTGGGATGCGTGACCTGCCTACCTGCTAGCTTCCCTAGCCAGTTCAGGTCAGAGTCATCACACTTGGTGACCAATACCACCGTTCAATTACTAGGTTTGTATGTGTAGATCATTCTTGTAAATTTTTAGCGAAAATGGTAATCGTTAAGGCCTAACTAGATTAAATCAATGGACGTATGAAATCTGTCAAAGCTAAACCGTTCATGTTTTTATTTGTAAATTTCAATTTTGAATGCTCTAATGATTATCAAATTGAATGAAAATTTCCAGATATGATCTAGTCATATAAACATGAAAGTTGAACGGTGGAGATGTTAATATGTGATCGAAAAGTATGTTAAATGATTGATCCCTTAAAATGGGCAAAATAAGAGATCCATTAGTGAAAGGGGCATGTACATCTCCACCGTTCAGATGTTAGAACTTAACGTATAGATCGTCTCTGTAAAATTTCATCCAACTTAATAATCGTTTAGCCTTTCGTTATAGTGATTTAGACGAACAGTTCAGGTTGAACACATTCGGTTTGTTCATTGATTTAATATAGTTTCAATATCTTAATGATCACCAAATTGATAGAAATTTGGCAGAAACGATCTATACATTAGGTTCTAACATCTGAACGGTGGAGATGTTAAAATATGACGGAAAAGTGTGCGAAAAACTGAACTTCTCACGGTAAGTTCAAAACGAAAATTCGCTCTGAATATAAACTATATATATATATATATATATATATATAATCTGTATGTATATCCAGGCACGGACCCAGGGAGGGGCTGGGGTGTGCTGCAGCCCCTCTCAATTTTTAGAGAAAAAAAAAATAGCAGGCATATGTATATATATATATCAGTAGTTCAGTAGCACCCTTGAAAAAATAAATTTAAGTCAACCTTACCTTAATTTCAATTAAACAAAAACAACAAGAAGAAGTATTGGTTTATTATCAATTGATAATAAACGACATGTAGTAATTAGTGAAGTGTGGTCGTGTGCCGTATTCAGTGTTATCTACTTCACTTCTCTTCTCTCAGGTCCTCAAAATCACATACTCTCATTCTCTCAACCTTATTCAAGGTAATTTTCTTCTAATGCCTGGAAAAAGAGGATTCGACTTAGATTCGAAAGAGAATCCTTCTCAAAATGATATGAAATTTCTTTGATAAATTTTTAAGATTAATTTTCTTGTCAAGTATAAGGAAAATGTAGCCCCTCTCGATTTTTAATCCTGGTTTCGTGCCTTGTATATCCGTACAAATCTGTATCGTGTATGAGTATATAAGAGTATGAATAATGTAGCATGGGAATCGATCGCAATTAATTATGACAGAATTTAAATGAAATTGAAATGTCCCCATGATAACTTTTGTTTAGGGCCACAAGGAAAAATGAGACATTACGTCTAGCTATGAGTTTATAAGGGGTACAGCCAATTTTATTCGTTGCCAATTATTTTGGATATGGACCCCAAATCACTCTAGAAATGCATAAAGATTTGAATCGTGACTTCCATGCATATTACCAATGATGGATATTGCGGGCCAGAGACCAATAATTGATCTCTAATTGATACAAAACAGCAGCTAATTTTGGTGTGTCGAACCATCTACCGATTAACGATGGAAATGCGTGGAAGTCACAATTTAAAATCTCATGCATTAATTTACATGAATCATGGCCGGGATGTTTCGAAGGTTATACACAATTCAACTGTTTTTTTTTTTTTTTTTTTATTCAATACATTATGTACCAATTACACAATTAATAATTAACGCTTCATAAATTGACGCCTGAATTGGTGTATACCATGCCTTTACTGAAAACCCTATCACGATACTTTTATATATATATATATATATATATATATATATATATATATATATATATATATGTCTGATGCCTTTATGGTTTGCATGAGTATCGATCTCTCTCTATTTTATCACTTATCACTTTTGTTGATTCATTGGCAATCAATAATGTGGATCGATGTTTCGTGCTCTCTGACTTTTGTTTCTTAATAATTGCCAGAAAGGTTCATCACCCCCCATTTTCCTTGGTACTGGTTTTGGTTCTTGGTTACGATTTTCGGTCCTCTTTTGTCCTCTTTCGTCAGGCACAGCTTTTTCATGACTTCGGTCTCGATGGCAGTGGCGGGGGGAGAACAAAAAGTGACTGGGGTACATTTTTTTTGTTCACACAAATATTATTTGACAAATAAGTACATACACCATATAGATTTCCATCATTGAAAGTACGCCAATTCAATTCAGTATAATACATTTCAAGGAGTTCATATCTATCCATATACCACACAAAAATTGTTTCCGACACAAAAGATAACTAAAAACAGAATCAATAGTGGTTAAGCAATCTATAGTTGTCCTCGACGAGGTGCCATGTTTTGAAATCGTTGAATTATAGCTTCATTGTCAATGGCATTGAACACATCTTTCTCAAGGTACACTGTTAAGCTATCATTCAACCACTGATTTCCCATTCAATTCTTTATAATGTTCATGGCAGAGAATGCCCTTTCAATTGTGGATGTCGCAACTGGAAGTACTAGTGCCAGGGTAATGAGCAGATATACATATTGATAAGTCTTATGCTTTCCTGTCTCAACAAGTTTCAGTGCTAGATCAGAAATTCCATGTAAGTTTTGAAACTTACTGTTAGACTGAATATCATCAATGTAAATATCAAGTTGTGACCCTAGTATCAACAAATCCGATGTAGAAAAATCAGCCGGATATAAGTGAGCAAGATACATCAAACGTTCCTTATTGACATCAGAAAGTGAATGATTCGGACTTAAACAAGCAAGGCAAAGGAGTAGCTCTGTATTAGCCTCATTAAAACGATTGTTCAACTCTTGGAGATCTATCACAGCACAAAAAAAAAGTCAAAACGATAATAGTGCAAATTTGTGATTTCCGGACTTTTACGCTTGGATTTCCATTGATATAGATGCTGCTCACTCATGTTGGGAACCATGATCTTTTCTTTCCCACAAAACACAACAACTTGATCTAGTAAAGAATCTCATCTATTATCCCTCATATCCTGTAATTTTTTCTTGCAAATTTTTATTCAATTCATTGCATTTACTATATCTTGATCATCTCTTTGCAAGGCTTGCGACAATTCATGGCTAATTCCAAGTACAATCCTCATCAAGTGCAAACTAAATATGTAATCAAAAAATCGTAATAACCCCAATGAAATAAATGCATCATGTTTCTGATCAGAGCCTACTTTGTCAAATACAATTTCATCTAGCACATCAATTATGGAAGAGAACACGGCAGTAAAGTTTATGAGTGTACCATAATGTGAGCTCCAACGTGTATCGGCTGAACGTTTAATCTCAATTTCTTGTTTTAACCCTCGTCCACTTGAAAGTTCTCCAACCTTCAATGCTTGAACAACTTTAAGAGCTTGTTTTTCTCGTAAAATGTCATGGCGTTTGGAAGAGGCACCAACAATATTCACAACTTTAGCAATAGAAGTAAAGAAAGCACCTACAATGTCATGTTTTTTTGCTACAGCCACCAAAGCTAACTGAAGTTGATGTGCAAAACAGTGGACATAGAAAGCACTCGGATTCTCCTTCAAAATAAGTGATTTCAATCCGTTCAGTTCCCCACTCATATTACTTGCTCCGTTGAAGTCCTGACCTCGCAAACTTGATATGCTTAAACTATGTTTACAAAGCAATGCATCTATGGCTTCTTTAAGTGTCATGGAAGTAGTATTGGCAACATGCTCAATTCCAATAAAACGTTCAATTACAAAACCATTCTTATCCACATACAAAAAAATTACAGCCATTTTCTCTTTTACTGAAACATCTCTAGCTTCATCAACTAGAATAGAGAACAATGCATTACCTATGTCTGTAATTATAGCCTTTGTAGTTTCAACTACAGCCGCATGAACCATCTCTTTTTGGATCACTGATGATGTCATTTTGAGGTTTTCAGGAGCATTTTAAAAAACCACAGCTCTGACTTGTTCATCATAATCAGCAAGAAATTATACAAGCTCTAGAAAGTTACCTTGATTACTCCAATTCTCAGATTCATCATGGCCCCGAAATGCAAGGCCTTGTCTTAGAAGAAACCGAATACAATCTACTGATGCAGTAAGCCGAATTCGATACGATGTTCTGAATTGCTTAACATTCTTATCTATCATGTTTCGAATGTGTTGTCTCTCATTCATGAGGTCTTCGCACTTTCTCAAAGCTTGGTTATGGGCGTTGTTTAGGTCACCAACATGAGCATATAACCTTTTCTTGTCCTTCCAATTTCGATAACCTATTTTAGTAAAGACATCACTTTCTCCTTGGCCTCCTGTATTTGTTTTAAATAGGTAGCAACACAAACAATATGCAGCATCCTGCTCGATACTATACTCCAACCGGTTAGAAAAATCATCAAACCAAGCAGGTAAAAACTTTCTTCCCTTAGCTCCACATGAAGTCTTAAGAAATTTGTGCTCTTTGGGCTGATATGGACCTCTCTGTAGATATTCTCTTTGAACTTGGTCTCTTATTTTTGGATCATAGTTTGAAATACTCTTTCGTAATCCAGGATATGAAGGAAGATCGGCCAAGTTTATCTCTACCCCAACACTGATGTTCTTTGATACCAAGTTTGATTTTCTTTTAAAGAATTTTTCCATGACTTTTTACAAAATTCACAAATGCATTAGATAATCAGAATATAAGCTAACCCGGAAGAATAGAAATATATATGAGATTCACAAATCATGAAAGCAATAAAAGGATAATAAGAATTAAGAAGAGTAGAAGATCATTCAAAGACGAGGATGATCACATAGGGCTGGGATCGGCTCGGTACGGCTCAGTATTAAATTCATACCGATACTGAAACCAATTCATGTGATCGGCTTCGGGTCAGTTCGGTAACAGTCTTCTCAGCTTTGATACTGATTTGTCCCGATATCGTTCGGTATCGGTACAATCGGTACAGTTCGGTACCAAACATACTGAATCGAAAAGTGCAAAATACTGAAAATAGCACAAGTGCAAAACAGAACATTACTGCACTATGTTGCTATGCATCAAGTTCAAGTCTGCATAGTTCAATTCTTCAACCACAAAATAGTCAATATAGTAACTAAGAAGCAAATGAAACTACTCAACTCTCAAAGTCTCAAACTAGAAGTCTGCAACTACAAGAAGTCCAAGAACAGTAAGACTACAAGTCAAGTCTACAAAAAATCAACAATTCATCTTATGACAGTAAACTAGAAGTCTGCAATAATTCAACACTTAAACATCACCAAATAAACAAGTTCAAGTCTGCAATCCCATCAACTTTCAAACCAGCAAATAACCAAAGTCCAAATATAAATCAACATATAAAAATAGGCAGTCTAGGAAATAAGCAAGATTAAAATAATAAAATCCTTCAATCAGAGCCTGAACCATCTTCAAAGCCACCTGCCTCATCTTCATCTTCCAAGCCATCTGCCTCATCTCCATATTCATCTTCAGATGCATCTTCAATCTCTTCAGCATTCTCTAGAGGACAAAAGTTGACAGATGAAGATGATGTTGTAGAATGATATGCAGAGATAGTAATAGAGAAACTCAGAAACCTCAAACCAGCCAACAAGGTTTAAAACTTAAAACTAATAACATTGCTCGATAAACAAAACAAAGAATTAAAGATCAACAAAATCACATAATTATAAAATAATAATAATCAAAATATAATACATTGATACAGAACTTAAGAATATTTGAAATTGAAACAAAATTTAGTAATTTACCTTTCTCACATCTCTCATAGAACTCATAATCTTTAATGCATGGAGCATCCTCAATGCAGCTAATATCACTTTCCCGTAGCCAACTTTGTAGACAGATCAAAGCTTCAACAGATTTAGGAGTTAATGAGCTCCTAAAACTGTCGACAACTCTCCCTTCGGTGCTAAAGGCAGCCTCAGATGCAACAGTGGAAACTTGAACAGCAAGGACATCTTTGGCTATTGAAGCTATAACAAGATATTTATGCCCATTCAAATTCCACCATAACAGTATAGGATACTTTGATTCTTCTTTAACAACATCTTCAAGCGGGTCCAGCAAATATTTGTCGACTTCATGTTGTGGAGGTTGCTCATCAAGCTCGGAAACCACTTTTTTCCAATCATTCATGTTTGAAGCTCGATCTCTGCTGGTATTGCTTGATAGAGTTGTTGATTTACTACGCAAAGATGATGCTGAAGCCTCCTTTTTTTTCCCAGCTTCCTTTGTTTCCTTTGGTGCATATGCTTCATACAATGACATAAATATATCCCTTAACTGCTTCGACTTTTCATCCACAAACTCAGAGTCATACCCCTCCTTTTTCAGCAAATACTCGATGTGTAGTAGCTTGAATCGAGGATCTAGCATCAGCCCCACAAACAACAATGGATTCAGATCCTTGAAACTTCCATAATACTTGAGGTATTTAGACAACATACTTGCTGTCATTTCATATAACACTTTCTCCGCTTCACTCCTTGTCCTTAACTCAGGCTCTATAATAAGCTTGTGGATCTCTGTTTCGATTGATAAAACATCATGGAAAGTGGTATGGATTGTAGGCCGATTACTTGCACTGACCCTCAAAGTAGTTTCATAAAAGACCCTCAAAAACTGAACAAAAATCTTTGCCTTCTCCCAATCTTCATTGCTTGGTGGTCCTACTTTGCCTTTCTTAGCTTTGTTGGCTGGAGGGACAATCAAATTCCCATCCTCATCAAACTCTTCTTCAGACTCCTGAAAATAAGCTGCAAAACTAGTCTCCTCATCCTCCTTCATTCTTGTAAAGGCCTTCTTAAACTTCAAGGTAGCTTCCAACATTAAGAAAGTTGAGTTCCACCTCGTCGGAACATCCAGAACCACCAAACCTCTACAAGGGATCTGCTCTTTCTTTACAACAGTCTTGAATGCATCCAACCTTGCTGGTGAGGACCTAACAAACTTCACGGCATTTTAAATGGCTAGAACTCCCCTATTCAACTTCTTCAAACCAGAGCCAACAATGAGGTTGCAGACATGAGCAGTACACCTAACATGCGTAAGCTTCCCAACTAAAATGGACTGTGAGTTCTCTCTTTTATCGATTTTAGACACAACATACTCAATTGCACATTTATTTGCAGCTGTATTGTTGACTATGATTGCTAAAATCTTGTTTATCCCCCACTGAATCAAGCATTCCTCGATCAACCTCCCAATTGAGTTCCCACTATGGTTAGAAATGGTGCAAAAGTTGATGATCCTCTTATGCATAATCCAATCATTATCTATAAAGTGGGCCGTAAGCACCATATAGTTGAAATTCTGAACACTTGTCCAAGTGTCAGTGGTCAGGCAGACTCGATGATGACTCATATCAGCTTTCAACTTCTTCTTTGTCCTATCATACAACTTCAAGAATTCATTCACCAAAGTTTTCCTACATGGAACCCTGAAATCAGGTTGCATGACAAAACAAAACTTCCAAAACTCTTGCTTTTCAATAAAGCTAAATGGAAGCTCATCCACTACAGCCATTTTCAAACAAGCCTGCATCACTTCATCATGATTAAACTTCATCACTTTCATCCTATTACCCTGGCTCTTGTCACCGACTATAGTTTTTTGATTCTTATCAACTGTTCTCCTCCCCGGATAATACTTACAACCCTTGTTGATGTGCCTTATCATCCCCTGAGTCCCATTCTTGTAAGAATCAGCTGCATAGTCTCCTAGTTTACCCTTTGGACAGAAAATGCACTTTGCCCTCCTAAACTCTTTCACTATATCCGGCTGACCCTTCACTTTGATGACTTTTATATCCTTGTACTCCTTGAAATACTTCCAAACCCAGCTGCGTTTCCTATTATCCTTATCATTTTGATCCTTCTCATTCTCATCTATCTGACTAGCCTTATCTCCAAGAACCTTATCATCTGTACACGAAACTAATGCACTAGGTTCTACTTCTTTCTCTTCTACAACATGTTCTGCTACAACCTTATCACCCCCCTTCTTGCTCTTTCTAAACTGTATAATAGTATAAGCAATCAAGTAGAACAACTGAACAAGTATAAGCAAATCGAATAGAACGGTAGAACCCATTCAACAAATAAGCAATCAAGTATAAGCATTAAGCAATCGAATTGAACTACAGAACGTCAGAACTGTTAGAACAAGTATAAGCAACATCAAGTAGACAAGTACCCATTCGAATTGAACTACGAATTCGAAATGAGGGTGAAGAACTGAAGAACTTACTCCTAGTTTTCCCATTGAATTCGGTAAAGCTGATCGAAATGAGGGTTTAGATTAGTTTTCCAATCTCATCGAACTGATCGAAGCCCAGCTAGGGTTCTATGAGAGTAACTAGGTAAGTTCAAAGAGGGAGACAGAGAGTGCGAAGGACCCGGCGAAAATGTCCTGAGCTAGGGTTCTAAATCAGTAAATCGAGTTTTTTTCTTATATATGTTAAAGTTTCGAGCCGGGTCGGTTCTGATCCGGTATGGAGAAGGAGCAAACCGCGTCGACCCGACTTAGTAAATTTTGGTATCGGGTTAGTTCGGTCCGCCTACCGGCACCGATTGAACTCGGGACGATCGGGATCGTTCGGCTCGGTCAGGATTCGGTTTCGGTAAGTCGGTTTCATATTCATAGCCCTATGATCACAACCTCACTAACTCACCTGTCTCACTAGTCAGCATTCACCAAGGACATTCCAGAGGGAGAAAAAAAGTGTACTATGAGGAAGAGGAACAAAGGAAAAATCTTTAGTTAGAATATTGGGGATTTGAGGCAGGCCGGCGGGGTCTCTTGGAAATTAGAAAACTGAATAAAGATGAATAGATGATCGTAGGTTTTGTTGTAGGTTTTGTTAAATGGGCATTAATCCTTTAATAATAAGTAGAGTACACAGAAAGATTTGGTTACCTTTTAAATCTTTTGTTAAATGGGCTGTTAAACCTTTTTACTTTTGTAAAACTATTAAAAAAATTGATTTCATTGTGGGAACAATTGCATCACAGTGAACCAAAATAAAAATCTCAGTGTAGGCATAGGCCTATGTTGGTCCTATGCTGCCTCCGCCATTGCTCGATGGTGTATTGTACGGTGTTGTTTTGAGGGGTACCGGTTTATTCCTCTGGGTTGTGGGCTTCAATGTCTGATTTATTACTCCTCACTACCTCATGGTGGCTAGCGGCAACGGTGATGACAATTTTAGTGATCATATATAGGTAGTGTGTGTTAGATTTGTTAGTATTGTTGCTTTTCTCTCACTCAGAATCGATATCTTATCTACTTTTAACCTGACTCTAGCTATTTATGTGGGCTCACAAGATGGAATAGTGGGACGACAGATACAGCGATTAAAAGACTGATATGTCTTTGTTTTGATCTTCGAGCGGAGTGAATTAGGAATATGAAAAACTACCACTACTGCATATCATAACTGAAGTGACGAAGAATCAAAAAAGAAAAAGAAATTCGTCGCTTCAACACATCCAACCGACGAATATTGGACTCCTCGCTTTAAAAACAAAGAGCAACGAATGTTGCCTAATATTCGTCGCTTAGAAATTATTAAAGCGACCAATATTCATAGTTTGTCGCCTCCGTTTATCTTTTTGGAAAATCTAGTGACGAAATTCAATCTTCGTCGCTCTCTAATTATTGAAGCGACAAAGTGCAGTAACTTCGTCGCTCAATTAAAAACGAAGCTACAAATATTGGCCAATCTTCGTTGCTTAGTTTTTTCATCTACCTTCGTACTTCGTCTTAAATACAATTTATAGGTAAAATTTTTTGCTTAGGCAGAATTCGTGTTCTACATATGTTTTTGGAGGAGAAGAGAGAGAAGTTGGAAGAAAGTGAGCTTGGAAGGCTTTTGTTGCTAATTCTTTGATTCTTAAATAAGTTTAGTGTAATTTCCTTCTATTTATCCATCTTTGTGAGCATATTATATATATTTTTTAATGGTTTATCTTTTACATTTTGTGTTGTGTTGTGTTTTAATTTTTAGATACGAAATGGTTTTTAATTTTACTAATTTTTTTTTTACCATTTTTACAGGGCTAGGGGGTGCATTAAGACGCACGCCAAATTAAGAGGCGGTGCACGCGGGCCCCGTACTGATGTGGTGGTTGAGGATTTAAAGAGGCAACTAGCAGCCGTCAACGAGCGGTGCAAAGCCTCAAAAATCGAGAAAGAAGAGTTGATGCAACGTATGACAAGGATAGAGGGTGCCCTCAATGATGTCATCTCGGTCGAAGGCAATCCAGTTGTCAATGCCGCCACAACAACTTCGTCTGTCGCCAATAAATCCTCATGTGCTTCATTAGGTATTCCCGATGATGACCTTGATTAGGGCTTTTTCTTTTCCTTTTAATTTTATTATCGTACATTGTTGTTCTGGAGCATATTCTCAAATTTGGACGAAATCTACTTATGTATAAAATGTAGTGTGTTTGTGTTATGTTGGATGTGTGTTTTATGTTATTTGAATGTGTGTTTTGTGTTATTTGGATGCGAATGAAATAGGTTCAAACTAGACCCAGAACCTGTTTTTCTTCTCTGTAACACTGCATGAAGCGACGAACATTGATCAATATTCGTCGCATGAAAATTTAAGCGACGATCAAACTTCATCGCTTCAGTTTTATCATCCCATATTTTCTTCTCTGTAACATGATATTAAGGGACGAATTTTGAACCAAAATTTGTCGCTAGAAATCGTAAACAACGACCCAAATTTCGTAGCATATAATTCCAAGAGACCACTCAAAATTCGTCGCTCACTATTGAGCGACGAACTTTGGGATCGTCGCGTGAAATATCGTCGCGACGAAGTTTGCATCAATGTTCGTCGCTTGAAATCTAAGCGACAAGAATGAAGCAAGGACTTGTTGTCGTTGCGATATTGAAGCGACGCATTCTATGTTGAACTGATGACAAAATGTCGTCACTTCGGTTCTTTGCTGGAATAGTGTACATGGATTTGTCGTTAATATATATGACCTGGAAATCTTTTTAATTTGCTTCTTCCAGATGAACAAGTTCATATCCTTGCATTGCTGTCAGCACGTTACAGAAATGAATACTCCCTTTAAATTATTGCAGCAAATGGCCGGCTTAAAGCAAAGCCCAACCAAGCAAAATGTAAACGTGGATGATGAAAAACGATATATACGTTCTCAATAAAAGGAGAAAGTAGTAAGTCCTGAGTCCTGACTCCTGGTAGTGAAGGTACGTATCAAAATGGTTAGGACCTGAATTCATATTATTGCAAACGTGACTTTTCTTTGTCTCAACTTTGTTTTCTGAAATCACATTTGGCTATCCGCTGCCAAAATCCTTCTTGGCATGGCATATTGGGTCTGCTTAGTTTTGGACAACCACACACACACACATATATATGCGTTATGAATGTTAACTTTACAAAGGAATCAGCAAAAGAAGGGTTTGAAAATCAGAATCAGCAATTTTAATTATATACACTGCAAATGCAAATGGTACGGATTGATTAATTAAGAAGAATTTTGATTTCCCTTAGCTCATAATTAACCTGGTTAGGGTTCTTCATCATTGATGATATTGGTTGCATTCCCAGGACCCATGTTTATTTTTTCCTTCCTGTTCTTCTTTTTCTGGGGTTTTAACCTCCACGTACTGTACAACAAAATTAAGATTAAAGAAAAAGAAAGAAATCAAAAGTAGTGAAGAAGCAAAGAAACAGTGCGTGTGGCCAATTTTCTCTTGTCATATTGTGAACCTGTGATTTCCCAATATTAGAGGCAATTGAGAAAACAAGAGGACCGGAAATATGTGGCTTGTGGACACTGATAACAGATTGCACCTCAAATTATTGCATCTCATTTCCATTTCTCACTGGATCAATTTGATTCTTTAATTGACCAGCTTCTTTGTTTCTTCTGGTGCTTCACTATTACTTGTTGCTTCTTGTGGTACTTTGGACTCTACAAAATATTAATTATTGTTCCGGCAGCCTGCAGGGACTGATGGAGATCTTTAATTTCATTGTGTCTGCTAAGTATTTGCCAAAGAATAATTGTTTCTAATTAAGTACGTCTACGCAGTTATATAACATACTATACTCCTACGTACTTAATTAACTGAGTTGCGAAAGTGAAAGTTTCTCAAGCTTTTCTTTAAAGGAGCATATATAGTTCAAATTCATGAAAAACGACCTTAATTTCGCAGGGACGACAAGATGTGTTGAGACTTGGGAGTCGACTAAATTAAAGCAACTGCATGAAGAATTTATAGTTATTTCACCATTCTCTGCTGTCAGGGAAGTGGTCAAGTGGAGAGCCGATCGACTGTGACTAATATATATAAGAACTTGATACTAGCTATACTGTTCGCAAAACCCCACATCATTCCTAATATCAGTAAGTAATATGCAAGGTAAATAGATAGAGAGCGAGAGATACAAAATGGTTCGTCGACAAAGAAAGTTCAAGGGTGAATACAACATTGTTCGAACTCATTATCTAAATGCAATGATATACATGGTCACGAAGTTTTTGATTAGTTCTTAGCTGGCTCTCCTACCAAATTGTCTACACTCGCGTTTTGCTTTGGCAAGTTTGATATGGCTTTGTATTGGGCGCTTATGCCTCGTGATATATTTCCTCATTAGAATGATTACCATCGAGATGATTTATGCTACGTTGTTCTTGCTAGCACCAAAAGGGTGAAAGAGCGCCTAGGGTCAAATAACAGGCTATTATATATCGTGGAAATTAGTCTAATAGCTAGGGTTTTCAATGGGTCCACGATCAAGTAACCTAGTGGATTCTGTTTAATGTAAAGCTCGAAACATACTAGGCAAAACGATGTTGAGGATGGATTGGATCGTAACTTAACTCCTAAATTTCTATATGAGGTAGTTATCAGTAACAAAACGTGAAAACGCCACCACTTGAAGGCCGAACATACATAATGCGCGCAGTATATATATGATTTAGGGCTTTGGACATGACAAGGGAAAGTCTAATGCAATTCATGCATTTGTTTGCAGTTCCAGCAAGACCCTAGCTAATAATTAACCACGAGCTGCATAGTTTCTTCATTTTTTATGCGGATAATATGTGTAAAAATATTAGTCACATCGGTCGTTGATTCGTTGTCAACATCAATAGGATGCAATGTGAGTTCAATTACCAGGAAAATTTGCCTGTGTATTTGTAGAAATTTAAGCAGTTACCTCCCCAAAGTTGTCGCTTAGCAGAGCAGAGTGCACATCAGTTGAAAATTTACTCATGCAGGATTGCAGGTTATGCAGCTCTATATCGCTGGTGATTTATAGCTCATAACCTTACTTACGTTCTCCTAGCTATATGGCAATTTACACGGTATTGTAGTTCTATAATTAATCATAATTGCTCTTGTTCGATCATATGCATTAGAAAATGAACGGATCAAATCATATTACACTATAAATGACCATGCATGGAGGTATCCGATTTTCTAGCATTTCACGAACAATATATACAGAAGGAAAATGAAAAAAAAATAAAAAAAATACTCTACCTCTTCCCATAAATATAAATTCATGGCAGGGTGACAACGGCGGACACACGTAGGGGCCAGCGGGGGCCAGTTTTTGATTTTTTTTTTTTTTTTTTTAATCTTTGATTGTTCAATATATGATATAATTGAATAGAGAATGAGAGAAATAGGAAGAAAGAGTTCTAGACGTAGCCACTACTAGAACTATAGCCCAAGAAAATTTACATAAAAACACATATTGATGTGTGTGTATTAGACTAACTGATAATATATGTAAAATTATACATGTCTTTGTTCAGTAGTCTCCTTGAATTGTCGTCTTTATATTAATCTCATACTCTAATCGGCTAATCCTACTACCACTCTTGTTATTGTCAGTCCTCCAATCAACCTCCCGCTTTCCGACTCCTTAAAAACCTCAAGAATTTGGTCTCGCATTCATTTGCACCACTTTTGATGACAAATCTCACCACGTATACATATTTTAAGGAAAGTAGAGACTTATATTGAAATTCACAATAACAAAAAATTTGCGCTTCGCGCAAATAATTTTTTTTTTTTTTTTTACCTCCACTCACATAATTTTCTGCGTCCGCCACTGCAGGACGATCCAATAATTATTCACTGCCTTTAAAAATATGGCTAGAGTTAGTACGGCTCTTCTTTTCTCAAGTTGTTGATTATATATATGATCCGTCATGCCTGCTATGTTCTGTGTTAAGTTCCAGCTCAACAACTCACTGTTCTACAACCAAAATGTCTCTTCAACTATAGCATCTTTGCCATTTCTGGGGGGAAGTTTATATAACTCACTGTTCTACTACCAAAATGTCTCTTCAACTATAGCATCTTTGCCATTTATGGGGGAAGTTTATATATCACTGGGGATTTCCCCCAGAACAATAAAACAGTACTCCCATCCAAAAACAGTATATATATATATATATATATATATATATATATATATATATATATTTCCTATTTAGAACGAACCTTTGCTTTGAACTTACCGTGCGAAGTTCAGTTTTTGGCATACTTTTCGGTCATATTTTAACATTTCCACCGTTCAGATGTTAGAAACTAATGTATAGATCGTCTCTGTAAAATATCATCCAACTTGATAATTATTTGGCCTTTCATTATGGTGATTTAGACGAACAGTTCAGGTTGAATAAATTCGGTTTGTTCATTGATTTAATATAGTTTCGATATCTTAACGATCACCAAATTGAATGAAATTTAGCAGAGACGATCTATACATCAGGTTCTAACATCTGAACGGTGGAGATGTTAAAATATGACCGAAAAGTATGCTAAAAACTGAACTTCGCACGGTAAGTTCAAAGCGAAGGTTCGCTTTGGATAAAAACTATATATATATATATATATATATATATATATATATATATATATATATATAAGAAACTGTCAAGAATGTATACACCTTATTTAACGGCTTCTGATCGCGCGCAGAAATGATCACAGGGAGGAAGAAGTACTTCTAATGTGCATGTTTAGGGTTTTATTTGGCATATCTGG
This sequence comes from Potentilla sterilis, assembly GCA_963682095.1. Lineage (NCBI taxonomy): Eukaryota > Viridiplantae > Streptophyta > Magnoliopsida > Rosales > Rosaceae > Potentilla > Potentilla sterilis. Next base: position 32,767,012 of record OY821766.1, on the reverse strand, counting down.
ACTCTTATATTAACACCGTTAACTTGAACAAAAATGACGGTACGTTTATTTCTGTGAAGAGTTGAAGTAAGAACTAAGAACCAGCTGCCCCAAAACGACGCCGCCACTTACATAAATTGATGAATCAATCCACTATTGACTATATATTCAGTTCCATTATTTGGTGACTGGAATGGAAGAAATACTTTGGTGCCTTTGATGATATCTTATAAAACCGTACGTACGTAAGCCACGCAATCTTCCGTCAGTACGTTCCTCGATCACTCCAATTGTGCCAACTTGATCATACCAATAACTGAATGCAAATACAAGATCAATCATACTCACGTAGGTCCAAGATCCATTCCAGATAAAGTGGATTAACGTAATCAAGTTTATGGGGATGCATAAAACTATGGAATTGAATAACTGTTGCATTCCCTAAAACATAGGCACATAGCTAGTTGCACTCAAACATTCAGTAGTTTGATTTCCCCTCCCCCTCGTCCTCTCCCTCTCCCTCTCCCGTCGTGGATTAATTTCTGAACTTAAAATAATATTGAATATATCGACATTGATCATATATATAAAAATAACAAATAGTTTGATTTTTTTTTTTTGAAGGACTAATTATATGATTGTTACATTGACAAGCAGGTACTGGAAATCCACGTATGCGTTGAGTGTCTTTCAAAAGTCATCACATTGCCTACATCTAAAAGAGAAGTAGTTAAAAATATCGATCTAGATTTTAACATATTGAATCATAGTCGAGCATAGACTCAACAAACTAGAGATATATCGCACATGTCCATTCTAAATATATACAAGACAGACACATGGGATCGGAGGTGATCGATCTATATGTGTATTGTGAATGGTGAGATGAATAATATCAGATTTTAATTAACTGCTATCTTTTTAATGTACTGTATTAATTAGATGTAGATGGTGCTACACTAAATGTTAGTGGTGTGCGCGGTGTTGGAGTAGTTGTGCAGGATTGTTATAGGTAAGTTGGGAGCTCCTAAAACGGGGTTTTGAGTTTGGATATTATTATAGTTAGTATATAAAAAATTCTAAAATACTATTCAGCTATGATGGTAATGTTTTAGGTTATTTTTTAATTTTCGTGTTGTGTTTTGACCTAATTAGACTAGATTACTAGTATATTTAATAGATAAGGAATCACTGATTATTCGGAATGCCTAATGTAATGCCTATATAAAACCTTCTTTATCAATCAATAAAACTGTAGTTTGCATATTATTTTTTTCTCCTAGAACACGTTATCAAGCACGTGGCGCTAGTTTTTGTCTAATAGTCCTAAAAAAAAAAAACTCTAACCCGAAAAAAAATCCCGAAACCCTAACCCTAGCGTCAGCTGCAGTCCTTCCCTCGGCCTCCGACCCTTCCCGGCAGCACCTGCGCCGCCGCCAGCTCCTGCTCCTTGCCGCGCCCCCTACACTGCCCCCAGCCACCTGCCCTGCAAGCCGTAGCCCTCCCGACAACAGCCTATCTCTCTCAGTTTCTGATTTCGTTTACATCTCTTTGCACACATCCCACGAAGGTCAAGACTGCTCGAAAGCCGATAAGCATTCTTCAAGGCCTTCCTCCCTATCTCGAAGAAATCAAGAAGAATCGAGAAGAACAAGTTTTTCAAAAAAAAATCAAGTCTCTTTTGTACAAGCTTCACTTGAAGAGGTAATTTTTAATAAAAGTTCATACTTTTGAAATTTCAATACTAGGATTTTTGTTTTTCACCCGGGACATTTTTGTGTCCCTGCTACATCATCTCGATTATTCTTTCGCTTCTTGGGACGATAAACAGAGATTTGACCACCCCGGCACCACTGTTTTAAGGGGTAACTGAGACGTTACCGACCACCGTTGTGCTTGTGGCTGTGATGTCATTGTGAACCTCTACGTCTATATAAAAGAAAATTAAATGGAAGATTTCGATTGTGACTTTTCAGTCACTTTTTGCATCGATTTTTGTGACCGTGATACATCTTGGCATTGTTCTAAATTAATCAAACTTGTTTAGTATTAAATTTTAATCGATACTAACGTCTCCATATTTGTGTTTTGTAAAGGTCTGAAACTCAGCGTCCAGACTTTGACATCATGGATGTCCACGGCAAGAAATACAAAAGATGGGTCTCTGATGTTGAGAATACCTTCATTGGAAAGATATTCATGGCCACCAACATGCCTCAACCTGATGAAAATTAGCAGGCTTCTCCTGAACAAAAAGCTCAGGTCCTGATGTTTCTCAGGCGGCATATACATCCGACTCTCAAGAAGCAGTACTTAAAGAAAACAAATCCCAAAGAGCTATGGGACGTACTAAAAGATCGTTTTGACAATGATGCACAACTTCCTGACTTATTGTCAGATTGAGAGCAAATTTGCTTATTGGATTTTGATACAGTCCAAGAATATCATCAGACTATGCTCAATTTACAGTCTGATCTGAGCTTTTGTGGCGTCAAGAATTTTGATCTCGACATTATGGAGAAAACCTTCATCACTTTGTCAGAATCTGTATCCATGTTGTCACACCAGTACCGTGATCTTCTAGAAAAGGGGACCGTCAAAACTTTCAGTGATTTGATGAATGTGCTCCAAAGGAAAGAGAAGTACCATGAGTTGTACCTAACTACCAACAAGAGTCCTAGAGGTCCAAAATTTATTCTGAAATCTCATCACGTCAACGGTAAAATTCAAAAGAAAAAGAATCAATCTCGTGAACGTCAAGAACCGCCACCACGTAGGACAAAAGCACCACGAGGAGAAAGAGGAGGAAGAGAAAACAGCCCTAACCGCAACCTCTCATGGCAAAGAGACGGCAGTGCCGCCGCCACCGCACCTAGAGGAGGGAACCGATCCAGGTCCGGCTCCAAGAGTGGTGGCCACGCTCTAGCTTCAAGCTCAGCTTCCGCTCCTTGCTTTAAATGCGCCTCCAGGAATTAAATTCAACGAGATTGCAAAGGTAGTAGAGATATTCAAGCTGCCTATAAGAAACACAAACAATACATGGCTAAAGAGTCGAACTACGTTGGAGACTTCGAGGAAGACGATGATGATAAAACTACTCACCTCAACGTCGATGACGTATAGCCTAATAAAAGGCGTGGAACAAAGGAGTTTGAAACCCCAAATTATGATTAAGTCTTTGGCTTGTTAGGTCATATGTTCATGTTCAAGTTTGATTACATTAATTTTTTTGGCTTGTTTTAGTCATGTTTTCGAGATTTTTATTTATCAGTCGTTTTTTTAAAGCATCCTTGATGTACTTTTGAGTTGTCAATCAATAAAATTTCTATTATTCTATGAATGATATGAGAATTTTACATTCATTATAAAAGCATAAATGATTCAATGCTTCAAATTTTCCATGACATAATTACTTTGAGCTTACCACGAAATTGGTAATGTTAACTCATATCCGAAACAAAATCACAAAAAAAAAAATGAGGAGATTGCGCAAATCGCGCCAACATGCCTCTCGGCAGCCAGGCAGCATGATCCGCAGCATGCATCGGCAGCTCGGCAGTCTTGTCACCTGCCAGCCCGATACCGAACCCGATCCATTTTTATTTAGCCTCTAAAACGTCCTGACTCTGTTCTCGACCCATCCTCCGCAATATACCCAGCTTCGAACCCAGCATATATAGCCTATTCAATTATCTAGGTCCACGCATACATCTCGGCTTGCCTGGATATGTGCGTTTCTTTGGTCTATAGTCGTTGCATCAACTTTAACTATATCTTGGTCTCGACCTCAACTTAACATCGGCTTCGCTTCAACTTGGCCTCTATACGTGACTCGGCTTCGGCTTGGACACGACCTTGGCCCCAAAATTGATGCAACTAGGTTCGGCAACGCCTTGTTTTCAGACTTGACATGCTTCGGAATTAGCTCAACCTTACCATCGAATTGCCTAAGCCCCTCCTTACATTGTCTTGCTTTGGCTCTGCCCTAGCTAGATCTCGGCCTCGCCTTGGCTTCGGCCTAGCCTCGGCTTCGACAACAGCTACTCGATCTCGGTCACTTCTTTACGGCTATGTAGATTCTCTACATTCTTTTAATGCTAGTCATCGGTGGCTGAACGCGGTTTTTCACTTTGTTGAAAGTTCTATGGATGTCTTGGTTACCCAATTGGCCTCAATACACCTCATTTTGTGATGACATATTTCCCCAATACACTTTTTAAGGGATCATAATTTTTATAAATCTATTAAAAGACTGTTCGCCATGTCTCTTAGAGAAGACTGATTCAATTTACATACATTTTTTTTTTGTAGATGCTTCACGGCGAGATCGAGTGTTTGTTGGATTGTGTAACGACTCACACTACTCTACGGAATATGCAATTATTTACAGACTTTATACCATACGGTTCGTCATTGTCTACAATGACCAAAATGGGACCTATTGTTAAAGGTCGCGGTGTCGCCTAATTTTTATTACCTAATGGCACCGAAATTCGAGTAGCTGATGCCTTTTATGCCCCTAAGGCACCCGAATCTTGCTTGGTTTTCAGGATGTGCGTGACAACGACTATCACTTCAATACATATGTTGAAGATGGAACTAAATATCTGTTGATTACCTCTACTCAGAACATGTGTGCTCGCGTTGTGGAGAAGTGTAAGCGCGTTCGAAACGACATATATTTTACAACTATTCGAGCCATTGAATCCAATGCTATAGTTCTTTGCGATTCGGCTGCTTACAAGCTTTGGTATGACAGACTCGGCCATCCAGGTCGTGATATAATGATTCGTATTCCAAAATGCTCACACGGTCATCCGTTTTTCAGAAGAAAGAAGAAAAAGGGAAATCAGAAAACTGGAGATCCTCAAGGCAATAACGAGACCATCGATCTCGGCCTTGGTTTGGCCATAGAGTTGTCGTCGGCCACCTCTCGGCTCCAAGGAGAGGCTCGGCCACCCCTCCCAGCTTTACATGTCTCTGTAGCGATGTCTAATGCTCATCGTTCGTTTTCGAAAGCTTGTTCACTATCAAAATTACAAGCAAGACCTTATTTTTCTATTGATAAGAAACATAATATTTCATTCTTACAACTTATCCAAAGTGATATATGTAGACCTATAACACCAAAGTGCGGACTATTTCGATATTTTATGGTTCTGATTGATGCGTCAAAGCGTTGGTCACACGTCGCGTTGCTGTCTATAAGGAATGCTGCATTTGCCAAACTGCTAGCTTAGATTATTAAGCTCAAGGCTTACCACCCCAACATCCGATTAAGTCTATCATACTGGATAATGCATGAGAGTTTACGTCCAAGTGTTTCGACGAATATTGCATGTCAGTTGGGATTGAAGTTGAGCATCTCGTACCCAATGTTCATTCTCAGAATGGTCTAGCAAAAGCGGCCATAAAGAGATTACAACTTGTTGCTCAATCCCTTGTAATGGCCACCAATTTGCGGTATCGGCATGGGGATATGCAATATTACATGCAGCTATACTTATTCTTCTATGACTTACCAGCTGGTCACTGGTTATGAGCCTGACATTTCGCATCTGCGCACATTTAGTTGTATCGTATACGTGCCAATTACGCCTCCACTGCGTACCAAGATGGGTCAACAACGACGTTTAGCAATCTATGTTGGGTATGAAGCACTAACAATTGTCCGCTATCTGGAGCTTTGACATGTGATCTATTCATTGCAAGATTTCCAGATTATCACTTTGATGAGACATCATTCCCACCGTTAGGAGGAGATGGGAACGCATCCGTCCCGAATGAATGCTAGGGATTGACGTGGTACTCTCACACTATGTCTCATTATGATCCTCATACGTCTCAGTGCGAGACTGAAGTACAATGCATATTAAAGTTAAAAAAGATTGTGGATTTGATGCCCGACTCCTTTATTACTATCGTAAAAGTGACAATATCAACCATACTTGATGCGAATGTACCTGCAAGGCTGAATGTCCCTAGATATGGGCATGTACGCGTTGGACTCGGGATAGAAGAACTTGGTGCCGTCGGCACCTTAGGCTCGGCCTCTTTTGGTGGAGAGCCGGGGTCAATTTTAGATCCTCCTAGAAAGAGCGGGAGACCATTTGGTTTGAAGGACAGTGTATCGAGAAAGAAGGCATGTGTCCAGGCACAAAGCGATTCGTTCATCATCGATATTGTGACGCTGTTACACGAGATTGTCTCTTACTATTCATATGTCCAATACTCAACTATGACTACCCTGGAGAACGCCTCATAATCAACGTTGATATCAGAGAACAAGAAAATCTCACTAAACTTCTTAAGCATGCACAATCTTATGGATATGAATTTCATGTACATCGATGATGTATTTGCATATTCCGTTACTCAAAAGATCATTGACAACGACAGAACCCCTCACTGTTGATGAGTGTCAACGTAGGGCGGATTGGCCGAAATGGGAAGAAGCAATCCAGGCTGAATTAGACTCACTCGCGAAAAGGCAAGTTTTCAGACCGGTAGTGCCTACACCGCCAAATGTGAAGCCAGTTTGACATAAATGAGTATTTGTAAAAAAGAGCAATGAGAATGGTGAAGACCAGCGTTATAAAGCTCGACTAGTGGAGCAAGGTTTTTCACGATGCCCTGGAATTAATTATAAGGAGACGTATTCTCCGATTATGGATATCATTACATTTCGTTATCTAATCATTTTGGTAGTCTTTGAAAGACTACACATGTAGCTTATGGATATTGTTACAGGGAATCTTTATGGGGATCTAGATACCGAGATGTACATGAAAGTACCTGCTGGACTTTCGTTACCCAAGATAAGTAAGCGAAAGCCACGAAGGGCCTATGCTATATGATTGAGAAGTTCCCTACATGGGCTCAGACAGTCTGGTAGGATGTGGTACACATGGTTGAGTGACTACTTGATTGGAAAATGATAAAAGAATGATGAGTTGTTCCCCTGTGTGTTCATCAAAAGAACAAGTTCGGGATTTGCTATATTAGCCGTCTATATTGATGATATGAATATCATTGGAACTCCAGATGAAATCAATGAGACCGCAAACTAGTTGAAATCCGAATTCGAGATGAAAGATCTAGGAAGGACTCGATACGGCTTCGGCACAACCCTATCCTACCCGAACACACCAAATGACGTGTTGGTAGGATTTGCTTATGCTAGATACTTGTCATATCCACATAAATGACGTTCCCAAACCGGTTATGTTTTTACCATACGACAATATCTTGGAGATCAACCAAGCAAACCATTGTTGCTACCTCCTCAAATCATGCTGAGATCATTGCACTACATGAAGTAATCAAAGAGTGTGTTTGGGTTTGCTCAGTTATATCTCACATTCGAGAGTCTAGTAGCCTTGAGTCTACTACGATGGGACCAACTTGCATGTATGTAGATACAACATGCATTAAGAAAATGAAGTTTGGATATTTAAAAGGTGACAATACTAAACACATTTCGTCTAAATTCTTCTACAATCAGCAGCAACAAGAGACTTTGAATATCCACGTGAACCAAATCAATTCAGAGGATAATGTGAAGTATGTGAAGCGCATTGGAATGTGTCACTTATCCAAACTCGATGACTGATTTATTCGTCAAGAGGAGTTCTCATGTAGATATTAGGGGAGTCTATTTATGCATGCCTTACGCATATGTAGTTGGTGTGTTGTGCTCTTTTCCCTTCGACCATGTTTTTATTTTTACTCAAGAGGTTTTTGTTTTGCTGGCAAGGTTTTAGCGAGGCAACAATTTATGCACTATTAGGTACACGACACAAGAGTGAGTGTTTAAGGAATGTTATTTCTGTAATTTTCGTGGTGTGTTTTGACCTAATTAGACTAGATTACTAGTTTCTTTAGCAGATAGAAAATTTCTGATTAATCGGGATACTTGATGTAATATCTATGTAAAACCCTTCTTATCAATCAATAAAACTGCGCTTTGTATATTATTCTTTTATCTTAGAACATGTATTAATTTTATTTGTTAATTTATAACTATTAATAACAATTGATGGTCATTATATTACCAATATATACAAGTACCGGTACTCCTTATATAACCTAAAAATTAGTAAAATTAAAAATAGTAATTACGGTTGATATATTTGGAAGGGGCAATATAAGGACTCCATCAGTTGTAGAGAAGAATATATGTACGTGCCAAACTATAAGTACGGATGGAATTAGTTGATCATGAAGTGCTCTAACTAGCTGATCATGAAGTCCTCTAGTTGCACATGCTTAGTTTTTCCATTTATTGACATCAAGGAATCGAATCCTAAGAGACTGATAATTCTCATCTTTAGACTCATAACACTTCGGGCTAACTCTAAAGAACCTTTTGGTTCAACTCGATCACCTTAATAAAATCCAAGCTAACCTCATGCTTAGTTCATTTCTACAAAGAGAAATGACACCCATGCCACTAAGAGTGTGACATTCGACAATTATATCTCATGCATGGGCTATATATGACTCTATGAGATATTTCAAACTAATTAGCTAGGAGCAAACTAGATTTTTTACCATGTGAATTTCCATGTGATTGGTGCAATTTGGACCTTGCAACCTTGGCTTTCAGGCTATGACATGGGACCAATGGTTCCTACTTTTGCTCATATGTGTAGTGTTATGAAACCACTAAGATAGATATTTAGGGTGCGTTTGGTGCAGTTGGGTTTATAAGTAAAAGCTGACTTATACTTATTTCTGAGAATAAGTTACTGATAAGCAAAGTAGCTGAGTGTTTGGTAAACTGACTTTTTAAAAGTGTTGTCAGTGGGAAAAGTTGTGTCAGGGTGTTTGGTAAACCAAAAACTGACTTGTACTTATATTTGTAAAATGACCAATTTAGACATGAAAATATTAACTTCTTATACTATAGTTTTGTTGACAGTAGCCGCAGAGAGGCTACAGCAGGCCTACAGACCCGCGACAAGCTCACCAGGGCCCTGCCCAAGGGTCGGGACCGGATCATCAGCACCCGACCTCGGGGCCTGGCACTCTATCCTGCCTCCAGGAACCCAGGGACCGGGGGCGCCGGCCTGCCTAAGAGGGCTTCAGAAAGTATAAGCAGAAGGGAATCAGTCCCACATCGAAGAGTAAGGCCAGTCCTTACCCCCAACCACCTATATATGGGCCCCAACTACCTTCTTTATGAGGTAACTCGTCTCTTTCCCCGCTTACATACGTGCCTTAGTTATATACATTCCAACTATACTAACTTAGGCATCGGAGAGGTGAAGGCCGGCCCGCCCGGTATTCTCCTTAGTGAGCAGGATTGCAGGAGACAGTTGGATTCATCAAGTATCTACTAGACCCCCGGGTTTAGGCAGAAACAATTGGCGCCGTCTGTGGGAATCTTGAACGAGAAGTCGTGTAAGCAACACCGTTGAGAAAGAGATCGGAGATGAATCAAGAGAAAGGAACCACCGAGGAGGGAAACCCTGCAGTAGTGCAGGCGCTCACCTCCACCCCAGCCATTGTGAGGGAGCCGCGCCTCGACCGAAGCGACGGTCAGGAGGTAGGAAGTTACGGGGGAGCATCCGGCGTGCCGGATCCCTATCGCGACAGCCCGCGAGGTAAAGGCCTGGCAGAGGAGGAAGACAGTCCAGAGCGGCGGGGCTTCGCCTTGACGTTCTCGGATGATTCAGGCGATAGATCCGAGAGCCCGGAGAGCCCGGGCCGGGACCCCACGTACAGCCCCGGCCATAGCGGTATGGCGGGAGAGCTACGGGCGATGGCCGCAGAGGTCAGTCGTCTGAAAGAGGAGAGCGATAGGGACAGAGCTAGGTCCAACGCTCGGTACGAGGAGATGGAGGCAATGAATACTGCACTGGTGGCCGCCCTGGAGAGGGGGCAGCAGCGCAGTGGCGCCATGGCCGAGGCACAGGCGGCAATCCCGCCAGTTCCACCTCAGCACACCGATGGAGGGCAATCTTCGGGCGGTCGGTCCGGTGGCCCTGTGCAGCAGAAGTCGCCATCAGGCGCCATCCCGCCAAAGAGCGCGACGACCTCCCGCCAGCCCGACGCCTCGTCAGTAGATGGAGCTGAGACGCCAACCGCGCGAGCGCTACAGGTGCTGGCCGACACCGTGTCAAGCTTGAAAGCCCAGATGGAGGCTAACGAGAGAAGGGCTGCGCGGCCAATGGAGGGCGCTCGGTTTAATGAACGTATGGGCCCCTTTTCGCACCGGGTCATAGAGTCGGGAAGGTCTGGCAACTAGAAGTCCCTCAAGCTCACCTACTCAGGATCCGGCTGCCCATACCAGCATCTGGACAGCTTCCGGTCCCAAACCTGCGCCAAGGGATACTCCGATGCAGTTTGCTGCAACATCTTCCAGGAAACCCTGTCCGGAGAAGCACTCAGCTGGTTTTACGAGCTTCCGGCAAACTCGATTGAAGCGTTCGAGCAGTTGGCCGACTGGTTTGTGAGCCGCTTCATCCTCCGAGTCGAGGGAGCCCGGACGTCGACCATCCTCTTCAATTGCAGGCAAGCCCCCGGAGAGGAGCTGAGAACCTTTGTCAACCGCTGGCAGACGGCTACGGCCGGAGTTCGGAACTTGGACAAGGGCATCGCCGAGATGGCATTTAAGCAAGGGCTCCGAGCGGGCAAATTTTCCTACGCCGTCCGGGTAGAACTCCCGCAGGGGTACGACGAGTTGATGGCTATGGCCATCCGGCATGCTCAGGCCGATCATGAGACCTATGGGCACCACCTCCTGAAGAGGAACCGAGATGAGGAGCAGGAGGACCATCCCCGGGAAGAGAACCCCCCACCCGCCCAGGAAGCCAAGCCCAATCAGCGGACCGATAACCGCACCGCTCGGCCCAGCCGGAACGCCAATAACAGAAACTGGCCACAGCGGCAGCAGAGGTCCTATTCTGATAAGCCTCAGAATGAGCACAAGCCAGCGCCGTTCCGCTAAGAGCGCCCCCTGGCAATCATGCCAGCACCCTCGATCAACCAAGAAGTCTTCACCGCTCTCACCACATCCTACGAGGATATCCTACTTGAGAACGGGAGTGTCATTCCTCCACCGCCCCCGAGAAAGTTCCCAAAGGGGAAACTTACAACGGCGCAGACGGGCAAGTACTGCTCCTACCATGATGAGGCTACTCATCGAACGAGCAAGTGCCACGCCCTCAGGCAAGCGGTGCAGGTTTTGATCGATAACGGCCAGCTCCAGCGGTACGTGGGGAGAAGAGGAACAGACCCCGGCCGAGAGAATGACCAGTCTTGGTAAAACCCGCTAGTCTGAGCGGTTAGTTTGGCATAGTTCACGGTCTAACCGTTGTAAAAACAAGTATATATGCAAACTACTATCGAGAAAATTTCACCGGCTCTGCCAGTTCCATTATATTCATATTCAGGCAAGAATACAAGCAGTAACCGATCCGGAAACATTACAAGGAAAAGGGCAAGAAAATCCTAAGGACCTACGACTGCGCCTTCGGCAGGCAATCCGCCAGCCTCTCCTGCGATACCCTCGTCGTCGACATCAGTTCCGGTATGGTCTTCAGCCCGGGCAGACTCGGCACCAGTGGTAAAAGAGTCCAAGTCCGAGCGAATCACTTCACCCGGCCGCTCCTCCACCGCCTCCTGATGGATGTCCGACTGCTCATGAATATCTCCTTCGGCAGCAGTCGACATCAGGGAAGTATCTAACCATCCCTTCTCCACCCATTCTGTGTACGCATCCGAGATGCCTTCCTCCCTGGCCTTCACCAGAAACTCCAGGAACTGATCGCTCTCCCGGTATTTGAGAGCGACCCGCTCGAAGAATTCCGGGTCATCTTCCCCGGCCGGAGCAGCAGAGCCTGCGTGCAGAGCAGCAGCTCCCACTTGGAGCTCGTCCACCTTGGACTCCAGTGCGGCCCTCTCCCCCTCCAGGATCAGGTTCTGCTCTTTGAGCTCGGCCTTCTCCTTATCCAGGATCCTGTTCTGCTCCTCCAGCCTCTTGGCCTTCTCCTCCGATCTGGCCTTCTCCCGGGCCAAGCGAGACTTCTCCACCTCCAGGCGCTGCCGGGATTCAGATAGAGCAGTTATCTGTCTCTGCAGCTCCGACAGCCCCTCGCTCGCGTCCGGTTCGTACAGACTGTACAACAACTGTGCAACACCGAAGAGTTGGTCAAACAGCAAGGCAAGGTTAGTCAAGCACTATAGTGGTACCATGCGGTACTTACCCGGAGGACGGATTCCTTGCATTTTGGACGTTTCCCGCCCGCCAGGACTCCAGCAACCCCGGGCCTATCCAGACCAAGCCCGGCCAGGTCCGCCGCCACCTGCTGCGCGATTGCACCACTCGGGCTTCCCCTTGATGCATCCGCAGGCGCTGGACTACTCTGCCGAGCAGCAGCAGCGGCATTCTCTCCGGCAGCGATGGTCTGCGCGCCGCTGGTATTCCTGAACCGTTTCGCCAGATTCTCCCGTACCGACTCGCCGGTCAGTGTCACCAGCGCGGAGGAAGGAACGTCTCCAACCTTCCGTTTTTCTCCCCGGCCCTCCGGAGAAGAAGATCGTGCGCTTGCGCCAACAGCGCGAGCCACGTGCGCCGCAGCCACCGGGCGGTTGGGGATCCTGTTTGCTCCACCGGGAATCTTTAAGGCCCCCCCGGTGCTCTTGCCCTTTCCAGGCGCCAGCAGGCCTGTCGAGTGATGGGTCTTCACCCGCTTCAGGACATAGGCGTCCTCATCAACATCCATGGCCCTCCGCTCCGCATGGGTCACAAGCCGACCGGACCCGTCCTCCACTGACGTCCGCGAGACGATCTCGGCTTTCTCCATCAACTGGTTGAGGAGATCTTCCCCGTCCATAGAGAGAGTGGTTTCGGGCTTGATAGTCGCCCGAGAAGATGCACCTGCAAGGAAAGCAAACGGTTAGTATATTGCAGAAGTTAACACAGAGTATCACCACTCAACCGCTTCCTACGCACCGGGACCCCGCCCAAACTGGCAGTGTTCCAGCACTTCTCGCCGGATGAAGTTGTACGAACTCCGTTCCAGATCGTCCCAGCACCCGGCTATGGTCGAAATCCTCTCGCGCTCCAGGTCCGATAGTTCATACGACTGGTCACCAATGGGTTGGAAGGCGCCAGGAACACAGTACATTCTATTCCTCGCCTGCCACTTCCCGCCCACCATCACCACTTTCTTCCTCCAGCTGTTGTCCACCCATGAAGGCACATTGGTGACGATCGGTGGAGGCTTCCGGCTGTTGAAGGACAGGCAACCACGGGACCCCTGCTTCAGGGAGTACGACAGCCTGTACAGGGCCCGGAACTCGTTCACCGTGTGAATGTTCATCCCAGAGAACTCGTACAAGCAGCCGAGGCTCAGTAGTCGTCTCCACTGGAGCCCAGGAAGCTGAGCGGGTGACACTCGCAGCGCACTGAGCATGTACTGCACGTAGTCTGGCAGCGGGAACGACAGTCCATGCCGGAACTGGTCCGGATGTGCAGCAACCCAACCTTTTTCCGGGTTGCAGGCTGACTCTCTAGGGTTCAAGGGCCGCAGCAGAATAGTATCCGGGATATCCCACGCTTCCCGCAATTCCTCAATCTCTTCCGGGGTCATGCTCTCCTCCGGTTCATCGCACACTACAGCATGCTTCCCTTTCCCCATGGTGTAGCTCACAACCGGAGCATCTGCAAATCGCACCCCGCGCGGTATTTCGGTCTCAGAAGATTCAGCCCCGGAAGACGAAGCCGAGGACGGAGTAGAAACCCTGCTCCCGGAGCAGTCAGCAACTTCGGTCTCCGGAGATTCCGAACTCAGCCAGTCGTCCAGCCTCTGCGCATCATCCATGAGGGGACCTCTGACAGCCGTTTCGGAAACCCGGTCAGAACCTGAAGACGTCATCTTAACCTAGGGGAAGAACACAAAACCCTAGCGCTTGTCAGCAACAGGTACAACAACGCCTTCTGCGGCCTCTCCCCAAGTTCGCCGCAAAGCAGTTCCGTCAACGGCAGAGATCCCTCCCCCCCCAAGGCAAAACAACAAACCCAGAAACAAGAATAACGATGGGGCAAAGAAATCAAACTTACCGATTAGTATGCTCAACCGAGGACAATCGGCCCGCGGAAAGCAGCGCGCAATGGTAGGGAGCGTTCAAAGAAAACAGATCTCGTGAGGCAAGAAAGGCTCAGAGTGGTCGCCGGATTTCTCCTTTTATCTCAGTCTCTCTAAAGTAAGAAGCAACAGCAGAAAGAAGAGAAGAACAGGCCTTTTTATAGAGGGGACCAATACCCTAGGCAATCGAAATCCCTCCAAAACAAGTAATCAGAGCAACTCAAAAGCCTGCGAATCCAGGCCCTCCATCTCAAGACCGCCCCGCAGTGGCACGTGTCCCAGCGTTGGTAACCTCCCCACGCCATCATAAGCTGACGGGATTGATGGACTTCCTCCTTAAATGCATGTCAGCCATTTGTCCCACACCCTGACGGCAGGAAGGTAGGAACGGGAATCAAGGAGTCAGGCTCTCCCACTTCCCCAGATTCCACGCTTGCGCCACAATCTTCGCTGCATTTCTCGAAGACCTCTCTTGCGGTTATAATCATCCAACCGCTTGGAGAGCACCCATCCGGGTATGAAGCCTCGGCTCAATACGGCTGGCCGCCCGGTCGAGCTCCGCCCGGCACCATGGCAGTTCGCGGTTATGATCATTCAACCGGCTGCATGGCTTCTTCGCTGCATTTCTCGAAGACTTCTCTTGCGGTTATAATCATCCAACCGCTTGGAGAGCACCCATCCGGGTATGAAGCCTCGGCTCAATACGGCTGGCCGCCCGGTCGAGCTCCGCCCGGCACCATGGCAGTTCGCGGTTATGATCATTCAACCGGCTGCATGGCTTCTTCGCTGCATTTCTCGAAGACTTCTCTTGCGGTTATGATCATCCAACCGCTTGGAGAGCACCCATCCGGGTATGAAGCCTCGGCTCAATACGGCTGGCCGCCCGGTCGAGCTCCGCCCGGCACCATGGCAGTTCGCGGTTATGATCATTCAACCGGCTGCATGGCTTCTTCGCTGCATTTCTCGAAGACCTCTCTTGCGGTTATGATCATCCAACCGCTTGGAGAGCACTCATCCGGGTATGAAGCCTCGGCTCAATACGGCTGGCCGCCCGGTCGAGCTCCGCCCGGCACCATGGCAGTTCGCGGTTATGATCATTCAACCGGCTGCATGGCTTCTTCATCGTATATTACTGGAGACCTCGTCCGGATATGCAATGGCGTCCGGACAACGGTCGAGGTCTGTCCAGTCGCATCTCTTTTGGGGGAACTCGTCTCGATATGGCAGGACGCCCGGTCGAGTTCCGCTCACCGGTTTCGACGCATTCAACCGGCTCCAGAACACATTCCGGGAATAGGCTCCACCCGGCACCATGGCACTTCACTGGGGGACTCGTCCGGAGATGGCATGTTGTCCGCCAACCGTCGAGTTCCGCCCAGTACCATGGCTGACCCCGGTCATGAGAACATTCGACCGGCTTGGGCTTTATACACCCGGGTGAGTTTACATCTAACCCATGTACGCTTGTCCAGCAGGATAAAAACCCTGCATCGCACTAGCTGCGGCAACAGGGGGACGCAGGGCGAGCTTTGTCACCTCAACGCCGCCCCCTACCAGGAACATAATGCACCTGGCCCATGGCACTTCACTGGGGGACTCGTCCGGAGATGGCATGATGTCCGCCAACGGTCGAGTTCCGCCCAATACCATGGCTGACACCGGTCGAGAATATTCGACCGGCGGGCTTTATACACCCGGGCGAGTCTGCATCTAACCCATGCACGCTTGTCCAGCAGGATAAAAACCCTGCATCGCATTGAAAGGCGATCAAACATGGGGCTACATGGCGAGCTTTGTCACCTCAATGCCACCCTTTTACCTCAACGCTTATTCAATATAAGCTGAGAAGAACTAGCAAGTGTTCACCGGTGCTTCAAACAGGCCGCAACACCAGGGTAATCTCCCTGCAGCCTAGCAATGGGAAACGATAGCCCGGTAGAGGCTCAGTGAGATCCCGTTTCGGCAGATAGCCCGGTAGAGGCTCAGTGAATCCCGTTTCGGCAGATCGGCCAGTTGAAGCCTAGTGAAGCTCCGCTTCGTACCGATAGGGCAGAGTGCCCGGCCGAAATTCCGTGCACATTCCTTGCATGGCGGATTTCAACGCCTCATTATCATCCCGTGCATAAAACTCTTGCATGGCGGATTTCAACGCCTCATTATCATTCCATACACACGTCTGTTGCATGGCATCATGGCATCATGACATCATCATTATCATCTTGGCTCCATGCTCATAACACCACACTTAGTCATATTGCTGCTTATATTGCAAGAGTGCTTATAAACTATTGCTTCCCATCGGTAACAGGTACTCACCTCGGTCACGCCCAATCTTCAACGCGGACTTGGGGGACTGGGCACCGGTAGATTGGTAACCCCGCGGGTCTGCGGGACAAGAGCAAGACAGATTTAAGTCCCCATTCAAGATTGCACTTGACCGGGAACTTGGGGGACTTGTTGACAGTAGCCGCAGAGAGGCTACAGCAGGCCTACAGACCCGCGGCAAGCGCACCAGGGCCCGGCCCAAGGGTCGGGACCGAATCATCAGCACCCGGCCTCGAGGCCTGGCACTCTATCCTGCCTCCAGGAACCCAGGGACCGGGGGCGCCGGCCTGCCTAAGAGGGCTTCAGAAAGTATAAGCAGAAGGGAATCAGTCCCACATCGAAGAGTAAGGCCAGTCCTTACCCCCAACCACCTATATATGGGCCCCAACTACCTTCTTTATGAGGTAACTCGTCTCTCTCCCCGCTTACATACGTGCCTTAGTTATATACATTCCAACTATACTAACTTAGGCATCGGAGAGGTGAAGGCCGGCCCGCCCGGTATTCTCCTTAGTGAGCAGGATTGCAGGAGACAGTTGGATTCATCAAGTATCTACTAGACCCCCGGGTTTAGGCAGAAACAAGTTTATTACTTTATTTTTTTATGGTTTGTTTAATTTTTCATTATATGCCAATTTAAAATTGACATTATTATGAAGTATTTCTATAACCTAAGAATTGACATCAAGTAGCAACAAAACATAGCTTAACACATAAAACTATTCCCGATACTAGCATCAATAACAAACCACATCTTAATTAGCATGAAGTAGCAATTAAAAGATTGTCTAATATACCATTCTAGGTAGCAACATCAATAACAAACAACATTTTTCATTTGTGTTCAAGAAACGCGCGTCAGTAATCATCTGACTTAACCTCCATCTCGTTCCCTTTCGAAGTAACTCTCTACCCCCGTGACACAAAGCTAAAAACCCCATGACACAAAGCTTGGCCACTAAAATGACTCAACTCAATGCTAGATTATTGAGAAGATTGAAAATAATAAGTAATATTAGGACAAGGCAGAAAGCACAGCCATGATTATCTTGTTCATATGGTGACTCTACAGACTAATTTGGACATATTGGAAATAACATGGACTCGAAACCAGTGTGGTATCAACTTTGCCTTCTAGAGCTTCTTTCCCGGTATTGGTTCCTTGGTCCTAGAGGAATTCTGACGCAGCAGTTCATTCTTCTCCTTTTTCTTTTCTTCCCTAAGCATTTCTTTCTTCTTCAAATTCTCAAGTTTTTCTGCTTTCTGCATTAACCACAAAATAACAAAAATGTTAGAAGAATCAACGTGACAGAAGACAATTGAAGTATATGGAAATCAACACAGAGACGGACAGAGAACACCAAGACTCAAAAATATGAGCACAAACAATGGGGCACACGAGCTTCATCAGCTAAATATAACACAGTACACTACCACAGGTCCACAAAAGTATACTACTGGGTGCACGAAAACATCTTGAGATAGAGTATTCATGAGGAAAGCAAAGTGAAGCATGTCGCACTCGTATAAATTTCAGAATCCGCATCAACTCGCTCAGTGTACATGATATAAATCTAAAAACATTGGATTTGAACAAAATATACACTCAATAAAGAACAAATTTCAAATGTCAAGGTAATTACTGGTCAACGGAAATTGCAGCTATAGTTGATACAATTCTTTTCTTAGGCAAGTGAAATAGAGACAACATTAGGATGGATTCAGTTAGAAACACAGGTTTACTATAAAGGGATTTCAACATCGTTATATTTTAGTTAAGATAAAATAGCAGTTAGTACTGCTGCTTCTTATGGGGGCATTCCCAGCAGCCTCTGCATTGATTCCAGTTGGTAATACAGTACCTCTCATGTTATGCAAGCATAAGTAGTTTACAAATTAATCCAATTATGTCAAAGGCCATCAAGGCTGATATGCGTTGATCTTTTCATGGCATGAAATTCAATTAGATGGCAAGGAATATGGCTCAAGAAGAACATTTTCAAGGAGAGAAGGTTGCTTTGAAAATAGACGTCAAAGAATGGACCTTTCTCACAATAATAAAGGCATCCAAATGCTGGCTTGAGTTTGAGGAGGCTGCATCAATCTAGACTTCAGCCACCACCTGCACCCTCCAAGTATAGATTCCATACATGGTCTGTTCCCCCAGCTCCACCGCCTCCAGCACAATAGCACCCCTAAAATGTTCTAGTGGTTTGTTTGAGCCAGATTTAGTTACTTGGTCTTCTTTGATAACTGGGTACTCTCAGTCTGGAGATAATGAAAAGGCTTTGTTCTTCTTCAAGTGTTTGAACATGGAAGGCATGAATGCAGATCCTATTTTAATTGCCAGTGTGTTGGCTGCTGCTTCTCAGATAGCAAATGTAGGGCCGGGTAGTGAGATACATGCTTATGTTCTTCGACGAGGACTTGTATCAGATGATTTCCTCTGCTCTCATAGCCATGTATTCAAAGTGTGGTTTCATGGGAATGGGGACTCGTGTGTTTAACTACAATACAAGTTCAAGGATCAATCTCTTTAACTCCACAGTCTGGCGTATACCATGCCTCTAACAATCTCTGCATCAGATAGATCCGTGTTCGCAGTTAACAAGTTTATTGTCCCTAGGTTTTTTCCTCTTAGTTTTATGATTCGGTTACAAAGAGTATATACTGTATATCTCTAGCTTATTTTTCTGTTCAAATCGGAAGAAACAAACTCTGGCTTAATATTCTTCTAATCCAAAACTTGTGCTACACTTGTCTTATATACCTAATCCTAATCTATGAGATTTCAACACAAACTAACTCAGATACGATTTCAAAGATCAAAGATGAAATCAAATCATGCTCAATTGAAAGTGAAATTATGGTTCTTGAGATTACCGTGAGGGAGAGTAGATTCCAAATGCGGCGAAGCCTTGAGGATTCTGGGACCGGAGGAAATACAGAGAATGCGGCGGAAAGATGGAGATTAACAGTTGCAGAATGAGAGGGAGAAATCCAGAGGAGGCGCACGAAACTGACGAAAGGGTTATAGGGTATATATCTTGGTAATTTTGTAATTAGTGGACATTGTCAAGGATACCCATTGTCATTTGTAAAATTTCATTAAACCCGCGAAAATGGAAAACAGGTGACTTATAAGTATAAGTTAGGTCCCAGCAGCTTCTCATTTTCTTTGAAAAATGACCCCTACTTTTTTAAAAAACTACTAATATGTTGTTTTACCAAACACCAAATTCTTCCGTGCTTATAAGCAAAGGAGCTTATAAGCCCCCCCAAACGCAACCTTAGTCGTTTGATCAAGTTCTGTAGGATTAATAACTTAACCCAAAAGAGCTAAAAAAGAGGCCGGTATAACATGTATGTGTAATATTATGGCTTAAAAGACATACTAATTGATCATGTTCCATTATAGCTAATTTGATGTCAAATCCGCTGTCTTTCACATGTGAAATTCAAAGGAATATTAGGACATATGGCTTGTCATAGCATAATAGTCTTGCACATCAGAGATAAATAGGGGATTCCTAGTTGTAATTTTAGATTATTTCTTTTGTTTTGGTATTTTAGATCGATGGGTGATCTAGTATATAGATCGATCTAGCATTTCTCAAGGAGACGATACGGATCTTTTTGGAACTCGATGTATGGTTAAATAAACTGGGCGCTTCTATGGAGGACTAACAGGGTGATTCCCTTCGTGCTCTGTAACTAATCTCGTGTGTGTGTGGTGGGTGATACGCACGGAGTATCAGTTGCGTATTCATGGTAGCCGAGTCACTATACCATGATTCTATAAATAGCTCACCAGGGTTATCTCAAGAAGCCATTTTCATCTCAAGAAGCCATGAATATACTTCTTTTCATAAACCATTCCTACATATAATGTCTTTGAAGTGTCTTTTACGATATGAGTTGAAAATTTTCAACTTTTAGCAATACGTCTTATTCAAATTTTAGCAAATACGTCTGATGGTATCACAAGTTAGGCTTTGAGTTGACCTATTTATTGATTTTGAGATAATTTTATGAGTGCAAACAACCTCGGTTCCAAAAATAATTCATATTTACATTCCTTTTCTTATTACTTAATTTTATTTTTTAAATTGACATGACAATTAACTCAGCGTATATATCCATAATCTTTTTAGTATTTACTGGCAAAAAGTATCAGCAAATACCAAAGTTGTGTACTAAACTACTTATCCTTAATCCTGTCGGGATTAAGCTCATTAACCCACCTTAATTAAAAAGGGTAAGGATATAGACGTTGAAGACAAATGTGACTACTACCTGAAACAGAAACACCAAAAAGGAAAACTCAAAGGCGGTTAAACCGTATACACAAATAGTTGAGATGAGAAGAAGAAGAAAAAACTTATAGACATATTTTTAATTCTTTTTGGGTAAAAAGCAAACTTGTAGCTTAGGCAAAATTGTATCGGGGCATTGAAGCACTGAAATGAGCACATGCTTGCAATTCAAGCATGAGGTTATTTATTTTCCCAGGAATTGAAGCATGAGTTTTGCGTTAAAGTTGTCCCTTAACTGCCCATCATATTGTTTTTCGATTTCTTAGGTTAAATCGTCCTCCAGTACAGTACTTGGTTTGATCCAAACAAAACTCCCTTGCCCAGAGTGAAATGTTTATGTCCTTTAACCGTCAAACCAATCGGAGCGATGGAATCCGGATCGGCGGGTCAGTCCGGCCAGTTGAGCTGAGCTTCATACTTGATCACTAGCCATAGCTCGTCTTTCATCTAGACTAGCTAGGGTTTGTCGTTTAACTTGTTAAAATTGAGTGAGGAGGTCCAAGTCTGACCCGGCCCTACCTTTTCATATCTCCTCAATCATCATCGGACCGTCAATCTCTTTGCTGTTACTACTATTCCTTATAGCGTCAGTTTTTCCAGTTACGAACTCTCTGAAGTCTGAACTAGGTTCATACGGCCATGGTACGTACATAATACGTACAATACCAAAATCCGTGTTTGCGTCCAAATGGCATGCAGCCGCTAAGCACAGTCGCATAAAAGCTTCGTGTAAGTTAATGATCGAATAGCAATTCAAAGTAGAATTATGCTATGCTTAGTGTTGTTCGATTACGTACGACCAGTGGTGAATGAATTTAAATCAAATAATCAAGAGATCGAGATGTATACGTACGTGTAGTAAGAAAGCAGTAAATGAAGTAAGAGTAGTGTAAACATCTGTCTGAAAGTAAGCTTATTTTCCAGAGGCTTTGATTTTGGTAATCATCTTTAATTTGAAAGTAATAAATATATACTTAATTACAAGTTACATCCAAGTACCTGTATCACTGTATGTGTTAGAATTTTCCAGTGTATTTAGTATTTACACACTGATCATGGTCCAGCCCATCTCTCTAATTAGTACCTTTCCTTTTGGTAAGTAAGTAGCCTACCTCTCTCTTTTCCACTTTAATGGTATTATCTTGCTCTCTACTAGCCTTTCCTTCCAAAAGTACAGGTGTGAGTGTGACACTTTTCATCATCAATTCTTTCTTCTGATTTTTTTCCTCATATCAAATCAACCACTAACTGTTACTTGGTCATCCTGTATCTCTCTCCACTCTGCACTTTTTGCCATTATAAAAAGCCCTCCTACCCCCCTTCTAAATGCAGCAGCTGCATATTAATCATCATTTTTGTATCTTCTCCTCTTTTCAGTGAGATCCTCTTCTCTGTCTTTTCCCTCCCTCTCTTTCCCAAAAGTGAGAATGAAGCTCACCCTGATCAAACCCATAACTGCTACTCCCTGCACACAGCTCTCTAATGCTTCAAAATTCAAGCCAATGATCAGCTGCTGCACCCTCACTCAAGCAAAGCCCGCCCAGCAAATCAAGTTTACTAACATATTCCCCAGCTGGGAAGAATTGCTCAACCCAGTCCCAGTTGATATCATATCTCCAATGACTGCCTCTACCCCCAACTCCACCTCCATTTCCACCTCCATCTCCACTAAAGAAGGACCAACTGCTCGGTCCGTCCGAAAGAATTGGATGGAGTACCAAGGAGTCAAGAACTGGGAAGGATTACTTGACCCACTGGACGGAAATCTGCGCCGGGAAATTATCCGGTACGGAAATTTCGTCGACGCAGCCTACAAGGCATTTGACTTTGACCCTGATTCACCTACATACGCAACCTGCAAGTATCCTAAAAACACGATGTTCGACAACTCCGGACTTCCGGGGACAGGTTACCGGATCACCAAAAATCTACGTGCCACGTCAGGCATTAACCTGCCACGCTGGATCGAAAGGGCACCAAGCTGGGTTGGCACTCAATCCAGTTGGATTGGTTACGTGGCGGTGTGTAAAAATAGAGACGAAATCGCCAGACTTGGACGTCGCGACGTAGTCATTGCCTTACGAGGCACCGCCACGTGCTTAGAGTGGCTCGAAAATTTACGAGTCAGTCTCACTCATCTCCCGTGTGGAGCTAACATTGCTCACACGGGAGCTGAGGGGTCGGAACCTATGGTCGAGAGTGGTTTTTTGAGCCTTTACACTTCGGGAACCGACCTAGTCCCAAGCTTGCAACAAATGATACGTGAAGAGATCGGTAGATTGCTTCAAAGCTACGGCGACGAGCCACTGAGCCTAACCATCACAGGCCACAGCCTCGGGGCCGCACTGGCAACTCTGGCAGCGTACGACATCAAATCCACATTCAAACGCGCACCCCTCGCCACTGTCGTATCCTTCGGCGGTCCAAGAGTTGGCAACCGTAGCTTCCGCCACAATCTCGAGAAAAAAGGCGCCAAAGTCTTACGCATTGTGAACGAAGACGATTTGATTACCAAGGTGCCGGGCTTTGTCGTCGAGGATAAGAAAGCCCGGCACGTTGGAGGGAGTCCCCTCGTCCGTATGACTGCTGGATTCCAAAACTGGATACATAAGCGTGTCGAGGAGACACAGTGGGTTTATTCCGAGGTGGGGAAAGAGCTCAGACTAAGTAGCAAGAAGTCGCCGGACCTGAACGGTACCGACATGTCGACATGTCACGATCTCAGAACATACCTACACCTCGTGGAGAACTTCGTCAGCAATTGCCCTTGCAAATCCACCGCGAAGAAATTGTTGAGTAGAGTACACTAAACCACCGTAGACAACTGACCTCGCCATTTTTGACAATTGTACATACAACTGTCTTTCCCGCCAAATCCGGAGATGCGGCGTGGGCATAGCTAGTCATTCTAATCAGTAGTTAAAATAGAGAGAAATTAATTACTGAACAGCTCTAAGCGACTGTTCTATATTTTTTTTTTCTACACTGGCCCAGATTTTCAACCCTAATAATACAGCAGTAACAAGTAAAACTTGCCCAGATTTTCTTTTCCTGCCATTATTCTTTTCATTTCTTTCTTCCAAGCTCTACAGTACTATCAGAAAGTGGGTTATATATATATATATATAAGTACGTAGAGACCCACCGGCCACGATTGCTCGGCCTGACGTAAACCCTAAAAAGGCAAAGATTGTTGTTTCTTGACGAAGGTGATCACGCACGATTGCGTGAAAAGACGTATATGCCCTCAGTACGACCATATTTACACGGTGTATTGAACTACACCGACCCGTACCCGCGGGCATTATATTAGCTGCTGACGTGGTGGAGCATTTACCCCCGCCGTCCATACCGAACGTTTATAGCGAAAAGACCAAAGTAGCCTCTCCCACTGCGGTCAGCGCCGTTTTTTCGATTAGCCATGCGTTAAACGCACCAGGAAAACCTTGTTGGAGAAAGAACAAAAAAACGCACAAGGAAAACATAGAGAAGTAAAAACCCAGGGAGGATGGACCGGGTGGAGAAGATATAAGAAGATCGAGCAACCAATCACTGAGAAATGGAGGTAAGATTACTACTTGTCTAATTGTGATGTTTTGCGTTCAACGAATGCGTATCTTAGAAAATGAGAACGTTTTCTTTGAGATGGAAAAAACCAAGAATCACAGGACAGTTACTTCATGTAAATCGTGAAGTGAGCTCCGACCAAGACCACACCGACCAGGAAGAGAATCCGCTTAAGACCAGAACAATCAATCCGAAAGAATAAGATCGAGATCGAAAAAACTGTTGTGAACCACACACGTCTTGAAAACAGTCTGGGTTATCAAACCTTTATTAGCTAGTAATGTATGTATATATATCACGGTATTGAAAACAGTACGTCTGAGTTATCTAACCTTTATATTTTACTTCCTTTTTTATTATAAATGATACGTGAACTAAATAATCCCGATCAATGACCAATATATGTGTTCGATCAGAATGCGAAGGCTAGGGTTGGTTGATAGAAAGTTAAACCACTACTGGATGGATCAGTAACTTGGCTTCTTACAAAAACCCTCCATTGCATGACATCCTAAGAACAAGCCAGCTGCTGTTAGAGTTTCAAACCTCCTGGAAATGATTACGTACACACTACCAGAAAAGGCGTCATAGCCGACGACGCCATCTCGTCGGCCGTTTCTATTAATTCGTCGGCTATAGTCATAGCCGACGAAGTATCGTCGGCTATTATCTCGTCGGGATTGCTCCGTCGGCTATAGTATAGCCGACGACACACGGGGTAAGTCGTCGGCTTATAAAACACTAGGTATAGCCGACGACAAAAGCCTCGTCGGCTATACTTCGAACATTGCCGACGACAAGATCGTCGGCTTCAACAATTACGTAATTGCCCCTAACCCGAAGTATAGCCGACGACACTGTCGTCGGCTATCCGTCCGTTATAGCCGACGACACTATCGTCGGCCATACCAATCGCCGGTACCAGGAACGGCTTTTTTTGCCGGAAGCCGGGAGGGTATAGCCGACGACATATGTCATCTTCGTCGGCTATAACCGTTATAGCCGACGAAATTTGGTAAAAATCGTCGGCTATAGCACTTATAGCCGACGAAATAATGCCAATATCGTCGGCTATAACTCCTAAATATTTAAAAAAATTAAAAAATTTAACTCGGGCCCAATTTCTCTTCGTCTTCGGGGGCTGCAGAAAATGCACAAACAAACATCCAAATATTCAACAAATATCCACATCAATCCATCCCTAATATCCTACATACTGTACAAATTAACCCACTATATCTACTCATCATCACCCCCTAAACGCGTAGAGTCGTCGACCGGATCGTTCGAGTTCCGGTGGCTATGGCTGTCCTGATCGGCTGGCGTACTCCGATGCGAGGGGGGAGTGGGGACGACGAACTGGGGCATCTGTGGCGGAGGCGGGGGCTGGAGTCCAGCCTGCTGGGCCTCCCAAGACTGCTGCATCCATCGGTACATCTCCGCCACAGATGCGTCTCTGGCCTGCTGCGCCGAAGCCTCCGCGGCCCTCGCCAACTCCGCCTGCTGGAGCGCCTCCACCGCCCTCGCCAACTCCGCCTGAGTCCTCTGCAGCTGCGTCTGCAAGTCTCCTCTCGTCGAAGCCGCACGCTGCGTGCTGGGATTGGCCGGCGTGAACTTGAGAACCCCATCTCCCGCCGCGCCTAGGCCTCTCTGGTAGAAGTAGTTGTTCCCCGTCCCTACCGCCGCGTGCATGATCTGAGAGGCCAAGCGCGGCTCAAGGGTGTCGATCGTGGAGGCAAACTCCGCGATCGCCTCGTCGGACGCCCCATCTCCCAGAGTGTCTCGCGCGATCCCGAAGGTGATCGCGTCGGTCTCCGCATCTATTTCCGCCTAATTGACAAGAAAATATAATAAACGAATTAAAAAATATATATATAAATTAATTTCATGAAACACTTTTATTGAAGATGGACGAATACTTACCACTTGGTCGGGACGCCCCGGATACATCTGCGCATGAATCCACGACAACGGCCTCAGCGGTCGGTCCCTCCTCGCCATCTCTGCCCACTGCCTCCAGGAGCGGGCGCCGCCGTGGTGGGGGTGCTCGTTCCTCCTGCGGTTGTCGCTGTTCGTCCGCGAGATTTTCTGTATTATAACAACAAACATATAAACGCAAATATAAATTAGTAACTAAATTAAAATATTAAGAACTAACCAAAATAAAATTAATAACTAATTTAGTTACTAACTAATTTAATTTAATTAGTAACTACTTAACTAACTAATTTAATTAGTAACTACTTAACTAACTAATTTAATTTAGTAACTAACTAACTTACTAACTACCTAATTTTATTTAATTTAATTTAATTTAATTTAGTAACGAACTAACTAACTATGTAACTAACCAACTGACTTAATTTAATAACTAATAACTAACTAACTAACTAATTAATTGAATTAAGTAACTACATAATTTAATTATTAAATAACATTAAAAAGTTATATACTACCAGGCTAAATTTTCTTACCGAGACCCTGTCGCTCCCGAAGTAGGCTACCAGCCATAGCCACTCGTACTCCCTGTACCGGAACTCGTGGGGGGTTGCAGCTCGCCCCAAGCGCTGCTCCACATGGTACGTCCTGTAGTGCGTGGACAGCTCGTTCTTCCACTCGGAGTACCTATATTAACAGAACACAACTGTTAGATATATTCGTACACTGCCAATAAATATATTTATACAAAAAAAAGCAAAACACATAACCTGTTTTTCAGCTGCTCGTCTCTCCACCAGTCCAAGGTAGGATGGACTCTAAACCATTGCTGCAACATTATAAATTAATTAGAAAATATTTTTATATAGTTATAAGGACTGAATTCATAATTGTTTATTTTCTATAATAAAAATCATATTTAACTCACCGACAGTGCATTGTACACTCGCGCCTTGATCTCATCGGGCACAGAGCCCCAGTCGGGCCACAACAGTGGGACCCTGTCCCGCACGAGCATGCCCGTCGGGTTGATGTACTTGGTGGTGGTGTCTCTCCGCTCAATCGGGCGTCCATCCTCACCGGGACCGGGCAGGATCTCTCTGATCCCACCGGTCAGCTCCCTCTCCAGGGTCGACATGTTCGCTGGCCCTCTGGTCCGTCTCGTCCCCGCGGGTTTATTGACGAGGACGCCTGTTAAAATGAACACATAGTTAAATAATTATTTAAACTAACTAATTAAATAATTAATTAAACAATCTAAATAATTAATTAAACTAACCAATTACCTGCGTCGTTGTACTGCTTGTCCTTCTCACGAACGGCCCACAGGCCGCGGCAGTCCTCTGAGTCGAAAGGACTGTAGAAGTAGGCCTCCTCCCAGGGAATCTCGTGGGGCCGGTCGTGCCTCCAAATCTGCCTCCCCCTAGCGTCGTACTCAGGGATGGCAGGGAGGAACTGGACCATGTACATCCCCGATGGCGGAGACATACGGGGCGTGGACCCTGAGGGGCCTGCTCCCCCTGACGGTGGGCCCCGTAGCTGTGGACGCTGTCGCTGTGGGGGGACAGGGAGCATCTCTGGAGGGTCCAGATCGGCGCGCGGTGGGGTCGGCTGCCGATCCTGGAACAGTGCTGAAGTGCACTGGGGTCTGGTGGCTCTGCGTCCTCCTCCGACACTCGAGTCAGGGCCCGCTCCCGTCGACTCATACGAGGAGCCCCCACGTGGATCGCTCGGGGTCAATCCCATCAACGTCTCCTCTCGTCGACTCAAAGGCCGGCCTAGGCCCCGACGACCGCTGGATCCGCTCCCCCCACGGCTGGATCCTGCCTGAGCGTCGGGGTCGCTCTCGGTCCGTCTGCCAAGCCATCGGTCTACAAAGCGCCGGTTTCCTGCACAATTAGTATATAAATTCCATAAATTGCACAAAAATTCCACAAAACAAAATTAAAAACATCATTCAATGTATATATACCTAATTATATATATACGTACCTAAATATATTTATACCTAATTATATATATATATTCCGAAATATAACACAAAATTCCTTAAATTTCACAAAAAAATAAAAAACTTTTTTAAATATATATACACCTAATTATATATATACATAACTATATTTATACCTAATTATATATATATATATATATATATATATTCCGAAAAATATATATATATATATCGTCATAAAAATGAAAAAAAATATTTATACCTAATTATATATAAATTAGTATATAAATTAGTATACTAGTATATAAATTCAACAAAATTCCACAATTAGTATATAAAAACCGTAAATTTAACAAAAAATCCACAAAATTAGTATATAAATTCCACAAAATTAACAAATTTAACAAAAAATCCACACAATTCCATAAATTTCACAAAAACCCTAAATTCCACAAAAAATTCACAAAAACCCTAAAATTCACAAAATTCGACAAAATTAATAAAAACCCTAAATGAGGCTCGATCGGGACTACCTGACATGGTGGTGCAGTCTGGACGAGGACCGGTGGTGCGGTGCGGCGGCGACGGCGACGGCGGCGACGGCGGCAGGGGCGGCTGCGGCAGGGGCAGCTGCGGCTACGGGCGGCTGCAGCAGGGGCGGCAGGGGCGGGTAGGGGCGGCTGCGGCAGGGGCGGGTAGGGCGGCTCGGGGCGGCTCCGGCAGCGGCTTTCGGGTCGGGGAGGGCTCGGGAAGGAGGGGGCCGGGGCGGGGAGGTATCGGGTGGGGCCGGGGAGGGTCGATCGGCGTCGGGGAGGCTCCGTCGTGGTCGGTCGGCGTCGGGGAGGGGTGGGGAACGATTGGGAAATTTGGGTTCTAAGCAGAAAATGAGGGAGAGGCGCCTAGGGCTCGGTTTAAATCGAAGGACTATAGCCGACACTACCAGAAAAGGCGTCATAGCCGACGACGCCATCTCGTCGGCCGTTTCCATTAATTCGTCGGCTATAGTCATAGCCGACGAAGTATCGTCGGCTATTATCTCGTCGGGATTGCTCCGTCGGCTATAGTATAGCCGACGACACACGGGGTAAGTCGTCGGCTTATGAAACACCAGGTATAGCCGACGAAAAAAGCGTCGTCGGCTATACTTCGAACATTGCCGACGAGAAGATCGTCGGCTTTAAAAATTACGTAACTGCCCCTAACCCGAAGTATAGCCGACGACACTATCGTCGGCTATACGTCCGTTTTAGCCGATGACACTATCGTCGGCCATAACAATCGCCGGTACCAGGAACGGCTTTTTTTTGCCTGAAGCCGGGAGGGTATAGCCGACGACATATGGTAAACATCGTCGGCTATAGCTGTTATAGCCGACGAAATAATGCCAATATCGTCGGCTATAACCCCTAAATATTTAAAAAAATTAAAAAATTTAACTCGGGCCCAATTTCTCTTCGTCTTCGGGGGCTGCAGAAAATGCACAAACAAACATCCAAATATCCAACAAATATCCACATCAATCCATCCCTAATATCCTACATACTGTACAAATTAACCCACTATATCTACTCATCATCACCCCCTAAACGCGTAGCGTCGTCGACCGGATCGTTCGAGTTCCGGTGGCTATGGCTGTCCTGATCGGCTGGCGTACTCCGATGCGGGGGGGGAGTGGGGACGACGAACTGGGGCATCTGTGGCGGAGGCGGGGGCTGGAGTCCAGCCTGCTGGGCCTCCCAAGACTGCTGCATCCATCGGTACATCTCCGCCACAGATGCGTCTCTGGCCTGCTGCGCCGAAGCCTCCGCAGCCCTCGCCAACTCCGCCTGCTGGAGCGCCTCCACCGCCCTCGCCAACTCCGCCTGAGTCCTCTGCAGCTGCGTCTGCAAGTCTCCTCTCGTCGAAGCCGCACGCTGCGTGCTGGGATTGGCCGGCGTGAACTTGAGAACCCCATCTCCCGCCGCGCCTAGGCCTCTCTGGTAGAAGTAGTTGTTCCCCGTCCCTACCGCCGCGTGCATGATCTGAGAGGCCAAGCGCGGCTCAAGGGTGTCGATCGTGGAGGCAAACTCCGCGATCGCCTCGTCGGACGCCCCATCTCCCAGAGTGTCTCGCGCGATCCCGAAGGTGATCGCGTCGGTCTCCGCATCTATTTCCGCCTAATTGACAAGAAAATATAATAAACGAATTAAAAAATATATATATATAAATTAATTTCATGAAACACTTTTATTGAAGATGGACGAATACTTACCACTTGGTCGGGACGCCCCGGATACATCTGCGCATGAATCCATGACAACGGCCTCAGCGGTCGGTCCCTCCTCGCCATCTCTGCCCACTGCCTCCAGGAGCGGGCGCCACCGTGGTGGGGGTGCTCGTTCCTCCTGCGGTTGTCGCTGTTCGTCCGCGAGATTTTCTGTATTATAACAACAAACATATAAACGCAAATATAAATTAGTAACTAAATTAAAATATTAGGAACTAACCAAAATAAAATTAATAACTAATTTAGTTACTAACTAATTTAATTTAATTAGTAACTACTTAACTAACTAATTTAATTAGTAACTACTTAACTAACTAATTTAATTTAGTAACTAACTAACTTACTAACTACCTAATTTTATTTAATTTAATTTGATTTAATTTAGTAACGAACTAACTAACTATGTAACTAACCAACTGACTTAATTTAATAACTAATAACTAACTAACTAACTAATTAATTGAATTAAGTAACTACATAATTTAATTATTAAATAACATTAAAAAGTTATATACTACCAGGCTAAATTTTCTTACCGAGACCCTGTCGCTCCCGAAGTAGGCTACCAGCCATAGCCACTCGTACTCCCTGTACCGGAACTCGTGGGGGGTTGCAGCTCGCCCCAAGCGCTGCTCCACATGGTACGTCCTGTAGTGCGTGGACAGCTCGTTCTTCCACTCGGAGTACCTATATTAACAGAACACAACTGTTAGATATATTCGTACACTGCCAATAAATATATTTATACAAAAAAAAGCAAAACACATAACCTGTTCTTCAGCTGCTCGTCTCTCCACCAGTCCAAGGTAGGATGGACTCTAAACCATTGCTGCAACATTATAAATTAATTAGAAAATATTTTTATATAGTTATAAGGACTGAATTCATAATTGTTTATTTTCTATAATAAAAATCATATTTAACTCACCGACAGTGCATTGTACACTCGCGCCTTGATCTCATCGGGCACAGAGCCCCAGTCGGGCCACAACAGTGGGACCCTGTCCCGCACGAGCATGCCCGTCGCGTTGATGTACTTGGTGGTGGTGTCTCTCCGCTCAATCGGGCGTCCATCCTCACCGGGACCGGGCAGGATCTCTCTGATCCCACCGGCCAGCTCCCTCTCCAGGGTCGACATGTTCGCTGGCCCTCTGGTCCGTCTCGTCCCCGCGGGTTTATTGACGAGGACGCCTGTTAAAATGAACACATAGTTAAATAATTATTTAAACTAACTAATTAAATAATTAATTAAACAATCTAAATAATTAATTAAACTAACCAATTACCTGCGTCGTTGTACTGCTTGTCCTTCTCACGAACGGCCCACAGGCCGCGGCAGTCCTCTGAGTCGAAAGGACTGTAGAAGTAGGCCTCCTCCCAGGGAATCTCGTGGGGCCGGTCGTGCCTCCAAATCTGCCTCCCCCTGGCGTCGTACTCAGGGATGGCAGGGAGGAACTGGACCATGTACATCCCCGATGGCGGAGACATACGGGGCGTGGACCCTGAGGGGCCTGCTCCCCCTGACGGTGGGCCCCGTAGCTGTGGATGATGTCGCTGTGGGGGGACAGGGAGCATCTCTGGAGGGTCCAGATCGGCGCGCGGTGGGGTCGGCTGCCGATCCTGGAACAGTGCTGAAGTGCACTGGGGTCTGGTGGCTCTGCGTCCTCCTCCGACACTCGAGTCAGGGCCCGCTCCCGTCGACTCATACGAGGAGCCCCCACGTGGATCGCTCGGCGTCAATCCCATCAACGTCTCCTCTCGTCGACTCAAAGGCCGGCCTAGGCCCCGACGACCGCTGGATCCGCTCCCCCCACGGCTGGATCCTGCCTGAGCGTCGGGGTCGCTCTCGGTCCGTCTGCCAAGCCATCGGTCTACAAAGCGCCGGTTTCCTGCACAATTAGTATATAAATTCCATAAATTGCACAAAAATTCCACAAAACAAAATTAAAAACATCATTCAATGTATATATACCTAATTATATATATACGTACCTAAATTTATTTATACCTAATTATATATATATATTCCGAAATATAACACAAAATTCCTTAAATTTCACAAAAAAATAAAAAACTTTTTTAAATATATATACACCTAATTATATATATACATAACTATATTTATACCTAATTATATATATATATATATATATATATATTCCGAAAAATATATATATATATATCGTCATAAAAATGAAAAAAAATATTTATACCTAATTATATATAAATTAGTATATAAATTAGTATACTAGTATATAAATTCAACAAAATTCCACAATTAGTATATAAAAACCGTAAATTTAACAAAAAATCCACAAAATTAGTATATAAATTCCACAAAATTAACAAATTTAACAAAAAATCCACACAATTCCATAAATTTCACAAAAACCCTAAATTCCACAAAAAATTCACAAAAACCCTAAAATTCACAAAATTCGACAAAATTAATAAAAACCGTAAATGAGGCTCGATCGGGACTACCTGACATGGTGGTGCAGTCTGGACGAGGACCGGTGGTGCGGTGCGGCGGCGACGGCGGCAGGGGCGGCGGCGGCAGCGGGTTTCGGGTCGGCTAGGGGCGGCTGCGGCTAGGGGCGGCTGCGGCTAGGGGCGCCTGCAGCAGGGGCGGCAGAGGCGGGCGCGGCTACGGCAGCTGCGGCAGGGGCGGCTACGGCGGCTCGGGGCGGCGGCGGCAGGGGGTTTCGGGTCGGGGAGGGGTCGGGCAGGAAGGGGAGGGGGCGGGGAGGGGGAGGGGGAGGGTAGGGAGGGGGAGGGTCGGTCGGCGTCCGTGGTGGTCGGTCGGCGTCGGGGAGGGGCGGGCGGCTGCGGCAGGTGGGAATTTGAAGATTTAGGGTTAGCAGAAAATGAGGGAGGCGCCCTCTGTTTCGGTTTAAATCGAAGGACTATAGCCGACGATGTAATTTTAATTCGTCGGCTATAGTCATAGCCGACGAAATTCGTCGGCTATACTCTTACGGGCCGGGCAAAAATCCGGGCCGGGCCGAAGTTGGGCTTTGCGGGCCGGTTATAGCCGACGAAGTTAAGTACGTCGTCGGCTATAACATGAATATCGTCGGCTATAATATGAATCTCGTCGGCTATACTTTACGCTCTCAGCAGCCGTTAGATCTCGCCCATCCAACGGCGGACAGTGAAACGGCGCGGATCGCAAGAGTTTAGCCGACGAAGTTAAGTATTTCGTCGGCTATTCTCTGGTCAACTTTTGGTCAAACCTCTAAACGCTTTAAAACGGCAATTGGCCCGTCTAAATGACGTTTTTTACCCTGACCTTCAACAGAGAATAGTTTCAAATCGATGCGACGCAACTAACCGTATAAAAATTTTCCTCCAAAAATTTACCGACCGTCAGGCTACCCATAGGAAAACGGAAGTAAAAAACACCTAATCGCAACATTCGGCACACAGATTTTGTCGGAATCTTCCCATTTTTCAACCGTAGTCGTATTTCAATATTTCGGTCGTATCTTATTTCACGACACTTTTGCATTTGAACGGTCTACGTATAGCAACTATTTGAAACTATACATTCACTTAAACACTTAGTAAATAAGTTAAGGAATATTAGTGCATATGTTCCGATTTCGAATCTAAAAGTTTGGAAAATCTATTCCAACCGTCAGATATCACCGTTAAGCTTAAATACATGTAGGAAAAAAAATCCAACTACATCTGACAACGTTAAAGGCTCGATCGGGACGGTCAAACTGCATGGTCAAACCTCGAAACGCTTTAAAACGGCAATTGGCCCGTCTAAATGACGTTTTTTGGCCTGACCTTCAACAGAGAATAGTTTCAAATCGATGCGACGCAACTAACCGTATAAAAATTTTCCTCCAAAAATTTACCGACCGTCAGGCTACCCATAGGAAAACGGAAGTAAAAAACACCTAATCGCAACATTCGGCACACAGATTTTGTCGGAATCTTCCCATTTTTCAACCGTAGTCGTATTTCAATATTTCGGTCGTATCTTATTTCACGACACTTTTGCATTTGAACGGTCTACGTATAGCAACTATTTGAAACTATACATTCACTTAAACACTTAGTAAATAAGTTAAGGAATATTAGTGCATATGTTCCGATTTCGAATCTAAAAGTTTGGAAAATCTATTCCAACCGTCAGATATCACCGTTAAGCTTAAATACATGTAGGAAAAAAAATCCAACTACATCTGACAACGTTAAAGGCTCGATCGGGACGGTCAAACTGCATGGTCAAACCTCGAAACGCTTTAAAACGGCAATTGGCCCGTCTAAATGACGTTTTTTGGCCTGACCTTCAACAGAGAATAGTTTCAAATCGATGCGACGCAACTAACCGTATAAAAATTTTCCTCCAAAAATTTACCGACCGTCAGGCTACCCATAGGAAAACGGAAGTAAAAAACACCTAATCGCAACATTCGGCACACAGATTTTGTCGGAATCTTCCCATTTTTCAACCGTAGTCGTATTTCAATATTTCGGTCGTATCTTATTTCACGACACTTTTGCATTTGAACGGTCTACGTATAGCAACTATTTGAAACTATACATTCACTTAAACACTTAGTAAATAAGTTAAGGAATATTAGTGCATATGTTCCGATTTCGAATCTAAAAGTTTGGAAAATCTATTCCAACCGTCAGATATCACCGTTAAGCTTAAATACATGTAGGAAAAAAAATCCAACTACATCTGACAACGTTAAAGGCTCGATCGGGACGGTCAAACTGCATGGTCAAACCTCGAAACGCTTTAAAACGGCAATTGGCCCGTCTAAATGACGTTTTTTTGCCTGACCTTCAACAGAGAATAGTTTCAAATCGATGCGACGCAACTAACCGTATAAAAATTTTCCTCCAAAAATTTACCGACCGTCAGGCTACCCATAGGAAAACGGAAGTAAAAAACACCTAATCGCAACATTCGGCACACAGATTTTGTCGGAATCTTCCCATTTTTCAACCGTAGTCGTATTTCAATATTTCGGTCGTATCTTATTTCACGACACTTTTGCATTTGAAAGGTCTACGTATGGTTTCGGTCAATATACTTTAGCCGACGACTTGCAAGTCGTCGGCTACAGTATGGGCATTATAGCCGACGAATTGCAAGTCGTCGGCTAAAGTATGGGCATTATAGCCGACGAATTATGGTCCATTTCGTCGGCTATAAT
This sequence comes from Potentilla sterilis, assembly GCA_963682095.1. Lineage (NCBI taxonomy): Eukaryota > Viridiplantae > Streptophyta > Magnoliopsida > Rosales > Rosaceae > Potentilla > Potentilla sterilis. Next base: position 32,731,388 of record OY821766.1, on the reverse strand, counting down.
TCTGATCTTTCTGAAAATTTGCCATTTAGGGCCTGAAAATTGCCTATTTCACCTGATAAATTCCTAAACATAACACAAACAATTCAATACAATTTCCCATAAACTCGGAAAATGGTAATTAAGGACAAAAATGTATTCATGCATGCACCATCGTACACAAATACATACATAAATAGTATACTAAGGATGATAATCAGAATCATCCTCATCACTTGAGTCAGACGTAGTATAGTAGTTAATATCTGGCAACCGGTGCTCGTACTCGTCGTCTGAGTCATCGTCTGCCTGATATAGACGATTCGGATTAACATCATACATGGGCACCTGACCCCTAGGAAGTCGAACCACTCTGCCCGGCGTCACATTATTATCGCGGATGGTGGAGGATTCCGGAATGTCGCCGGCGTCCGGCTCTTGGTATGCGGTCGCTTCTTGACACTCTGTGCTCACACCAAGTGTGGTAGCACTGTATATGTCTCGCTGAGACACATGGTTAACTACCTTCCACGTGCCTTTGTTCAAAGGATCGTCAAGATAAAAGACCTTTTTGGCCGCTGTGGCGAAAACAAAGGGGTCGTCTTCATACACACTAGTGGCGGTATTCACCGAAAGTATGCCGTACTGATCGATCCGTATGCGGTGCGGCCTAGTATCAAACCATCGACACTTGAACAAGTGGACTTTCATGCGGTTCCCATAAATGAGTTCAACAACTGACTGTAGGACACCGTAAAAATCCACGCCCCCCTCTGCACCATCGACCATCACCCCACAATTCTGTGTTTTGCGTTCCCCGTCTCTAGCTTCACATATATACTTAACGCCGTTGACATCACACATTGGGCGGACTGTGGAAGATATCGGCTTCATCGACAACAGCCTCAATTCCTCTGAGTAATTTGTATGACCACCCCTCGCAGCCACTTGCATCAGCTGAAAAATATAACTCAAATCACTCGGTGTGTTTATGATTAAAGAAAAGGGAACTGTAAAAGAAAGCCATCTAATATATATATTTATACACTTACCCATTGTGGAAAATAGTCTGCAAACGTCGTGTTGTGGTACTCGACATCACCGCGAACTTCCTTGCTGTGAAGATGGTGACGTTTCCAATATTGTACCTCCGGACAGTTTATTAGAACCCACCAGTGGGCAATCCCTACCTCATGGTCAGGCAACTTGTCCACACCCTTTTTCTTGAAGCTTCCGTATGGTACAACAGAGTTGGCGACGATAGATAGGTTGAACTCGGGGTCATCTCGACTTGGATGTTGTGGGGGGTCCTCCATCGCTCCCAAGTACAACTTGGCGTACGTTACACACTCATGCGCAATGTAAGCTTCAGCAATACACCCCTCAGGCGCAGATTTATTGTGCACATATTTCTTGTAGTCTCCAAGTTGTCTGCAAGGTTAACAAGTGCGTGTTAAGAGCATGCAACTTTTATTTAAAAACATGTATAAATCAAATTTATGAATAACATGTACCTTTCGATGGGATACATCCAAGTGTAGTGTACGGGACCGGTAAGCAACAATTGTTGGGGAAGATGGATCATCAGGTGAGGCATGATGTCAAAGAAGTTTGGGGGAAATATCCTCTCGAACTTGCACAAGATAAAAACGATTTCCTCATGCATTCTCATGAGGTCTGATTTTCTAACTTCTCTAGCGCATAACTTCTGGAAGAATCTTGACAACGCCACCAACGGCTCAACCACTTCATCCTCCAAGTACGCTCGAATGAAAATAGGGAAGAGGCGTTGAAGCAGTACATGGCAGTCGTGACTCTTCAATCCGTACATCTTGTTGTCTCGGTAGTTAACACACTTGCTTATGTTACCCGCATAGCCATAAGGATACCTGCATAGCCATTAACAACAATTAGATTTCATGCATATATAGTCGTCCAACAACAGATGGATTCTTTAGGGAATACATGCCTAATTAATAAAAAGTTACCTGACATTACTCAGCCATCCAAAGATTTCATGTTTCTGGTCCCTGGTGACGGTGTAAGGAGCTTGGGGCATTTTGCTCCTGCCCTCTCTCAACCACAAATGGTCCCGCAGTCCCATATTTCTCAGATCAACGCGTGCCTTGGGGGTGTCTTTTGTTTTCTTCTCCCAATTCAAAACTGTGCCAACCACGGCTTCACCCACGTTCTTCTCTATATGCATGACATCCAGGTAGTATCTGGTAGCCAACCTGGCCCAATAAGGAAGTTCACATAAGATGCTCTTGTGTGACCAGAACCTATACCGATCCGGCCTCTCTGGAATCGTGCGCAACACATCGGGATGATTGCTAAGCGGACCAAAGTCATACTCATTCAACACTGCCAATATTTCCTCCCCTGTCCATTGCTCCGGTGCCCAGCCCCTTTCTTCAGTCCCATCAAAAGCCTGTGCATCGTCCCTAAATGGATGGTCATGCGGAAGCCAACGACGGTGACGCATCTGGACAATCTTGCTGCAATGAGGACTGGAGCAATCAACAGTCATGCACTCTGAACAAGCCCTGTAACCCCTGGTGACGCTGCCCGACAACATACCCCTCCCAGGAAAGTCACTGATCGTGCCAACAAGCATGGCATGCATCCGGAACATCTCATTTTTGAACCGGTCGTAGACCAGGTGGCCGTTCAGACTCAAGTACCGAAGCTCCTCAATTACGGGTCTCAAATACACATCGAGACACTTTCCCGGATAACCTGGGCCTGGAATCAACAATGTGAGCATGTTATATTCCTTCTTCATGCACATCCACGGTGGAAAGTTGTACGGAATCAAAATAACTGGCCACACACTGTACTGAAGCTCTTTCTTGCCAAAAGGGTTGAAACCGTCGGATGATAGCCCTAACCAAACATTTCGAACCTCTGATGCAAATTCGGGAAACTCCAACACGTTCTTCTTCCAAGCCTCTCCGTCGGCGGGATGTCTAAGGGTGTCATCGTTAGGCACATTCCTCTCAGCCCACCATCTCATAGCTTCGGCCGTGAAAGCACACATGAACAACCGCTCAAGCCTATCAATCAGCGGGAAGTACCGAAGTATCTTCACAGCTTTCTTGTTCCCTTTAGGAGTGAACTTATACCGCTCTGTATTGCATAATGGGCAGTATTCAAGATCTGCAAGTCCTTCCCCGTAAAACAGAACGCAATCGTATCTGCATGCATGAATCTTGATGTAGGAAAGGCCGAGATCTTTAAGGATATGTCGCACCTTATGATGACTGGTAGGAAGCCGATGTCCGGGGGGCATCGCCCCACCCCATAGCCGAAGCCAATCATCAACCGATTTGACAGTGCCTTTGTTCTCCGTTTTGATCTTCATCACTCCCATGACAGATTCAAGGACAGTCTTACTGCATCCGGGGTACAACGGAGTCTGTTGCAATGCGATCAGGTTGTTGTACTTTTCCATACCACTTGTGTTGACCGGAGATCGGGGTAATGGCTCGAGTGGCTCAATATCAGGGAAACACTCCATCTCCGGAGGTGGGAGTTGCACATCTGGTGCTTCCTCAAAGACACCGCTCTCACGAGGAAACATATCGTTGATCCAGTTCGTTGTCGGATCATTGGAGGAACTCCCTCTCTCCGCAAATTGTCCATGATCATGACGACCCGCAAACTCTGGTTCACCGTGATAAATCCAATTAGTGTATAGGACCCAAAATCCATATCTAGCCAGGTGTTGCTCCACTGTCTCTATGGAAAACCGGTGTCGTGGGGTGGCACACTTGCACTTTTTACACGGACAATAATGAAGTGTAGTGTCTCCACAGTTAGCCATCACAAAATCCAGGAAACTCCTAACTCCATCATGATACGCCTGATCCCATCTTCCAAGGGTAATCCAACTCTTGTCCATCCTGTAAATTAAAGAAATAAATATAGCTATATATAGATATGTATATATGCACGTACTACGTACGTACGCACGTACTAATTAATTAAAAAATTCATCATTACACACACACACACATATATATATATATACACATGCATCCCTAAATTAATTAAAACATCGTCAATCTCCCTAATTAATTAAACACAATGTATTTTTTATATATACCAACAATATATTTTTAATTACAATTAAATTAATTAATATATATACATTTTTTCATCAAATTCATCTAAAATCACCTATAAATCAACAATCAATCACTAATCTTCAACAAAACTTCAATTCTATCTAACCAATACAACATATATATCAACCCATTAATAATCTCATCTCAACACATATATATATATATATATATATATATATCAAATTAATCACACATTTATTCTAATTAAACTCTAAATTAATACACCTCTGCATATAACCAACTAAATCAACACACACAGCAATATACGTACCTTTCAAGCTTATGGCCGAGGTTTTGGACGATTTCAGAGCGTTTTGGACGATTTCATCGACGAATGAGCTCCCTGATGCAGAAGGTCGATCTGATATAAGAGTTATAGCCGACGAATACCCCCCTCGTCGGCTATAACAAAAACTTTTCGTCGGCTATAACTCTTATAGCCGACGAATACCATCCTCGTCGGCTATAACTAAAAACGTTTCGTCGGCTATAGTTATAGCCGACGAGTTGTCGGCAGTCGTCGGCTATAATATTATAGCCGACGATGTGGCCGACGAAATAGTAGTTCGTCGGCTATAAGGGGTTATAGCCGACGAGGTACTATTTCGTCGGCCGTTTTTTCCCATATCGTCGGCTATAACCCCTTTTCTGGTAGTGCGACGATTTAATTTTAATTCGTCGGCTATAGTCATAGCCGACGAAATTCGTCGGCTATACTCTTACGGGCCGGGCCAAAATCCGGGCCGGGCCGGAGTTGGGCTTTGCGGGCCGATTATAGCCGACGAAGTTAAGTGTCTCGTCGGCTATAATATGAATGTCGTCGGCTATACTATGAATCTCGTCGGCTATAATATGAATCTCGTCGGCTATACTATAAGCTCTCACCAGCCGTCAGATCTCGCCCATCCAACGGCGGACAATGAAACGGCGCGGATCGCAAGAGTTTAGCCGACGAAGTTAAGTATTTCGTCGGCTATTCCCTGGTCAACTTTTGGTCAAACCTCTTAACGCTTTAAAACGGAAATTGGCCCGTCTAAATGACGTTTTTTGGCCTGACCTTCAACAGAGACTAGTTTCAAATCGATGCGACGCAACTAACCGTATAAAAATTTTCCTCCAAAAATTTACCGACCGTCAGGTTACCCATAGGAAAACGGAAGTAAAAAACACCTAATCGCAACATTCGGCACACAGATTTTGTCGGAATCTTCCCATTTTTCAACCGTAGTCGTATTTCAATATTTCGGTCGTATCTTATTTCACGACACTTTTGCATTTGAACGGTCTACGTATAGCAACTATTTGAAACTATACATTCACTTAAACACTTAGTAAATAAGTTAAGGAATATTAGTGCATATGTTCCTCTCGAACTTGCACAAGATAAAAACGATTTCCTCATGCATTCTCATGAGGTCTGATTTTCTAACTTCTCTAGCGCATAACTTCTGGAAGAATCTTGACAACGCCACCAATGGCTCAACCACTTCATCCTCCAAGTACGCTCGAATGAAAATAGGGAAGAGGCGTTGAAGCAGTACATGGCAGTCGTGACTCTTCAATCCGTACATCTTGTTGTCTCGGTAGTTAACACACTTGCTTATGTTACCCGCATAGCCATAAGGATACCTGCATAGCCATTAACAACAATTAGATTTCATGCATATATAGTCGTCCAACAACAGATGGATTCTTTAGGGAATACATGCCTAATTAATAAAAAGTTACCTGACATTACTCAGCCATCCAAAGATTTCATGTTTCTGGTCCCTGGTGACGGTGTAAGGAGCTTGGGGCATTTTGCTCCTGCCCTCTCTCAACCACAAATGGTCCCGCAGTCCCATATTTCTCAGATCAACGCGTGCCTTGGGGGTGTCTTTTGTTTTCTTCTCCCAATTCAAAACTGTGCCAACCACGGCTTCACCCACGTTCTTCTCTATATGCATGACATCCAGGTAGTATCTGGTAGCCAACCTGGCCCAATAAGGAAGTTCACATAAGATGCTCTTGTGTGACCAGAACCTATACCGATCCGGCCTCTCTGGAATCGTGCGCAACACATCGGGATGATTGCTAAGCGGACCAAAGTCATACTCATTCAACACTGCCAATATTTCCTCCCCTGTCCATTGCTCCGGTGCCCAGCCCCTTTCTTCAGTCCCATCAAAAGCCTGTGCATCGTCCCTAAATGGATGGTCATGCGGAAGCCAACGACGGTGACGCATCTGGACAATCTTGCTGCAATGAGGACTGGAGCAATCAACAGTCATGCACTCTGAACAAGCCCTGTAACCCCTGGTGACGCTGCCCGACAACATACCCCTCCCAGGAAAGTCACTGATCGTGCCAACAAGCATGGCATGCATCCGGAACATCTCATTTTTGAACCGGTCGTAGACCAGGTGGCCGTTCAGACTCAAGTACCGAAGCTCCTCAATTACGGGTCTCAAATACACATCGAGACACTTTCCCGGATAACCTGGGCCTGGAATCAACAATGTGAGCATGTTATATTCCTTCTTCATGCACATCCACGGTGGAAAGTTGTACGGAATCAAAATAACTGGCCACACACTGTACTGAAGCTCTTTCTTGCCAAAAGGGTTGAAACCGTCGGATGATAGCCCTAGCCAAACATTTCGAACCTCTGATGCAAATTCGGGAAACTCCAACACGTTCTTCTTCCAAGCCTCTCCGTCGGCGGGATGTCTAAGGGTGTCATCGTCAGGCACATTCCTCTCAGCCCACCATCTCATAGCTTCGGCCGTGAAAGCACACATGAACAACCGCTCAAGCCTATCAATCAGCGGGAAGTACCGAAGTATCTTCACAGCTTTCTTGTTCCCTTTAGGAGTGAACTTATACCGCTCTGTATTGCATAATGGGCAGTATTCAAGATCTGCAAGTCCTTCCCCGTAAAACAGAACGCAATCGTATCTGCATGCATGAATCTTGATGTAGGAAAGGCCGAGATCTTTAAGGATATGTCGCACCTTATGATGACTGGTAGGAAGCCGATGTCCGGGGGGCATCGCCCCACCCCATAGCCGAAGCCAATCATCAACCGATTTGACAGTGCCTTTGTTCTCCGTTTTGATCTTCATCACTCCCATGACAGATTCAAGGACAGTCTTACTGCATCCGGGGTACAACGGAGTCTGTTGCAATGCGATCAGGTTGTTGTACTTTTCCATACCACTTGTGTTGACCGGAGATCGGGGTAATGGCTCGAGTGGCTCAATATCAGGGAAACACTCCATCTCCGGAGGTGGGAGTTGCACATCTGGTGCTTCCTCAAAGACACCGCTCTCACGAGGAAACATATCGTTGATCCAGTTCGTTGTCGGATCATTGGAGGAACTCCCTCTCTCCGCAAATTGTCCATGATCATGACGACCCGCAAACTCTGGTTCACCGTGATAAATCCAATTAGTGTATAGGACCCAAAATCCATATCTAGCCAGGTGTTGCTCCACTGTCTCTATGGAAAACCGGTGTCGTGGGGTGGCACACTTGCACTTTTTACACGGACAATAATGAAGTGTAGTGTCTCCACAGTTAGCCATCACAAAATCCAGGAAACTCCTAACTCCATCATGATACGCCTGATCCCATCTTCCAAGGGTAATCCAACTCTTGTCCATCCTGTAAATTAAAGAAATAAATATAGCTATATATAGATATGTATATATGCACGTACTACGTACGTACGCACGTACTAATTAATTAAAAAATTCATCATTACACACACACACACATATATATATATATACACATGCATCCCTAAATTAATTAAAACATCGTCAATCTCCCTAATTAATTAAACACAATGTATTTTTTATATATACCAACAATATATTTTTAATTACAATTAAATTAATTAATATATATATACATTTTTTCATCAAATTCATCTAAAATCACCTATAAATCAACAATCAATCACTAATCTTCAACAAAACTTCAATTCTATCTAACCAATACAACATATATATCAACCCATTAATAATCTCATCTCAACACATATATATATATATATATATATATATATATCAAATTAATCACACATTTATTCTAATTAAACTCTAAATTAACACACCTCTGCATATAACCAACTAAATCAACACACACAGCAATATACGTACCTTTCAAGCTTATGGCCGAGGTTTTGGACGATTTCAGAGCGTTTTGGACGATTTCATCGACGAATGAGCTCCCTGATGCAGAAGGTCGATCTGATATAAGAGTTATAGCCGACGAATACCCTCCTCGTCGGCTATAACCAAAAACTTTTCGTCGGCTATAACTCTTATAGCCGACGAATACCATCCTCGTCGGCTATAACCAAAAACGTTTCGTCGGCTATAGTTATAGCCGACGAGTTGTCGGCAGTCGTCGGCTATAATATTATAGCCGACGATGTGGCCGATGAAATAGTAGTTCGTCGGCTATAAGGGGTTATAGCCGACGAGGTACTATTTCGTCGGCCGTTTTTTCCCATATCGTCGGCTATAACCCCTTTTCTGGTAGTGACAGTGTACTGAAAGATGTTTACATACGGCGCACACGTACATATGTTTCCAGGCCATATGATTAAGTTATAGTAACGGAAAAGGCCAGGGTACGTATTAAAAGCTTTCATGTACGTACGTACCATGTGTACAGGGATATATAGAAGTAGCTAATGAAGAGAACGAATGAGTCTCATGCATACACCTACGTACCAGGACTGGTCCATCCACTTTAGATCGAGGACTCTCCCACGCATGACTTGCACGTTAATTTCTTTGAATAAAGGAAGAAGAAAAACTAACAAACAGTACGTAGCCACATACATTTTTCCGATCGACGACTTGAGAGTACGTACAAATTACCGGTACGTGTGGGTGTACAATACCTTATACATACGTACACACGCATATATGATACATCTGTACGTGGATCGCATGAAGGTGGCGGCAAACGTGGCATGGACGGGGGATAGTACCCTGAATCCCAGCAGGACGACGTACCAAACCAGAGGGAATGGAAGGGTCTTTTTCAGAGGATCGAAAAACGGAAGGTGGTACAGTATGAATTGCCAACCACGCTGATATAACAGTGGCACAGAGACAGTGAGACTGAAATTTTTTTAATACTATGAGATTTGCGACTGTGACCGGTGACGGTGGTCTGTGTAAAGCGTGGGTGTAATTTGATTGGTCCCCTAACAGTCGGTGGTCCTCTAAACGCCTTGGTCAGAGTAATCATAGATCTCACTCTTCATTTTCGAACAAGACGTACCAAATGCATGGTTCCTGCATGTCTTTTTTCTTTATGTCTTCGTTCGAATGGTCGCTATTTTCTTCAAAGGTGAAAGGATAACGGAGGACGTAGTGCAGGGAGGACTGCATGGTAAGCGCATTGGCCGGAGAAGGGAGTTTTTATAAGATACAGTATCATCTTTATGTAGAATAATTACTTTGTAGTTTGTTTGGATAGCACTATGAATAAGTGAGCTTCGATGTATAAGTGAGTGGTGCATAGTACTCGATCTACTACTCTTTTTTCAGAGATCTAAGTTCATTCTGGCCTTCGATTATCAAAGAATTTTGCATGCGTACGTAACCTAATAAATGAGAATTTATAACCCTATATACTTTTATATGATATAAACATTACACACATGACACAGAGAGACATATGTATCAATGTATATATATATGTATATTTAGGGAACTACCTCTATACAATATCTATACTGTGGAAGTGTGGATCAACTACAAAAAAGTTAGACAAATGCCACAAAATAAATGTGCCCTTTGGTAGTTTGGTCATTGTAAAAGCAGCCACAAATCTCATTAAATGTGAGATTTTTATTATATAATAATATAAAAAACTACATTTGTTGGAGATTTGTGGCTTTTTTTGCAATGTCTACACCTCTAAAAGCCACATTTTTTTTATGGCATTTTCTCAACTTTTTTGTAGTGATGATATAATTACCAAATCGTGGAAACGATCACTACAACAATGGAAAGCTTAGGCGACGAAAAATTTTCGTCACCTAAGAGTGATTTTCGTCTCCTAAAACCTTAGGAGACGAAAATTTCGTCACCTAAGTTTCGTCGTCTAAAGTTTGTTGCCTAAGCAAGTAGACGACGAAAATTATAATTTTCGTCGCCTAAGAAAGTACTTAGACGACGAATAAAATTCGTCGTCTAAGAAGGATTGGTGACGAAAAAAAATCTTAGAGGACGATGTTTTTCGTCGGCTATGGACTTACTTAGGCGACGAAAATAATATTTTCGTCGCCTAAGTAATTTACTTAGGCGACGAAAATGGTATTTTCGTCACCTAAGTAATTTACTTAGGCGACGAATATATCATTTTCGTCCATTTTCGTCACCTAAGTAATTTACTTAGGCGACGAATATATCATTTTCGTCGACTAAGTAATTTACTTAGGCGAGGAAAATAATAGTTTCGTCGGCTAAGTAATTTACTTAGGCGAGGAAAATGCTAGTTTCGTCGCCTAAGTAAACTACTTACGCGAGGAAAATGATAGTTTCGTCGCCTAAGTAAATTACTTAGGAGACGAAACTACCATTTTCGTCGCCTAAGTAAGAATTTATATTTAAAAAAAAAAACCAAAATTGAGACAAAATATTAATTACTATATTAAAAAATGTATTAATACAAATCAAATACTTAATATTAATAAATTTGTACATACAAATTAAAATAAATTTGTACATGTTTGAGCACAGCACTCTTTCACAGGGTCCATCTTCTGACAAGCGGCGACCAACTTGGAAGTATCCACTGACTCCTCAAATTCAGTAACATCGATGATCGGGCAAGAAGCATCTGAAGGTAGTAACATCGATAACCTCTTGAAGGATACGAGCTTGTGAGAGAGAACTAAGTTGGCAGCTCTCCATATTTGTGAGTAGTTGGATTACAGTTTGCAGATGAGGCATACTGCAAAATTTGTGACCATGTTAGGAAAATCGTTCAAAAAGGTAGCTATCGTGCAGTTGCGGACTTGTGCATGGGAATGGCACATATTAATTCTCAATGGCAACAAAATTTCATTCTGATATATAAGCACTTCTTAGTTATGCAATATGATGCATCCCATTAATTTACTTATGGTTAGTAGGACTGTACATAATCTTTCCTCAATTGATGATTATGAAACCAGATATCAAGCTTCTAGTATTAAAGTTTATCAAATATTCCATTTACTAGCAGATATGCCGAAGTGGCTAAATGGACTATTGGCAAAACATGATGCACAAGCTTCCATAGGCAAAACACAAAGCGTTTTCGTTTTAAGATCAGGTGATGATTATCTCATTTTAATACCCCAGCTCACACGTCCTCAACAAACTAACCAAAACAACACATTCCCTGCATCCATTTTCTGGTAAAGATTACAACTTTAACTAAAATCATCCCAACCAATCAATAACCACCACAAACCAATCAATAACGTATTGTAAACCAAACCTTGTAAAGCCATCGAAAAGGATCACTTAACTGTTATTTGTCAAGCTCTTCGACTTCATTAAATTCACACAATCAAAAATCATACACATAAGAGAAAGCAAAAGTCAAACTCACCTGCGAACAGGGCAGCTACAAACTAGGCACGATCCATCCCAGGATCGTCACCGGGAAGAGACCTCCACCGTCTCACCTAACAACAAAATAGGTCTTGTGAGATTACTTTGAATTCCATAACCATTACTCAATTAACTTAAACATCCTATTCGGCGATCAGTCCTCAACAAAGTCACCAAAAACTTGTCTATTTGTGATCATCTTTAAGTTCACAAAACCATATCCTCCTTTCTCTATTATCTTCATACTTATATCATTTTCGTCCTACAAATCTACAACAGTAAAACCAACACCAGCCATTACATTTCTAAATTAGTTTCTTTTATTTATTCTTTATATCCCAACGCGTCTAATAAGGTTCCTGAGGACCTAAAAAGAGTCAAAGACAGGTAATTTGACTTGCCTCTTGAATACCACTTTCCTTCAGATCATCTCCATGAAACAAAGACTGTCAAGCCTAGTGTTAAACAAAAACCCAGAATCAAATGCAAGTCACGGTATAATTTAAAACTAATCATTCTAATTCGCTCTTGCAGCCGAGTGCAATCAACCCTTATTTAAAGGGAAGTTGAGCTCCAAAAGGTAAGAGAGAGACACAGAGAGAGAGATCGAGAGAGAGAGAGCAATCAGAACCTGCCTCGCGAGAGAGAGGGAGAGGCTGGGGCAGACCGACAATTCAGCTGAAGGAGAGGCTCCGGGCGGGGACTCAGGCGGAGGAGGGGGCGGCGTCCGATGCAGAGGGTAGGACTGCGAGGCCGAGGCGGGGACTCAGGCGGAGGCTGGGGAGGGGGGAGACGGTGGGTGGGCGGAAAAGGGAGGAAGAAATTAAGTTAGGGATTGCAGAAAGAAAGAGATCGAGATTGTGAATGTATATATGTCTCTCACTTAGGCGACGAAAACAACATTTCGCCTCCTAAGATAATTTCAAATTTTTCCCAATTTATTGGCGCAAAATTTGAAAATTAAGCCGCCAATTTATTAAATGAAAAAAAATTTAAATTTACTTAGACGACGAAAATTAGATTTTCGTGGCCTAAGATTTTACTTAGACGACGAAACTAGGTATTTCGTCGTCTAAGTAATAACTTAGGCCACGAAAATCTAATTTTCGTCGTCTAAGTAAATTTAAATTTATTAAATGAAAAAAAATATATAAATTTACTTAGACGACGAAAATTAAATTTCGTGGCCTAAGTTATTACTTAGACGACGAAATTAGTTATTTCGTCGTCTAAGTAGAAACTTAGGCCACGAATATGTATATTTCGTCACCTAAGTTAATTATTATTTTTTTTAAAATCTATTGGCTGCTTAATTAAAATGTGTTAAAACTTTTGCAAACAACTATATAAAAGAAGTAAAATTTTGAAAAACACTGTGAAATAACATTTGATCGTTATGATGAAATACGGTTATGGTTAAAAAATCACTTGAATCCGACAAAGTTAGAGCCCCGATCGACGCGGTCAACCTTATTTAAACTTATTTCTCTCAATGAGGAACCATAGTATCGGGAGGTAAAAGTTACCAAATTTTTACATGGCTGATTACGTCTCATCTATTTGAGAATTTAATGTTTGGAAGAGTCGACGAAACAAAGTCATCTAAAGGTACGTAATAGGGTTTTCGTGTGATAAGTTTTATGAAAATATGGTTGACTGTTTCGATCGAGCGTCGAACGTTTACGAAACGAGCTGATTTTTATACTCTACTCATATTTAACTATAACGATCACATCAGACGGTCAAAATTTTCATTTTGTGAATTTAGCCATTATAACGACAACATGCTTACTAATACGGTATAACTTGATTATAAGATTATACTCAAGTGTACAACTTTTCGAAGCAACTATATAAAAAAAGTAAAATTTTGAAAAACACTGTGAATAACATTTGATCGTTATGATGAAATACGGTTGTGGTAAAAAAATCACTTAAATCCGACAAAGTTAGAGCCCCGATCGATTCGGTCAACCTTATTTAAAACATATAAAACTGCCGTTTTGAAGGCCTAAACGAACCCGAAAGCCCGAAAAAGCCCACACGTCGTGGCAAAGCTACGAGTTTGACTCCTGGCGTCGTTTCCTTTCCGAAAATGTATTACAATCATCAATCGGACACCAAATGCCAAATCTACAACTCTCCAAACTATTTGAGAGTTTCATGTTTGGAAGAGCCGACGAAACAAGGTCATCTAAAGGTACGTAATAGCGTTTTCGTGTGATAAGTTTTATGAAAATATGATGATGGTAAAAAAAAATCACTTAAATCCGATAAAATGAGAGCCCCGATCGATGCGGTCAACCTTATTTAAACTCATCTCTCTCTCTATAGGGAGCCATAGTATCGGAAGATAAAAGTTCCCAAATTATTACATGGATAATTACGTCTCATCTATTTGAGAGTTTAATGTTTGGAAGAGTCGACGAAACAAGGTCATCTAAAGGTACGTAATAGGGTTTTCGTGTGATAAGTTTACTTAGGCGACGAAATATACTTTCCTCGCCTAAGATACATACTTAGGCGACGAAAAAAATGGTTTCCTCGCCTAAGTAAATACTTAGGCGACGAAAATAATTATTTCGTGGTCTAAGAAAAAATATTTTTTTTAAAAATCTATTTGCGGCTTAATTTTAATGTGTTTAGGGTTTTTTACTTAGACCACGAAAATGGTTATTTCGTGGTCTAAGTAAAAGTAATATTTTAAAAAATCTATTGACCTAATATTTACTTAGGCGACGAAAATATTATTTTCCTCGCCTAAGCTGCAAACTTAGGTGACGAAAATAATATTTTCGTCGCCTAAGTGTGAATCTTAGGAGACGAAAATTAAGTTTCGTCGGCTAAGAAAAAAACCTACCGACGAAAAAAATTCGTCGTGTTTGTCATTTCTTAGACCACGAAAAAAAAGTTCGTCGTCTAAGTTTCATTCTTAGGCGACGAATTTTCATTTTTCGTCTCCTAAGTACAAATCTTAGGCGACGAAATTTTTTTTTTCGTGGTCTAAGATAATGCACGGACGACGAATTTTTTTTCGTCGGTAGGTTTTTGTCTTAGACCACGAAAATAATAATTCGTCGCCTAAGAGCAGTCTTAGGCGACGAAAATTTTTTCTTAGGTGAGGAAATTTTTTTCGTCTCCTAAGCTATCTTAGGCGAGGAATTTTTTTAAGTTTCGTCGCCTAAGGTTTTTTTCCTTGTAGTGGATAGAGGTATGGTGAAAAAACAAGTACGTACTTAAATTGAGAATTGTCAAGGCTGACAGCTATATATGTATAGTAATTAGGACCATATAATTAGATGCATGAGATAATCATTCATGAGAAAGAAGAAAAAAAACTATCTAAATATTACGTGCATGAGAAAATTACATATGCGTAGCGACAGATGCATGTGGTATACAGGTACTAATTATCTACTAGTCGGTATCAACTTAGACTAAATTTGCCTCATTACATATATATACTTAGTGGACGGTGGATTTAATCTAGCTATAAAACAACGCCAACGGGTACTTCAGTACTTCAATTCTCATGATTAAAGGCCATAATCTTTGACCAAATATATCGACTGGACGCATAATTATTAATTGGCATATATTATTAGTCGCTGGTTAAGTAGGTTAGCTGCGTAATCACAGAGTTGGTGAGTACGTGTCTGAGAGCAAACGATCCCAGGAAGTATTGTTAAGTAAGGATGAAGGTCGTATGAGAATCGGATCCTGATGAATCTGTAAAACATAATTGTAATATGCAAAACATAATTGATGAATCTGTAATTCGTCATGAAGAGCTGTATATATATATATAGCTTGTGCATCAAGAACACTGAAAAACCTAGCTTATTCGAAGCAACATGAAAAAGGTTTACCCTCACTAATCCGAATAACAAAGTCAATTGTATATTAGTTCCATGCCTAACACAACCATGGAAATTAACTTTACTTGATTATAATAAGGTGTTTCCTTGATTCATTCAACACTTTGGGTTCGCTCGACAGTGATATACTGATGCGAGATATTTTTGTACGTGTCTCTAAAGAATTCGGGAGATGAAAATTTCTAACAAGGCCGGTGGTTCATGACCCGAAGAACTCAGAAAATGCACGTTCTCGACGCCGTACGTTCATGTGATCGGTGGCCGGAGTTAGCACAATATATATATATATATGTGTGTGTGTGTGCGCGCGCGCGCTGTCAGATGTTTCATTTCCGTGAGGTACTCAACCGTAACGCTTCTGGTCTTTGAGGATTTCCTCAGATTGGGACGATAAGCACCCAACCAATACGTGAGTTGTACTGCACGAAATGATCCGTCAATACATATGCAATAAGGTACAACACTAACACATACATGATTCGCAGAAGATTATGTAATAGCCAAATACCAAGAAGAATATGGAGCTTTTAATTGGGTGATGGATTGATATGAACAGTGAGAAGGATAGATAGATGTTGAAAATGTACGCAAGTAATGATGAAAACTGACCCCATAAGAAAAAGTAGAATGTCAAAGGTAGCTAGATCTTCCAGCTAAAATTACTTTTGATTAGTGTGTTGAGATTTTGTGGTCGTTAATTATTGCTTGGCGCTTACATTTCTTGAGTGGTCACTTCCATCTTTTCAACCCAAACTTTTGGAAAGAGAAACTATTCCGGCGTTGGGTGCGTACGGAAATTAAAACTCAAATGATACACACATATATGGTATGTGTTACGTACCGATACTTTTCTGGGAAAATTTTAAAAATAATATGTGAAGAATTAAGGTTACTCAACTTTTAAAACTATCACTTTAGTACATGAAGTTGGAAACTCAAACCAACTTAGATACATTCTGTTATCACACCGTTAGTTCATATGATTTCTGTTATATTTTTAAGGACAAATTCGTCATTCACGAAATATGAAAAATTAATAAATAAATAAAACTTGTCTCTTTCCCTCACTCTAATTAACTCGATATTTTAAATCTCTTACTTGACTTGACACAGTCGAAACTGTAGAATAAATTAACTACGGTGCCTCTATAGACAAAGCAGCTAGCACTCATGAGGTGAAGAAAATGATGATGGCTTTGGTTGTTGAAGGAAAAGAAGCCCAAGACTGGAACATGGTGCAATTACTTTTTTATTCAAATGGATAACTCACTCCTGACAGTCTTAAGATGGAGTTTTGGGTTAGGTTCAGATCCAACTTTTGGCATGGAAATGTGGTGATGGAGTGAGTATCATGATGAGGAAAAGAGGAGAAATGTTAGAGAAAGACGTTGGGATGAAGAGGCATAGATGAAAATCAAATAGTGCAAGCTAGGAGGAATAGATGTAAAAGTTTGGTTTTGATCGAATACTATGCCGGCGTTACGTTGTGGCAGGGCCGGCCCTGAAAATTTTGGGGCCCTAGGCGAAATTTTTTTTGGGGCCCTATCGTTTTAACCTTTCGAATTAATAATACATCAAAATGAAAAATAATCAAATAAAATCCAATCAAAATTCTTTTAAATAATAAAAAATTGGCCACATCAGTAGTTTGATAAACTAAAAATCACTTAAATACAACTCGTCGTGCATTTTTAGATGCAAATGTGGCAATTAAATCACCACTTTTCCCTCTTGTTGATGTATCTAATCTAACAAGGGTTTTATTTTTATTTTTTATGACATACTTTTTATGGGGTTTGGGAAATTTAAAGATCAGAACACTCCAATTCAGTTTTGGACTTAAAGAATTGGGGGCCCCACTAGCATATAAAAAAGGAATAAAATTATAAAACTTTAAACCTAATAAAAGTCACGTGAGTTGTGGTGTATGTTTTGTCTCCCACTCTTAGTCTCTTACGTACGTTTGATTGCAAATATATATATATATATATATATATATATATATATATATATTATATATTTTTTTTTTAGTAAACTGTAATTTAAAATTTTTGGGGCCTATCAATTTTGGGGGCCCTAGGCCCACGCCTTGCCCGCCTTAGCCCAGGCCCGGCCCTGCGTTGTGGTGAAAATTGCAGCAACCAAAACCGATTAAGATCGGTTTGGTTTGGTCCCTAATTTCAGATGTCAAGAGTGGCGGTGGTGTTGATTGAAACTGCATGCGCAAAGTGATCTTTGTTCTCTTAAGTATTAGCCTCTCGATGAGGGATTGATGATCTATGTACGTTGTCATATTTGAATAAGATGTCAAAGATCTACGTTGTTTCTTAGAATAATTTTGCATTTGATCTGAATTTCTATCATATCATATCGTTGATCTAATAGTTTCGCACTTATTCATTGTCGTGACTCTTTCTATCCTATCAAATCGTTGATCTAATCGTTTCACACTTATTTATTATCGTGACTCAAACTTACGACCTAATTAATAACTTACTTATTTGAGCTATGCTTTTTAGCTTTATTATAGCAATCTATCATATCAAAGCTTTTGCGCACAATATGCCATCTCATTTTGTCGTGTTGATTTCGATCATCATCCTCAGTTAATTTCGTCAGGTACTACAATAACAATTCGATGGTTCCAATTAACAGTTTAGTAATCGACTTGTAAAATTAATTGCCTAAAAATATACGGGGGTAGTACATTTTATCACCTATCCATGTTAAACTCGATTACTAATTCTCACCTCAGAAAATAAACCAAAATCAATCCAATAAGGCATAACCGAGGACCCTAGCTAATTCCCCAAAAGGAGTCCACACGTTAAGGACCTTAAAGTTCAGAGGTACGAAGAAAATGCATTCTTAATTTGTGCGTTCAGTATGCATGGTTTGATATCTGGAGGTATAGTTTAATTAGGAATTTAGGGAGCAGCTAGCACATATTTGGAATGTGCAGATACACGAGGAGCATATGTATCTCAATTTTCAAGTTCTTCGGCCAGTCCACAAATATGTCATAATCACTTCTTTAGCTCCCTTTTTTCTCATGGCGGCTCCAATTTTGTAAGTTTGGGTTGAGTTGATTTATATGCACATATTCATGATTTGCATGACGTAAACTGCATAAATGTTTTCTTTGCATGGAGTTGGCCTAAACAATTCTATGAGTGCATGAACGGGCTTGATATAGTTTCTAACTTTCTATCATTTCGGGGCCATTATATTCTCTTTAGAATATCATAACAATATTACTACGTACGAAGTAATATTCCTTTCAATATTATTCATCATCCATTCTTTCAAGTTCGAAGTATATCATGCTTATCTTAGTAATATTCCTTTCAATATTATTTATCGTCAGTCATTGTGGAATGTTGAATGAAGTTTAGTGAGATGATACATATCGTCTATATACGCAATAAACTATGGACAAAGCAAAAGTGGTCGATAATTATGCCAATTAATAATTGGTTTAGGATGGACAAAATTTAAGATCTGCATGCAAGTTCCGTATCAACTTATCTTATGAACCTGGCAGTTGAGACTTTGTATCTTGGCTAGTGAAACGAGCTGAGAAAATTTGATAAAGAGCAAAGAGCTAATCATAGCGTAGTAGAAACCTTCACGCAGGGGAACATAAATTAAAATATTTATATGCAACAATTATAGGGCTCTTGATCGATCACTATGCATCTCCTAACCAAACTAATTGACGTGCTCAAATAATTTTCAATGTAAAGTAATTAGACGTATTTTCATATATAATTTACATGAAAGTAAATGGTAGAGATGTTAACATGTAATTAAAAATTACGTCAAATGATTGATCTTTTAAAATAAAGACTCTGACCTACTAATTTTTTTTTTTTAAATCAATGAAATTTTTTTTTAAATAAAATTATGACTCAATCAAGTGAGTCGAATACAATGATATCGTAACACATCCAGAATAATTTATGGAATATCATCAAAATAAGAATAACTTGTACGGTCCTAAAGTCACTGTCGCCATTGAATACCCATCCGTTGTCATTGATAGATAAAATGATGTGTGGTAATACCCATGGTGGTAAATGTCTTGTGGTCCATTCATTGAGCATTTCATGCATAGTTATTAAGCTTGAACATTCCTTCAGTACTACTGTAGACGATCCGCTATTCCGACATATGATCTATTGTAGTTGAGATTATCCACCATGGTCCCAAATGCGAAACCCTAAAAGACCAGAACACATCAATGTAGGCCACAAATTGAGCCAACTCCATAAAATAACTACATTTGCTAAGGACACCATAAACTCCCAAATAGTTTTGAGCCCCTAATTTGATTTGGGCACCCAACCCCAAGCGGGGATCTGTGAGTCACCCTCAACAAGGCGTCTTCTGTCGTACACCAACTGATCACCTGCCGCCGCCCCTGCAACACGAACCACCACGCTACATAATTCCACATCATCAGCAAAGCAACGTGTCATCACCACGCAGCCCTCCGACGACGTCAAAGTCTTTATAGATGAAAGCTTACAATCCCAGAATCTCCTTGTACTCTCACAGATTAACCATGGATTCATAATGATTCGGACCCGATTCAGAAGATTTCGAATCAAATCCCTCAACCCCCAAAGTTTGAGTCTCCTTAAATTCAACCATCCTTTCTTCAATCGCTTCCTTGCCGGTCGAACACTAGCCGGATTTGCTGCTAACCCATGCCACTAGAGACTAGTAGCAATGTCCATGAACTCTACTCCAAAATCATATTTAAAAAACTCAGTGGATACAACAAAAGAAAAAACTTTCGTCGGATAAAACAAGCGTTTGATTGTTGTAGAGAGACATAGGGAGACAGACACAAAAGATCTGCTTGGTTTAGGCAATGGGCAGCACCATTTGAATCCCAAGCTACGGCGGTTAGGATTTAGCAAAGATAGAGAGAGGCGGACAGCCATAGGTTGTGTTTGATTGAAACGTTTGCTCTCCCCTGACCTACTAATTAATATCATTACATGAGAATTTAAACATTAAAACATATATACACGATTATACTAGTATTTGTACCGTCGATTGGTCGGAATGGAAAGGAAAGATGTCCTATCCTTTATTACTTCACATATCGTCTTGTTAATGGGTCGGTCTCTCTCTCTCTCATGGTAATGGAATGATAGATTGATTCATAATGAACGATACTAATAACTTGCTTCGACCTAGCTAGCTCGATCGATCGGCGTCTGATTTTTCAGTGCTTGAACCAACCAGCTAGGGCACTACCGTCCACTCTCTCAGTCTTTGTATGAGGTTAACGTGTTATCTTGACACGCAACGAAAACAACACGCTCACATCATCTCCTGAATACTAAATCTCCATTTGTTGCTCCACCTCGTGATAATAATGCTCGAAACCTAGCTAGCTTCAGTCCCTACCAGAAAAGATTTACTAGGAAAAACACTACCATTCAAGTTCAACATCAGAAAGTAAGAATCCCACTATCATTAGGCCCGCTTTCTTCATCAGTTACTAGTTACTACCACAACTCAATCAGTCACCGAAACTAAAATGATCGATGCTTCCTCAAACTATTAATCACCGAAACATCTTTCACCCTCCGCGGCCTCCGCCACCGGTTACAGTCACCCAGCCCATGGATAGTCTCAACCTCATCCTCTTCGACCTACCCGATTCTCAACTATTTTCACTATATTCCTCACGATACACGATGAATCAAGGCTTCGTCATTCTTCGGCTACTTGCATGCAACTTTGTATAAAACATCGCTTTTCCTATATATGACATCTCATAATCCCATATGAATATATCGTTGTTGGTTGATAATCTGTCTTTTTTGTTGGATAATATTGGTTCAAATTCCTTTGTAGGTCAAGAAGGGAATTAAGACAGTTAGATCTTCTTCCAAATTTCTTTGTTGACTGTCTTTTCCTCTTCGTAAAAAAGTCTTAGGCTATCCAGAACAATATTGAAATTCTACAACTATGATTGGTTTGATCATGTTTCATAATGAATGTACACCTGAAGGTTTATGACAACAAAAGAATCGGTCACTTCATTCTTACTCTCGACCATATTTGCCCAAAAAATAAATGAACAGTCCACCATACAATTTTAATCAGGTGTACATGAAGAATGAAAAACTCACAATTTCGTAAAATTTAAATTTTAAAGTCTATATATTCTAATTGAAAGAAGAGTCCCTGTTTCTCTCACATTGTCAAATTTATAAATTAAGAACTCATTTTCCTCTTTTGTTAATTGATTCCAGATTGTGATCTTTGCTTCATATTGAAGTTAATTTGATCGAAGTCATTAATATTTTGATTTTTAATCAAAATCAATTTAATTAAGATCAAAATTCAAATAAATCCAAGTCAACGGACATGGGACCGTTACAACGAGTGCAACACTTTCGGAATTTTCAAAACTCAATTTGCTGATGTTCCACTATTATAGGAGGTGCTTCTTATATCTCCATCTATACCCTATAGGCCTCTACTGGCCTCTACACAAAAAAAAAAAAAAAAAAAAATGTGCAACATACCATATCAAATATCAATTATAACCGAGGACCCTATACATTTTCAATCCCCAGAAAGACATATATGCAAGCAGCTTTTATTATACCTTTGGCCCCCATTTTCGTTCTTCTACCCCACTCGAATCCTAGACTCTAGATTGTTGTGGAGTTGTAAGTATCAAAGCAGAAATTTCAGAAATGAACAATAGCGAATGACCACAAAAAAACCAAAAATAAAAAGAAGAGTTCTTCAAAACAAGAATAGAACTCGACCTAATCTTTGATTTTAAACGTCGGTGGTCTTCACAGCAGTTGAAGGCCAAGTGCTCTCACATCTTACTCTTTTGGTCATCTGCACTATAAATTGGGGTCCCTGTCAATCCAAGCACTTTACATATTACTCGGAGATGCCATGATTTTCACATCTTTCGGTATCTATTTGGTGTTGGAATTGTAAGGATATCAATCATGTAAATGGTCGGGTGAGTATGGGTGTTTAACATTTCAGTTTCAACGAATGCTGTGTGTCTAGGCCATTACGCTTAGTAGTGAACTTGTGACTCGTCTACATGCATGCAATAATGGCCATTTGCATATATTCGAGTGAACTTGTGACTCGATTGTAAACTTTGCATATTGAACTTGCCACACATAACTCTTCTACAACTCTTCTAATTTTGACACAACAGACCGCTGACCACCACCCCATAAGGTTCGTTTTTATTTCACTTTTTTCTTGATGAATTTCCTCCCAACTAAATATAGTTTCACTTGAGGTTAGCTAGTGTTTAAGGATCAAATAACACACAAGCAAATGTCTTTTCCGTCTTCTGATTCAAAGTTCCCATTTGAATTTTACTCCACTAAAATCTTTGCTGACACTCATCAATATTGGCTGTTTGAGAAATTTCTATATACTCTTATTGACTTTAGGTTACAACAAGTTTTCTAATTTTCTAACTTGAACAACATACATTTCTCAATAATACAACACAAAGGGAAACGAGAATGGAATTAAATAAAATCACCAAAAGAATGAGGATTTACAGCTCAATGTTATTTACGCTTACTAAGATGCTTGAAATCTTCAAGTTGAGCTTTTAGGAGAGTGTGTTCACGTCGCATGCTATCGAGCCGAGCTTCAACCAGGTTCATGTCGTCTTTAAGGGTGTGAACTCGCTTCTCCAACCAAGTAATAACTTCAGAAGATCTTCCACCTACACCACTACCCACGGCACTTGTATAGTCCACAGGAGAGTGCACATGGATATGTTGGGGTCTGACTAGTAGCGCAAGTATGCTCAACTACAATCAAAGAAGACAACAAAAGAACTTGAGAAATTCCCCAAGATTGAAACGCCAGACTTTTTTCTTCAGAAATAAAACTCTCAACACCACTACATTTGAAACCAAGCAGATTAATCTTTCCCCAAGTTGGAATTCCAAGTTCCATCCAGTTCATTTACAGAATAAAAAAAAAATGGTATGACTAAAAACGGCATTACCCTAGGGACCACAACAAAAAGTCCAAAACACTTAATTTGGCATGTAATTGCTGATTCCAAAATATGAATTGGTATTACATAATATGTCAAGAGAGTAAATACCTGCATTATGAAAATCACGGCGACAATGACAACTATGATCAATGGAAGATGGCTTTGACTCCTCAAAGATGACCCAAATTTCGTCATATAATCCCTCAACAATGAGGTACGAGCGTCAGTATCACTCGAACTTTCTTGAAATAGACTGCTAACTCGCTGTTTAGGACTTATGGATGCAGATATCTGTTGTATGCTCGTGTGATCATTAGGCTCGTAAAACTTCTCAGAAGACTGAACCGTCTCTGCTTCCTCTGTAGGACGAACTTCACATTTCTGAACCATGCTAACCGTAGGAGTACTATCTGCTTAATAAAAATAATGTCATGCACCAGCCTATTGGTAAATTGAGAATATTTCAGTACCAATATTATTATCAGCAATGTCAAGTCTAACCTTCTAGTTTTTCAAGATTCTTCTTCTTCAACAATTCATGCGCCTGAGAAAAAAGACTAACACTAAGACAAACTCCCAATTCAACGTGGTTGCATCAAAATATTACTATATAGAGGAATAGATAGTACCATGTTTATCCACGTAGCGAAAACCTCTCGACATTCTTCCAATGTAGACTGCACTATCTTTCCTGTGAGAACACAGGACTTCCCATCAGATCAAGATTAAATTTCTTAAACTGAGAAGGTCAAGACTGTGTAGCAAACACACATGCATGCTTTCAGAACGTGAAGTTATAATCATGAGTGCCAACAATTTTCTATACAGGTTAACTACATCGTAAAGCTTTTATCAATTTAATACAAATAAAATGACACCCAATAAAGATGTACAAAATAATAACAAAGACCCATACATGAGCGATTCTAACTATGAATTTGTAACACTCGTTACAATAAAATTAAACTTAAAACCATTCACCATAGAAATAAAAGAATCAAGAATCCCAATTGTATTTGATTGAGAAGAATTAACGAACCCCCACCCCCAACTCCAATGTACTATTTACCCATCAAAGTCGTGTTTGGATTCTTCATATGGCAACTACAAGCAAACCTACAGCTTAAGAGCTCCCCACTTGAGCTCATGTAGGGGAAGTGCAGATTGGAAGTCTATAAATAGCTTCAAATGTTATTGGTAGATTTTAATCAGTACTCATATCTGCAGTCCTATATTCAGTGCATGTTAAGGTATCAGGAGTGGGAAAAACTCATAAAATAGAGATAAGCAATGGGAAGTGAAAGAATGGGATTGCAATCACTCTAATCTGAATAAAGGATTTAAAGTGGGGTTGATTAATAAGTTCCACTTCTTAGTGAGCACAAGGAAGTAATGAATCAGAGTAATCAGATCTTAGTAAACTGATTTTTCTTTTCATTTTAATATGCAATCAGACCTTAGATCTTAGTAAACTAAAATCAAAGTTAAATACTAAACTTGCCTATCAAACTTTCTTAAGTATCAAAACTTACTCTATTTCATGACTTGCAAAACTTATTCATGAACTGGAATGATCTCACATAGATTTTAAGTCCAATTCCTGACACAATTAGATATATTTATAACCTTAGTAAACTTGATTTTATCTGTATAATCTTATCTTTCATTTTCCTAGAGATTTTAAACTTTGAATGCATGGCATAGCATATTTGTCATCTCCACAACATCCAACTCATTGTGCATTGACTGTTATCACCAGGTCATGTCATACTTTTTTGGAATTTTTTATTATTCTCATGTTTTTTCAGTAATAATAGCTCATAACAAGCACAAGACATCAAGAGCACACCTTTCCAAACAGTTCTTTTTGAAAATGCCACATTCAAGTAAATCTTCAAATTGCAGCATTCCTTTGATTTAGTATCTCTCTCCACATCCCAAAGCCCCTAATATTAGATACATGGAGACAAAAAGTGAATAAAGTTACAGCGCAAATAAGCATTTGATCAAGCAGAATGTTTATATCACAATCAATAAATTATTAAGATAATTTTAAAGACTGTAGCATAAATTAAATAGTGAACTTGACATAATTAACAAGCAAAGTGGAAGAAATGGATCACCTCAACTCGGAAATAATCTCCATAAGGCACATCGTTGATCTCTTGTGATGTCTCAATAACTAAATGACTGTCACAAGTACCACAAAAGTTACAGAAAAACTTTTAGAGCACTACATGAAGTAATGTCATTTTATACACGCTACTATGCTAAGTACAATCAAAATAAGAACAAAGGAAAAAAAAAATATCAAAGTAGATGGATCACAATCGATTTCAGTATAATACATACAGATAATCTAGCTCAACAAAAACCATATCTAGATTTTCCAAATTGACATGGTAGAACCATTAGTTTTACCTTCTGTAGAATAAAAATCACACTGCGAAAACAATTCAAAAAACATTTTAGATGGTGTAGCAAACAACATCATATCAACCTGTTTCTGTGCACTCGAAATTTCTGGAGCTCCTGACAGCTACCAAATTTTGCGCCTTCACAACAACACAAACATTATATTTTTCTTTTTTTGTACCAATAGACTGAATTATAAAATATAATCCACCAACAATATTAAGTATAGCATGATATGCAACCATACCAAAGTATATTTTAATTGGATGCTGAAATGAAACATCACGGGCATGTCCAAAATTTTCATGAGGAAGCCATGAAGTGCACCTGAACTCTGGAAAGGAGCACATGAGCAAAGAGCAGAAAATACAAAAAAATAATTAGAACAGTTTCCGTCCTTAGGCTTACAAAAAGTAGCCACATCGAAACTTCAATGAGTGCATCGTTATACTACAGACTCATCAAGTTAATAAAAAAAACTTT
Source organism: Potentilla sterilis (assembly GCA_963682095.1). NCBI lineage: Eukaryota > Viridiplantae > Streptophyta > Magnoliopsida > Rosales > Rosaceae > Potentilla > Potentilla sterilis. The sequence continues at coordinate 32,704,867 of OY821766.1, read as the reverse complement.
TACCTTTATCCCCACAGCTGTTATGGAATGATTCAATGAACACACCATCCGAGTAAAAGAAATTAAAGAAGTCCTCTACCGTTATCTGCATATCAAAAGATAAGCATAAATTCAAATTACTTTCCACAAGTGGATTCTTATTGAAAGACAATAACACATCACAGACTACACATAATTAAAGTATATAGCCCACACTCGACCTTTGTTCCAAGTAAAGCAACCTCTCCACTGGATTTGAAACTAACATATTTAACCTTGCACGTGTTAATTTGACTCTTCAAGATAAATCTGTGATGTACCCTTGTACCCTACCAGCTAAACAATCTTTTTCCAATCAGTTAAGGGAATGTATTCCAAGCACTCAAGTCATTCTCATCACTTTTTTGGGAAGATTATGTTGACTTGACATTCTAACTTTGTACAAATTTGTTTTTTTTTTTTTCGGTGATGCTATGGCGTTTGTGGAGGTTAAACTTTACAATATCCTTCCTTACCCAAATATGATCTAAATTTTCAAGTGATGGGCACTCAAAAAGTGTGCTTGAGAACCACAAAAGATTCATGGCAAAAGTCAAAAGTTTCAGAAAAAACTGGAAATCCAAGTCGAGCATTTTTAGTAAAATATTAAAGTACAAGGTCGATGCAAGATTCTGCTACCTCAGTGGCCACTGGCCAATAGGTAAAATGTCTTGTACCCATTAAAAGTTGAAGGTTTAAAGATCAACATTAGGATATCAGGTCAAACTATAACGCAGAAGATTGTACGCCACAGTAAAGACAATGAAGTTAAAGAAATTTATGATATAATATAATATATGATAATTGCAGACAAGAAGAGGAAATACCGGAAACTGTGACTCCGCAACCTTTGTATAAAATTCTGGAACTGCATGTCACATATAACCAGCTTATATTACATTTATATAAACATAAAATACAACTAATGAATACAGTATAAGTGATCATTTACTTAATCAAAGATGCATTACCAAGCTTTGCACAGTTTAACAAAATTTGAACCTATTACCTACTCTTTTACAAAAACTTGTGCATGAACAATTGTGTCAATCAAAACCAAGCACACAACAAAGCATTCATATACACACCATCGTCTAGAGACCACAACAACATATACTTATGGAATTGATGCATCATATGTGTGAAATCTAATTAAATAAGCCTGGCATTGTTTTTATCTACACTCAACAGACACAGAGCACAATCCAGAAATGAATGATCCTCAAGATAAATGCAAACTCATTTTTGACAAATGAAGCAATATCAGCCATGACCCTAGACTATAGGCTAAACGTACCGTTTGGGGCATCAGAATCTTCTTCCTTCCAAATCAAGGTATCACTTGAAGATGAAGGTTCACCGTTCAGAAGTGGTTCCATATCCTCTTCTACAACACCTTGTGGCTCTGGAAGTGATGTCAACACAGAATTGACTTCAACTTTGGGCGGGAGCTCAGAATCTATTGAGATATGAGTATTCGTGTTCCTGATCACATTCATGCAAAAAAATTGATGAGTTGAGTGATAGAAAATCAGATATTAGCGCAAAACTCTAATGATACTCAAGTACCTGTCAGTAGAATCCGCTTCATTAACTAAGCAATTGGAGCTCTCCACCTTTTCAATTTCAAGTCCATTCTCTTGGTTTCTAGTCTCAGAGATTGATTCCTGGAAAAGGAAACATGCATATAAGAGAGAGGAGAAGGAAGAAAGGTTTACATAGAGGCACAACTGGGGTACAGTCCTTGGCATCAAACTCGTATCATCTTTTCCATCATGTACATGTAAGGCAAGATGATGCAATTATGAAGCGCAATAATGATGAGTAATTGCCCAAAACTTTAAAATGTTGGAAGTTTCAACTGAGCATATTTAATCAATGCAAACCAAAATAATAAGTTAATTAAAATAAACAACAATTAAAATAAACAACAACTTCAAGGTTGAGCTTTATTTAATCAACCCAAACCAAAATAATAAGTTAATATCAGATAATTGCATTATCATGGTTGACGTCAAAATCATAAGGACTATCAATCCACATATTTCCCGATACCCAGGGATTATGTCAGGATATCAAAACGCACCGAATCCTTCTCTCTAACTAAACAAACAAGAGAGAATAACGAGCAGATCCAGTGACAAGATCTGTAAGCTGCAACTGACCAAAGGAATTAAAAAAATGTAAAAAAAATACTACTGCACGCCCTGTTTGTGTGCCTTCTTTGTTTCATTTCCACATCAATGTGGTTGAAACCGAAGACTTGATAGGAGAAAGAACCAAAATATTAAAATCGCAGGAGCAGAAAACAACGTGAAAAACAGATTCAAGATAAGCAGAAACAGGAGAGAATTTCCAATAAGGAATCTAATAAACCAAATTTTCAGACGTGTACTTGCAGCACTAAACTGGATTTTTAAACTTGCAATTAAAATGGGTTTGTTCTTCCACCCCTGACACTGACAGACATTACTTTATCTTCGCATCACCAGCTACAGATACAACAACCAAGAGACTGACACGCCAGATAACTAATTAGGAATTATCCCTCACAACTCCTCTCAGCAATAAGATGGAAACCCTTTTGCAACTAGACTAGTTTTGCACTTCAAATGGTCATCTCTAGATCCCTTCACAATCTAGAGCACTCAAATATTCATCTGTGGAAAAAACAAAGGTCTATTCTTCACAACGAGAATGGGGTTTGGGCCATGAAACCCCAACAACCTAGAGACCAGGCCTAAACACAACAGTATTACAACAATTATCATTATTTACTATATCAGCATTGCCTCATGAGAGTATGACATCATACATTACAGTAATTCAAGAAAAAGAATATAACCACTACCTGTTGTTCATTAAAGTCTGACATCATTCATTAAAGCAGTTGTCTGACAGAATACATTATAATAAAACCACATTGAGCACTACCATCTGTTATCACTATATCAGCATTGCCTCAAGAGTATGAACTCATACATTACAGTAATTCAAGAAAAAGAATGTAACCACTACGTGTTGTTCATTACAGTATGACATCATTGATTAAAGCAGTTGTCTGACTGAAAATATTATAATAATGCCACATTTATCACTACTACCTGTTGTTCTGTAGTCACTTTGGCATCATCAACATATTGCGCCCAACCATCATTTATGATTCTGTAGGCTTCATCTCGTGACAGAAAGGATGCAAAGAAGTACTGCCAAATCACTAAGTGATGTGAGACATGGAAGCCAATACTGAAACGACATCAATAACGGTTTGGGCCATGGTTCACACAATATCCCCCAGTACAAAGTATAACAGTACATAGACTTCTGATGTTGCCCTACCTTTTTGTCTCCAGCAAAAATTTCTATGGCATTAGGAAAAATCCCTGCCGTCTTCGCTCTTTTTACACTTGTGACTTCATGGAATGAGATTATTTTCTGAAGTAAAATTTTTCTGTTAGTACATGATAATATTTCTTTCAAGTCCACATCCAAAATTGAGATCATAAAATATATAGCAACTGCTGAGCCGAAAAAATGATCAGATTTCAAGCTCCTAAAACAATATGAAACTGTCTGGATCCACGAGAAACAGATGTATTCATTTCAAGGCATAAGCCAGGAAATCCAACACAAAAATCTCTCAAGAAATGTCTTGAGAACACAGTGGTCCTAAACAAACCACTTATCCACTTTATATTTTTATCTATAGTGTGATCCAAAAACTCTCTTTTTAAAAGTAATCAAAACATACAATATGGATTCCGTGTGGCTTTGTGATTTAATATCAAGCTGGCACAATCCATATAAATTCTCTAATACTTGATCAAATATTTTGCTGTTTATAACAAATTAATTGTCTCTAATATCAAAGAGTGCCAAAGTTATATTAAAGAAAAGTATCCATATGAATAGTTCCTGCTCTTCACAAAACCTTTAACCATTTATATCTATTAATTAATTGGAGATAAACAACATTTGAGAAAAACAAGGAGGGAAAGACTACTGTATTATCTTTCTCAACAACAGAAACAGAGAAATTGAGAAAAACCCACTGATCCTTCAAATATTCACTACATACAGCTCTAACCAAGTAAGGTATTCGTTTTACTTAAACGTAGGTAGCTGTTTAACAAGACGGTGTCTTTTGTGTTACAACATATTCAGTTACTCTAACGTACGAGCGACAGAATAACTGTACTATTCAATAAAACAGTTGGAAAATTCAATCTGTTAGAGGTTGTACTTAAGGCTGTAAGCAAGTAAGTTTCTGTATTCGTTTTAATTTACCTAGGTAGTTGTTTATTATGAAGGTCTCTTATGTGTTACAGCATAGTCAGTTACTCTGTAGTAGCGCCTGAACAACTGTACTATCAATACAACAATTGCAAAATTCAATCTGTTGGAGGTTGTGCATAAGTTGAAGTCATACCTTTGTCTCATATCCAAATATATTTGAGTAAAAGCATATATGATGAACAAACAGGTACATATGACCCTACAAGAGAAACATAGTTAAGATGGGAATTCAATCAAGAAGTTAAAGAAAAAATATAAAATTGAACTTTAGACCATACAGACTAAAATTTAGAGAATCCGAAAGAATTTAAAAAAATAAATTAACACAACTGATTTAGCTAAGAAGCAGAGATATTGTAACTCCTGACATACAACTTAAATTCTAAATAATAGCCTATAGAATATATATATATATATATAAACCAACCTGAATAAGTATATTCTCCTGGAATGCACAATTGAAATCTTCGATGAGGGCCTATAATGACAAAAATAAAGCAAAAATTTAATGTCAAATGTATATTTCAATAGCATACAAGTCATACTCAACTCTAAGAGTAACGGTCTCAGTGTGAGTGAGTGATGGTGTGTGAAACACAGAGAATAACCCGACTTTTTTTTACTAATAAGCACACTAAAACCTCCAGAATTAGAACTAAGATATAATTGAATCAATATGTGCAGGCATATTCTTCCACATATATGCGTGTTCCAAAAGCCAACAGAGTACTGAACCACCTTGACATACAAATGGTTCAAAAATCCTACAAATCTGTGTACATTGCTTGCAATTATCAAGCAATATGTTAATACAATTAGCACTAGGGGTCATTTCGATCATAAGTTCAACCTCAACTACAAAGCGAAGATATCCAAAGACAACCAGATAATTAAGCTCCTCTATCATACATCACTCAAATGTGGACCCTCCCAGCATTGCTAGGTTCCTACCAATAAGTGGATTCTAACTCGTGCTCTATGAAATTACTCATCAATTCAACTTTCTTCATAATAATTTGCCGACTGGACCAGTAAAGAGTCAAAGAAGACAAGTAGCAAAATTCCGTGTATCGTAAGTTAAATGGTAAACACAACTTCCACCAATTTGGATAAAGATTTATTGGTGTACTCCTCTATCTACTTCATTCAAAATGTAAAAAATTAAAAATTAAAAATTAAAAACAAGGTAAAAACTTCACTCACTTCATCAGGTGGAAGCCGAAACAACTGGCGATACTCTTCACTCCTCAATCTTGCAGCAGACTGTAAATTCAAAAAGCAAAGCAATCAAACACTTGAGCACTTCAACCATGATTAATAAACAAGCATCGATTACTCCTAAGCTCCTTCCTCACTAAAATCGCTTATTCAGCAAGTGCTTAATTCTCTAGAACTTAGTAATCTCTCTTTACCAAATTAAAATGCAACATATAAACTAGCAATAAGAACCGAAACCGGATTCAAAAGCATGCATTTCCAAGACTAAAGCAGTAACAAGCAAAGTGAATTGAGATTAAGAAAAGAAGAAGAAGAAGAAGAAGAGACCTGATCGGAGGAGGGAGAAGCGTTGGAAGCATCGGACCGATCAGGAGTGTCGGCGGAGCACGAGACGAGCGGAGAGTACGAGGCGGCGTCGGAGTCGGTGGACAATCGAGACGGCGAGGGCTCGACGACGGGGTGCTGCTGCGGCGAGGCGGAGGCTACGGCCATGGGCGGGTCGGAGAGTCCGAAACCGAAAGAAGAAGAAGGGAGTGGAAAAAAAGGAAGGAAGCAGAGTCGGTTAGGTTGGTAGTGGTGGAGTTATGTGGTGAGTCTACGTCAGTGTTTAATGGGAGGGAAAGAGGAGATCGAGTGGAGAATTGGGGAGTCAGGGAGGTCAGTTTCGGGTGACGTTGACCTTGGGGACACGTGGCGTTTTTGTTTTGCGTTGTCGACGCCGAGTGTACGTTTTTGCGGATGAAAGTTGTTTCGGGTTAGGTGGGGAGGATATGGGTTGGGTAGTTTGGGCCAAGGCCGGCTTGAATAGTGTTGGATCAGTACCCAGGCCTAAGTCATAGTCTGCACTTGTTTACTGAATCATTTGATTTTTTTTTGAGAACTCGATCAAGAGTACACCGTGGGTTTAAACTGGAATACCAAATCATATTCTTTAATTTGATGTCCTAATTAATTATCTAAACACTCAGGTTGATAGAATTTGCAGAGATTTCTTTTGGGGTAGTAAGTGCTTGGTCTCAAGTTTGTACTCATATTGTAAAAGGAGGTTTAAGTGTTAGACCTATACAAGTTTTTAATCAGGAACTGGGTTGGAAGATTGTAAATTTGTAACACAACCTAATAATTTTGTGGGTAAAAATTACTACTGCTAAATACTTAAAGAAATCAACCTTCTTCAATGTTAAACCTAATCGTTTTTGTTTCTGATTATATTTAGACTGGTATTTGAAATCTTACCACATACAGAAAATAAATTATACTACCAAACCAAATGATGAACACAAATTAATAGAACTCTGAATATATACTATGTGTAAATTAATTCATCATTGGGAATATGCTAGTCATGAAGCGAACTGATTCTTTGAAGCGAAATCATCTCAAGACAGATCTACAGTAAGGTGGATTCTCTTCCAAGCATATTTGAGTAAGCTGAAATCTCCTCGAAGCCATTTCTAATGATGTGATATCTCCTCGAAGCCATTTCTAATTCATGCTTGGAAAGGTTGGCTCGAATACATTTGAATGAATCTAAATAAGACAACGATGACATTTTTGTTCATATACAAGTATTCAATTAATTTTAAGTTTTTAAAATGAAATATAGGTCAAATCTCTATAAATTAATAGCATCGGATCGGAATTGATAAAAAATATTATTAATTTGCTTCATTATTCCCCATATAAAAATGAATTCCGGTACCGGGATTCAAACCCAGAAATTCTCAGCCATTGTAGTTTGTCTGAGCTACACTACCGGATGATATTGATACGAGTCAATTTGCAAAATACTTGAACATATATGGTTGTGCTCGTAAATTTTAAAAAGCTAGCTAGAGCTTTAATCCCTTGGTGACATTGAAATACTCAAGCACACGCAACCATTGATCCCACCTCTTGAGCCTATGAACAGCCACCGTCTCCGGTATGAGCTCATGCGAGCACCTCCCATTTGTTCCCGGAAAATCATACATCGCCGGCTTATTACTAAACCTATTCTTTGCCTTGTTCCCCATCTTCAACCATTTTCCGACCAACTTATCCTCGGGACCAACCAGATTCTCCTTAGGAATTTTAGAGCTACCAATCCACTCCACCAAATCCCACGACAGCAAAAACCCCATTCCTGACATGTACTCCACAAAGGGATTCATGCTAGCACAAGGGATAACAAATCCATAGTAAAAATCCACCCTAGGCAGTGCCTTGAGCGACATGGCAAGCTGCTCAAAACGAATGAAAACGTCGTCGTCTGCCTTCATGATGTAGTCGTATTTGCGAGGGAGGAGGTGGGGGAGAGAGGAGAAGTAGGTGTAGGTTTTGCCGCTGTTCATGTTCTCGGTGCAGTTGAGAATGAGGATGTCATCGAAACGAAGCATTTCGAGGGCGATTAAGGCACGCTGCTCGGGCTTTGTGAGGCTGCAGAACACGAATTTGACGTGAATGGTGGCGATGGGAGAGGACTGAATGCCGTAGACGAGGCGAAGGAAGTGGCGACGATCGTAGTTGTCGGCGCGGGTTAGGATCCCGATCATGAGGCTGAATTGGGTTTTATTAGGGTTCATGGTGGATAATTTGGAGGAAGCATTTCGTGGTGGAGGCTTTAGAACTTGAACATGAAAGAAGATGATGAATAGCAAGAGGGAGAGAATGACTGAGGGTAATGTAACTAAGACTATGCACTTATTCCTCTGCATTGTTTCAAAAGAAGAATTTATCGGGTTTCTGAAACTGTAATTTATCCAATGAAGTATGTATGGTAAATCCTTGAATGGTTACCATTTGTAACTGAAGCTGTGCATGTATAACATGTTGATATGCATCTGCCTTCTTCATCATGTGAAAGAAAAGCTTACTCGTGCATAAAGGCCAGAAATTCCTCCTTGGAAATTGTCTGGTGCAGAAAATGAAGGGTGGGAAGGGAAGGGGATGAAAACATGTGCAGCTCACATGAAGGCCATTGTTTAGAATGGATGATATTCTGGATTCTTCTACCACGCCATGGATGGAATATTCGGTCTTATGAATTTGGATCCGTCGGATCGACTTGCATATCTGGGTTCGCTTTTCTTTGTTTTCTTTCTTTGTAGGTTTGGCCTTTGCTCTATTTTAATGCAACCTATGTGTAGAAAATGATAAACAAGATGATGAAAGGAGTTTCTTGTATTATGTAATTTCAATGTACAAGGACACACCAATATATAGGAAAGAAACAAGGACTACTGCAGCCATACTGCTAAAGCTAACATTCTAATTAAACACCATACCCTATAAATAAGCTAGAAACACTCAACTAAGTATGGTGATAGACACAACCTATCCTAACCACTAGGAGAGGTGGCACGTATCACCACGTATCATCAAAAACAGTAATGTCCATGCTGAAGTAGGTGAGCACCATGGATGAGGCGAGCACTCGCCATCCGCCACCATAGGACATCCGCCACGAGCCATCCGCCACCATAGGACATCCGCCACTCTCAACACTCCCCCTCAAGCGAAGGCTAGAGAGAAGCGAGAGCCAAGCTTGACCAACAAGGCTTCAAACTGAGCTGAAGGGAGAAGTTTTGTAAAGACATCAGCAAGTTGTTCACTTGAGCGAATATAAGTCATAACAATGATCCCAGATTGAACTTGATTTCTGATAAAATGACAATCAACTTCGATATGTTTTGTTCGCTCATGGAAGACAGGATTAGCTGCAATATGCATAGCAGCTTGGTTGTCACAGTACAAGGTAATAGGAGAGGAACTCCGAATGCCATGATCTCTAAGAATGTTTTTCAGCCAAATGAGCTCACAGGCAGTGGAGGTCATAGCTCGATACTCGGCCTCAGCACTCGATCGAGCTACAACTGTTTGCTTCTTGCTTTTCCAAGTCACAAGGTTGCCACCAACAAAAGTACAATATCCAGTGGTTGATTTTCTATCGAGCATGTTGCCTGCCCAATCTGAATCAGTATACCCTTCTAACTTAAAATGATTATGCTTGTGCATCACTATACCACGGGTAATGTAGCCCTTGAGATATCTAAGGATGCGTTTCACAAGCTGATGGTGATGTAAAGTTGGAGCATGCATAAACTGACTCAAGATACTTACAGCATAAGTGATGTCAGGGCGAGTGATAGTAAGATAGATGAGCTTGCCTACTAATCTTTGATATGCAGTCAGATTATGAAGGGGTTCACTGTCAACATCAAGCTTGTGATTACTTGGAAGAGGGGTTTTAGCAGGCTTGCAGACAGTCATGTCTGCTTCTTTCAATAGATCAATCACATATTTCCTCTGAGTCAGAAAGAGCCCCTTTTGAGACTGGTCAATTTCAATTCCAAGAAAAAATCTAAGGGGACCAAGATCCTTGATGGAAAAAGCTGAATGAAGAGTAGACTTAATGGCTTGAATTTCATCAGCATTATCCCCAGTAACAATAAGATCATCAACATAAACAAGAATAACCAGCTTACCAACCATTCCGCTTCTAATGAACAAAGAGGAATCACCAGAACTTCTTTTGAAACCAGCCTGAAGAAGGACAGAACTGAGTTTGGAATACCATGCTCTTGGTGACTGTTTGAGACCATATATGGCCTTGTGCAGCTTGCAGACCAATCCAGGCTCATTTTCTTGAGGATGACCAGGGGGTAGTCTCATAAACACATCTTCTTCCAACTCTCCATGAAGAAAAGCATTCTTCACATCCATTTGATAAAGGGACCAACCAGAATTGATGGCAATTGACAAGAGAACTCTCACTGTGTTCATTTTTGCTACCGGGGCAAATGTCTCCTTATAATCCACTCCAAATGTCTGAGTGAATCCGCGAGCTACAAGGCGAGCTTTGCATCGTTCCACTTCACCATTGGAATGAAATTTCACTTTATAGACCCATCTAGCCCCAACAATTTTCTGCCCTTTAGGAGCCTGCACAATACTCCAAGTCTTGTTGTCATTCAAAGCTTGAAGTTCATCAGTCATAGCTTGTTTCCACACGGCAGATTCACTAGCTTCTGCATAATTTCTTGGCTCTGTTACAGGACTAATCTTGGTTATGAAGGCACAATAAGCTGCTGAAGCATGAGATGGGATCACAATATTCCCAATTGAATGTTTGGACTTGCGAAGTTCAAAACCCTTCAATTTTTCAGGCAGTTTCCTAGTCCGACTAGGATTTCTTCTTGGAACAGGTAGACTTGAACTTTCATTGTCAATTTGACTTGGATCATTACCATCATTATCAGTTGCATCATTAGGCTCAATGTCATCATCTGTTGTCGGAGGAAAATCAAGAGAAGGGAGGGGATGCTGATCCGCTGACCCTTCTGCAGACTCCCCAGTAAGCCTCTCTCCAGGAGCATTTGCAGGTGTCTCAGCATGAATTTCTGTAACCGCTTCTGTATGTTCATTTACATAACGAATAGCAGGCATGTCAGCAAAGTTATATGATGTTTCTGTTGCGGGTTCAGATGCAGGTACATATACAGAGCTATCAAACAACTCCCCCTGCAAGTCACACTCATGGCTTTGAAAAAAGAAATTTTCCTCATCAAATCGAACATCTCGAGAGACAATGATCTTCTTCGAAATGGGATCATAGCAGTTGTAGCCTTTCTGTGATGATGAGTATCCCAAAAAAGCACACTTCAATGCCCTGGGATCTAGCTTGTCTCTGTGAGTAGACTGAATGTGAACAAAGCAGATGCAACCAAACACCCTTAAATGATCAATGGTAACATCTCTCTTCTTCAAAACTGAAAATGGTGACTTAAACTCAAGAACTCTTGATGGCAATCGATTGATTATATAGGCTGCTGTTTGGATCGCTTTTGACCAAAATCTCTTGGGAACATTTGCTTGAATCATAATTGCTCGAGTTTTTTCCAGTAAATCTCTATTCTTTCTCTCAGATACACCATTTTGTTGTGGTGTACCAACACAGCTAGTCTGATGTAAAATGCCATTGGAACTTAGATACTCAGTCATGATTTTAGAGGTATATTCTGTCTCATTATCTGATCTCAAAATGCATACGCTTGAAGAGAAATGGTTTTTAACCAGATTATGAAAATCCTCAAAGCTCTTCTTTACCTCATTTTTATGTTTCAAGAGATAAACAAACGTGGTTCTAGAAAAATCATCAATGAAAGTGACATAATATCTATAACCGTCAAAAGATTTCATTTTTACAGGTCCCCATACATCAGAGTGAATCAGTTCAAACTCCCTAGAGGCTCTAGAACATGAGTTTGAAAAAGGTAATCTAGTAGACTTGGATTTGTGGCAAGTTTCACAATCCAAAACTGATTTACATAGATTTGGGAATAAATGAGACAAAACATGAGTTGAAGCATGGGCTAGACGCATGTGCCACAGCTGCTGTCGAGTAGATGACTTCGACTCAGCAAGAAAACTCTTTGCAAAAGTTGAGGAAGTGGAAATATAGTACAATCCATTCAAGTAAAATCCCTCACCAATCTTCCTCATTGTCACTCGATCTTGAAAAATGACATTGGTGGTTGAGAATAAAACCAGACAATCTAAGCAATGAGTTAATCTCCAAACAGATAAGAGTTTGAAAGGGAAAGATGGCACATACATGACACTTGACTGTTTATGATCAGAAAATAAATTCATTTTTCCCTTTCCTAAAATAGGCACTCTGTTCCCATTGGCAACTGAAACCAATGGGAGTTTTTCAAAGGAGCAAAGGTTATTTAGACAAGATGAATCATAAGTCATATGATCAGAAGCTCCTGAATCAACAATCCAAAAATCATGTTTTTTACTGAGATTAAGAGCAGTTGAGATTGCACATATGATACCTGGGATCTCATAACTAGAAGCCAACCTTTCATCTACTAAATATCCAGCAAATTTTCCTAGCATTGCAGTGGCATCTTCAGGATTAGCATTACCTTGCTTCTGCTGCAGGAAAGTTGCAAACTCATTTATGAGAGTAATAGGGTTAGCAGTGAAGCTCATCATTGACTCTGAGTAGTCTCCCTCAGCTACATTAGCTCTAGCAGTAGGAGCAGTGGGATTCATTTTCATCTTCCCTTTCTGTCCCTTTTCATTGTTGAATTTTGGCTTTAGTTCAGGATGCAAAATCCAACATGTTTTCTCCTCATGGCCTATACCAGATCTACCAATCGAGATGCAATGAGAACACTTGAGATCTGGTCTCCTTCCTTTATAAGGCCTGATAGTTGCATTAGCATTTGAGCTAGCAAAGGCTCTAGCTTCATTGTTTTGATCAACTACTGACACATCAGCTCTCATCACTTTTCTCCTAGTTTCCTCTCGATGTATAGTAGAACAAACAGTTTGGAAGGAGGGGAGAGGAGATTGCATAAGAAGATGGCTTTTCACATCATCATATTCAGGACTAAGATTAGCAAGCAATAAGAAAATCTGATCTTCTTCAGCTCTTTTCAACAAAACCCTCCTATCAGTAGAGAATGGACGATACTGATCTAGCTCATTCCACATAGTTTTCAGACGACCAAGATACTCAACAAAAATAGAGTTACCTTGCTGCAGCCCAGCCATCTCTTTCTTGAGTTCAAAGATACGTGCAGCATTATTTAAATCACCATACAGGTCTTTGATTTCTTTCCACAATTGAAGAGAATTTTCAGCATAACCAAAGATCTAACGCATCTTTGGCTCCATGGAATTTAATATCCATGTCATGAGTAGCTGATCCTGAGAAAACCAAGCAGCATATTCCTTTGCAGAGGTTGATGGAATGGAGACTGTGTCATCAATGGCACTGAGCAGCCTTTTACCTCCAAGTGCACGCTTGACCTCTCTTGACCAAGAGAGATAGTTGTGCTCATTAAGGAGAATAGGAACAAGTCGAAGGTTGGTGTTGGAGTCATGTATTTCAGCTGCATATGGTGCAGAACTTGAATCATCTCCAATATTGCCGCCTCCAGTCATATTATGAAGGACTGGTACAACAAGGAATTAATGTAGAGATGAAAGAAGGAATGGGGTGCAGAAGCAGATCCTAATCGGAAGCCCGCTCTGATACCATGTAGAAAATGATAAACAAGATGATGAAAGGAGTTTCTTGTATTATGTAATTTCAATGTACAAGGACACACCAATATATAGGAAAGAAACAAGGACTACTGCAGCCATACTGCTAAAGCTAACATTCTAGTTAAACACCATACCCTATAAATAAGCTAGAAACACTCAACTAAGTATGGTGATAGACACAACTTATCCTAACCACTAGGAGAGGTGGCACGTATCACCACGTATCATCAAAAACAGTGATGCCCATGCTGAAGTAGGTGAGCACCATGGATGAGGCGAGCACTCGCCATCCGCCACCATAGGACATCCGCCACACGAGTAGCGAGCACTCGCCATGGATGAGGCGAGCACTCGCCATCCGCCACCATAGGACATCCGCCACGAGCCATCCGCCACCATAGGACATCCGCCACTCTCAACACTATGTTAGAACTTAGAAGCCTAGAATGGACCAAAAGTCTAAAGGAACCAATAGCTAAAACAAAGAGCTGTAATTATTTGACGTAAAATCAGATTTTATTCCCATAAACTACAACGACGATCATTTCAATTTTAAAGTTATAATTGGCTATAAACTACAACGACGATCATTTCAACTTTAAAATTCTAGAACTGTGTTGTGAAATCATTTTATTACCTTATTGGAAGAGATATCAAATGCTGTTACAGTTAACATCAGACCTTTTTCACCTAGTGAACACCAAATTTGAACATCAAGGAAGATGAAAGTCTCATCTTCATCACCCAGAAAAGAAGAGGATACTACAATTTGAGTAAAACGTACACATGAAATTCTCCAGAATCTTTGTTGAAGAATATGTGTTATTCAGATCCCAATCCTCTGTAGCTAGTTAATAGATAGAGAATAACAAAAAGGAAGATATATATACTCCTGGTTTAGTGCAGGATTCAAAGGCAATGTAATTGACTACACTCATAGTTAAAAGAAGTACGTCTCTGGTGGACCAAAGATCGACAAGTGAGCTTGTGAGCAATGGAATCATGAAAGAAACCCACTTTGAATGCTTTCATCCTCCTTTTCCTAATTCCGATACCCAAATTCACACTTCAAACCTCTAATTGCTAACTTTTCTTAAAGCAAGGGACCAAATGCAAGCCCCACAGGAGATTACAAAACACTTCTTTTTCTGGGTTTGTATGAAATTCTAGCATTTGAGTAGTTTAATATTGAGCTAATCATTTTGAACACCAAGTTTGAGCTTTATGGGATTAATTAGTGTTTCACAATGACAACTTGCCCAATCAATCAGTCATTTTTATTTTCTTATGCAATTTTCTATCAAAGTATACATTAATCTACTCTAAATGAAACTTAGAATGAATTTTCCAGGTTGAGCGAGCATACAATTAAGAGAAAAATATGATCCAAGTTTTATGAAGTTTTTATTCCACATTATTATATTCGACAATAAGAATGATATATACTTACAAATCTTATATAGTTGAATGCTTGTTAGGTAAAATTGAGGTCGGATTCAATATAGCAAAGTAAAACAAAATTTAGGAGGGAGTCAATCAGTCAAGCATCGACGAATGCGACTTGGTAACGTAATTTCCCAACATGTGGTACCTTTGTTAAAGGTTTGTAGTCAAGGAAGTTGAATATCGAATTAGTTGATCACAGTAAGTGTTGGCCATGCTGCTATGTCTTCCCAATTTATGATGAATTTGATCATTTTCTTCAATCATAAATCATCATATATATATATATATCCTTTCAAATTAAGCACATCGATAATCCTA
Organism: Potentilla sterilis; assembly: GCA_963682095.1. Taxonomy (NCBI): domain Eukaryota; kingdom Viridiplantae; phylum Streptophyta; class Magnoliopsida; order Rosales; family Rosaceae; genus Potentilla; species Potentilla sterilis. The sequence goes on along the minus strand of OY821766.1, from coordinate 32,689,525 downwards.
AGCCTATCGACAAAAATCGGAAAACTCTTGTGGACAGAAGTACCTCTCTGAGCAAGTGTGATATGTTGTTTTCAGTTGAAACCAGAGAAATGAAAGCCTTCAATTCTCCATGAAGGTGACAAATCAATGATGGTGGCTCCAATATGTTGGACATTAATTAGAAACATGATGGACTGTGACTTATAGAAAAAAAGACACCATGTAATGGCGTAGGTTCAACAGATCGACAAAAAAATTTGGACCAAGAAAAAAAAAATACAAAGAAAAAAAATGCTAGAAGATACATATATATATTAGTCTCGAATCTTACATGCATGCTACTGCAGGTGTTTATATGATCGAGCAAAGATACCTTTAGATTTTATACAATACTATCTTGGAAGACAATGGTGCTTCTCTTCATTTTAATGTGTAGTCCATAATAAGAAAGAAAAAAAAATACATAAATTGTTCGAAAAAAACTAAAAGCAAACAAGCTAGCTTGCGCTAGTTCGCAAACTAGCATGCGACAAGGTTGATAAAAAAACGACACGTGAACAAGTTAGCTTGCGAGCTTCTTCATTAGCCAAATGCAAACAAGTGGACGATATGTGACAAAAAACAGTCCAGTCGTCCGGTCACTAATGGGTCTCTCCGATCAAACACCCACCGGTGACTGGGATTAGTTTGCCAATGTGAATTGTATTGTTCTCTGCAGTAAGTGAAGCCGTCGTGACCCTGAAACCGTTTTGAAAGTCCTTTGGTTAATTATTGAACTGAACGAGACCCAGAGGCCACAGGCTGCAGTGTTTTTGTTTTGGCGCCATATATGGATAGAGAAGCACGCCGATGGGGTGAAATCGTCATTTTTCGGGTTCTGCAGAATCAGCTTGACCGTTGTTAATTGGTGCGAGATTTATTTAAAGCCTAAAGATAAGCTGCAAAGGTAAAATTGTTTGCTCATCTAGTTTTGTTCCTCTTGTTAATTTCCAGTTGGATCACGCGCCCACATTCTTATTCTTTTTGTGTTTTTATTTCTTTTTCTTACCCTGGTGCAAATGTGACTCTTTTTTTTAATTTTTTTTTATATTTCTTCTCATATGTGCTTTGTTCAATCAATTGCACTTATTTGCTAATTTGAAAATTTCTAATAATTTATCAATTTTTAAAGTAAATTTGAGCTCTAATAAAATTGTTAAAGGGTTGCTAAATTTGATAATTGCTAAACAAAATTGCTAGATTTGTCAATTACTCAAACATTACTATAAAAATAGCTAAATATCCGCTCTCCACGTGTCGGTATACGGTTTGCTAAAACCTAATATTTAGCAACTATTCTTGGAACAGCATTGTTAAATCAATTTGATGAATGCTACTATTAGAGATGCTCTAAAGCGACATTATTAGTGTGGTTAGATTGATTGGTTACTAATAAGGAGATTTTGACAAATCCCAATCTTCAATCAAACCTCTAATAGAAGTAGTGACGCACCCTAATTCTCAATAAATTTAAATGTTAAACAAAATGCATGATTCAATAAATTTTTATGTTTGATCGGATAAGTAAGTCGAATGATGTAGTTATAGTTCGGATACAACTAGTGTTTAATAAATTAAAGCGAGAGACTATACTTCTCCACCAAATAATATTAAACTAATACGGTACAATTGAGAACCATAAATGAAATAAATTAAAAATAAATAAATTTACATTTGCAATGGACTATAAACCGTCTTTTTTAATCCGTCAAAGGAGATCCATCTTTTATTCAAAATCACTTGTTCACAATCCAAATTCACTGAAAATGAGCATAAATAAATTTCTTCAATGTCAAAAGCTTACATAGTATGACTTGCACATGTCCTTTTTTGATTTTGCGAAATTCACAACTCTACCACGTTCAACCAAGTTTCTCCTCCAAAATTTTTCCTTCTTCTAGTTTAGCTCATATAATTTCATTAATTGGAAAAAAAAATATAAAATAAGGGACATAAGTTAGTTCACTAAAAAGAATAAAACAATCTCAAACTAGCTATTGTCTACGACTACATCAAACTAATTTATCACTAAAAAGAATTAACTTAATCAAAATAAATTCTTTTCTATACCGTTGTTGTAAGCCATCGCCTAGTACTTATTATGCAATCTCAACTATTTGTAGTTAAATTTTTTTGTTGCATAACTAAAAAGCGTAGTTAATGCAATCCAATTGTTGGTTATGTTGCAAATTTAACAGTTCTACACTCGAACCCAGAAATAAAAGCCTTCATTACATAAATCCATGAACTCCACATTAAGAAATTATAAATATAATATTTTTGATTTAGCTCATTTTCTTCCATGAAATTTTTCTTCAAATTTGTTGAATCCTCTACTTCACTTATTGGTTTTCATGGTCTAGAGCCACCACATCATTAAAGTCATTAGGGATGAGAAAAGAGAAAACGCAAAAACCCAAAAACTCATCAAACCAAGAAAAATGTAAAATCAAATCAGACCCCAATCCCCAATTTTCCCAAACCCCAATAAATCCCCCACCAACACACGCGCTTACCACCGCGGCTGGGCTTTGGCTCTTCCACTCACCCTTCGTATGACTCTGGTCTCGACTCAGTGCCCTCAGCTCACGCTGAAGAAGAAGAGCGCGGGACGAGAGAGACAGGCGCGTCGCTGTCTTTCAAAAAAAGAAGTGTAGCGCAAAGAAGGAACACGCGCGGGCCCCACCCTAACAAAGGAGGGTCCCACTCTCACTCTGGTCTCGTCCAACTAAAGTGCGCAGCCCATATAACAAAAAAAAAGCAAAAGCTGTAAAATCACCATAATCTCCCAATTAAGCTTTCCCTCTGCTCTCTCTCTCATTCTTCTTCTTCTTCTTCTTTTTTCTCAGACCAGATTTCTAGAGAGAGAAAAAAAAAGAGAGCTAGAGAGAGAAGAAGAAGAAGAAGACTCCTTCCTCAACATTTCGTTTTAATTTTTATTTTGGGGGGAAAATAGTACAGTGTAGTGTGGAGAGAGAGAGAGAGAGAGAGAGAGCTGTGTGGAAGAAACCCTAAATTGCGGCTTCTGTGAACTCATTTTGCTCCGGTGCGTTTCGGTGGTTCTGGATTTTCTCCTTTTTTTTTTACTCTGATTTTCTTCTTGTTTTGGGCATTTTGGGAATTTGGGTCTGGGTTTGGGGATAGTCTGCTCTCATTTCGCATTGTCTGGGTTTTTCTTTTTTGTTGTTTGGTGGTTGTTGAATGTGAGTGAAGTTGGGAATTAGTTGATGTGATCTGGTGGGGTTTCTGGAAGGTTCATCAGTTGGGGTTTCATGGTTTAAGGGTTTTGGGTTTATTATGGATAATTTGGGAAGAGTGAGTTAGAAAATGAGGAAAGAGAATTATATGATGATGCTGTGCACCTACTACATTCTTAGTACTTCCGAGTCTGTTTGCTACATTTGCATTCGACATCTGTTTTTCTTTTCTTGGATCAAATCTCTTGTTCTTGTAGCAGATAGGCTTCTGGGTGCTTACATTTTGATTCATTTTTTACTGTTTTTATTGTTTCTGCTTTGAGTAATTTATTGTTGAAGTAGGGTGGATTCTGTTTCTGTTTGTGAAGTGTAGTCAAAGCTAAAGTGTGGTTGAATGCTTGCAGAGTTTTAATTGGAAGATTTCACAATGCGATGATATATGGTTATTGGAGATGGAGAGGGGTCCAGAGTCAAAGGCGTTTCCTGTGAAATTTCCCATGGTAGGTGAGATCTCATTCTCTCGTACAACATCAACAAGAGCAGGAGGTCACTTGTCAAATTCTCGCGTAGGTTTGGGAAGAGAAGATGTTGCATCCGTTAGGGGTCAGTTACCCAATGGGCGGTTGGCTTTTGTGAGAGAAGAGATTGCATCAAACTTGCAGTCTATTTTGTTTAAAGATGGAAAATCTGATGCGAGAGAATCCCAAGGTTCAGAGTCACCTATACCTTTAAGGGTACGGAAAGGAAAGGCCTCTTTCCCCGAAGACGAATTATTTATGCCTGAGGTTGTTGCATTCAAGGAAAATGGAGATTCATTTGATGAAGGGGGTCCTAGTTCTTTCTCCGGGGCTAGTCACCCTCCAGAACCTGTTGATATGGATTTAATGAAAACAGTGTATGTACCGGTTAGTCAGAATCAGACTGAACCTGTGTGCTTGATGACGAGCTTATCCATAAAAGGCCCTTTCCTCGAAGATCTTTCACTCCATGTTCCTGCAAAGAAACCAATCCCAACTGGTCTTTCCCCTGCAGAAAGCTTTGTTGAAGAACCCAATGACGTAGATGCATTGTCTCCAGCATTTGCGGTTCATCGTGCATCACAAAATACAGAGAATTCACTCATTCCTCCAGATTCTGAGGAGAGGGAGTGTGTTTGGGATGCTTCTCTGCCTCCTAGTGGCAATGTAAGTCCGTTAAGTAGTATTGACAGTACTGGTGTTGTCACTGCTATGAGCATTGTCAATAGCTGTGCCAATACTTGCAGAAGTGACACGGTCACAAGTGATGGTATGCTCAGTGTTGGGAGGACCTTTGAATGTACCAAAGGGAGTGTTAGAGGAGAGTCTCTAGAGAGTGCAAAAACGAGCGTTAGCCGAGCGAGTGATAGTAGTGGGCTTAGTGATGACAGTAATTGGAGCAACATTACTGGGAGTGCCAACAAGCCCCACAAAGGAAACGATCCTAGGTGGAAGGCTATTCTTGCAATTCGAGCTAGGGATGGAATTTTGGGTATGAGTCATTTTAGATTACTTAAACGCCTTGGTTGTGGTGATATTGGCAGTGTATATCTTTCAGAACTTAGTGGAACCCGTTGCTATTTTGCAATGAAAGTAATGGACAAGGCATCGCTTGCAAGTAGGAAGAAGTTAACTAGGGCTCAGACGGAGAGGGAGATATTGCAACTCCTGGATCATCCATTCCTTCCAACTTTGTATACACATTTTGAGACAGATAGATTCTCCTGTTTGGTCATGGAATATTGTCCAGGCGGAGATCTGCACACTCTGAGGCAACGGCAACCCGGAAAACATTTCTCTGAGTATGCTGCAAGGTAAGATTTTAATTTCTGAAACACTCTCAACTGTCTAAATTTGAATGTTAGAAACCACTCTCTCTCTGGGTCATTTCATATTCACAATAAGGTTGTTCAGCTTTAGGAAAATTATAATCTGACTTGCTCTATGATGATCATACTATTTGGATTCACTTCCCACTTTATGGAAATGAAAGAATACAAAGTCACATGGATTGCAAATCACTGGCTATATTTAATTCATACTCTTAGATGTACTTCTTAAGTAGCTAGAAGTTGAACACCATTTTGAAGTTCTAAGCTATGGAAGCTGAGTTGTATGCATTGAGTCTAAATATTGTTGAAAAAAATGATGAATGTATGACCATTAAAAAAGGTCATGTGAATATGAAACTGACAGAATTTCGGAGTATAAGATATTCCATACATAGAAGTATACATTCTTTAATTAGACCTCTTCTTACTCCATACTCTAGAATATTGATACCTTGTCCATTTAGCTTTCATATCTTATTGCTACCTTGCCAAGCAGTAATATCAAAGCTGGGAACACTTGTTTGGATATGTTGCCTTTTTCCCCACTTGGAACTTTTATTAGAATATGAAGTACTGTTAATGCATTGGAACAACCTTTCTGTGAAGCTGATGACTATTTATTAAATTTGAACTTAGGCAGACTGTTGAGTGGGCTCAACACATTTTAAGTCTCATTAGTCCTCTGTGTTCAATTTGCAGAAAGAAGGGTATTTGCTTACTTGTTGTAGTTAAGCCAAACCATCTCACTGTCACAATCTTCTCTTTATAACTAAAGGTGACCAACGAGGATTTAGTGGGACGGTTAGGCCCACAGTATGATTCCATGAGTGGTTGGTATCCCCTGTATGTACTAATCTAGCTATACGCTAGTGGTTCCTGCCTCCTAAACCTCACTTTGAGCTAACAAATTGAGGTTTAGGGACGATTTGGGGATTATAATATATTTATTCTATAATTACCTCGTCTATCAGGATGAGGTACAGTATAAGTTGTTTTAACTGCCGGAAGCGTGAAATAATTGTATCATGTTTGGAACTTGTGTGCTGTTTTGTATAAGTCTGGCGAATGAGGTGCTACATTATCAATTTGGTATCCTAAGGTAGTCTTCTTTGCTCATAAAGTAGGCAGGAGTACTCATCATTGTCTATCTTCACATGCAGATTCTATGCTGCGGAGGTTCTGTTGGCACTAGAGTATCTACACATGCTTGGAGTTGTCTACAGGGACTTGAAACCTGAAAATGTGCTTGTTCGTGATGATGGTCATATAATGCTGTCAGACTTTGACCTTTCCCTGAGATGCACTGTTTCACCAACCCTGATTCGAACTTTCGATTCCAATCCTTCAAAACGAGGAACTGGGGGTGCATTCTGCGTCCAGCCTGCATGTATTGAGCCCTCATCAGCATGCATTCAGCCTGCTTGCTTTATCCCCAGACTCTTCCCTAAGAAAAGCAAGAAGACTGGAAAACCTAAAGCGGATCCTGGATTTATGAGCAATACCCTTCCAGAGCTTGTGGCTGAGCCTACTCAAGCTCGGTCTATGTCCTTTGTTGGAACCCATGAATACCTAGCTCCTGAAATCATCAAAGGAGAAGGCCATGGTAGTGCGGTTGATTGGTGGACATTTGGTATATTCCTGCATGAATTACTGTATGGTAAAACCCCTTTCAAAGGCTCAGGAAATCGTGCTACATTGTTTAATGTGGTGGGGCAGCAACTCAGATTCCCCGAGGCACCAGCAACTAGTTATGCCGGTCGTGATCTAATCAGGGGATTGCTGGTGAAGGAGCCACAACACCGGCTTGGGGTGAAAAGGGGTGCAACTGAGATCAAACAGCATCCCTTCTTTGAAGGCGTCAACTGGGCACTTATTCGATGCAGCACACCGCCAGAAGTACCAAGACCAATGGAACCTGAGCTGCCAGGGAAATTTGGCGCAGTTGACCCTATTGGTGTTGGAAGCAACAGTAAAAGGATGGTAGGGGCAGACGTGAAGTCTGGGGGTAAATATCTAGATTTTGAGTTCTTTTAGTTTGGATCACAGGATTCATCATGTACTGTCTGGTATTAGTTCATCATGTACCCTATCATCGTTTAATCCTAAGAGAGTATGCCTGATTTACTGTGTTCTGCTAGTGAACTTGAGCTTTCTCTACCTCAATCAAATTAAATCCCTTGTAAGGGGACAACTGTTTAGTGAACTTCATATAGTTATGGGCTTCCCCTGTTCCTTGTCTGCATGGTACCAAATTTAGTGTATCGAGTAGAGATCTCATTATCTTGTAGGATCTGTTATCGTTACTTGTTATTTATAGAGAAGTTCTACCCCTATCCTTCGTATTCTGTTTGAAGACAAGTTCATCAAGTTTTAGCATATGTGAACAAAAGTGTCGTATTCACCATTTCGCGGTATGCTTCAGACGCCTATCCACTTGAAGGAAAAAGAAAATGCTGTTTATCTGTTTCTGGGTTTTTGGTTTTGAAGTATTAACATGAAACAATCATATGCGTAATACCAACAGGTTGGGAGCCAATAAAGCCCCGAACGGCGATGATATGATACCGTCTGTGTTGAATGACAAAGACACCAAACTCTATTGATAGAATGAACACTGTCCATTCTTTCTCATCTACACTACTTTTATATCTTGCCTTCTTGTGAAGAAATACTCCAGTTTCATTTTCTTTAAACTAAACATGACAATGCACTCAATTCTTGTACACTTAGAAAGTTAGAAGCTCTCCAAGTAAAGAAGACCTTGAAGTAATCATGTTATGTAATAGACTAAAGGAAGAAAACTACAGAAGCATCGAAACAACCCTTTTACTACCACTCAATGGCAGCCAGAGAGATTTTCCGGCGACCTGCCCGACCAACCACCATAGAGTGGTCCTCCAAATGGCTTCCGCCACCTGATCTTGATCAGCTTCTCCACATCACCAGAGCCAAAAAGCAGAGACGCAAGAACCAACACTCAACTTGGTCCTAAAGATGAAAAATACTTGGTCTTCAATTCTAAAAGTTTTTGAAATAATTGAACAGAACAGTATCTAGAGGACCACAACACATGGTCACGTTTATCTTTTGATGATACATCCATTTTGTTGAACAATCAAATATTTGGAATTCTCCTTTCTGATTGTCTTTTTTAAATAAAAAAATAGTGGTGGGACCTCATATTACCGGTAGAATCTGTACAGCGTCCGCCTCACTTACAGTCTAGCATGCTTCTACTATACCAATTTTATTGTGTTCCATTCTTACGTCTTTTTGTTCCCTCATATTTTAAGATTATTCTAAAGAATAATAATTTTTTTTTGTAGATTCCTCAAGTATTGAATTTTCTACTATTTACATGAATGTAGATCAAAGTCGAAACGACCTCTCCCTTGCCTATGTAGCAAGTCGATTTAAATAGTGCAGTGAATCATGGTCTGATTAGTGTCACACTATTAGCTCAGAGCCAAGATATGCGCAAGTGCTAGATCCTAATTTGCAGCCGGCTAAGTCAACTGTCTGGATTTGGAACCAGATTAGATGCTCTCTCCTGAATCTAACCTAACCTGCATTATATAATCATCTGCTGTAGAAGAACCTCAGTGATGACTTATGTCCGATCTTAAACTATGGCACGACCTAAGGACATACAAACTCAGAGGGGAAGAAATCAAACAAAGAAAAACGAGAGAAGAAAAACACGTACATTTATTGGTAACGCTGAACAACAGCGAAGCTCGGGTTTCAACAATCTAAGCAGTTTCCTGTACAAAAGCTTTAGACATTTTTCCTTCCTTCCAAAAGCAAAAAGGATTTGCAGGAATCACAAAACTCCATATATATACATGTTGAAACCCCCCAAAAAGAATAATACTAACAATTTGAGCCCCCCGCCAAAAAATCCCAGCTCTATAATTTAACTTCCAACTTTCCGTTTTCCATCTATTTGATGGAGTAGGAACGAGTACAAACCGAGTCGAGTGCCTCTGTAAATAACCCAGAAAAACTGGTCAGTGCTTGAAAGACCCCTGGCAACCCTGTTTGAAGGTTGTTTAGAGTCATTGCTCTAGTCACCTCCACTGCCTTTGAATGCCTATTCATTTCCTCTTCAACCCGCCTCTGGGAGGTTGCAAGTTCAGATTTCTTTTCTGCGAGTGGGTCACGAGCATCTAGACCAAGCCCGTTATCGTGCCCTGAATCGGGAAGTCCAATACCAACCATGGAGTAGGAATTATAAAACTTCTTTTCAATGTTCCGGAGCGAAGAAGCCTTCTTCTCAAGCTCTTTCGATGCAGATTCAGTTCGTTTTTTGATCTTCAGCTCTTCACTTTGTTTTATGGAAATTACATGGACAACATTGATGAAGCTTTTGATAGCCTCTGAAGCCACTGTATCAGGGACACGTTCAAGTGCAAGCTTCCACTCATCACAGAAGAAATATACATCAGAAGGCTCGTTGTTGCCAGTGAAGGTGTCATTGTTAACAGGAAGAAGGCTGAGCTTGAACCAACCATGAACAGACTGGATAAAGTCCCGCTTGAACTTTATTAAGCGGCAAAAGCTGGAGTGCCAGGCAGAAACAGCCGATTCCAGGTCACGAGTTGCCTGCCGGTGCAGTCCGGAGGTTGCGTCACCCTTGGATGACCCGTTCACAAGTCCCCTAACTTGCTGTACAATGTTGTTCTGGACTTCATGGTACTGGTGCATTGATCTCCACATGTACATAAATCTGCATTTGGCACAACAGACAAAAATACACATTTCAAATACAGACTACTAAGCTAAGCCCTACTAAGTTCAGAATCAGTGCTCCACAAAACAGGTTCGTCAAAAAATTCAACTAGTCTTATATATGATGGAAATCCATTGGAAGATGGTGCCAATACGGGTTCATGGATTTATCTAATATGGAACATAAATTGTCTCAGTTGTCAGTGGAAAGACAAACTAATGCATTGTACCAAAAAAGGAAGACTTTAAATGAGCAAGTCTGGAGCTTTAGTAAGTTAAAAAGCTAACACATAAAAGTTCTACCTACCCAAAATGCGCTTCACTTGGCCTGTAAGGTAGAGAACACAACCTGCAAACTACACAGCAATAACTATGTCCACCTGAAGCTAAGAAAGTAAATGCAGAACTAAGACTGACTATAATCACAATTGTCTTCCGCTTCCGTTCTGGGCAATAGTTTGAGTCTTGCCATTGAAATCCAAGAACAAAACAACTCCAGATCAGTCAAGAGACTTCAAGTAGCCCTTACATGTCTCTGCGCCAGTAATTGATTACTGGCATTCATTTATTACTTATCTACGCCAATCATTATAATTAATCTTTGGACTCTTTCAGATATATGCATTTGAGTTCCAGATTACTATTACTAGCTTTAAGCATCAGAGCCAATGACCCCACAAGGGAAAAAAAATGCCTGCAACAGTGTACAGTGACATTGTGTAGGACTTTTGAGCATTTTGGTCGTCAAAATTCAAGCACCAAATGCATCAACAAAATCTTGAAACTTAGGTAATCCCCGGATCCAGAAACAGACAACTGTGGGTCATATCATAGCTAAAGTCCAATGCACCTAACTTGACTTACAATAACTGTCCCAAATGGGAAAAAATACATGACCACCGGAAAGAAGTTTTGGGGCCAGCATGTAATTATAAGATATACCCAGCAACTGGTCAGTCCAGTACAACTAGGCACATGTGGTTCCAGAAGGGAAGAAGCAAGTGGAACAGAGCAATGACTCATAATGTCTTCAACTACCATATCAAAAGGACAGTTATCTATCCAGCATTTTTCACACGAGTGAAATTCAAATGTGCTAAATTTAGTAGACCAACGCAATATATGTTTTAACCACGAGCCTCCTTAAGAAGCATTCCTTTTAATAAAACAAAAAAGGATCACAAATGCGCCTAACTCTCACTGTAATCTAATGAATCAAACCCGCCATTTGTCAAGACCCCAGTGAAGATGGATCCATACAGAGAAGGACCACTCTTAAGATGGATCTTGATGTTTTAAAGAAAGGAATGCCTTCCAATGTATGTAAACAATGATGACTGCTTAAAATCTTAATCTTGTAGTTTGTAAAAGTTTTATGCATAGTCAATATGATCAATGGTTTGTGCATGAAAAGGAAAACTAGTCTCAGAAATTCAAATTGGTGAAAACAGAAACAGAGAGGACTTACCCATGGCACAGCTCAACAAGCTGAGGAACAAGATCAGAGTCTCTAAGATCAATGATGGCAGTTGAGGTTGTTGAGACGGCCTGAGATGTGACAATAATTAGTGATTGCAGCCTCTTTATTGCAGCCTTGGTCTTGTCTAGCTTGATTTCGTCCTCTCCCTTGTACTCCTGATTTTGTAGTGAAGCCAACTTCTTCTCATGTTCAATTTTGACACCTTCTCTAGCCTAAAATTCAAGAACAGTTTGTTCAATCAATTCGAGATCCACATATATAAATAAGCACGACACATTTTCACAGTAGCACCACTAGTAAAAGGCATGCACAGTTATAGTACATCCACATATATCCCATAAACAAAATTTAAGATGTTTCCTAGTTGAAAAAGCATTCTTTAACAAAGAGCGGTTCTTTAACTAAATTGATGTTCAAAGGAGAACACTATGTGAAACCATAGCCAAAAGAGTAGTAAGATTCTGAACGTAATATTACAAATACTAATACAAATGTCTTGATAAAAACCCAGAAGAGCATCTCCAAGCAGAAAGAAGCTTTTCTAGTCGATGAAGAAAACAAAAACAAAGAAAAGCCACGCTAGAAAAGATGTCACTATTTGCCAGCCAATAAATGCATCTAATTTATTTTCCAGGTAGCGAAAAAAAAAAAGTGCATCCACTGTTCATCAAGGGTAGCCTAACAAGACAGGTCGGTCCACACACAGAGTCCATACGAGTCATCTTGATTAGATTAGAAGGCAAATGCCGGGAGTCCTTGTCAATCTCACATGGTGCTGTCAATGGTATATCAGTCATTTTCACAATACCATTACAAATCCACAGCCAAATATGCTACATCTTGGGGATCCGGATTCTCTCCTCATGGATCCACTCCTCATATCTCCTCATAAGATCTGGGCCGTCCAATCTTAATTCGACGGCCCAGATTGCTTTACAGGGGGAGTTGTGTGAATAGTAGCAGAGGATTGTGAGCCGTCAGATTAAAATTGGACGGTCCAGATTGCTTTATGAGGAGAGAGATGAGGAGAGGATCTCATTTCACATCTTGGAGCAAGACAACCGTCCAAATCAGAAACTATATCAAAAAAGATGCACCACAGCACAAAGTTGCGTTATTTTATGCCCAGCACAAAGCATGGGCATTTTCGTCCCTAAAAAATCTTTGGACGTTATGTCAAACACTGCGGTGGATCAGAGCATCAACTCAACTCTGTCATTGATGGCTATCCTTTTGTCTCAACTCTTAATCTTAAACTAGTATTATTCTACTAAACAAGTATTCCCCCAACAATAATAATCCAAGTAATTTTTTTTACACAATACGAAAACAAACAAAAGAACAGAATTCACTCATGAAAGTTACCTTGACTTCCTCATAGAGCTTCTTCTCCCAAGCCAAAAGCCGCTCGAAGGTGGAGCATAGACTCTTCAGACCGCCCGGCTCATTAAGCACCTCCGCGTCGAGGCGGTACTTCACCGAGAGCGGCGGTTTGGACGTCCAAGTCGAGCTCAATGTGCTCAGCACACTACTGGAGTGATACACCGTCTCTGTTAAAATAACAAAATTAGTAACTTTCGGTAGAAAAGGTAACAATTCGAACACTAAATTAGTAACTTAATTTAAATGAAACAAAAAAACTAAAAAGCGTATTACTCTTGAGCTGCCGGAAGCTACGATTAAGTTGGGCCCGATTAGACTCAAGCATCTCGGAGACCTGGTCTCCGGCCGCCGCAGCCTTATCGAAATTGTCATTAATAGCCTCGACAATCTCCTTCAAGTCTCTATGCCTCACCACCATTTTCATATTCGAGATTTCACTGCTCCGGTAAGTACTCCCCTCCGACCCCTCGGACCTCATGCTCGGCGCGTACTTCGGCACCGCCTGGGACGGCGGCGCCGCCACAGACTCGGCCCGAACCGACTCGTCGAAATTGGACCGGGTCCCCATCTCGGATCTCGAATCGCGATCGTCGTCGTCGTCGTCTTCGTTCTCCGACGAGCTCGTCGTGCTGTAGCGATCGTGATCGCCCCACTCGCTGCACTGCACCTCTTCTCTCTCCGACGGCGCGTAGTTCTCCGATTGCGCCTTGGCCGGAGGTTTAGGGTTGAAGAAGTCGTACTCTGATCTCTCGGTTTCGGAGGCGGCGTACTTCTCCGATTGAGAATAGGACTGGTTCTTGGCGGTGGCGGCGGTTTTGTGGAAGTAATTGTACTCCGATCGGTCGGTTTCAGTCTCCGGTTCGGTGCCGGAGTCGTCGTCGGAGAGTTGGCGGTGGGATTGTTTTTTCTGGTTGAAGAATTCGGAGTCCGGCGGGGAGGGAGGGTAGAAGTTCTCCCAATTCCACATGGAGGAGGCCTGCGACGGCGTGCTGGAGTAGGTCGAGTTCGCCTGAAACGCCGTCGGAAAACCTCCGGCGGTGAAGTTTGATTTCTGGCTCCGGGGAGAGGAGGAGAGGCTGGTGTCGGAGAGTATGTGCGGGAGCTTCGGCGCCGGTGGGGGCTGTCTCCGGCGAGGACGGTGGTGGCGAGAGGAGGAGAGGTCAGAGTCGGAGAGGATGTGGGGGAGCTTGGAGCTGGCGATGGTGGGAGAGAGAGGCGGAGGAGGAGGGTGGAGGGAGGAAGAGGGAGGGACACGTGGAAGGTGGGGATTGGCTGATGATGGAGGAGGAGGAGGAGGAGAGGGGTTGGTGTTGGGATGGTGGAGGAAGACAGCGGGGGTTTGGTCGGAGATGGAGAGGGGTTCAAATGAGGCGAAGGAGACGAGGGCGGAGCCGGTGAGGCGGAGGGAGCGACAGTAGTCGGCGTGGGCGGCGGCGAGGTGGTGACGGGCGTAGAGGGCGTCTTTCATGAAACGGCGTCGTTCTTTGCAGCGGCGCACGGTGTCCTCGTTGTGGAGCTTGGACGCCGTGCAGCCCATTGGGTTAAGTTAGCTATATGTTGGAGAGGGATTAATCAAAGTGTGTTGTTTTTGGAGGGAGGGAAGTGAGAGTAGTGGAAGCAGAGAGGAAGAAGGAAGAAGAATGTTGGCTGTTGTCTGGGTCACTACTCACTACTCACTACTCACTACTCACTACTGTACTACACACTCAGTTGCGGGATCAATTGGACCAAAGCAAGTTCTAATAAGTGACTGACAATAATGTGAGTAAAGTAAATATTACGTAATCAATATACTATTCGTTTGATTGCTGATCACTTTGGCAACTCCTTTAAAAGATAAACTTCCGACTATTAGTTTTTGCTCAACTGGCAGTCTAGCACTATGTAGCTAAAATACATTTACAAAACTACATCAATATCCCATTCAACGCTGTAATGCTATTTTGTGTTGTGGTCTTGTTTAGTGAGTGTTGGGTTGGGTTGGGTTGGGGATTGGAAGATGAGGACAGGGTAGTAGATCTGTGGACCATTTCAGTTGATTATTGGGTCCAAATGAGTCAGTCATTACCACTGTGTTTTCTTGGTGTACGACTTTATCACTAAGCTTAAATTATTAACTCTTTCTTTTAAGCCAAGAAAAACTTTGGTGTAGGACTTGTGATGGTTCCAATTATCTTACAATTTGACATAACTAGAAGGAAATAACTAGAAAACTGTGTGCTCCTAATATTTATCTAAACTATTAGTGCCTCGTTTGAATTATTTTTAGAATTCGAAATTTCAAATACATCATCTTATACATATATTTTAAAGGCAGAAAGTTCTCTTTTTTACTTTTATAAAATTCTAATCCAAATTATTAATATGTTATCATTTTCTCTGTCTTCGGTAAAGTAGTTTTCAACAGTTCACTTTTAGCTCAAATTTCAACCGTGTTTCTAAGTTTTGGTGTCTTTGTATTTACAGCAAACAACTTATTTTCAAGCAGGTCCTCAAGCTATTTCCCCCACTCACTATAGTGAATAGCTCTTTGCATATTTTTATCCACATCTCTGTTTCTTCATCAATTAAAGTGTGACAGTTCTGGACATAGTCGTTATGTATAATAATTTCTACTCATCTTAGATGGCAAGCATCCCATTACCTTATTGCAAATTCATAAATCAAACTATTTCTTTCGTATAGTTCTATATTTATAGGACCCTCAAGAGAGAAAGCATCTCAAACAGTAGTAGCTAGCCATTTAAATCATCTCACTTCGCAAGGAAAACACAGTTCCTGTATACAAGAAACTATCACACCAATGTACCTAGCTAAATAAGCCAAGTATAAAGACCAACATAACTCTACCTAAACCTTACAGCATCACTAAAATTTACAAATGAAATAACTGATGGTGGCAAAATAAGTCAAAATAAATGCTATTTGGCAGGCATAACTCTTCTGTTAGTAGATGTGAGACATGAAATAATGTATTTCAATTGATGAAATGGACTCGTTTACGTGGACCAATCCATCTCAAATAAGATCTCTTTGATTTAGAAGGGAGAAGCTACCCTTTGTTGTCAGGTCAGTCGCCTACCAAATTGGTAGATGCAATTGAGGCTTCAATGCACTTTCAACCATACAATCATCATCCCTGGGGGTCACTCATGATCAACATTTTTCAGTTCTTCGGCTCCTCCCCTTTTTTGTGTATCACACACACACACACTCATTGTCTCATATTCTTTCATTGCAAATTGCATAGAATCAAATGACAGTAGATTATATTACCTTACCTTATATTACAAAAGGAAAATGACAGTAGAGTAGTGAAGCATAGAACATAGATATTCCCCAATAAGTGGAACCTTTTGATAGACAAAAGCAAAGGCAATAGACACTATAGAGGGAAAACAAAGAACTTGACTGGTATAGAGAGATTGAAAACTGTGAACTTTCTTTCATGGTCTCACTGGACCCAACTATCTTATCCCAGACCACTTGCATTCACACCCTTTTTTTCTTTGAGAACAATTTTTGATGAGGAAAAGTATACTGGAGCTTTAGACTTTTGCTGTAAAAATTGAAACTCAATGGTGTGGAACTTGTTCTTTCTGTGTTTCTTACCCCAACATTGCCTAATCTAAATTGTTGGGGACTCAAAAGAGGAAAGAAAAGCTGAAACCTAATGGCATTGCTGAAAATTTGATGCTTAGTTTCCACTGGATACTCAGTCTGGGCTTGTTAAGGGAGTATCTGATTCTTCATGAACTGCATAAAATGTTCCTTTCAAAATATTCTTCATCTTTAAATGTTACGAATCTAAACAGTTCAAATTGATTCCACTTTGTTTAGGCCTAAAATGCTCTGTTGTTGTCTAAATGAACCCCAATTTGGCTTTCTCAAAAGATACCAATACCACTTTTTTTAAACACCCAAAATTCCTCAAAACTGCTTCACAAAGTCACAAGCTCGAAACCAGTTCTCCTATCGAGCTCTACAATTTTTGAGAAGCAAGAAGCTCGGATTGGTACTGACAATAGTATAGGCACTATTCCAAATTTCAGAAAGGGGAAAATTTCGGTACTCCAAAATATACTATCAATTAGAATAGGCATTACCATGTGTTGGTATAGACTTGAACATTCTAAAAAATTTGAGTAGAGTTCACCTAGTCACCTGGTGATCAAGAACTACAGTTTGTTTTGAATTTATAACAGAGATAAAAATATGTTGAACCCTATGGGGTAAATAACTATAAAACACAGTTACGGTAATCCATCATACTGGGAATTTATAATCCACGATTGAGGGTTGTAGAATAAGCCAACATGCCAGGCTAGGTAGGCCGTAGGCGCATGTAAGCAGACTGTAGAGAACTGAACCAGCCAATGCTGTAGGATTAGATAAGCTGCAACCAAGTACGTAATCCTTAAAGATTTTATCAGACTTTATAAACCAGTTGGTGGCTGCACAATAAACAAAGCCCTGTGGATGGCTCTGGAAGTTTGCAGGCTGTAAGCCTGTAACAGACAACATTAAAATAAACACCTCTTTACCAGATAAAAGGACACAAATGGTTTGTATTCCTTAAATTTGGGGGTCACAATTGAAAAACATCCAAGGAGGGAGGCTAGAAAGTTGAACAGAAAATAGTGATATAAGGGCAGCAATCCAAAGATTGCAACTGTTTGATAAAGAAAGTGGGAATATCTTCTCTACTCCTACAGTGCTCTACTAGAACATCCTTTTCCACACATAGGTCAGTGGATTGCCTTTTTCCTGTTCATGGCCTCACTTCTCATCTGAAGTCGCAGTGTTATTTGATCGGAAAAGTTGAGTATGATCGCACTCATGTCGATCGACAATGTAACATAACAATGGACTCGTTCATGTTAGACACACACTAGGTTTCGAGCAACTCTATTTTCAGAACTCACTGAATGCTTCAAGGAAAGAACGATGGATAATGAAGATGGTATTTTTACAACCAGACTTCCAGAAATTTCGTTTTCCACTTTTGGATTTCTTGCTCTTCTTACCAGAAAATTATGGAGGTTGCCCAATTTGAGAAAATATCACAATCGCCAACAGCATTTCAAGACTTAAATGGTACATACAAAATTACAAATGGGATTCTCCTGAGGTACACATTTCTAGACTTAATATTCTTGTTCTTTTCCACCAAGAAGAAAGTTAATTTGATGACATTTCGCTTTCAAGAATAAATTTTAGAAAAAAGAAAAGAAAAAGAAACAGCACAACTTAGAAATCCCACAATTCTTTGCTCATCACATGGTTATTACAGTGCTTAGCTAAATTACTGTTTGTTTGCTTAAACAAGCTACCCAGAAACTCACAACTCTTTATCTGATGTAGGAATATAAAACATTTGTAAGCAGTAATTTTTCAGCATTCTATTTTAGGCCAAATTTAAAAAAGAAAAGATAGTATCAACAATATGTGAATAGATTTTCCACTATCTTCGAAAGTCCACACTAACGCATGATCATCATCCAAGAAAGAAGCAAACAAGATGTGGAAAAGGCCAAGCAAAATCATAGGGGAAACGAATAGAGAGAATACAGTAGGAAAGAACCAACCATGCAATCCCCCCACCTCACATGAGCCACACCATACAAACCAATTGGATTACAGAAATTTGGTGCTTTGGTGGGCCTACCAAGTCTTTTCTCTTTGCCAAACAGCTAGCACAGAGAGGAAAGGATCTTTCTCTTTAAGCCAAAACAACACACACACACACACACACAGATGGTCATCATTCATTTCGATACTATAGCCAATACTAGAATTGAGAGACCCCTTGTTTGTTTACCTGATGCACAATCAGAAGTGCTTATCTGAGACATTGTTTAACCAAACTTGGGCACACCACCATGGGTTCATTGTTACGGTCTTGGTCTAGTATATCACGCTTTCATGGTGATGCTGATGAGGAGGGGATGAGATCGTGCTTCTGCTGGTCTTTAGGGAAGCCAAAATCCTCGAAAAGATTCTGAATAATGGTGTCAAAAGTATTAGAACTTGTAACAAAGAGAAGTAGTATGTAAGAGAAACCATCACACCGCTGGATAAGAATATTATCACATGAAAATTTGGGTCCTAAACTTTCATCATACAAAAAGAGATTAATAAGTGACGTTATGATTCCTGAAGGAAATTAACTTGATGGGAATAAATGAAGCATATATAAGTGATGGAGTGCAGATGCATTAAGTTTTTCAGTCATATATGGACATACCATGGCATCATTGATTGCATAAGCCACACAGTAATGCTCCTGAAAATCAGAAGTATGGGACAAAACTTCAGATAAAGAATGATAGACCCATCCAAATAAGTGAACAATTGACAATCAACCTATGTTTTCCTCCCAAATAACCGCTAACTCCCAAATAAAAGGGAGCAAATTAATCAGCTGTTTCCAGCACAACAGAATGGTTGATATGATTCAGCCTCCAAACAATACGACCGATGGTTGCTTGTGACGCTCACACTCTAGGTCATCAGGACTCGCTGTGGTCCATGAACCATGGGCCACAGCATGCGGTATATGCTGACATGCTTAAGGATTTGCAGAAACAGAGGAAACCAACTTAACTAATCTAAGCCCACCACTCTAAATCCTTTTGGACTAAATTTTCACCAAATAAATCCTAGCACCACTTTTATTTTATGACATAGAGGAGGAATCGACTTGCCTGCATCATGTGCCATTCTTCAAATTCATCAAACAATTCCAATCGTTCAATCCTAATGAGAAAGACATCAAATATGAGCATCTTGTCAAGAATGTTTCAGAAATGTTAGTGAGCATGCCAGATAAAAAGTTGATAGAAAGAGCAAGAGCACAGACAGGAAAAACAAAAACAGGAAAAGTAAAGGATCCTTCATACTCTAGAAAGCGGCTTTTTAACCTCAAAAAGCAGAGATGCTACCACAGTATCACAGCCATATATGATCTAGGGAATCTAAACTCCAAAGAAGTCCAGTGGGTTATCATTTTCTGTAAAGTAAGAATCAGCAAAGGCAGCTATCTCTTTTCTAACATTCATTCCCTGAACCACAGTTTAGGTTCTTACCAGAATTCTCAATATCTTATGCTGATGACAGAACTTCTTTTGTTCTTGGTTATGTTTTTTTTTTTTTTTTTTTTTTCCTGCTGATGTAATTGTTCACTTAATGAAAAACAGAAATGAGATGCAACACTCTGGTAGCAACATCTATGACCCAGGTCCTTTAATTTCCCAGATTCCTACAGTCACATAATAGGTGGAACATAGTCTATCGCCTCGATCTCATCCCCAAGAAAATGAAGGGAACCACGCCTTTGCAAAGATGGATAAACTACTCAAAAATTCCAAGATGTAGATCCTGCATACCTGCGTCTTTCTTGAGTATCAACAAAAGTACTGTATATTTTCAGCATGTCCCAGGCAACAGCTCTCTGAAACACCACATATACAAAATGAAAACATTAAAATAAAGTTAATGTCATTCAGTGAGATAGAAATAAAAGAGGAAATTGTGCAAATAGAAAAAAAAACCCAATTATTAAAATAATAAAATTCATTTTGAAAGACAGCTGAACAATAGTCAACAACCAAGATGTCTTGAACTGCAAATATATACAAAGCATTCTTCAATACATGGCCTAATTTAAACATCAGATAATACAAAAATTTTACTTGAATGATTTCAGTAACCTACAGAGAAAAAAGAATGTTGCATTTTTATTTCTGCACATCTAGTCTCTGCTTTTCCAGCTACATTACTGTTCCATAATTCACTGTTATAAAAAGTTACTGGTATGTCATCAAATACTTTACGATACATAAGACTTGATAAACATGTACCTGCCATCCTCGATCAAGAAAAAGTCTTTCCTTTGCCTGCAATGTTGGCGTATCATGTATTCCCAAGAGCGCACAACCTCGACTCTGAAAATCAGAACACAATAATGGTCATGTAAAATCTTTATCCAGTAACATGAGATTTTATTGAGCAACATAGCTTCGCCCAAAGTAATCCACGGATAAAAATAAGCATGAATCCGAAGATGTGAATCAGTTACGATTTTAAGGAATGATAAGGTGTAGGCATGTAGCCTTTCTTTCAAGTGTTTCAATTTTTTTTTCTTCCATTTATCACTTTTTCTTTTTTACATGAGTTTAACCGTATAAGAACTAGAGGTGCCATCCCACTCTACATGCAGTGCTCATATGAAAGAACACGCACACAGTATATTGTCCATAATCTATTGAGAAAATGATGACAATATATGAGAGAAAGAGAGAGATATAGACTTCATCTATGGAAACTGAAAAAGTTCACTGTCCTCAAATTTCAGTCATTCCTCTCCTACCATAAGCATGTCCTAAATTCCTAATTCTTGTAAAACAGACTCTCCAAGCTTAGGTTTAAACAATTGTAGTCAAAGCAACAATCATGAGGGAACATATCTGTGGGTCTTGGCCAACAGACCAATGTTATTAACCAATGGTCCAACTCACCACGGAAATATGCAGTCTTGTTACATCTATCTAGGGATTGGAAATCCACTCTTTTGTTTTCAACCAGTTACCAGAGTGCTATCTTATGCAGACAATGTAGCTTTTAAAAAACCAAAAAATTTGCATTAGCATCTATCATTATATTTTGTTGATGAAGATGAATATTATACTAATTAAAAAACCAAACAATCAAATGGTCAGTCGTTAACTTCGTTTGCACATTTATGAGCAATTTCTCATCCCACTGCTCCCGTTTTTTTTTTCATTACATTTGTTACCTATCATTAGTGAAATGAAAACTGAAATAACAAAAAGAAAAAGATAGACAAAGGCTAAAAGGAATACACATTTTAAGATAAGTGCTGAGTTATACAAAATATAAACAATAAAAATAATGGAAAAAGAAAATTATAACTGACCTCCAAGTTTCTGATCATCTGCTGCCCAAAAGCATCATCTGGATGAATCTGAGGAAGCACCACAATGAGGTGTAAACAAAACCATATATGCAAGAAACTCAGAAAACCACCACTCTAATGTAATCACAAATCTAAAGAAGCAAGAATGATCAAACTGAAGACTTCATAACTTGAAGAGGCATGTTGCGGTGTTACCTGCTCATATAAGAAAAAAATGGCTGTTGAAAATGTTTTCGATGCCCAGCCAACTATGGAACGACTGGATTCTGGATCAATGTATATCAAAACGCATTCTGCAATTATAAAAGTCGGCAGGCTGATAATAATATCAGTATAAAATCAATAAATCAATCATGAGAATCTAAATGAAATATTTTAAATATCACGACTTTCCATGTATATATTAGGGAAGACTGAAGAGGAAAAAAATAAAGAAGAAAAAAAGAAGAATGAATGAAGTTGTTAACTATAATATAGGTTCCATGGCTTTCATTAGACCAAAGGAGGTCGAAAAGAAAATCAGTACAGGCCCTCCCGCATGAGTCTTCTCAAATGTACTATACTTATAATGTTCCTTGCAATCTTGGTTGTTTCTTTATTAACAAATTCCAAACTTAAATTTTCCTCTATCTTATATATACAAAACAAAATTGTTCCCTACTTATTGATACCACTCTCTCTGCTCAACACATCAGCAGGCCTTATATTTTATTTTTGTTTATAGAATCTTAAGGGCTTGTAAGTATCCCAGATGAAGTAACTAACAAATTCAACTGTAAATTTAGATAACCTAGAAGTGTAGACAAGTACTTTTATGGTACAGCACTTTGTATTAGTATTACTTTCATGATCTTAGTGACAATAAAAGTATCACAATCTTTTAATGAGGATAGTTAATGTTTGAAATGGAAGGATATACCTTAATAGAAGACACTAATAGCTCAAAGATCCATCGAATGTTCAAAGGCGGTGATGAAATCCAATTCAACAAAGGAAGAATATTGCCTCTAATTACTATACCTGGGATCCATACCAGCCAAAGCTATGATCTGGTTTAACTGATGTATGTCGCGCAAATCAACTGGAAGTAGCTTGTAGTGATCACTGAGCACTTCTCCTTTCTCTACAAAAGTAAAAATGCTAAAATGATGTACTGAGAGAGTTCAAATAGTTGAACTATATACAACTACAAAAAAAGTACTTTTCAATTTAAAAACAATCAAATAAAGAAATCGTAAATACTCGACAATCTTGATGATATGGATCCAAGTCATGTATGGATGTTGCAGCTTTTCCATATTCAGCTAGAGTACTTAACAAATTTTCAAGAGCACTCCAAAGACACATGTAGTCTATTCAAATGCATTCAACAAAAGATTCATAGCACCAGCAACAAAGGAGTAGTGACCTCGTGAGATTGATGCTGTTGGACTAATTTTGTCCCTCATTTGACTGCAGGTTTCAATAATTGTTGCCTTCTTTCTAGTGACCTACAAAGAAAAGACCATATAACTCAAGCGTCTTCTGTGATATAGGTGCAACTTAAACACAAAAGACGGGGGACAATGTTCTGTGTACAAGATGATTTTAATGCTAATTAACCCAAATTAGAGGGCTGGTTAGCATGAGTTCATCCACAAAATATTGACTCTTACGACTTTTAGTGTAACTTGGCACACTGCATCCACACAGAAGAGTCGGTCTGTTGCCAACACCCACATAGTAATTAATAATTTATAATCCGCACCTCCTTAAAATCCAACTCCACGTATAAATATGGTGCCCTCCCTTCATCCTGTGAACAAAGAGGTCAAGTAAAGAAAAATGACAGAATCCCACACATATATAACCTCAACAGACAGAACCAATGATAAATGGCAAGAAAGGACTCTAGGAAACTTAACTATAAAACAGTTTGGTATATTTTACTTCCCAAAATGATCTTTTAAATTAACTTAACTACAAAGCTAAACCAAGGAATTGCATACATCAATGCATCTCAATTACTAAATGAAACAATACACAAGCCGTAAAAACAAACGTACCTGCAACTGGAAGTAAGTGGTATCAAAGCCAGCTCCAAGCGACAGTATCTGCTTCTTCAACCCACCCTTTTCACCAACTTCAGTGTCAAGAAACTGATTCAAGAGCTTGCGAAACGCAGCCCAGCGGGCAAAGTAACCTTCATTACCACAACAAAAGAAACCAACTATGAAAATCAAAACTCTCCACCAGTTATCAAACCCCAAGCTGTAAAATTCTAATCACAACAAAACAAACATACCGCGGTTAATAATGGGTGATCTTCTGACAGGTTTCCTCACAAACAAGTGGACATAATCGTCTTTTATGTAACCCTTTTTCACACAGGACCTTATTCACAGCAAATACAGTTCAAAGTTAACAACTTTGTATCTGAACTCAGCACCACAACAGTTCTAAAGTTCAATTTTTTGGGTTTTTTCTTCGGAACCAAACAGAATGCAAGTGAAAATGAACATAGGATTCACAATGTTTTGTTGGGTTTTGAAGCGAAAATATATGTGCAAAAGTAGAATAGATAAAGAAGTAAAATTTAGGAGGGAAAAGTGAGAGAGAGAGAGAGAGAGAGTACAATTTGCTGGCGGAAGCGTCGTCGTTAGTGGCCTGAACAGCTTCCTTGTTGCTCTGCCAATCAGCAACTGGCTTCGCCATTGTTTCTGAGATGCAGAGGGTCTCTGTATCGTTGCCTCTGTTAAATACTTTTCTCGTTCTTGTCGGTTTGGGCTAAAAAGCTATACCCGGACCCCAGTTCAAGCCCAAGCCCATCTTTCCCACATAAAAATCCATAAGGCTAAACCTAGACGCTCATTTCTCACACTCTTGTCTCTTCATCACTGCCGCTCTTCTTCTCACGATCACCATTTTGAAGAGAGATCCTTTACCATTGTAGCTCTTTGCTGCGATAATGAATTGTATCAATTAAACCAAGTAGGGCAACACAGTTGGAACTTGAGCGAAACGTTGTATCTATCAAGGAGTAACAAGGGTGTTATTTAGATAAAAATGTTAAAGGCTTGAAGCTGATACGATTTGTCATGAATTCTCATCATGATACAGGCAAAATGATTGAGAGATTCAACTCAATATCTCATTTCAAGGAGCCTTTGAAAATAGCTCGAAAACTATCAATGTCAAATCTAGCTTGGTTGCTTTGAAAGTATATACTTTCTTAAAGACATCTGTATGAATAGTTGATTCGCATGTTGCATTGTTTATAGAACTTCCGTTTGATGATTTTGGTGGCAATGCATGCATATGCTTCTGTTGTGTTGACAAAGTAGACGTACAATCTTTAAGTTGATGGAAGTTTCTCTGATTGCTGCAAATAAAGAAACATATAAGATTGCTTTTGAAGGCCCTGGATATATTAGGTGATCGGAGTTGAGAGACTTCAAGAAAGAACAGCCTGATAAGCTCCGTTATGCAATGCACACGTCTTTTGAAAATTGTACTCGACCTTTATGTTATTGTTAACAGTACGGATGCCTATGCGGCCATGCCAGTTTATAAAGTATAGCTCTCACTTTCATTGGGTGTATTGGATGCTCTAAATCTTGCTAAGAGTCTTGCACCCCAAGGTTTAGCCTTGGGGTGGTTGATATCTCAAGCAATAATTTCCATGGGTAAATTCCACAATTCATTGGGAAATTGAAGGGGCTTCGCTTTTTCAACATTTCCAAAAACATCTTTAACGGCAACATCCCATCAGTCCTGGGAAATTTGACTCTGCTTGAAGCATTAAACCTTTCACAGAATCAGCTCCCGGGACAGATGTCTCAGCAACTAACGCAGCTTACATCTCTCGTGATTTTTAATGTCTCTTACAGCAATCTCACACAGGTTCCATACCGCAAGGTCCTCAGTTTACACATTCGAGAACTCTTCATTTGTGGGAAACCCAGGATTGTGTGGAGAGTGGAAACCCTTCGACAAAGAGGTGTGAAACTCTAATGCCCCAGCTCAACCGCCACCTTCAAGCAACATTGAAGAAAAAAACTCAGGCCCTGCTTTTGAATTTGACTGGAAATTTGTGTTGGCCGGAGTTGCGAGTGGGTTGGTGGTGGGAGTGGTACTTGCGGACGTAGTGATCATACGAAAGCGTGAGTTGTTTCTGGATGTAGTTGGGATGATGATCAGACAGATTAAAAGGATCAGAAGGCAGAGGAGGTTTTAATAAGTGAGTACGTCAAATATAACTATATAAGGTTTCTAAATTTGGAATTATAATTTATATGTATGTTCTCTCCTTCTCTGAATGTTTCTTTCCATAATAATCACACCTAGCTCTTTGAATAAAAGATTCGGAATGTTGCTGTATTCCTTTTCATGTGTGATTTTGTTTCTGCATGATGTTCAAGTACTGTGGCTCTGTTCACTTAAAACTGAGCACAAAACAGTGTTAGGGAAATGAAATCCAAGTCATCTAAATTTCGGGTAGGATCAAAACAACTAAGTAACAAAGAAACATCCGGTTATGAAACCATGGTCAGGCATTCCTAAGTCCCAAGCAGTCATATGCTTGTAGAAAGAACAGTTATTCTATTAAATACATTTGTAGTTGATATCCTGTAATTCTCTACCAGCCATTTCAGAAGCATGACTTTGTTCCACTAATTTCACTAGGCTACATTAATGCAGAGATCTTGTCAGGAAGAGAGTCCAGATTTGCTGCTTCTAATACTGTAGTTGTGTTGAATGAAGCAGCTCACTTAACACTTAATTCAAAAAGACTCCCCTCAAATTGGCTTGGAGTCAAGACATGACCATCATTTTTAGTACATGGCAACGGCTCATCCTTGAATTTTTCTCATCTCAGTCTTACCCCAATTTATACGTTGGACGACTTCACATATACCAGTCCAGCTTATCTTAACTTATTAGTTTACTTTTAAGTGATGCACTTGAAACTGCAAGATGAATTGAGTATGATCTAGAAAGTCTTGGCAGTTACTTGACTATTTGTACTCAATTTTGTTCTTCATTTCATTTGTTGATTTATCACCACTACAACAGTACAAAGGAAGGAAACGCAATGATTAAGTTTAGATGATTGAGTGACTATATTTAATTCTTGTGGTCTAAAAATTAAATAAGAAAAAGAAAAAGAAAAAGAAAAAGATGAAGAAGAAAGATCGAACGCGAGTCGATAGGTCGAGCATGGTAGTATAAATAGCTCTATCTAGCTTAGGTACTGCACAAAAGTTGAGTTGCATAGCCAAACCACATTATGGGAAAATCATCCCGCCGGTGCTTGTCCAATGTCCCCAACATTGGTCTGCTTCCAAAAGCTCTATTTCTATTGTTGTTTCATGTTCTTGGGGCTAGCTCCTCATACTCTAGGTTGCAGCAGCCATCTACTTATTGCCACAGTGAGGAGAGAACTGCCTTGCTACAATTTAAGCAAAGCTTTATTATTGATCCATCTGCTTCGAGTGATGATGGTTCTTATCCAAAGGTCTCATCATGGAAGCCAGCTGAAGGAGATCAAAATACCAACTGCTGCTCATGGGATGGAGTCGAGTGTGATGGAGACACTGGTCATGTGACTGGGCTTGATCTTAGTAGCAGTTGTCTCTATGGCTCCATCAACTCCAACAGCAGCCTCTTTCGCCTTGTTCATCTTCGGAGGCTGAATCTTGCTGGCAACAACTTCAACTACTCTCAAATTCCTACAACAATTAGGAATCTTTCGAGGCTCTGGTATCTCAACCTTTCCTCCTCTGTGTTTTCTGGCCAAGTCCCATCTGAAATTACACAGTTGTCCAAATTGTCATCCCTTGATTTGTCTTACAATCTTGATACACTTTCTGGTGAGGCACTGATGAAGCTTAAAGTACCCAATCTGGCAGATCTAGTTCAAAACTTAACTAGTCTCAAAAAGCTTCATCTCAGTTACATTAACATATCTTCCACAATTCCTGCTTCCATCTCAAATTTGTCATTTTTGTCATCCGTTGCTCTACGGAATTGCGACTTGTATGGTGAATTCCCAGTAAGAATTTTCAGGTTGCATTACTTGACATACCTTAGTGTGGCATTCAACCAAGAGCTTTCTGGTTATTTGCCTGACTTTAATGGAAGTAGTCCTCTCACATGGCTGTCACTAAGAGGCACTAATTTCTCCAAAGCTCTTCCTACATCGATCAGAGAGCTTGATGCCTTGAACCACTTGGATTTGGCTCAGTGTAATTTCTCAGGTCCGATTCCTGCTTCGCTGGCAAACCTTAGCAAACTCAATTATTTGTCACTTGTAATGAACAATTTTGTTGGCGGCCCTTTGTCTTGGCTTGGTAAGCAAACAAGACTATCCGTTCTTGATCTTGAAAGCATCAACCTGAGCGGTCTCATCCCGTCTTCTCTTCGAAACCTCACACAGCTGACTGATCTTTATCTCTCAAACAATCAAATAACCGGTCCAATCCCATCTTTGCTAGGTAACCTTAGCAGACTAAGTTACTTGGATCTTTCTTACAACAGTTTGAGCGGTTCAATTCCTGGATCATTATTCAATCCTATGGATCTCTACCAGTTTAATCTATACAAAAATGACCTTCACAGTACATTTGACATTTGTAAGCTACAAAGTTCCATAACAGAGCTCCAAGTAGGTTGGAACAAACTAGAAGTGCCTCATTGTGAAATTAGGAATACAACCTTGCTTCCAAAGCTTTCGACTTTGGGATTGCCTGAGTGCAACTTAAAAGAGTTTCCAGATTTCCTGAAACATCAACAACACTTGACGTGGTTGGACCTTTCCAAAAATAAGTTGCATGGTCAAATACCCAAATGGATGTGGAATACAAGCACACAAAGTTTGGAGTTCCTAGACATTAGGCACAACTTCCTTTCGGGCTTTGGCCAACCATCGAATGTTGTCCTTCCTTGGGTTAACCTACAAGTTTTATTTGCTGGGTATAATTTGCTAGATGGATCACCACCCATACCTCCACAGAACATCATCTATTGTTTATTCAGGGACAATAAACTGAACGGGGAACTTTCACCATTGATGTGCAATCTCAGTACTCTTCAATAACAAGATGAGTAGCACCATTCCACCGTGTCTTGGTAACTTCAGTGATGTTCTACAAGTCATAGATCTTCGAAACAACTCTTTCCACGGTATTCTTCCTCAATCTTACAGAAACACAAGCAACTTGAAGATGCTTGATATCAGTCATAACCAATTGCATGGGAATATACCAAGGTCACTGGTAACTTGTGTGAAGCTTGAGTCACTTGTTCTGTCAGCGAATAAATTCAGTGATGTTTTCCCTTTTTGGTTGGGGCGTCTCCCGCAGCTGAAACTCTTGGCGATGCACCACAATGAGTTCTATGGTGTTATTGAGAATAGTACCAAAGAAAATCTTGGCTTTCCCGAGCTGCGCATTCTCGACCTGTCTTACAATAACTTCAGTGGCGAGTTTCCCTCTGCAAGCATCTTTTCTAGCAATGCCATGAGGGGTATAGTTCCAAGCCAACCCTCATATATGAAGGCAGCCTCAGATTTGAATATCTCTGGTGCCCCTATGTTCAGTTATTCTTTCTCAGTCACGATAACAAATAAAGGTGTGGAGAGATTCTACTCGAGGATTCAAGAAGACCTTGGGGTGATTGATATCTCTTGCAATAATTTCCAAGGGAAAATTCCAGAATTCATTGGGAACTTGAAAGGGCTTCGCTTTCTCAACATTTCCAATAATATCTTCAACGGCAGCATCCCATCTGTCCTGGGAAATTTGACTCTACTTGAAGCATTGGACCTCTCACAGAACCAGCTCTCAGGACAGATTCCTCAGCAGCTAGGAGAGCTAACATCTCTTGCGAATTTTGATGTCTCCTACAATAATCTCACAGGTTCTATACCACAAGGGCGTCAATTTCATACATTTGAGAACTCTTCATTCGTGGGAAACCCTGGATTGTGTGGAGACCCTTTGACAAAGAGATGTGGGAACTCTAATGCTCCGGCTCAGCCGCCACCTTCAGGCATTGAAGAAAATGTTTCAGGCTCTGCTATTGAATTTGACTGGAAATTTGTGTTGGCCGGAGTTGCAAGTGGGTTGGTGGTGGGAGTGGTACTTGCAGACGTGGCGATCACACGAAAGCGTGAGTTGTTTCTGGACGTAGTTTGGATGATCATCGGACAGATAAAAAGAACCAGAAGGCAGAGGAGGTATTAACCGATGAGTCAAATATGAAGTTGTGCATTTGGTAATGTTCTCTGTTTATTTCTTTCCTATAAAATCGCATAGCTCTTTCGAATAAAAATTTCAATGTATTGTTGTATTCCTTTATCATGTGTGTATGATCTCCAGTGGCCTATCTATAGCGTTTGTTGGTTTATGCATTTTGTTCTTGTATTGTGGCTTGAGGTCATTTAGGTTCACTGCGGGTACATGTTAATATATGCCTTGAACCAGCCAGTCGGGGATCTCGCTGTTGGGTTATAGTTTCATGTTGGGCTTAGTATATAAACGTCCTAAACCTAATTGTATTTTGTATTCTGTTTTCCTCAAGATAATAAAACTGTTCTCCTCTACCCGTGGATGTAGCTAACACATCGTTAGCGAACCACGTAAATCTGTGTTCTTTCTTAGTCTGTTACAACAGTACATAACAGAGTTTGCCTATCTGTGTAGTTAACCTATGACTTACCTTTGCCTTGCTGCCCCGTTTTGCAGCTACTCTGCACAAAATTGACACAATTGTGATGATTTATGCTCAAGACATTTCAAAATGTATCATATGTATGTGATGATTGTGATCTCAGTTTCCTATATATAGGTTTTGTAATTGGTTTATGCATGTTTGTTCTTGACTGTGGCTTGAGGTCACCAATGTTGACTTCAAGCGAGCACAGAACAGAGTGTAAGTCAATGAAATTCCGTCCTCAATTCCATCCAAGACATATATAGCTTGGTATCTTCACCAGAAAAAAAAAAAAAGAAGAAGAAGAAGAAGAAGAAGAAGTCATCCAGCTTGCTAGTATGATCGAATTGAGTGACATCAAAATTTTCCATGCCTCTGTGTGGTTGGTGACTTGGTGTGGTTTAAAACTAAAAGAAGAGCAGGGAATTTTTTTACACACATAAAATATAGTGGTGATTGATACTACCATTCAAAAATCAAAACCAATGGTAGAAATAGTTGGGCCATTCTGGATTCAGTAATCGTTTAGGGTCAGAACTCTCTCCATATATGCAATTTCATCAAAGAGAACTAAAAATAATTTGAAAAGATGCAATTCAAAAATAATTTCCGGTACCAGGAGTTGAACCTGGAGACTCATAACCAAAAAGATGTGTATTGAGCTGCACCGGATGTTGTGGTAACAGTGGCCACAAATACATATTTAATATTTCCAGCTCTCTCGTTCCCAATTTCATTTTGATTCCCTCCTGCAAGTACACAAAACATAAGTAAATTGATTTATTGAAGCAAGTACACAAAACAAACTCAAAATAAAGATATCATACGTTCATACCTAGCTCACACCTCAATGTAAATGCCATTCTCAAGCTTTCACTAAATTATGATTTACTACAACACCCGTTTGTAAGTATGCAAACCAAG
The DNA here is from genome assembly GCA_963682095.1 of Potentilla sterilis. Taxonomy (NCBI): domain Eukaryota; kingdom Viridiplantae; phylum Streptophyta; class Magnoliopsida; order Rosales; family Rosaceae; genus Potentilla; species Potentilla sterilis. Next base: position 32,658,311 of record OY821766.1, on the reverse strand, counting down.
TCATTTACCCACTTCATGAATCCGCAAGAGCACGGGCACAATTCCAGTACATAGAATGAGAAGGTTAATATGCATGAGGACGCCCATGAGTTATGATTGATATATTGATCCCGACGAATAAAAAAAGTAAGTTTTAGATAGGTGACAACCTCATCCTCCCCAAGGATTAAAATGTCGATATCGGTAGAGATATCGGTCGGCCGAAAAAAAGAGATATTGTAAATATATCGGGGATATTCCGGAAGAATTTTTTTTATTTAAATATTAAATTTATTCATTTTACACATAAAATCATAAATACATACAAATAATAGCTTCATTTAGTACCAGAAAGAGTATAGGTGCTTCAAATTCCCCACACTGATCCACGAAAGTACAATAATCTGACCAAGACATATGACTAATATAGTATGAATTGTAGTTATGATAGGAGCACAATGTGCGACGATAATAATATGCTTATGCCCTCTTTTATGCTTCGTTTAACCTTATTTATCTAAGATAGAGTCATAATTTAGTGTAGTGTTGTTTTGGTGGAGTTTTGAAAATATGTGCTTAATAATCCGAAAAATGACTAAGTATAGAAATCTGGAAAATAATGCAAAATATGTTTTTTTTTTCCTGATTCTGAGACTCGTGCTAATGTGACTTATCCTTTTCCAAATTTGATGAAATTTGGTATGCATATAGTTGGCAAGCTAATGTGTATTGTGTCAAAATTTCAGATCAATCGAAGTTCGGAAAGTTGACCAAAACATGGCTGCAACTTGGAAGTCTGAGCATTACGATCCAGGGACTACCAGAATTTTCCTGGTACTGTATCCTGACTTCCAGAATTTCTGTGTGATGCATCGCTTAGAACCAAAGAACATGCTATGCGTCGTTAGAAAGCCCTACGAGTCTAGTTTCTTTGAGACTTGGAATCGCATCAATCGGAGCTATGAGGAGGGAGTTATGCTGGATTTACTGGAGTAAGGTCAATTCTGCCGAGAAAACTATATTTTCCCCGTTTCATTAGGAAAGCTCTCCTTTGGATTTTTGGAAGCATGGATCGGATTTAATGGACCTAATGACTTGTTGGACATGTCCATGCTATGCCAATGCTGCCGGTTGAAGTCCAAATTCAGAAGTGAAGTCCAAGAATGCATTGCTTTGCCCACAAGGAAACCTTAACCAACTTGGAAAAGGAATTTTCATTCCTTACTTGCTGCCGGCAACCTTAGGGTTTTTCCTCTATAAATAGCCAATGAATTCTCAGAAAATAATCATCTCATCTCAAGCACAAGTATTAGCCAAAAGTTCTTCCAAAGCCTCACCATAAATCCTATACAGAAAATAGTTTAGCCAAACCACCACTACCATGTAGATCCGTCCCACACCCTTGCCGAATTTCTTTGGAGGTTTCTGCAAGGCGTGCTCCATCTTCTCATGTCTTCTTTATTGTTTTGTAATTTTACAAATTCTTTGTCTATGAAGATTGTATGTTTTTATGGTTGTGAATTTGGTTTTACTCTTTGTTTATGAACTTCGAATGCATGCGAATTTTGTATGACAAATTGTAATCTTTAACTTGTAGTATTTTCGTGTGCATTGATAATTAGGACAGTGGTTTGTGATACATGTTTAAGACTCAAAATTGGTTAGAACTAAGGTTAGGGCATTTAAACCGACACACTAGTAATGATTAGCATGTAATTCTAAGTGCTAGATTTCATGTGATAGAGTAATATGGTTAAGTCATATGCTGGAGTAGTCTTAATTGTGTTTCTCACCTAGGTCTAACAACCTTAGAACTTGTAAGTTAAATAAGAAGAATGACAACCTTACTTGTTTGCTTGTCTTCGATTAAAGATTCATGTGCTTAAATGTTAAAACGTGTAAAACCGGATTAGCATCACCTTAGGATTATACGCTGGAGTTGATTCTAAGAAGTTAAGTAATCTAACAATTGGATAACCGTTGGAGGACTAGTTGTGGTCGAAACTAATTTAGGTCTAAGATGTGTCAATACTTGTTACTTACTTTCTTTCATGCGAGTCTATATGTTAAGGAGTCTTTTGTGTGAATTGCTTGGTGTAAAAGATGATGATCACTTGTATATAGTAAATTAGGACTTTAATTTCGTGTTCATTAGTTTTAGGACAGCAAAGCTGCCGATCCTTTATCCCCCAAAGAAGTGACGATTTAATGTATATATGTGAATATTTTTGTCTAACATTCTCATGTTTCAGGTACCCTTAATCCCCGGCTAAAACGATCCATACTTATTCTATACTACTAACGATTGTAGGGTTTTTGATTGCTTGAGTCGCTTTGGCGTTCGATCAAGTTATTAATATGATAATCATATATCTTTTTGGAACTGCCGACTGTATCCCATAGAATGTGATAGTAAAGATGAATCCAACTATATGATTGGTCATGCACTTCTCCATATTGACCATATATATAAATATTATAACCAAATTGAATATTGCCTTCATGCGATTCATTTGATATCCCACTACGCTCTGTGTCTAAACTGATAGAATCAAAACTTAAGGCAACTGAATCAACATCTGTCAGAATAAGTGCCAATAAACTTGCCAAAGCCAAATCAATCTCAATGTCATCGAAGTAATCAGCACAGCTCAAAGCAAAATCAAAGTCTTTATCATCTTCAAATTTGGCCACACTCACTTATGAGTTTTTCTTTTCTCTAGTCTTCAACTTAGGACAATCTTTCTTCCAATGCCCCTTTTGTCGACAAAAAGCACATTCATCTTTCACAGGAAATTTACCTCTTGACTTGGCTCGAGATTTACCTCTATTTCCACTAAACTTTCTATCAACTGATCTTACTCTTGCCACAAGTACTTCACCTGACACTTTATCTAATTGCTTCTCCTTCTTTCTACACTCATTATTAATTAATGAATTGCACACATCATCAAATTTCACTTCATTCTTTCCATGCAACAATGTTATAATCAAATGCTCATACTCGTCAGGAAGAGAATTCAACAAACACTAAGTTTTATCCTCATCATTAATTTGAACTTCTAAATTAACCAAATATGCAAGGATCTTATTGAAATCACTAATGTGTTCAGTCATAGAAATACCTTGTTTGTAGTTGAATCGGAAAAGCCTTCTCTTCAAGTGAAACAAAGTTTCAGCACTTTTGACCATGTACTGATCTTCTAATTTCTTCCATAGCTCCTTTGCCGAACTTTTCCTCATAATAGAGAATTTCTGATCCTTTGCAAGACACAATCGAATAGAACCACAAGCCCACTTATTAATCTGCTTCCATTCCAGATCAGTCATGTCCTCTGGTTTGTCTTCAAGAGCAATATCTAATTTCTGTTGACACAAGACATCCATCATCTCACACTGCCACATGCCAAAATTATTTGTTCCATCGAACTTCTCAACTTCAAATTTGGCATTGCCAATTGATGGTCTAGCCCGTGAGGAACCTGAAGACGTCGCACTCCCTTTCTTTTTCTTATCTTCACCGTCAACCATGATTTCCACTCAATAATCAACTCCCAGTTCTGAACAAGTGCTCTGATGCCAGTTTGTTGTGCGGAAGCGTAAACAAACAACAATATCAATATGGAACAATAAAGAAAAAAAACACAGAGACACAAGATTTATAGCGGTTCACCCAATCAATGTGATTGAGCTACGTCCACTTTCGGAGCCGGTGAGAAGTTCCACTATAATCAATCAAAGAGAATACAACAGAGTTTTGTAACTAAAACTCTCTAACCCAAAACCCAATTCAATCTCTTCTCTGTTGATAGAGAAAAGAACCCTGGTTAATATCTCAAACTCTCTCTGTTTGACGGCAGCCTCTCACATACATATGATTACAACCCTAATTAACCTAGACAAGGTACATCCCACGTAATCACCAATGGGCTGTCATTATGAGTTTTGTCCACTTACCAAATTAAAGTCAATATCCAATAGATATATGAGATATCCCTACTGTTGAACCATGGGTTTAAGAAAATCGGTTTGACGACGATATGCCATATGAAGAAAAAAACGGGTATGTCGTCCTCAGTCTAGAGAGAATATATATGTCGTTTGTCAATTGATACTTTGAAAAGCTTCTTCCAGCATGATTATCAAATTCTCTGTCGGTTGATTTAGCTGTACTCACCTCTACACTCTATTAGGGAATATGTAATGTAATGTTACTGCTGCTATTTTTGCACAGCTTCTCTTATTATCTGAACATGCCGATTGTTGTTTATCTCCATCAATCAATCGCACAACACAAGGATATATTTCAGGTACCGTACTAGCACTCTTTGCTCTCTCTCCAGTTCATTCGTTGAACCCACATGGTACTAATCCGAAGACTTAATCAAGTAAACCCAAAGGACAACAGAGCAGCTGCTGCTCGTGGGAGGGTGTTGAATGTGATACAGAAACTGGTCATATCGTTGGCCTTAATCTTAGTTGCAGTTATCTCTACGGCTCTATCAACTCCAGCAACCCCCTCTTCAGTCTTGTTCATATTCAGAAGCTGGGCCTCTCTGATAATTTCTTCAACTACTCTCAGATTCCTACTGCCATTAGGAATTATACAAGGCTCAAGTATATACGTCGACCTCTCTGCAAGTCGGCTTGGAAGTTTCAAAATGGATCGTCTGAGTTCTCATCCTTGAGCCTTCCAATTTAACACGCTTAGTGATCCATTCTCTGTTTCATTGACAAACCTTACCAACCTGACATGACTTGCAATTGAAACTAACAATTGAACAAAGGGTTTTGTCTTGGTTGGTAACCCACTGAATATCAATCTGGTTTGGTCACATCCCATGTACAATATTTGTGCCCAATGTAGGGAGTTGTGTTGCAGTGAACGAATTTGCATAAGCTATCTGGACCAGGTTGCAAAACCAAATGTACAATATTTTCTTCTTTGATGAGGAGAATGGGAGAAAGGCTACATCAAATGATCTAATGATAATGTTAGAGATTGAATCATTGAAGCCCAACCGGACAAAACAACTCAAAATTTTGATTTGCGGAAAATTATTCAACATAATGAGATAACCGACACTCAAATATGCAATTTCACCATCTGTTTAATCACCAGTTATTCATATAGACCTAATATTCGAGAGGTGAGTGAAGATAAAGTTGTAAAATATTATAATTAAAACAACTTGAAGATAACATATGATTAACAACAACATAAATCGTAAAAAAAAAAAAAAAAATCATAAAAAACAACATCCACGATACCCAACTATTGAAACGTTAACAGACACTGACAAAGTTAAAGAAATAATTGCGTAAAAAACTTACACACTGCTAGTTCAAATTCACTCTCTTAATTTGCTTACATAATTCTATCAAAATCATTAAAAAAATTGTCGGGTGTCACAAATAATCATGTCACACTTCGCTGGACAGTTGCTTGTTATCACAAGAAAAAAAAAATGTCTACAAGTAATAATCTGGAGGGGAATTTACCCGGGTCAAAATAGGAAGAGTAAAAGTAAATGGAAAAACTAAAAAGAGAGCAAAAATTTGGGTTGAGAGAGAGAGAGAGAGAGAGAGAGGGAGAGAATCAGTAAGCAGGTTTTGGTGGGTGGGTTCCTGAGAATTTCCAATTCACTCAAATCTGTTGCCCTAGATTAGCGTTGCAGAGATGGACATGGAGCAAAAGCAAGAGGAGCTGATCGATCACTTTGTCAAGCAAGCCTCGTCCCTCACCGGCTCAGCCCTCGCCTCTCTTGTCGTCGAGGCCACCTCCCACCCTTCTCTCTTCGCCTTCTCTGAGATTCTATCCGTCCCTTCTCTTCTCCAGGTTCTCGCTTTTTACCTCTCTCTCGATTTCTTTAAATTTCTCCAACATTTACTAACAAACTCAAAATCGAGTGCCTAGGTGATGACGTCACAGTGGATGAATTATGATGTGTTGAGATTCCGAGACTATTTTTGGTTTAGGATTAGGTGATTGATATGAACTTTAGTGTCGAAATCGAATTAAGAGACTTTGGATTGGTTGTTGTTATTGTATGCATTTTGTTGTTGTGACACTGGATTTATGTGCAGCTTGAAGAAACAGAGAACTCTGTGTACCTGGATTTGCTTCGTCTGTTTGCGCACGGCACTTGGAGTGATTACAAGAGTGAGAGCTTGATTGCTTTTGTATGCTTGTAGTGAAAAAATCAATATAAGTAGGATGCAAAATGTTTGGTTCAACGAACATTATATTTCAGCAAAATGCGCAAGTTAGATAGAACCTGATAAGGCTCAAAATACTAACTATGTATCTGCATATTGTAAATTCACCCGTTGGTCATGTATGTTAATGTAATGAAATAGTGAGCATCGGAGACTCATGATTTTTTGAAGGCCACGATATCAATCAGCATATGCACACGTGTGTGTCTATATGTTAGCTTCAATAGCGGACAGTTTGCCATTGGATCAGCGGCTCTATTTTTATTTGAGCTTTTTTTCTTTTTTCCATGTCCAACATGTGTAGTAGCTGCAGGGATATGAAAGACAAATGACCACCCAACTAAATATGCCTTAAAAGATACTCTACCTTCCCTCACAGAAAGGCAATTTTTAGTAACAATGAACACATGATTTTAGAAGTCACTAAGTTGAATACTCTTAACATGATTAGTTGTGTATTTCCTTTTCCTTTTGAAATGGCTAGAGAATCATTTCTCTTATAATTTTTTGTTTAAGCTTCTTCCTAGCATATTGTGATGGGATATCAGAAACTGAGACAATGTTGAATCATAGGTAATGCCAGCCGTCTTCCACAGTTGGTCCCTGAACAAGTACTGAAGCTAAGGCAGTTAACTGTGCTTACACTGGCAGAAACAAACAAGGCATGATTCTTAATCATAATCCTCTTCTTTCTTTTTTCATAAGCCGTAAATGATTTACTTTTCTAATTGCACAGAGTTGTTACTGTTATGAGGTTTTGAATGTGTTTACTGAGAGCCTGTACCTCTTTCCCTAAATTTTACATATGCTTATTATTCAAAGTAGAAGTAAAAGAAACAAATAATTGGAAGTCAAGTTCCCTTGCTGGAGTTAGATGATATGAAAGTAATCTGGTGATTTTCAATGTCTGAAATTTATTAGGTTCTAACCCTAAAATAAAAGTGGTTTTTGAATGTCGTAGCACTTGTGTTACATAGTAGTTTTATAAAGTACCTATAAACTGGATATTGAAATTCATCCTTTTCCTCTTTAAAGTATGTTATCTTTTCTCATATCTTCCTTCAAATCTTATCTTATGCATCATGTATGTTTTGGATCTAGGCCATGGTTTTTGGGGGGTGGGTTTCAACACCCCTAGATATTCTGTTTAGCGTGTTCAGGTGTCTCATATTGCCTTTCTGCATATTCTTTTCTAAAATATTCTTACGGGCTTTTCCAGGTACTACCATATGATCAGCTAATGCAGGAGCTAGATGTTGCAAATGTACGTGAACTCGAGGATTTTCTCATCAATGAGTGCATGTATGCGGTAATTGTTCTTTCATACTTCTGCCTCAATTTTTCACCCAATTGTACTGAATTATACTGTAATGGGGTCTGAGACAAACAATATGTATCAAGAAAAAAGCTATATAAGCTTATGTTCTTAAAGGAGGAATAAGTTCGGTGCTCTATTTGTAATGTAAAAAACCAGTAAATCACACACGAGTGATGGATTGGAACCGATGGATATAGTATATTACAACTTGAATATTGATATGCTGATTGGGACCAAGTTAATTACTCTCTTATTTGGTATTATTGATAGCCTTGTTAATAACAGGTTTGTTATGTAGATGGTATATATGTGTAGTGAAACATAGGAGAAGTGCACTGATTATTACTTTGGTTCATTTCTTCAGGGAATAGTAAGAGGAAAGTTGGACCAGCTAAGAAAATGCTTCGAGGTTCGAGATTTGTGTTGCTTTCAGATTCATTTCTCCTTGTTTTTGGTCCCATCCCCCCTCCTTCCCTCGTTCTTTTTCTCTGTTCTGTTACATGATGAAGTATCTAATATGTTATCTTAGAAGTGCAGGTCCAGTTTGCGGCAGGGAGAGATCCGAGACCTGGACAACTTGGGAGTATGATCCAAACACTATCAAACTGGTAATATCTCTGATTTTAATGACAATTGTGTAGTTACTCTAGCTTTGTTAGGTTTTCCGTCAGAATAACTTGTTAAAAAACTGCTTATCTGACATGTATGTATAGTAAAATTACATAACAAATGAGCTGTTTACCTCATGTATTGGTTCTCTTACCATTTGCTTCTGCCTTCATTTGGCACTAGATTAACACTGTTTTTCCCCACTGAAAAGTCCCAGTGTTAATGTGTTAGAGCACTTGTGATGACAAATCCCATGTCCTTGGGGTTTTTACTGTTTCATCTATCAATTGTAAAGTATCTTCATGACATGTAAATATAGGAGACTTAATTGCTTTATGATCTTACATAGGTTGGTTACGTCAGACAACCTTCTTATCTCAATTCAAGAGAAGATGAGCTGGGCAGATAAAATGTCGGAACTGAACAAGCAGCACAAAAAGGAAATTGAAGACAAGGCAGAAGAAGTAAAGCGATCATATTCTCTGAAGGTCAGTTTAATCCAGTTTTATTTTTAAATTGCTTCTGCAGTTATCCTTTAACCTAATATGTGTACAAGTTGCATTTGAGGATTGTATTGAAGTTGCTATGTAGATCTACATTTAGTTTGCACACCAATGTCTTTGTGAGTTATCTGAAGCTGAATAAACACATCAAAAAGGGGGCAGACAATTAAAAATGGAACAAATAGAGTAAGGTAGTGGAAAGAGTGAGACATACGACTGTGTGGGGTTTAAGGGTTGGTTCTGTTTCTTGTACGGGCTTGACCCAGTTATATATGTTTTTAGGAGTTGGTTCTCTTTTGATTATCTATTGACTCAGTAGAAGATTTGTATTTTGCAAATGTGTGCCTTTTGTGGTTATCTATTTGTTTGTAGTTGCAAGAGTTCAGGTAGAAAAGTGTGTTGGTAATCATTGATCTACTTATGTGGATGTCCTGCAGTACTTAGGTTATGTGTTTTTTTTTCCCACACGCAACTCTTTTGTACAAATATTGTGATATGTTGGTCGATGTGTCTTACTTACGTTGTGGCAGAAGTTCCACCCTGTAAGCAGGCCGACAATGACTTCCGGGGGCATGAGGAGACCTACTCCGAACATGGTGGAGTGATGGACTATGAGGAAGACCGAAGTCGACCAAAGAGGTAATGAAATATACCCTCGAGCTCTCTTTATCTACACCTTTCAAAAAAATAAAAACAAACAAACAAAGTTTATCTGCAGATAGGGACATGTCTTATCAATAAATTGCACCATATCTCATTCTCATGCGTAGCTTCAACTTTATTGTGAGTTTATTTTTCTTCCCAAGGTTGGAAGACATCCCAAATTGGTGCATTCTTCCCTTGTTGATAAATGAGAAAGAAAAAAAAAAATCTGTTATTATGGGGAGATGATCTCCATCAACAAACAGTCGTATATCTAATTTTACTGCCAAAACTAGTTCTTGATATCGTATTCTTCCCTTTGCATTGGATTCATGAAAAGTAACCTGCCTTCACTTTGCATTGGATTCATGAAAAGTAACCTGCCTTCACTCTACTGTTGCAGGAGACGGCATCCGATATATAGATGAGAGTTGAGAGGTGGTAAAAGGAAGTGTTTAGGCGAGTATTAATAGCCTAGTAATTTGTTCATGGCGTTCCCAGACCTGTTGATTTCTCCTCTTTAGTGAAAACTTTTGTTGCTGTAGGATTATATTCTATTTGACATTGTCCTGAACCGTTACTCCAATTTAGGTGTCAAAAGTATGAAACCAGATACCACAACTTTAATACTGAACTTCGTGATGAAATTGTTGTACTGCATTGCTTTCTTCGTCCGTGTCTTTTATCTGCTCATTTATTAAACTGAAAGCCGATAGAAAATCTAGTTTATGCAATACGACCAATAACACCAGTACGAGCTGCTGCGGTGTAAATTCACTATCTACCGATAGACTAATACTGTCTAAGGAGAAAAATATCATTCATATTATTCAACGTTTGTTTACAAGTGGGATAAATTAGTGAATTATGTTTGGTCCTTGTAAATGAGCTTTATCATCACTTTCTCATTTGAAATGAATGTCCCCCTTCAAAAAAAAAAAAAAAACTGAATGTCTGTTATGTTCTTTGAATAAGCCATCCTTAAAGGGCCAGATCCTCAACACTTGCATCTCCTTACTTCTGTTGTAAGAACGTAAAAACTGTAAAATAGTTTTGGCAATTCTTTTTCAATTTGAAAGAAAAAGAATTGCCAAAACTGCCATGCTTTTGGGTCAATACTCATTTCACTAGAGCTTTGATGGTACAGGCTACTGAGAGGTAACACATATTCCACATTATGAATAATAATGATGCACAAATTTGACATTCAGTGGTGGACTGGTGAGTTGTGAAAAGGGTTACATTTTTCAGCTTGCATGTACGTTCAAAATAATTCAACTAATATACACTTAGAGGTGATTTAAATCATTAAAAACGTTTTATTTTGGAAGAAACATCTCACGTTACCGACTCCGGTTTTGGAAGTGAATGGGAATGTGACACCGTTGGCGCCACAAGCATGAGAAAATTACTGTCTGTCTCCCAGAGAAGAAGAAGAAGAAGCAGAAGAAGAAGAAGAAGAAGAAGGTTGGGCGTCCTAAGGGGAGTAAAAAACAAACCTAATTAAGGATGCTGGGATAGTCCTTGATAAGAAATTACAGGTATACGAGTTTAAGAAATGGAAAAGCCATACCAGGTACGTAGTACTGATTCGGGGAGGATTATTTGTAAGAAGCCTGTTGAACATGTAAAGGATCATGCAAGTGATGCAACTGAATCTATGGATGCAATGTGATATCAATAAGGAGGGAGTTGATCGAGGGTGATTCGTCAACCTTTCCCCAGGAACTTGTTTTGTAAGTTTTGTCAGAATAAAAATGCGTGAACAGAAGGGTTCTGGAGTTTTTATCGAGAATTTCTTCTAATTAAAATGTGGGTGTACTCGGCGGGGTATAATAGCTCTCTGCTCTCTTGCTCTAGGTTTAGTTTAGGAGCTTTAGTTTAGCTAGACCGATATATTCAACGACTACTCAACAATGAGGAAGTGAATCGAATATTTTCAAAGCTAAATTAGAAACAAAAAACGAGCGCACACAAAATATGTAACACGGTGAACATGATCGAGCCATTGCAGACATTTTAGAAACTCCATTATTTCTTCATTTGGGACTTCTAGGTGCCTAGGGAAATGTATAGACTCAGCGCATAATTTGGTACCAGATGATCGAGTTGCAATAATAGTCAATTTTGTCGAATACATATATATATATATATATAGAGAGAGAGAGGGTAATATGGTCGGTGACAACTTATTAACGATTCCATTTATATAAATTTTGTCATTTGCGTAATAGTCTTTTTTCCAATTCAACATGCAGATTGGCAACGTACTTCGTAACTAAGTCATGTACCATAAGAACGTTTCTTAATTAAAAAAATAATCTGCTCAATCAAGCAAACCTTCTAAGAACTAATATGACTGTACGTGATCACTTAATCTCATTATATATGTTTGTGAGTACGTATGTCCCTGTGATTAGTTAAAGGATTAGCAGTGTGCTTGTGGTTCATTTTTAATTTATTGGTGAGCTATTTTTGCAATCTAGCTAGAAGCTGTACTTTGATAATAAACCAGAGCTAAGATCAGTGCAACCAAAAAGACAAAGAATATGGTGCTGATGTATATTATTCTAGATCCATACAGCTAGAGTTCAAATTATAGTCTATTAATTAGTTATGTTTCACCGGCTTGTAAATGGTCATGGGTTTCTGAGGATTAATACTCACTATTATGTAAACTATTTTTTTTTTTGTGTGTGTGTGAATATAATGTGAACTGGAACTAATTTATATAGATAATTAATTAGTCAGTAGTCTATGTTGTCCTATTCCAAAATGGAGTCGATTTTCCTATGTAAAGGAGTGCATGCTTCACATTAATCGTGAAATACATGTATTAAGATTTACCTTGCCAATTAGGACGCTGCCTTCTAGCAACTATAATAATTCCTCAAGATACTACTATACTGTTAGAGCTACCACTCGATCTGTTCGTGACTTGAGGTAATTAATCTGTTTCATGGCGGACTCCATGGTCCAGAAGCTAAGGATCAGTACGGTTAGATTTGCAGCTGACATGCCATGATCAGATTAAGGAGGAGGGACAATGTCGATCGGGAAAGAAAAGGAAAAGGTCCCCCGTGGACAGAGGCACTATTATATTGTCTCAAATATGGATCATATATATGAGAGTTGCAGCATTTGTTCGGAAGAGTATACAGTAGGATCAAAGATGGCAGCTGTCATGCCATGCCTTGCATCAGTTTCATCCAGATTGCATAGAAACATGGCCGGTTTTTGCGCACTTGCTTACCGCCTGTTGACGTTTACTTTTGTATGTAATTATTTGGGTAAGGCCCCAAAGTCAGAAATTTGTAGTACGTTAGTACCAACCTTTAATTTTCCTTTCAAAATTGACTAACGTCTAATAAGAAGTGATTCAATGGAGGCTAGCTAAAACAGTAAGAAAACCAAAGCTTAAAGTCCCAAGAATTCTTAGTTCTTACCCTTGTGCATGTGATTGATGCAATAACACGTCGAGTGCTTCAGTATTATTTCCCTGCTAGATTATCTATCGAGTAGTGATAGGGGGCCTTAATAAGGCCTAAGAATTTTGGCCTTAATAAGGCCTACGTGGCGTGCCACCTCATCAAGACACATCATCAATATCAAAAATCTTGTTATGTCATATTAGGGTTAAAATACAATCTTGTCCTTTCAAATTCAATGGCTCTAGATTATTTTGTTATTTTTTAAAAATAAAAATAATTTTAAGAAAAGAAAAATATTTTTCAAGCCATTTTTTTTATTACACTCGTTTTTAAATTTAAACACCAAATATAATTTTTTAAATTATAATTATTCAAAAATATAAATTTAAGTGAATATACATACATATATATATACACACACACACATATACATACATACAGTACACATATACTATTTTAAAAAAATTGTACTATTTCAAAAAAAAATAATTCAACACACTATATCAATGTCCAAATAAACTTCATATATATATATATAAAATTCATCTAAAAAATTTGATACAAATTTATTTTATCTACTTTTATTTTTCTAAAATTCGATGGATATGTATATATATATATATATATATATATATATATATAATTCTAAATCTAAATTTTGATTAAGAGTCAAAAAATATTTAACATTGAATTTGATTCACAAAGATAGAATGTTTTAATGTCAAATATCGTAATTGTGTCAAGAAATAAATTTCATGTAGTCAACCCAAAAAAGGTAACAAAATCATCTAAAATAAAACATAATTTGGTTGAAATTGTTGCCCAATTTACAATGACTATTAATTAGGTAGTTATGAGTAAATTATATTTCGTAATTATTACTTTTTTTAATCATCGTAATTACTGCTTTGTATTAAGACAATAATACATTACATTTGGTGGTGTTATTGAAATGACATTGAATTTGAAAGGACAAAATTGTATTTTAACTAAAATATAACATAACAAGATTTTTGATATTGATGATGTGTCTTGATGAGGTGGCACGCCACATAGGATTAAAGTTAAAATTCTTAGGCCTTAATAAGGCCCCAAAACATTTTTGTTATCTATCTGATCTTATATCATCGATTATCCAATCAATTTGTTACCCACTTGGTAGAGATCTATTGTAAGAGTTATATATATGTTCGTCAAGCTTATAAATATGGAAAGTCTTACCGGAAAATGAAATAAACCGGAACAACACAACGCAATATTTACATTATCCTTTGCCGGAAAAATAGATCTTTATAGAAAGGAAAGAATGTCTGAGCATTCAGACGGCGATAAGAGCACCATATCTTCGTCGCCAAATGTGAATGAGTCCACTTGGAACATATGAAACTCTTGAACAGCTTCACCGAACTTGGCTTTCGCCACCGCCGAGTCCACTCCACTCCTCCTCCTCTTAGGCTTTGGCGAGCCATCTTCGGACGACGAAGATGAGTACTCCGGCGATGCACGCTTGGGAAGCACACGGCCCACCTCCATATCATGCGTGCCAATCAAGTGAGGAAAGTTAAGCTTTGCTTTGGAGCCACGCATTTTGAAAGCTGCACGGTCGTAAGCCAAGCCTGCGTCCTCCGCCCTCTCGTACGTTCCAAGCCACACTCTCGCCCCGTTCTTCTTCGGGTCCCTTATCTCCGCTGCGTATTTTCCCCATGGCCTCCTCCTCACTCCTCTAAAATTCCTCTGCCCCGACGGCCCGTTGTGTTTACGCTCCGCCACCTCCACCTCGAGTTTACTCGTGAACACTTGGTTCGGCTCCTCCTTGATCTCCAAGTCGTTGCTCCATATTTCAAAGCTGCTGGAGCTTGAAGTGCTTTGAGCAGGAGAGTCTGCCAAAAATGCAGACTGTGTATCAAATTCAAAATCGTCGGCTAGAAGATGTTGGCGGATTGATTCCAAAAGAGACCAGTTGGAGTTTGAGAAGCTTTCAGTTTCTGTGGACATGTTTCGAAGTAAGGAATAGCAGTAATTCGTGAAAGTCTGTATGTGTTTTGGAGCTGTGAATATATGATGGAGACTAAACTGACCTTGCTCCATATATATAGATGATGAGGAAATGGGATGGACACGCGCATGTCGACATTGCTCCAAAACTAGGTTATTAAAATGGGTGCAGTTGCTTCTCTGAAACTTCATTTGGCATGGTGAAGCTTCTTTCCGTCACATGTTTTTGATGCTGCAAATAACATTTTTTTACTTTATATATATATATATATATTCTGACGAAGATGTCCTCTACTCCGATCCCTCTAGTATATTGATCGATGTTCTCATATTGAGTCGTTAGATTCGGAACGTAGAGTAACACGAAAAGAAAAAAACTGGAATATTAATTGAGCAGTCGGATTCAAGCAACATTTTGTTTTGAATACGAAAGATTCTATCACAAAATTTATTCAAACTATTCAGCATGAATATGATTATACGTGATTATATATAATTAGGTTAAACTAGACTTTAAATTCTCCTCTATGTACATCGTACTATATATCAAATAGACTAGTCCAACATAAATAATACAATATACAACAACTAATCAGAAGTTCGTACTAAATAGTCCATGGTCTATGAATATTGTGAATCCAAAATCAGACAAAACATGAGATTCGATGGAGATGAGGCTATGCCATTTGAAGATCCACAATATTATATAATGTTGTATCAGCTCCGAGTGCAATTTCCCGTATTTCAATTTTACGATACTTTAAATTCAAATCAAAATGTTTTGTCTTTAACTTTTTTACAAGTTTAAGTATTAAGTGGGACTTGACTTTGTGAAATATCTCAAATCCTTGCGCACAGAAAAGTTTTTCTTTATTACGTTAAACAAAACACGGTGCCAATTTGTTGACTCAATAAAATATAATAATGCTATGAACAACCATGTGTAATTATTGGCAATTTTTTTGTCAAGCCATTAAAATAAAAAGATTCTACGATCAACATGTCGGAAAACAAGAGCATCCTATGGGCAGCTCATCTACCGTGCGTGAATCTCTGAGAGAATTTAAAAGCTGCTGAGTTTGTTTATGCTTAATGCAAAAGATACATAATAAAATTTCAAAACTGCTTCCTTATCCATCGTTTCCTGCTGCCTATGCAGCCATGGAAGGAGGCCCAGTGAATCATGCTACCTACAGGTCTATCTATGAAATACTTTTTTTTAATTTCCCTTTTGTAAATGTGAGTCCATAATTTCTGACTCACACTTAACTAGTTAATTATGAATAATTTATGAGAAATTCAAACAAAGGGTGTCTGAAATTTTTCAAACTAGTAGTTTTAGTGTCTCAACTTTGTAAAATATCAAAAAGGTACCAGAAGTTTTTATACAAATATCAGATTGGTATCTGAAACATAATATTTTATTAAAAGATTCTATTACTGAACCCAAAATACTAAAAAACCCTTAGTTTCATTTTTATTTTAAAATCATATTTATTTTACTTTCATAATTCCTTTTCTTTTAAGAATTTATATTTTAGACGGAGTATGGTGCGCCCATAAATTTATTTGTCATACATACTATATATATATAATTTACCCTCTAAACTCGAAGGTAAACAGTTAAATTTTTAATTATTACCGTTTCTTCCCAGCGTCTAACATATTTAGAGAATATTAGAATTACTGAAAAAGAATTAAAAGATAAAAAAGAAAAATTGGTCACGCAGAAGAGTAACCATTTAGACAGAAGGTCGTTAGGTGATATTGGCATGTTGAAGGCTAGTTTTTAGAATTGGTAAGGTGTTACTAAAGTCTAGTATAATAAAAAACAAAAACAAAACAAAAAACAAAAAATAAAAATTTAAATATTTTTGTAGAATAAGGGTAATTTGGTCATTAAAAAAAGAAAACCATAACAGAATAAACACCGTTAAAAAGATAATGGAACTAGGTACTAAAATGAAGTTGAAAAAGAAAGTTTAGATATAGTTTTGATATATTTGAAACTTGAGATACTAAAGCTATTAGTTGAACAAAGATGGGATACTGTTTGTAATAATTTCTCATAATTTATCTGATCATAAAAAATATATTTTGATTTTTAACTAATTTATAATTTTTTAATTTTAACTGAAATTAAGAGAATAAAAACAATATATATATATATATATATATAAACTCTCCTGCCACATTGCATGAGCTACATTGATATTTGTATTTGAGAAAATAGTAACCTGACCTCATCATTAACTTGATGACAAAAAAGTAGTCATTCAATCACATAGATTTCACCATCATCTCATCCATCTGTACTGGCAATTAGCTAAGACAATTACGACATCATCTCTACTATTATTAGAAAGTAGAAACTTTGTCAAATTGTATTTTATCTAATTTATTTTTTATATTATAAAAAATAATATAAAAAAATTAACATAAAAGAAAATACATAATCAAAAAATAAAAATAAAAACTTTATTAACCAACAACACACGTGCATCTACGAGTATGAGACTAGTTATAATTGATTATAGGAACAAACATTATTAATTTGCTTAAAGTATTTTTAGCCACTTCATAATTCATACGGTATTTTTTTTTATCAACGGTAAATAATTAATCTTGAGAAATTGAACCAAAATGAATTAAATTAATCTGAAGAAGCTAATGCTCATGATACAAAATTTACAATTTCCTTTTTGCCGGAAAAAAATCAATACAAAAAAGAAAGAATGTCCGAGCATTCAGACGGCGACAAGAGCACCATATCGTCAACCAATACTTCGTCGCCAAATGTGAATGAGTCCACTTGAAACCCATGAAACTCTTCAACAGCTCCATCCAACTTGGCTTTTGCGTCGGAGTCCACTTCACTCCTCTTCATCCTCTTAGTCTTCGGCGAGCTATATTCAGACGACGGAGATGAAGGCTCCGGCGACGCACGCTTAGGAAGCACTCGACCCACCTCCATATCATGCGTGCAAATCAAGTGAGGAAAGTTAAGCTTAGCTTTGGAGCCACGCATTTTGAAAGCTGCTCGGTCGTAAGCCAAGCCTGCATCCTCCGCCCTCTCGTAGGTTCCGAGCCACACTCTCGCCCCGTTCTTCTTCGGGTCCCTTATCTCCGCCGCGTACTTTCCCCACGGCCGCCTCCTCACTCCTCTAAAATGCCTCGGCGCTAATGGCGCGTTATCCTCACGCGCCGCCAACTCCACCTCAAATTTGCAAGTGAGGGCTTGGTTCTGCTCCACGACCTCCACGACCTCCACATCACTGCTCGATATCTCAGTGCAGTTTGAGCTAGAGGTGCTCTGAGAAGGAGAGTCTGCGAAGAAACCCAACTGGTTCTCAAAATCGTCGTCAAGAAGATGTTGGCGGATCGACTCCAACAGAGCCCAGTCCGAGTTGGAAAAGCTTACAGTTTCTGTGGACATTTTTCCTAAGATATTCTGGGTTCTATGAGACTTCACTCTGTTTCGAGGTCGACGAAGGTATGAATTTTAAATTTTGGGTGGATTTGGAAGCTGTGTGTTAATGGGGCAGTATGAGCTTTCTATATATACCTGAAGCGCGCTTTGGGAAGCACTCTACAGTGTTTATTATATTGCTACTTGCTAGGGCTCTTGCTGAGAAACCCCATTGCCATGCTTTGCGGGGCAGGCTTGTTTTTCACACATGTTTTATATGCTGCAAATGAATAGTATTCTTTTTTCTATTTAAGGTTTTTCAAATCATGATGTCCTGTATATAATTAATTGTTTCGTTTCTCAACCCCGATGAATTATCCATTATATTTTTCATGGTAAACAAAGCGAAATTATTCATTCGAACTAGTACCTCATAATTTTCTACAATGGTATCAGTCATCTAGGAAATTATTATGTTACCGGATAATGTAACAAGTTCATAAATTTGTGACTAGAATAAAAAAATTATTGACGAAAGAAATAAGTGAAATGTGAAGGAAAGGAGTAATATATATGGTCTGATCCCTTGATGAATACCAAGTCAAAAAGGAACACAACTTGGGCAGCGGCAGGCCTAGAGCCATCACCTTCTTTGGTTAGTGTTCACAGACTAAAGAGATGCTCGACGAGTGGGTCTTGATAATCATCATGAATTTTCTTTTTTGGTCTTAATATTGTGTATACGTACGCCATTATTAGATACATTTTATTCATGAATAAATGCTAGTAATTGGTGCATGCTTTGAAGCAAGATGAAGCTGATCTATCAAGCCTGGTCTTAATCTTATATGGTTAAGAAAGACTATAAACAGATTATTCATGCGCAATAGAGTACTTCATGTATGAGGTGTGGTTCAATACATGCATAGGATTAAAACCTGAGCCCATAGAAAAAAGCGCCGTCCTTCTCGGACCAAAAGACCGAAACTCTTCTAGGGTTTTGTGCATGCGGCGGCCCTCTCCTAGAGGTGGGGCGAGGCCGGTGAAGTCGCATTTTTTCCAAGCACTAGAGCGTGGCTAGCTTCAGGTGCCAGTAGTGAGCGGCGGAGTTCGGGTTTGAAGGCGTAAGTGAAGGCGTAGGTGAAGGCGCCATCAGTTGGTGTGGCAGCGACTCTATGGATATGGGGTTTGATTTTGATCTAACTCGGTGGAGCTAGGCAGTTGGATCTTCCTTTTGGTCCAGCGGCAACAAATCTTGTGTGAAGGTTTTTGTTTGTCATCTATTCACAGCAGCGGCAGCGGATCGAGAAGCTTTGTAGGGGAGAATGTGGTCTCTTCTCCTATGGGGGATGGACGAGTACGTTTGCCGGAATAACTAGCGGTAATGACGGAAGGCTTATAAAAGATCCTTCTTAACCCTAATTGACGAACCTTTTAATGAAAGGTACAGCTTAAATGGTCCGTATGCCTGACTCAAAATTCAAGGTTTTTCCGATTCGGGTTGGGAAGTTACATTTATGATTTTGTTTTGAGGTTTAGCATTTCATCCGTTTTGTTTTGGACGCTTTTTGAAATTTGGTTTGAAATAAGCACATTCATGTGCATTTATTTTTCTTGTTAGTAGCTAGTAGTTTTCATATGAGATGGCATTTCTTCTCATTTGATTGATCCTTGTGGTCGTTATGATTTCTATTAATGGACTTGTCTCCTTTCCTCTAAAAAAAAAAGTAGTTCATGTGCTTGTAAATCATTTTTTGAATCGATCAACAACGGTATCCTTAAAGGCTTTGTAGACTCAGAGATTAATCCGCGTCGGGGTTCATGTCAAAACACTTCTTCCCTCTTGGCCACCAAGAATAAATTAGGATTTAAACTCTAATTAGCGTTGGCGGGATTCGAATTTGTGCTTGTAAATCATGTTTTGATTTATCAGTCACTTTTGCTAGTATTCTCGTAACTAGAATGAAGGCCGCTCCAGCCAAAGCAGCGTTTATTCAGCGAGTGACTCCTCCTCGAATGAGTCCGCGGACGGGGGACTTTGACAGGATATGCGAGCTAGTCAGAAATGGGACCTGTTGGCTTGATATAAAGGAAGCCCTTTGGTAATTATTAGAAAATTCCCTACGAGATGATTGCTTAGCCTTCCCCACCCACCTACCTTTCCAGGGGCATTTCTGTCATTTTCTTCTCTTTCATGGACATAGTTTTATTTTCCCGGAATATCTTCTCCACCTATAGATCCCTACCCTTTGGATTGAATCGAATTCATTCGCTCGCGCCTCTCGCGTACGTAGCTTTTTGGCAAAGCTCTTTTTTTTCTCTTTCCCCTTATCTTGTTCAAAGGCACAGATTCACAGAGCCTCTATCAGATGACGATTGAATGACTTCCACCACGACACGAAGAACTACTCCTTATTTACGAATAAAAACGACTGAACCAACGAGTGAAGTTCTGCCGATAAGACTAAGAGTGATTATTAAAGCTTTCCCCTGACTGAACCCAATGACTCTCGAGTCTTTCAATAGAAAGAGTCAAGGAGCAAACAAAAAAACAATGCCCCTCTAGTTAAGTGATTTCGGTCCAGCTAACCGAACTTCTGCCTAATTCCCAGCTAAAAGCTTATGCTATTATCGGTACAGAGAGAATGGACTTGATCCCTGATTAGACCTTAGAGCAGTCCGGCGTGTACGCGAGCAATCTTCGAACCCTGCGGTTTTCCTCTATTCAACGAGCGTACGTTCGATTCAAAGCACTTACTTTTGACTGACACTATTTAGGAAAGCCAAGCAAGGACTAGATGGATATTAAAAAGTCTTTCAACATGCCCCTAAAAGACCTAGGCAAGTCTCCTCTGGTTAGGGCTATCGCATTCCGGAGTGAGGTCAGTCTTTATCAAACTGACCTTCCGTACTCGCATTAGGGCCACCGTACAGCATTTAAAAGAGAGTGCTGTGAAAAACCACCCAGCTTTCCGTGACATCATCCTTATCCACTTAGTCACAAGGTATATCTTCATGTAGTATTCCTTGGTGAGGCAACCAGAGATGCGTAATAGTTGGACCTTCAAAGGCCAACTATGCACTGCGCGCTTTCTAAGGCGCACCGCCACGAGCGCAGCCCAAGCCTTTTATCAATATCAAATCAGACTTTATGGAAAGTCTCGTTGTGAAGAAAGGTTTGTTATGGTGTTCTACATCATCCTACATTGGGGGAATGAAGTGAAGCCCCACTCGCCTCACCTGATTTATTCCTAGTGTATTACCTTGGGGGCGCTCAAAGTCAGATCAAAGAGAAAGATCGTGGTTCTGTCGGTCAGAGTGCGGCTCCTATAGTTCCCTGCTAGATCATAGACTGATCGGGGTCCCCAGTTCCCCTTTAACGTGGCGTCGATGTCGACACAGATAGGGCATGTAGGTACGCGCCCTTCGAAGGTTGAGTCAAGTTTTGCCCTGCCTATCATGGCCACCCCACGACCGCACGGATGCTGTAACTCAATCTTCTCGTCTTTGGGGACCTTTTTTTTTATGTTAATAAAGCGCTTCCTTTTCTTGTTGATAAAGGGTGTTCTCCGCTTTGGTGACCGCTCTTCACAGGTTTGATTTAATTTCTTTCAGCATCTCGTCAAAGCCTTGTCGCGAGCCAAGTATAGTTAAGAACATTTACAGGGAACCGCGAGGATAATTGCATCCAGAACCCGATCTACTACTGAATTTACCTTCCCCTAACATTGATTTTACTCCCATCCCCATGCGGATTTGGCTCAAACATAACAAGACATATAGTCGCTGGACTATACTTGTAGTCGTTAGAACAACAACTGTGTACCAGCGCCTTTCTCTTATACGTGCGGAGGAGGTGGACATCTTTTTGACTCATTGTTGGTAGGCAGAAAGTTCGAACTAACTACCCACACATACATCGCCCACCTTTCTTAACACTGAACATAAGCTTTTGTACCTGACCTTCTGGCTTGAACAAGAAGGCGACCCACTAAATGAATTCAATGCAAATCATTATCCCGTTGCTTTCTACTTCACTGAGCGAATAACAACACTATATGTTAGCTATTATGAAACCTACTTGACAGGGGATCTGATTTCGTTACTCGTTGCCCACCCACCATAGAGAAGTGTAACTCACTCCTACCAGTAACGACTACAAAACCTCTATGCCCACCTTGACTGCCCTGTTATACCTGAGGCGCCTTTATGTTACTCGGAAACAAGCCTGAGAACTACTCTTATCCCACCGTTAGCCATTATGTTTACCTGGTCAAATGCCGTCGTTTATGATAGGTAGGTCCCCTTTGACTCTGTCGGCCAAAACCCCCTTCTATCCTCTTTTATTCCATCCCTCTCGCTGTCCTAAAGAGGATCCGCTTGGGTATGCCCGACGTCACATCCCTTCTAGCCGTTATTCGTGATTGATATGGTGCCTGTCAATCTCTTTGTTTCCAAGGGGACTCTTTCAAACTTCCAAGAAAAGCCATCTCTAGTAGACTTGCCAATCAAAATTATGCCATCCCTTTATATCGGCTTGGCTTTCTTTCCTCTATAGCACAACACACGCATAGCTGCCTCACATCGACATCGAGTATGCTCGCAATTCGCTTTTCCCCATTATACATACGATTTTTTATAAATAGAGCGGAACCTGGATTCTTTCTATCTGTGATGGATCTTTCCTATTGAGCGAAGCAGTTGCTCTTGCCTCGCAAAATAGGCTAAGGAAGGGGGTAGGTGTTCCATTCCTCATGCATGGCATGGGGGGATCTTTCCATGAGAAGAGTGTGATGTGGCTTCAACCTCACGAGAAGGGCCAATTAGAATAAAGATTGCCTGCGCAACCATCCACGTAGGTGGCTGCTTATCAGCAAGAAAGCGTCGCAAGAGAGGACTATAAATGAGAGCGAAGAAAGGACCTCGGTCGGTTGAAGAAAATGAAGTCCCGCATAGTGATCTGATCTTGAAAATAAGTATTCCTTTTAGCCTTTCAGGGGGGTTCTACTACTGGGTAGTGAGTTTTGGATAATAGTGTATGTCCCGGCAAGGAATTGGAGTCCAAAGACGCTGCTTCTTCCGAACCAAGGACCTCGGCCATGAGAGGCTTTGCCTATGAATATTTTAATTCCAAGTTTGCTTGGTGGAATGGCTTTTTTTTTTTTTGCTTCGAACGCTGTCAGTAATCAAGTTACGAAGAAACGTTGTCCCAACTTATCCAATGGGTGTTCATTCATGCCCAAGAAAGAGGGGGCTTGACAAGAGTTCCACAGCGGCCCTTGAATGAAGAATTCGGCTAAAGAAACCCTAAAACTTATTCTATTTATCGCTATGTGTGAAATGAACAATGCTAGTATAAGTCACTAGTAGTAAGTAGTTAATTAACGCGCCCGGTCTATTGCGGAAAGTAGACATACTGGTCTCTATCACTTATTTTTTACATTCATGTAACAAGAATTTTATTGTGGTAAGTTCAAATCACGTAGTAAGCATAAGACACTAAACAACTACTGGTTTCCGAGCGTATAGCAACATAACAAGAATCGAGACGGCGAATAAGATAGTTAACGACCTTTAGAATGAGGTTATACCAAGATCTGTCTTACGCGGGTCTCATTGTTCACTTCGTTTTGTAAGAGAAAATATGATGCTTTAACCCGTTGTAACTGGGACTTTGTGGATGAACCTACGTGCTACACCAATTATTTATGGAAAAACCTTTTAGTATAAATAAAAAGGGATTCCTCCCCAAAAACTACAAATGAGCCAGTTCATTCCTTAGTTGGATCCGCCGAAGAAATTGGAGCAAGAACTCTTTTAACCACCTTGCTTCCCGGCATCTGCCCTGGGTAGCGATCTATTTGTGTTAAAACTCCAATCAGAAAGTCAGAACGTAGTGCTAAGGTAGTTGTTTGTACTAAGTGCCAGTGATCAGGAGTTAAGAGCACCTTAGTGATGTAACACCTTTCAGATCAATTCCTCTAGCAGCATGTAACGACCTAGGTTTTATTTTATTTTAAAATAGAAAAGATTTTAATTTCTTTATATTTAAATACATCTCTTTTACTATATATATAAGTATAGTGGGCTTTAATTAAATAAGTATGTGTAGATATATATATATACATATACTTGTGTGTTGTGTGTTATATATATACATATATATATATATATATAAGTAGTAGTCGGGAGAAAGAAAAACAGAAAGCAAAAAAAAAGAAGAAGAAGAGAGGGCGAGAGAGAGAAAAGAAAGGGGAAGAGAGATGACGAACCCAGAAGAAAAAAAATAGCTAGAAATCCCCAGAATCTTCTAGCTCGAATCTTTTCATCGTTATCACCTTCTTTCCTTAGCCCAGAAGCTTAGAAATTCAACCCAAATCTCAGAAAAAGCTGCATCCAAATCCCTAATTCACTTTACTCAAGCAGGAGGTGTAAATTCCAGATTGAAACGAGGTGACTCACGCAAGCTACATCCTTGGAAGATGAACCCTAGAACCAGAGGTGGAACCCTAAACTAGGGAGGTGTTAAACCTACTATCCAGGTGTAAGTTCCCTGAGTTATTTGAATCCAAATTGTTCTCTTCATGCTTATCAGAAATTGGATGTTTACTTGCTTAGATGATCACTATAAATAGCTGAGATTAGAAGCATGCTAGATATAATTTCGTGAGTCTTTTCCTAGTATAAAGTCAGAGAATTAAGAAGCAGAAGGGGTGCTGTAAGGAGAGAGATTTAGAGGAGCTGAATTTTAAAGAGGGAATCGGCAAAGGTCAAGATCTTGAAGGCTAGAAGTGAAGGTGAAGACAAAAATGTATTTATAGTTTTACTTTCTGTTATGTGCATTTTCAGCTTTGTTTGAAATAAGATGTGGATTGCCATTATAGATGGTAATTCATCTTGTAAATAAGTGTGTTGTTAATAAAGAAGTTTTCCCCTCAGATTAGTAGCCTATCACTGTTCTATTTCAATTTTTTTTTTTTTCATATTTCAGTTTTTAGACTTTTATGTCTAATATTGAAATATGAGTGTTTTCCCAATTATTGGGGTGTGACAAGTTGGTATCAGAGCAATAGGTTTAGTGTTCTATAGGGCTGTTTTAAGTTAGGGCTGTTTTAAGTTAAGTTAGCATTACGTCCTTTTAAGCTCCTGTTTAACCTTGTCACCTCTGTTTTATAGGCTGAGAATGGCAAGGATTCACTCAATTGATAGCTATGGATCGTTTGAATTGTACCAGAACCAAGTTACACCTTTGAATCCCTACCAATATGAGATGGAGGTTGATTTTCATGCTGAAATGAAGCTTAAGGCACAGATTAGGAAGTCCTTGGAATGCCACCCTCCATTTACTTTCAGCCAACATAAGGCTGTAGTTTATCACAGACTTCAGAGCCATCTTGTATCCTTATATAGAGCTGTAGCTGCTATCTCCAATGATGAATTCTACCTTGAGAAATATAACCAAGTTGTTGTTGAAAATCGTACTAGAGTTGACCCAACTCATGCTATCATTATAGACTCTGATTCAAGTGAAAGTACTAGCACTGATGGGAGCACTAGTGGAGATATCCAGGCTTACATTATCCTTGAATCAAGTGAGGAGGATAGTGACCCTCAAGAGAGTAATGGATCAGTTTGCACTTAGGAAAACAAGGACTGTTTAGTGTTAGATAAAGTATCCAAACTAGTGTATTTTTCAAGTTTGTAGATAGGTTTGCTATTTTGCTTTTGTTTATAGGTTTGCTGTTTTGCTGCACGTAGGTTTGTTGCCTATGTGAAAAAGTCTGGGGTGTTCCATTTTACTTTCATACAGAGGTTTATAATGTGCATACCTATGTAAATTAACGGCCTGTTTTGTCAATATATCTACTCAGTTTCTTGTACATGTTTTTCTTTCCTTCTTATTGTTATCGTTGGTAAATTTTTTGTTATTTCTTCTTGTGCGTAATATAGTTAGATTTGTTCCCTTACTTACTTAGTATCACTGTTTGATTGTTAGTATATGAAAAGTTTTCCAAAGCCCCAGTATAAACATACTACAGACCAACTGTTGGGTCGGTCATTAAGCTGAAGGAAGTTCATATATGTTTCTATTGACTAAGCTGAAGTTTATATATATTTTTGGCTCGTACATCAGCAATATATATATGCTATGTATGTTATATATATATATATATATATATATATATATATATATATATATATTGACTTATAGTTTTACACTTAAGTACCTACTTATAAATTCTAAGATAGTTTATTTTTTAAAGATGGCCGAGGAACAAAACAAAGGAGAGGCTAACAGTAACCCTGATGTCATAGCTGCTATTCAAGATATGGCTAGTGCGATAAGAGGAAGTCGCAATGATAACCATCAGGAGGATAGTGAGGAACGAGTCATGAGGATCCAAGGTGAATTTCGTAAAGCTCGACCTCCTATTTTTAAGGGTGTACTAGACCCCATGATAGCCGAGGAATGGTTGCGACAGATGAAAAGAACACTGAATAATCAGAAAGTACCAGAGGATTTAAAAGTAATTGTGGCATGTACTTATCTGGAGAGTGCAGCATATCACTGGTGGGAATCTATTCTTGCTACTCCGGATATTGAAATCACCACATGGGCTGCATTTGAAGCTATTTTCGTTGAAAAATATTTTCCGGATACAGTGAGGCAGGAAAAGGCCAAAGAATTTATGTTTCTTTCAAAAGGGGATCACTCGGTAGCTGAATATCAGAGTAAATTCGAAGATCTTATGCGATTCTCCCCAGGCATTATACCAAATGAGGCCGCTAAAGCAAAAAAGTTTGAGGATGGACTTAACCCTGAAATCAGAGAAAAAGTAGCTATCTTGAAGTTGACAAAGTACTGTGAAGTAGTAGAGCGAGCACTTATTGCTGAATGAAGTACCCAAGAGATAAAGAGGAATTTGAATTCTGCAAACACCAGTGGTCAAAATAAACGCCAAAATTTTGGACCTTCTGGAAGTAATTTTCAAAGACCTCGATTCTTCGGTACAACACCACCAGCTAGATTTTGTTATTATTGTAGGCAGAATGGACATTTTCAAAGGGACTGCCCACGTATACGGACTCAACAGTTTACATCTCATCAGTATCGTCCCCAGAATGAACAGTTTCGTGCTCCACAACAACAATTTCGACCCCAGCAACCTTATGCTCCACAATACCATGCACCTTTTCAGCCACAGCAAAATTGGCCGAGACCATATGTTGCACCACAGGCACCACGTCCAGTGAATACTACCAGACCTAGAGCACCAACTGGTGTGAGACGCCCTGCACAAGTTAATCAAGGTCGTTTGTATACAATGAATGAGACAGAGGATCAAGACGGTTCACAGGTGGTGGAAGGTACGTTTCTAGTTTTTAATTCAGAAGCTAGAATACTCTTTGATCCTGGCGCTACACATTCTTTTATATCGTCATCTTTTGCATCAACCCTTGGACTGAAATCAGAAGCTAGGAAAAATCCGTTACTGATTGGGTCACCTATGGGTACTGGAGTAAGAGTTAACCGAGTGTGTAAGCGATGCATGATAGACATATCAAGTCATAAGCTAGATTTTGATCTGATAATAATGGATATGTCAGATTACGACGTCATATTAGGAATGAATTGGTTGAGTTATTACCAGGCTGTTGTGGACTGTAGACAGAAAAAGATAACGATAAGCACTGTGAAAGGTGAAACGTTTAGTTTTTATGGGGATACGAGTAAATTCTTTTCCAAGGCCAAGCCATCCAATTACTTGAACTTTATTACACATATTGTGGCCGAGGAAGAAAGTGAACTGCAGTTAGAGACTATCCTTGTGGTGAGGGATTTTAGAGATGTATTTCCTGATGATTTATTTGGGTTACCACCAGAGCGTGAGGTGGAATTTGCTATCGTAGTATATCCAGGCACCTTACCAATTTCGATATCTCCTTATCGTATGGCACCAGTTGAACTAAAAGAACTCAAGGTACAAATTGAGGAATTGGAGAGCAAAGGTTTTATTCGCCCAAGCACTTCGTCATGGGGGGCACCGGCACTTTTTGTGAAAAAGAAGGATGGATCTCTTCGAATGTGCATTGATTACCGTCAGCTGAATAGAGTTACAGTGAAAAACAAATATCCAATACCAAGGATTGATGATTTGTTTGACCAGCTACGAGGTTCCTGCTTCTTTTCTAAAATCGATCTTCGTTCGGGATATCATCAGTTGCGAGTCAAAGCAGAAGACATACCTAAGACAGCTTTTAGAACTCGATACAGACATTATGAATTTTTGGTTATGCCTTTTGGTTTAACTAATGCTCCGGCAGCATTTATGGATTTGATGAATCGTGTTTTTCGACCATATCTGGATCAGTTTGTGATAGTATTCATAGATGACATTCTTATCTATTCGACATCTAAAGAAGAGCATGAGAGACATTTGACGATTGTTTTACAGACGCTAAGGGAGCACCGATTGTTTGCTAAATTTAGCAAATTGAACGGGAGCCGAAGCTCGCATGCAATAATAAACCCTACAAAAGATCGTTAGTAGTATAAGCAAGTAGGGATCGTTCTAGGCCGGGGATTAAGGGTACCTGAGATATGAAATTGTTAGACACAGACATATTTACATCTATACAAAAACGTCACATATTGGGGGGATATGGATGATTCGGCAGCAATGCTGCCCTATCACTAGGTACTGCAATTCAAAAACAGAAAATAAATCCTAGGTCTAATATGTACAGGTGATCATCATCTTTCGCAAAACATTTAGCACATAGACTCTTTAACGAATAAATTCACATGCAAGAAAGTAAGGAACAAGTATCAACATGCTCAAGTTCAAAATTAGTTCCAACTACAACTTGGTTGTAAGACCTCTCAAGTTTTAAGACCGAACTTTTGGTTATGGGCCCTAAAGTTATGTTAATCCTTTTGAGATTTAACAATTGTGCGCAATGATCTAAATTGGAGACATGCAAAACAAGCAAGGTTGTCAATCATCTTATTTTAACATGTAAGAAATCCAAAGTATTATACCCTAGGTGAGCAAAACAAATCAAAGCAACCTTTTGAGTATCTAGCCATATTTGTTATTACTCGGGTTTGATGAAACCTAACATCTAGATTTACATGCTACAAGCCAATACTAATGTTTCGGTTTTTAAGTCCCACTCCTTAGATTTCTAACCAATTCTGAACCTAAAACATGCATCTATACCACTGTCCTAATTATCTAACATACGAATTTACAAGTTACATATTACAAATTAGCATGCAAAATTATTGTTCTTGTCGAAACCTAAACATAAATCTAAGCATCGATTTAAACAAGTCTTTAACATATAATTTATAAAACCAAAATCGGTTTACACATAGACATATAAACCAAACCCAAACATACATGAATGTTTCATAGACAAAATCAAACATAACTAGACAAAAAGTACTAAACCGAAGAAGGGAGTGGATCACACTTTGAGACACCTTGAGAGCTTCTTTTGGTGTGGATCCGGTGCTGTGTAGGTGAAGGGATGAGGCTGCACGGCTAAGGTGGCTCGGCAGGGAATTTTCCAAGTTTCGGCAGAAACTTGGTTGGTGGTGGATGGTGGTTTTCGGGTTTAGGTTTTTGTCTAGGAAGTTTGGGGAATTTTGGTAGAGTTTCGGCCTTGTGTTTAGCTTGAGATGAGATGATTTTTCAGAATGAAAAGTGGGGGTATATATAGAGGATAGGGAGAGAGGCTGCCGGCAGTCCCTTAAGCCAAAAGGAATTCAGAAAACCTAGTTCAATAAGGTTTTGCAACCTTCCTTTCTTAATCCAATTAGGTTTTCTTTTCTGAATTTTTTCTTCAAGGCTTGGGCTTCACATCTTCATAGACTTCTTGTATGATCTTGGACTTCATTTGACATGTCTTGGTCCATCGAAAAATACCCGAATTGCCGGCAGCACACAAAGGCATACAATCTGCCTCTATTCGGCAGCTTCTCCTAGTGTGACTAGGAGAACGTCTTTCTTCAAGTTTTTCTTCAATGCCATGGCCTAGTGTCTTCCTCTTCCCTTCATAAAGCTTGGACCATCTTCACATATGCATTTGTACACCATTTGGTCCATCAAAAACAGAAAGCACAAAAAGGGGGCAGTAGGTTCCTGGAATCGGCAGATTTGACCTTGTTGCAGTAATTCCGGCATATCTCCATCCGTGGAGCTCCGATTGATGCGATTCCAAGTCTCAGATAAACTAGACACATATAGCCATCTCCCCATAAAACAGTTTGATAAAAATTCCTGTGAGTCGACGGGAATGATTTTTCGAAGTTGGGCCAAAGTCCCAGGAAAATCCTGGAAGCCCCTGGATTGAAATGCTCGGACTGCCCTTTTGCAGCCAATTTTTGGGTGACTTCCCGAACTCCGATTGATCTGAAATTTTAACACAACATTCCTCAGCATATGAATATTAAGCACGCCAAATTTCATAGAATTTGGACAAGGATAGACCACAGTTTTACTTATCTCAAAATCACGAAAAAGACATATTTTGCAATATTTTCCAGATTTCTCAAACTTAGTCATTTTTCGGATTCTTAACCATTTTTCACCAAAACTCTACCAAATTGACACTAACTACATTACGACTCTATCTTAGACAAATAAGGGTTAAACAAAGCATAAACGAGGGTATAAACATGTAATATCGTCGCACATTGTGCTCCTATCACAAATGTGAGTTTTGGTTAACTGAAGTCAAATTTTTGGGACATGTGATCTCTAATGAAGGTATTGCCGTGGACTCTTCCAAAGTAGAAGCTGTGTTAAATTGGAATCAGCCCAAAAATATATCAGAAATTCGAAGTTTTCTTGGATTAGCTGGATACTACCGGAGATTTATTAAGGATTTTTCCAAGTTAGCTGCACCATTGACAAAGTTAACTCGAAAGGAAGTGAAATTTGTCTGGAATCAAGAATGTGAAAAATCATTTCAAGAATTGAAGATTCGTTTAACTACTGCTCCGATTTTAATCATTCCTGAACGTGGAAGGAATTATATAGTATACACTGATGCTTCTTTGCTAGGACTAGGGTGTGTACTAATGCAATCAGATAGAGTGGTTGCTTATGCTTCTCGACAGTTGAAGTCTCATGAAAGAAATTACCCAACGCATGATTTGGAATTAGCTGCTATAGTTCATGCTCTCAAAACTTGGAGGCATTATCTCTATGGAGAACGATTTGAATTATATTCTGATCATAAGAGCTTGAAATACTTATTTACGCAGAAAGAGCTCAACATGAGACAGCGACGTTGGATGGAATTCCTAGAAGACTATGATTTTGGATTACATTATCATCCTGGTAAAGCAAACGTAGTAGCAGATGCTTTAAGTAGAAAATCACAAGGATACGCGGCAAGTCTGCATGTTCAAAAATGGAAGATGATGGAATCTCTTACTGAGTACGAATTACATGTTGATATACATGAGAATGTGGCTAGAATATTCAATATGGTAACCAGACCAATTTTGATGGAAATGATCATTGAGAAACAACGTGAAGACGTTTTATCCATGTCTCTTCAAGGCCAGATTATGTCTGGTAAGCAATTAGAGGGATGGAGCTTTAGTGAAAATAGTGGATTGAGGTATTTTGGTAGATTATATGTACCTGAGATTCCAGAACTGAGAGATGAAGTCCTCCGTGAAGCACATTATTCGTCTTACACAATTCATCCGGGTAGTACTAAAATGTATCACGATCTTCGTCGACAATTTTGGTGGGAAGGAATGAAAAAGGATATAGCTGTATTTGTGACAAAGTGTCTTACTTGTCAACAAATCAAAGCCGAGCATAAAAAGCCATCAGGGACACTTCAACCTTTGCCTATAGCAGAATGGAAATGGGATCATATTACCATGGATTTTGTGTCTGGTTTACCTCGCTCGTCTAAAGGAAAAGATGCAATATGGGTTATAGTGGATCGGTTGACTAAGTCTGCACACTTTTTGCCAGTAAAGACAACAGATTCTACTGAAACACTTGGGAAGTTATATGTTCAAAAGATAGTCAAGCTACATGGAGTTCCTCTCTCGATCGTGTCAGATAGAGACTCCAAGTTTACTTCTAAATTCTGGGAAAGTTTACAGCGGGTTTTGGGTACGAATTTATATTTCAGTATTGCATTTCATCCTCAAACCGATGGACAATCAGAAAGAACTATCCAAATTCTGGAGGATATGTTGAGAGCTTGCGTCTTAGATTTTCATGGAAGCTGGGAAGATTATGTATCATTCGCGGAGTTTGCCTACAACAATAGTTTCCAGTCTAGTATTGGAATGGCACCATATGAAGCATTGTACGGCAGACCTTGCAGATCACCATTGTGTTGGACCGAGGTAGGTGAGACTACTATAATCGGACCTGATTTTATTCAAGAGACTACCGAAAAAGTGAAGATAATCAGAGAAAGATTATTGACGGCTCAAAGTAGACAGAAAAGCTATGCGGATCGGAGAAGGCGACCGTTAGAATTTAAAGTGGGGGATCACGTTTTTCTCAAGGTATCACCACGAAAAGGAATCCGACGATTTGGGAAAAGTGGAAAATTAGCTCCAAGATTTATTGGTCCTTTCGAGATACTCGAACGAAAAGGAGAAGTTGCTTATAAGTTAGCATTACCGCCACAACTTTCAGGAATTCATGATGTGTTCCATGTATCTATGCTTCGGAAGTATGAGCCAGATCCTTCACATGTTTTAGACTGGGCAGACCTTGACTTAGATGAGCACTTATCTTTCGAGAATAAATCAGTTCGAATATTAGACCGAAAAGACAAAGTATTGCGAACAAAAACTATTCCGATCGTGAGAGTTCTTTGGCAACGCGGGGATGTTGAAGAAGAAACTTGGGAATTAGAATCCGAGATATATCAGAATTACCCTGAGCTTTTCTGAAAACTTGGTAGGTGTTAAATTTCGGGGACGAAATTTTCTTTTAGGAGGGTAGGATGTAACGACCTAGGTTTTATTTTATTTTAAAATAGAAAAGATTTTAATTTCTTTATATTTAAATACATCTCTTTTACTATATATATATATATATATATATATATATATATATATATATATATATATATAAGTATAGTGGGCTTTAATTAAATAAGTATGTGTAGATATATATATATACATATACTTGTGTGTTGTGTGTTATATATATACATATATATATATATAAGTAGTAGTTGGGAGAAAGAAAAACAGAAAGCAAAAAAAAAGAAGAAGAAGAGAGGGTGAGAGAGAGAAAAGAAAGGGGAAGAGAGATGACGAACCTAGAAGAAAAAAAATAGCTAGAAATCCCCAGAATCTTCTAGCTCGAATCTTTTCATCGTTATCACCTTCTTTCCTTAGCCCAGAAGCTTAGAAATTCAACCCAAATCTCAGAAAAAGCTGCATCCAAATCCCTAATTCACTTTACTCAAGCAGGAGGTGTAAATTCCAGATTGAAACGAGGTGACTCACGCAAGCTACATCCTTGGAAGATGAACCCTAGAACCAGAGGTGGAACCCTAAACTAGGGAGGTGTTAAACCTACTATCCAGGTGTAAGTTCCCTGAGTTATTTGAATCCAAATTGTTCTCTTCATGCTTATCAGAAATTGGATGTTTACTTGCTTAGATGATCACTATAAATAGCTGAGATTATAAGCATGCTAGATATAATTTCGTGAGTCTTTTCCTAGTATAAAGTTAGAGAATTAAGAAGCAGAAGGGGTGCTGTAAGGAGAGAGATTTAGAGGAGCTGAATTTTAAAGAGGGAATCGGCAAAGGTCAAGATCTTGAAGGCTAGAAGTGAAGGTGAAGACAAAAACGTATTTATAGTTTTACTTTCTGTTATGTGCATTTTCAGCTTTGTTTGAAATAAAATGTGGATTGCCATTATAGATGGTAATTCATCTTGTAAATAGGTGTGTTGTTAATAAAGAAGTTTTCCCCTCAGATTAGTAGCCTATCACTGTTCTATTTCAATTTTTTTTTTTTCATATTTCAGTTTTTAGACTTTTATGTCTAATATTGAAATATGAGTGTTTTCCCAATTATTGGGGTGTGACACAGTACGAGTCTCACTTTCTTTTTCTGTCGAAAGGTTTCCACGTAGGTCTGAAATAACCGTTTGTCAGGACGACTTCTCTTACGATGTTTCTTAGCATCCGAGCTAGTTGGTTTTTTCATCATCCATTGATAGCCGCATAAATGACTAGAATTTGTTTTTCTATTGGAATGTGTCAGAGTTGTAATCTTCCTATTTAGGTTGGCACCGTCTCCGCTAGGTGTTTATGGAATTATTGTCGAGCAGGTTGGCTCCTCAACTGTTGCTGAACCTAAGAACATCCGTCAAAAGCCGCATCTCTTCTTTTCTTCTCTGCCAAATGACATGGTCAAAGCATGGAAAGTAGACTCGAGAAATCCAATCGTCAAAAGCCATCGGAGAAAAGGTTGAAATTTAGCTCAAAACAGATCCAAGTAAAGTAATTCACTTGGTTTCTGCTCCTGATTCGCTAGCTCATCTCCTCCCTTGGTTGATTCAATCCCGAGACTAACTAGTCGAGTCACTTCATTTACCTTAATTGCTATTGATTCGCCAACTTCGTTTACTCTCTTTCGATCCATTGTCGTCGAGCAGCTTCGCTTGCCTCCTCGCTAGAGCTTTCATTCGAGCAGTTTCGCTTCCATCTCCTTACTCACTTAGGGAATACTTGTACCGTGAGTTGTAGAACAAATGGCAAATAGCACCATAGTAGAAGTAGAATCATTACCTGGGATTAGATCTTTCTTCTTCGTTTCCTCCTTTGAGTTGCTATAGAAATGGTTTCATTGGAGTCAGCCGATGGCGATGGTATTGTTGAACGCTTCGCTAAAGGTATACCTAAGAGACAAACAAGAGAAGAGAAAGACGTCTAAGGCAGCAGGTAATCGGCAGGCCACAAGCCTTTCTCCGCTACGACGCCCAAAGTCAAATGTGATGAAGAAAGCAGTCAAGCGCGGAAGAGCTAACTTAATCGGAGATTCGTATCAAAATAAATAAGGGTTCCTATTCTGTTGATAGAAAGAAAGCGAAGCTGGAGTTATGCATCTATATCTATAATTACATAGTTTTATTTTTAGAAGGAGAATGAAGTTCCAGATCTGGCTGTGTTAGAGATAGTAGTTCCTATCAAAAGGGGATTCTAACGAAGTTGTTGATCCTTGCCCATCTTTGGCTGCCTATGAGGGGGTTTATGTTGGACCTATGCGATCTCGTTACAACGTTCTTTTATTGGTATTCAAACTTCAATCTTGAAGCATGGGTGGCGTTCGGATGAACTGAATGTCCGAGTAAGGAGAACTAGCCAAGCTTATGAACAAGCTCTAAAGCGCCTACATTCATCTCTGGAAGCGCCTACATTCATCTATGTCAGTATGGTAGTGTTAGTGAGGACATGAATGGTGTGGGCTTGGAAGTAAGGCCTAAGGCGTCTTGCCGATACTACTTTGAACAAGGCTTTTGCCAATTTATCGATGTCTGGATATCGAGACTCAGCATCTGTAAACCCTTTACCGGACTTCCATAGTAAACTCGAGACCACTTCCTTCGTCGGCGCCTCTCGCCGCAGAACTCACGGCAGTATGTGATACAGCCAAGTACAAATAAAGTACTTCCCCTGCGGTTTGGATAACAGTGGTACCAATGATAGATATTCCTTCAAAGCATTAAAAGCAGCCTCCTGCTTCTCCCCCGCACTATTTTCTTGATATGTGAAACCCCGGAAGCCATAAACTACGCATTCATTAAATTGACAAAACCCTCGTCGTCAAGTGGTTTTCCACTAATAATTTGATGCTAATTTCATCCACACCTATATGCAAAACCTTGTAAATGCCTTTTCACTAGTAAAGTCGTTCTCAGAATCGGATAAATCCTTCGCCCCCCTACCGGGAAACCCTAGCGAAGGCTATTTCGCTAATAAACCAGTCCTCAGAACCGAATAAAACCTTCCACACCTATATGCAAAATAACGCATTTTTAAGGGTTTCGCGAGGTAGTTTATTAAAGGAATCCGACTTGACGCCCAAAAACACGGGAAAACGTAAAAATACTCGATTTGACAACGAGCTTACTTAAGGAAGCAAGTTTGCAATGAAAAACACTGGGTTTTGTCAATTGTTCGATTCCGAGAAGTCTTTTATTAGTGGAATCTGGTTTGCTAACTTTCCTCTTATAGCTAGGGGGAGGAGCGAAGCAACTCGACCGTTAGGGAGAGGAGCACACTTATCTGTGAAGCGAGAGATAAAGCGAGCCAACAAGACTATCCTGCCTGTGAGGCATTGTACCTTATTCCTTGTTGTAGGAGATTTCATGTCGATGATGGCTTCTTTTCAGGCTTGGAAAGGATGCCTGACAACATAACCTACAAATTATCCGCGCAAATAGGCATTTCTCAAGATCGCATGCCATGAAACAAAATTAATTGGAATATGATGCCAAGGTTACGAATGTGGTCCTCCACCGTGAGGCTTTTGACCAGCATTCGACATATACTTCCATGATGTTGCCAATATGGTCAGCAAACATTGTGTTGACTAAGTGCTGATAGGTAGCACCGGCATTTTTCAAACCAAAGGTTCTGCAAAAAAGCAACTTGCTTGACTATCATAGTTAGGGAAAGGGGCAACTCGACTATAAAGGAGAGGGGCGCCAACGGGGACAAATCCGTTTATCAGTGGTAAAGGAGGTATGCTCCTGATCATCGATATGCATCTTGGGTTGATTATACCCAGAGTAAGCACCCATGAAGCTAAGTAGCTTGGGGCCAGCAATAGAGTCCCTGATCGATATGAGGTAGTGGGTAACTATTTTTACTTTAGGGCATACCTTGTTAAGATCAGTGTAATCGACATACGCCATTTGTCGTTAGCCTTCTTTACCATGACAACGTTAGATAGCCAAATAGGATAGTCAACTTCTCGTATAAAATAAATATCCATCAGTCGACCTCTGCCTGCATTGCTTTTACTTCTCGTTATCATATGCTCGTCGTTTCTGACGTACAGGACTGTGTGTCGGTGAAATACTTAGCTTATGTTCAGCTCAGGGGACCGGCATGTCGGTATAGTACCAAGCGAAGACCTCTTGCTTCTTTTTCATAAATTGGATTAATGCTTCACGCATAACGGGATCCAACTTGGAACCAATCTTGATCTTACGTTCTGGATGTAGAGATACAGACCTATTCCACCTCCTCAGCTGAATCAGGTCTTGGTCAACCGTTTTCTTTACCGAGAGCCTCACGCTTCTTGTATCGTTTGCTGTTGGTGTGTGGCTCCTCACTATATAGTCACGGGGATCATCTGGTTTGTTAGATGGAGATGGTATATCCTTTCGCTCTTCCCCTTACTGAATGCCATATTCAAGGAGTTAGACTATCGTGCTGCCTCCCGCTTCGCTCTTCTCCCTAATGGTCGAGTGGCTCCGCTCCTTGTCCTTCTCTCGCTCCGGGGTAACTCTTCCTCTACCGGCAAAAGCTATCGAATGGGTTCTCCACTCGTAAACTCGTTTTTCAGAATCAAAGAAATCCCCTTTTCCTTGTCAAAGCAAGGCGCCTAGTGCGTGGTTCTGAGTCGATTGTTGAACCCGCTTGCTGCTTACTCTTCAATAGGGCTTGGCTTTAGTGAGATATTTAATAAGAAAGAGCTTTTTCGCTTAACAGCAGAGCCGGTGTCAGCCTTCATTGACTTCCTTTCTTCTGGCTTGCGGACGTCTTTCCCTTTAGTAACCCCGCTTCGTTGCCTCTTCTGAACGGTCGGGTTTTAAAGTCTCTACTTTTAGTTGATCGATTGCATCTCCTCTTCTTACCAGTCGCTTTCTTAGTCAATTTCATTGCCTCTCCTAATGCCATTGCCATCGATAAATCCCAGGAAACTCAGCTATTTGTTGCGTTTTCCCGTGCTTTTTCATTACTGGAAGAGGAGAATGCCCTGTTTTAAACGACTTCTCGGAGTCAAAAGAAAATCTCATTCAACCATGGAAATTCCTCTACTACATCAACTCCTTGATTCCCGCTATGATGAACTACTGGAGTGAGGACTACGTTCATATACCACATCCGTGCCCTTTAGGTCGAGCTCAACTTCGGGGGCACTCACTATCTTACAGCTTCTTCTTCAATTGCACAGTGGGAGGTTAGTGAGATTAACAATCTATCTCTTCGCAACTGGTTTGTTTTTCGCTTAGCCACTGAACAACCCTTTTCCTAACGGTCGAGCTTTTGCAACCCTCTCCGTGTTAGTCGAGCTCTGCTTCGCAACCCGTTAATCACTCTATAGCAAGGAAGTAAGGTCCTATTTTCTCTAGCAAGAGCCCAGAAAGAGAGGCGGAAGCGGCTTCGAAAGGAATTATTCGATTCAGAGAAGTGGTGGAGAACCGCAAAAAAGACGGGAAACCGGAACAGATTCCGAAGTAAAGGGAATCCTACTAAAGGGAATGAAAGACCATCCGAGTCATCCCGCAGAGGCAGATTCCTCATCAGAGGCAGATTCCTTTTTACCTTTTCGCTGTGTAGTAGCAAGTTAATTCCTTTCCTTAGGAATATCCAGATCCAAGAGTCGAACCAACCGAGTAATTCAATGAAAAACAGAATGATTTGAAAACGACGAGTGAAAAGGCAATTCCTATTCAAAATCTCAGGGAAATATAATTGTTTGAGTTCCATCGGTTACAGGATCCCTGCTACCATCTTAGCCCGCTTGGGCTCTCTATCCTTAGCCTTTATCACATGGTTCTACCTCTATATATACAGTTGAGGCTCAGCCGTTCCCCTTGGTGAATGTACATTCCATTCCCTCGCCCTTTCTGGATGTTCTCCGGTCGGCGACTCCTTGCCTGCTAAGTAATAGGAGTGAAGTGGGCCTTTTCGAGGCATCTTGCTAAAGCTCTTTCTTTCATAGGGTTTTTTATTTTCATATGAAAGGCCCTTTGCGGGCTAGTCTTCGCCTTAGGTCCCTTTGTTCATGTGAGAACTTCACCTTCGCTCCCTTTGGGAGAGGTGGTTATTAGATAGGGACTCCGGAAGTTCATGGGAAGAGGTTAGTGGAAGAGATCATCTTTCCGGGGTTGGAGTCACCGAAGTGGACGATAGGCAAGAGAAAACACAGGAGTGGACCTGACAAGCATAAGATTCATTCAATAGCCAAGCAGGATAGTATGTACCACTCCGAAGTACTAATAACTAAGTTGAAGAGAGAGCGGGGCAGGCCATAGACGAAAGTGAACTATAGACTACTTACCAGAGACCATAGGCAATGGACAAAAGACCAGCGGAAGGGCCCGGGCGCGAGGAAGCTAGTGCGCGTAGACCAAAGCTTAGTGAAGAGACCCTACATAGGCCAGTTCCAAGGCTAGGTTATCAACAAGTGTCGATGGCAGGTTCGATTACGGAGAAGTCAATAATCAATGATTATGTGGAGGGTCCAGCAGTAACTAATGACCCAAGCATAAGGGTCAAGCCTATTTGAATTTGTTATTGGAAAATGAGGAGGAAGCCATCTGTCATGGAGAGGTAATCCTCAAATACGTACTTTGACCGGACGGCTTACCGTTCTTAGCTTCTGATGGGAATTTCAAGTGGTATTGTCCATCGGAACCATCAATCATAAGATTAGCCAGTCAGAAAGTCTTCGCTCTTCTAAAGCCTCATTAGCACGCCAGTCAGTCAGCTTGACCAAGAAGACCCGAAAAGGCACACAATAAGGAAAGGAAAGGAAGATCACGTATCGATCAATTTCTGCTCCCCCCGAGCCATTGGATTGGTAAATCCATAGTACGAGGACGGATCTAACATACGGAAATAGCCCTTGTTGGAAAGGCTCTTCCCGGTGATGGTTGATGATTCCCAATGATGACTTATAGTAACAAGCAGATGTGGTGCAGGAGCCAAGGGAACCAAGGTAAACAACGGTGATACCTCATGTGTGTTGCCCTCATCACCATCACATGTCGCGAAGGTAGGAATAAGAAAAAAGGGAATCCCCAGCCATGCTAGGATTGTGTTTACCAAGACAACTACACTGAGTTGACAAAGGAAAGAAAGAGCGGAAAGAATTTTGATCCTGAAGCTGGTACAAATCATCCATCCTCTATTCTATTCTATTGTGAGTGAGTGGGCATTCTAATCTTTCTTTGAGTTCTACCCAGACTAGACTCACTCAAGCATTTACCTAGCTATCTATCTAGAGGGAAGGAATCACTGTGCTACTTACTAAAGGAAAAGAGAGCTTCTTATCGAGACTGATTACAGCAGTTATTAGATTACTCATGAGGATAGCTGGAAGCAAGGAACATTGTATTGCGGCTTACCCGTTCTCTAAGAGAACGGTTCAACTGGTTAGGCGGTCTGGCGCATTATTCACTGCGCTTTATTTAAAGCAGTGTGCGTCATCGCTTCAACTGGCCTATGGGGGTGATAAAAGACCCCATACGCTATTGCTAGTGCCCGTGTCCCTTAATCGATCAGGCTACCCTCGGATTCTTCCCTCCAGATATTACTGAGATGGGTGGGAGGGATAGAGCTCAACTTATTATATACGGATAGATATTCCTTTTCATTCTAATCTTGATATAGTTCCAACATGCCTATTCTTTGACTCTCCTATAATGTATAGTATATTCTTTCCATCTTCCTACTAGGATAGAGATTCTAACAACAAACTACCTAGCTTAGCTAGTTGGCAGCTCCGCATCGTGAAGTGCATCGGCAAGGGCACCCGATCTCTCTTTTATGGGTTGTTTCCTTCGTATCTGACCGATCCGAGTTAGCCCTCCCAAGCAGACAACCTGGTGGATCATCTGATCTTGAAATAGGTCATCCCGGCTATCCCGATCTTTTATCTGTTCATTTCGTCAGGTATCTAAATCATACGATTCAGAGGATCCTGCTTTTCACATTCATTCTACAGGACCAAAACGAGGCCTTTCCTCGCTAGTTGGAATAAAAACCTCACCAGCAGCTTTCATTGAACCCCTTCTTGCTATCTTTGCTACCGATGAAACGAGTCCCTCTTTCATTCCCTAAAGAAGACGCAGTTGATAGATGGATGAATATCCATTTGCTGGCCAGTTCTATGAATCAAAATCTCGAGTTGGAGGGGAAAAAAAAGCCAATTGATTCGGTTTTCTCGAAATCAACGAGTGGACTTGAAATCATAGATCCATTTTATGATCCACGCGACTCAGAGAAGAATCCTATTTCTTACTCACCCAGTGCTGTTCTGATTGAATTTCAAAGCGCTGTCAAAGCACATTTTGTGAAATGTTCTCCTGTCCCTGTCACTTGAGATAAAGTCAACTGGCAACCGTGATCGGAGTCTTGGTTTGAAGATTCTGATTTTAAGATTCATTCGACAGAGAAGGGCGTGTTAGTTGCCGATACCGAGGTTGAATGAATCATTCCACCTGGCAACAACAAAAGTAGAGTTTGGCACAGGTCAAAAGGGAAAGCAGCGAGGAATTCCAAAGTGGAAGGGAAAAGGGCAGTTCCAAACGAAGGACCCAATCTCAAGGGACCAGCTTCCCGGTGTTCAAGTGTCAAGTCCCGAGGGCGCCGAAAGTTGCCTTTTTTCTTTTTAGAATTTCCTTGCTACTTTCAAGAATACCTTGGCACACTCATACTAGAAGTCAAAGAAAGAACTCGTGTAGTAACCCCGATTTTATAAATCAATTTCTTGTAAATCTCTCGAGATTTTGGAAGGGATTCTAAGTTTTAAAATCTGAAAAACGTTTATTTTAGAGGGATTAAAGTTGACTTTCTGATCCGTCACGATTTTTGAAAAGTTTCCTTCACGAAAGTCGTAGAGCTCGACGATACGAGTTCGTGGACATGTGGCACACGTGAAACGAACGTCATATGAAGAAGTTACGACATGTCGAAGTTATTTCCAAATTCAAAATTGCTATAAATAGAAGGAATGTTAGGGTAAAAGTCAGAGTTTCCCTTTTGGTCCGTTTTACCTTTTACTGTAGCTTTTTACTGTTCAAAAGTTACTGTAGCAATTCTCTCTCTCCCCGATCGGATCGCCTCTCTTCCGATCTCCGCCGTCCGGCCGCCGCGGCGCAAGCGCCACCCACCGATCGAAAGAGTTTTCCCTCCTCCATCGATTGAGCCGAGAATCGGCACGACCCACCGCCGCTGCACGGAGCAGCAGCTCCCGAAAGTCCTGCCGCCGCCTGCGACGGAGCTTCTCGTCGTTCCAGGCGTCGCCGGAGTTCGAGCGACCCATCATTCGAACCGTCGCCGCCGTGCCCTCCTCCTTGTGTAAGTGGATCACGCCGAATCGAGCGGATCGAAATCGGGCATTCTGATCTCCTTCAACCCGTTTCTGTGTTCGACCCGGATCCAACCCGATCCGGCCCAGCAAGGTTTGACCCGATTCGGCCCAACAAGGTTCGACCCGGCCCAACCCAGACTCGACCCGGTCAGCCCAGTCAATATTGACCGTTGACCAACGTTGACTAACGTTGACCGTCAGTGTTGACTGTTGACTGACGGTTGAAAGACCGTTGACCGTCACTGTAGCAGTCTGATCCGAACGCCGTTTCGGTCCGAATCGACTCGTTTCTTCCGAGGCCCGACGCTAAGCATAGATCTACCTTTTTGGTGAATTAAGGTGAGTAAACCTCACTGTATTGTATTGTTTTCCGAGTTAATTTATAGTATTGGATCGTTAAATGCAAAATGATATTTGTTTTAAATTGAATGAACTTGATCGACTACGGTTCATTGGTAAGTAAAATGAATTTATTATAAAAATAATTTTCAAAGGGTTTTACGATCAATGACTATAGTTGGTATTAGTGGACTATTTCTGAGTAAATGTCTACATATATATATATATTTACGTGAAGTATATGTTTTATTGGTGTGCAATTGGGTGATTTAATTGTTATGAAATTAATTGTGTATTATGTGAGTGAGTGTGTTGGTTTGGAAACCAACGGCCAATGTAAGATCTTGCCAGTAGTGGTCGAATTGGGATCTTACATGTATGGCGGTGGTGATCTTTCCTATGTGTTGATGGAAGATCTTTTTATATGTGTTTGTGTTGGTTTGGAAACCAACGGCCAATGTAAGATCTTGCCAGTAGTGGTCAAATTGA
The DNA here is from genome assembly GCA_963682095.1 of Potentilla sterilis. Classification (NCBI taxonomy): domain Eukaryota; kingdom Viridiplantae; phylum Streptophyta; class Magnoliopsida; order Rosales; family Rosaceae; genus Potentilla; species Potentilla sterilis. The sequence continues at coordinate 32,615,027 of OY821766.1, read as the reverse complement.
GATCTTACATGTGTGGCGGTGGTGATCTTTCCTATGTGTTGATGGGAGATCTTTATATATATGTTTGGGTTGGTATGGAAACCAACGGCCAATGTAAGATCTTGCCATTAGTGGTCGAATTGGGATCTTACATGTGTGGCGGAAAGGATCTTGCCAATAGTGGTTGAATTGAGATCCTTGTGGCATCTATGATCAGTTAGAGCTCTAGTCTGTTTGTCTTGGTGAGAGTCGGATGGGAATGACTGAGGTCATTGCCCTGTGTGTTATTCATTGGTTGATTGCGTGTTATTTTCTTGAGTTTAATATGGTAACATCTTGGCTTCATTTGGGATTGAGGGATTTCTTATATGTTTTCATTTGTTCATATTTGTGTGATTGTTTGTGCGTGACTTCCTGAACTAAGTTTTATGCAGGAGTCACAATTTTAATTGTGTAAGGTTTGTATTTTCCTGAACTATGCTTTTAAGTAGGAAAGTCTGAATCTTACCATGTATTTTGTGTACTTTAATTTTATTATCTTGAATTTGTCCGTTTTACTCATACGAGCTTTGAAAGCTTACCGGGTTCGTTGTTTACAACCCGGTGCACCAATTATTGATGTAGGGGTTAGACCTGGAGGTGAGGACCAACAGCCAGGGAGTGACATCTGAGTTTCACGGCTAGTAGGTGTGGACTTTGGTCTAGCTTGTTTTTATTTTTGGGTTAGTGAGTGACAGCGTGAGACTCTATTGTTACATTCATGTTTTGTTGATGTAACATTTTTGAGAGTTTGAGCCACGCACTTAAACTCTGTTGTTGTATTTAGTTATTTGTATAATAACTTTTAAGTATGGAGTTTTTGTGGATTTTCACACTATCGAAATTGGATTTTTATTATCCAAAATTTCGGGGTGTGACAACTCGGGTCTAAGCTCTCAACTTCAAGGAAGGGAACCTAAAGAGCAGAAATGTCATCTACCTTTCCAACGGAATCTTTGACCGGCTAACGTGAGTTCTAAGAAAAGAGAGACTTTAATATAAAGAAACTTCTTTTTAACCAACAAAATTCTTCTAAGAGTTCAGGACTAATAGGCCCAGTCTGATAGTTATTAGAGCGGGGAAAGTTCTGACTTTGTGGTTCCCTCAGAGCAGTTACTTCCTGTCCCGAAAAAGCCTAACATGTCTAACCGGAAAATGCCTCTTTTTTATTACCTCAAATAGATAAGTTCTAACACTGCAAGGTGTTATTCAGGGAGTATTGCATGCCCAATAGAAATCTTTCTTAGACTCTACCCCTTACAGAGAAAATAATACACACTTTAATACCCGAAACTCCAACGGAAGAACTCCGGCAAAGACTTCCACTATGAGCTCGATTGTTCTGCTTAGGGCCCGTAGAAATCTTAAGCCTTAGACTGATTACACCGGGACAAATGAAACTACTATATCCGGAAAACTTCTACTCTGTCACTGCGGCCGGAAATTTCCTTTTTTTAATCTCGATTAGTTTGGTGTGATGCTGCGCTTCTTAGTACAAGTTCCGACTAATTTATTTATTGTCTCCTCTTTTATATTGGGTTTTTTCAGTTTTATTATGAAAAAAAGTGACTCACCGTGGCACGTCACACTAACCGTAAGGAGTCATGCTCATGAGCATCTTTTTGTTGAGCTCATTGATCTACTAAAGTTTGAGAAAGAAAAATACTTAAATTCTATACAAACTGGAGCTTGTTCGAGTTTGCATTGTTTGTGCTTATTGTATTGAAATGTGTAATGAATTCTCAAGTAGTAGAACGGTTCAATGAATCAATTGGTTTGGTACATATAAAATAAATAAATTAAAAATAAAAATAAACAGCGAGTCAAAATCTTAGAACGAGGCACTAGTCTAGATTTTTAGGACGGTATCTAGCTAGTAGGAAGAAAACTATTCGTCCGATGAAATGTGAGTTCATATTTGTAGCTTCTTCTTTGAAGATTTGTTTTTTCTTGAATTCTATTTGCAGTTTTCGTTGTCATTTGACAATTTAACACTTAGCTTTATAATGAGGCTGCACTCTCGATCATGATCAAGAATGAATTGAGGGGTTCAACAAGAAGGTGGCAGCACAAGTTGACAAGTTGTCATATCGATCCAGACCATATAAAATGGACAAAACTCAGAAGCCTCCCCTCCCCACCCTCCCAAATAATAATAATCAAGATTAATTAAAAACCCATGATTAAGTAAATAATCATTCCAATATTTACACAATTCGCTTCCCATGTGCTCTTTTTTTATATTGGGGCAGTTCATTCTTCAAATTTAACATTTTAAGGAAAATGATGAGTTCCCTTCGCTATTAACATTTTAATAGCGTTAGATTTGGTCCAACAATGAGGGATTTGTATTGACATGACTCCTTCCTTCAAAGTGGCTGGGGAATGCCATGTCTAACAAGACATAGTTAGCAGTGTCTGCAGGGTACACTTTGAGGATTTAACATTTACTCAATTCAGATTTCAGATTTTTAGTTTAACCCCTTTTTCCTGGGATAATACATCTTCAAAATTGAGCAGCGTTCATTAACAAATGAAGCACTTGGCCTCTATCTTTCATAGTTGGAGCAGTTATGGATGGAGCCTTTGTACATCTTTTACCACCTCATGGATTCCTTAGATTTTGTATTAATGCAATCAGTATCTAATATGATATAGCAGCTTAATTTGCAGTATATTATATTATGATAAAGTGTATTTGTGATAATTGAATCACAACTGTATCCATCAATCAATAATGCGACTTTCGTTTTTGGCTAATGATTTCTTGATCGAGTTGTTTGTTTCATCGAGCTTTAATTTACTCCAAGAAGTTTTTATACTTTAGTTAGGCCTACAATATATAAGCTTCTAGCCTGAACAATAATTTCCTTGTTAGTTTACCACAAATGCTTTTAGTGAGACGTTTAAGTTCGAGCATAGTTTGTCTATCATTAAGTTTGAGTATAATTTGTTCTAGTGATAATGGTCATGTATGAAATGACTTTAATAACATGAGATTTTATTTTAAGATATCACTATCTATATGAAGAGACTTAATTACCTAGTTCTATCATATTGAGTTGAAAAAAAAAAATATATATATAGGCCCGATTTAGAGATGACGTCCTCAAAATGTCTAATAGTGCGGATTTTCATTTTTGACCCACTTTTCGATCGAATTTCTCATCTCCACCGTCTAGTATCTAGATAATATTGTGTAGATCATCTCTGCAAAATTTCAGCCAATTTGGTAATCATTAAAGTCCTCAAACTCGAAAAACAAATGGACGAACTGAATTCTGTCAAACTTGAACCGTTCATATTTATAACAGAAAAACGTAATTTTGAGGGTCTTAAAGATTACCGAATTGGCTGAAATTTTGCATAGATGATCTACACAATATTATCTAGATATTAGACGGTGGAGATGAGAAAATTCGATCGAAAAGTGGGTCAAAAATGAAAATCCACACTATTAGCAAGTTTGAGGATGTCCTCTCTAGATCCTGCCTATATATATATATATATATATATATATATATATATATATATATAGTTTTTCTACTAAGAGATCATTTATTTTGTTCAGTTTAAGGAATTGATTATTAGGCCAACTCGTTGATCACATTTTTACATCTCCAATTAGATCATTTCTATATACTTTTAGCCAAAATGGTAATCCTTGAGGTATCTAATTAGATTAAATCAATGGACTGAATGCTCTAACGATTATCAAATGGAATGAAAATTTTCAGATTTGATTCACTCATATAAACATGAAAATTAAACGGTGGAGAGATGTTAATATGTAATTCAAAAGTAGGTTAAATGATCGATCCTTCAAAATGACCAAAATGAGGGATCCCTCATTGGAATGGACTTTATATATATATATATACACCGTTCTTATCCAGAGCGGAGCTCTATTTCGAAATTAAAGTGTGGAGTTCTCTATTTCACACACATTTATGTTAAATTTTTACATCTCCACTGTTCAGTATGCAGTACATACATATATATCACTTATGAAAAATTTCATCCAATTCGGTGATCATCTGAACATCTGCAATCGTGATATACACGAATGGTTCATACTGAACAGATTCAACTTGTTCATTGATTTTTAATCGTTTTGATACCTTAACGATCACTAAATTTGATGAAACTTTACAGAGGTGATCTGCACGTATATACCTACATACTGAAAGGTGGAGATGTAAAAATGTGACTGAAATGTAAGTTAAATAGAGAACTCTGCACTTTAATTTCAAAGCGGAGCTTCGCTCTGGATAGAAACTATATATCAATCTCTATCCAGAGCGGGGCTTCGCTATGAAATTAAAGAGTGGGGCTCCTTATTTGACCCACTTTCTGGTCAAATTTCTACATCTTCACCGTTCAATATTTATGTATATGCGTGTAGATCATCTGTACAAGTTTTCAGCTCATTTGGTGATCGTTAAGATATCAAAACGATAACAAATCAATGAAAAAATTGATTCTGTTCAGTATGAATTATTCGTGTTAATTATGGCTAGGAATGTTTAAACGATTATAAAATTTGACCGGAAAGTAGGTCAAATAAGGAGTCTTACTCTTTAATTTCATAGTGGATCCCCGCTTTGGATATGAATTATATATATATATACACATTTCCTATCCAGAACGAAGATTCGGTCAGATTTTCACTTTTCCACCATTCATATATTACACTACCAAATCGGAGAGAATAGCCGACGAAAAAAATTTCGTCGACTATGCCGAATTTTCGTCGGCTATTCCTTCTGCGACGAAATTTTCGTCGGCTATACATCGTCGGAAAAACGGCGTCGGTAATACCAATGGCCGACGAAAATAACGAAATCGTCGGCTATTTTCGGGTATGGCCGACGACAGTGCCGACGAAAATTAATTTTGTCGACCAAACCTGGGCAAAATATCCGACGAAATTCGTCGGCTATGCTCGAGCATGGCCGACGATATCGTAAACTATAGCCGACGAAATTCTTCTGAAATATAGCCGACGATTCCATCTATTTCGTCGGAATATATTAATATTTTAATAGGCATTAATTAGTTATAGCCGACGAAATAATGTCATTTTCGTCGGCTATAAAAGTTATAGCCGATGAAAATTGGTAAAAATCGTCGGCTATAGTGCTTATAGCCGACGAAATAATGCCAATATCGTCGGCTATTCTTACATTTGGGGGAAAAAAATTAAATTAATTTCTAAATTACTATTCCAAGCAACCTGCAAATCACAAAGACAATACATGCATTTGCACCAACAAGAAACACGTCTAAATGATTTATTATTTAATTTGTTCCAATATACATAAAATATAACCATAATCATCACCTAAAGCACTAAAGTCCACCACGTCATCCCCA